>CM067842.1:111460871-112085871 GCA_034509565.1 Triticum monococcum | reverse complement strand
GTAATAGAGTTTATGAACCATAGAAAAGTTGGAATACAGTAGGTTTAACACCAATATAAATAATAAATGAGTTCATTACAGTACCTTGAAGTGGTGGTTTGTTTTCTTTTACTAACGGAGCTAACACGATTTTCTTTTAAGTTCTGTGCTGTGAAGTTTTCAAGTTTTGGGTAAAGATTTGACGGATTATGGAACAAGGAGTGGCAAGAGCCTAAGACTGGGGATGCCCAAGGCACCCCAAGGTAAAATTGAAGGACAACCAAAAGCCTAAGCTTGGGGAGGCCCCGGAAGGCATCCCCTCTTTCGTCTTCGTCCATCGGTAACTTTACTTGGAGCTATATTTTTATTTGCCACATGATATGTGTTTTGCTTAGAGCGTCTTGTATGATTTGAGTCTTTGCTTTTTAGATTACCACAATCATCCTTGATGTACACAACTTTTGGGAGAGACACACATGAATTGGAATTTATTAGAATACTCTATGTGCTTCACTTATATCTTTTGAGTTGGATAATTTTTGCTCTAGTGCCTCGCTTATATCTTTTAGAGCACGGCGGTGGTTTTATTTTGTAGAAATAATTGATCTCTCATGCTTCACTTATATCATTTTGAGCGTCCTTTAGAACAGCATGGTAATTCACTTTGGTTATGAATTTTAAATGCTAAGAGAAGTTGGATGCTTGATAGTTGTTTTGAGATATAAAGGTGGTAATATTAGAGGTGTGCTAGTTGAGTAATAGAGAAATTGATGAATAGTTGTGTTGAAGTTGGCAAGTCCACTAGCATGCATTATGGTAAACATTGTGTGACAAATTTGAAGCATGAGGTGTTCTTTGATTGCTTTCCTTATGAGTGGCGGTCGGGGACGAGCGATGGTCTTTTCCTACCAATCTATCCCCATAGGAGCATGCGCGTAGTGCTTGGTTTTGATGACTTGTAGATTTTTGCAATAAGTATATGAGTTCTTTATGACTAATGTCGAGTCCATGTATTATACGCACTCTCACCCTTCCATCATTGCTAGCCTCTTCGGTACCGCACATTGCCCTTTCTCACCTTGAGAGTTGGTGCAAACTTTGCCGGTGCATCCAAACCCCGTGATATGATACCCTCTATCACACATAAGCCTCCTTATATCTTCCTCAAAACATCCACCATACCTAACTATTATGGCATTTCCATAGCCATTCCGAGATATATTGCCATGCAACTTTCCACCGTTCCATTTATTATGACACACATCATCATTGTCATATTGCTTTGCATGATCATGTAGTTGACATCGTATTTGTGGCAAAGTCACCATGCTTAATTTTTCATACGTGTCACTCTTGATTCATCGCAATCCCGGTACACCGCCGGAGGCATTCACATAGAGTCATATTTTGTTCCAAGTATTGAGTTGTAATTCTTGAGTTGTATGTAAATAAAAGTGTGATGATCATCATTAGAGAATTGTCCCATGTGAGGAAAGGATGATGGAGACTGATTCCCCCACAAGTCAGGATGAGACTCCGGCCGAAAAAAAGAGGCCATAAAAAAGGGGAAAGAAGGCCCAAACAAAACAAAAAATGAGAGAAAAAGAGAGAAGGGACAATGTTACTATCCTTTTTCCACACTTGTGCTTCAAAGTAGCACCATGATCTTCATGATAGAAAGTCTCTTATTTTGTCACTTTCATATACTAGTGGGAACTTTTCATTATAGAACTTGTCTTGTATATTCCAATGATGGGCTTCCTCAAACGCCCCAGGTCTTCGTGAACAAGTAAGTTGGATGCACACCCACTTAGTTTCTTTGATGAGCTTTCATATATTTATAGCTCGAGTGCATCTGTTGCATGGCAATCCCTACTCCTTGCATTGACATCAATCGGTGGGCATCTTCATAGCCCATTGATTAGCCGCATCAATGTGAGACTTTCTCCCTTTTTGTCTTCTCACACAACCTCAATCATCATATTCTATTCCACCCATAGTGCAATGTCCTTGCTCGCGCTCATTTGTTGTGTAAAAGTTGAAAGAGTTTGAAAAATCTATGTATGAAACAATTGCTTGGCTTGTCATCGGGGTTGTGCATGATGGGAGCATTTTGTGTGACGAAAATGAAGCATGGACAAACTATATGATTTTGTAGGGATAAGTTTTCTTAGGCTATGGTATTTTGATAAGACATAATTGCTTGATTAGCATACTTGGAGTATTACTATTTTTTGTCAACAATAAACTTTAATCTTGAATCTTTCGGGTGTGAACATTCATGCCACAATAGAGAAAAATACATTGAAGAACATGCTAGAAAGCATTCCACATCAAAAAATCTGTTTTTATCATTTTCCTACTCGAGGACGAGCAGGAATTAAGCTTGGGGATGCTTGATACGTCTCCAACGTATCTATAAATTTTGATTATTCCATGCTATTATATTATCTATTTTGGATGTTAATGGGCTTTATTTTACACTTTTGTATTATTTTTGGGACTAATCTATTAACCCAACGCCTAGTGCAAATTACCGTTTTTGCCTATTTCAGTGTTTCGCAGAAAAGGAATATCAAACAGAGTCCAAGTAGAATGAAACCTTCGGGAGCGTGATTTCTGGAACAAACATGATCCAGAGGACTTGGAGTGGACGCCAAGAAACGGACGAGGTGTCCACGAGGCAGGGGGCACACCTACCCCCTGGACGCACCCTCCCCCCTCGTGGGCCCCTCGTGGCTCAACCGACCTACTTCTTCCTCCTATATATGTTCACATACCCCGAAAACATCCAGGAGCACCACGAAACCCTATTTCCACTGCCGCAACCTTCTGTACCCAAGAGATCCCATCTTGGGGCCTTTTCCGGAGCTCAGCCGGAGGGGGCATTGATCACGAAGGGATTCTACATCAACTCCATGGCCCCTCCGATGATGTGTTAGTAGTTTCCTTCAGACCTTCGGGTCCATAGTTATTAGCTAGATGGCTTCTTCTCTCTCTTTGGATCTCGATAAAAATTTCTCCTTGATCTTCTTGGAGATCTATTCGATGTAACTCTTTTTGCGGTGTGTTTGTCGAGATCCGATGAATTGTGAATTTATATCAAGTCTATCTATGAAAAATATTTGATTCTTCTCTCAAATCTTTTATGCATGATTGGTTATCTTTGCAAGTCTCTTCGAATTATCAGTTTTGTTTGGCCTACTAGATTGATCTTTCTTGCAATGGGAGAAGTGCTTAGCTTTGGGTTCAATCTTGCGGTGCTCGATCCTAGTGACAGAAAGGGAAACGACATGTATTGTATTGTTGCCATCGAGGATAAAAAGACGGGGTTTATATCATATTGCTTGAGTTTATCCCTCTACATCATGTCATCTTACCTAAGTCGTTACTCTGTCCTTATGAACTTAATACTCTAGATGCATGCTGGATAGCGGTCGATGTGTGGAGTAATAGTAGTAGATGCCGGCAAGAGTCGGTCTACTTGTCACGGACATGATGCCTATATACATGATCATGCATAGATATTCTCATAATTATTCGCTTTTTTATCAATTGCTCGACGGTAATTTGTTCACCCACCGTAATACTTATGCTATCTTGAGAGAAGCCACTAGTGAAACCTATGGCCCCCGGGTCTATTTTTCATCATATAAGTTTCCAATCTATTTTACTTTGCAATCTTTACTTTCAATCTATATCATAAAAATACCAAAAATATTTATCTTATCATTATTATCTCTGTCAGATATCACTCTCATAAGTGACCGTGAAGGGATTGACAACCCCTTTATCGTGTTGGTTGCGAGGTTCTTATTTGTTTGTGTAGGTACGAGGGACTTGCGTGTGGCCTCCTACTGGATTGATACCTTGGTTCTCAAAAACTGAGGGAAATACTTAAGCTACTTTGCTGCATCACCCTTTCCTCTTCAAGGGAAAACCAACGCGGTGCTCAAGAGGTAGCAGTTGTGCCGAGACACCATGTGATGATCAGGTGTGATAAGCTCTACGTTCACATACAACGAGTGCAAGCTAGTTTTGCACGTGCAGAATACTAGGGTTAAACTTGACGAGCCTAGCATATGCAGATATAGCCTCGGAACACTGAGACTGAAAGGTCGAACGTGAATCATATAGTAGACATGATCAACATAGTGATGTTCACCATTGAAAACTACTCCATTTCACGTGATGATCGGACATGATTTAGTTGATATGGATCACGTGATCATTTAGATGACTAGAGGGATGTCTATCTTAGTGGGAATTCTTCAGTAACATGATTAATTGAACTTTAATTTATCATGAACTTAGTACCTGATAGTTTTTGCATGTCTATGTTGTTCTAGATCAATGGCATGTGCCACCATTCCTTTGAATTTTAATGCGTTCCTAGAGAAAACAAAGTTGAAATATGATGGTGATGTCTACTACGCAACTTTATTCTTGTAGACACGTGTTGGGCCTCCAAGCGCAGAGTTTTGTAGGACAGTAGCAATTTTCCCTCATGTGGACGACCTAAGGTTTATCAATCCGTGAGAGGTGTAGGATGAAGATGGTCTCTCTCAAATAACCCTGCAACCAAATAGAAGAAATCTCTTGTGTCCCCAACACACCCAATACAATGGCAAATTGTATTGGTGCACTAGTTCGGCGAAGAGATGGTGATAAAAGTGTAATAGGGATGGTAGAAATATATTTTTATAATCTGGAAAAATAGAAACAGCAGGTATCAAATAGTAAATGGGCACAAAAACGGTATTTCAATGCTTAAAAACAAAGCATAGGGTTCGTATATTCACTAGTGCAATCTCCCAACGGTGCTAGCATAGTTGGATCATATGATTATCCCTCAAAGTATAATAAAGAATCACTCCCGAGTTCCTAATAGCGGAGAACAAAAGATAGGAATTGTTTGTAGGGTACGAAGCCACCTCAAAGCTATTCTTTCCGTTCGATCTATTCAAGAGTTATACTAAAATAACACAAAGCTATTGTTTCCGCTCGATCTATCCTAGAGTTCGTACTAGAATAACACCAAAGCAAATTCATATTTATAATACTCAATCCACACAAAGAACTACGAGGAGACCCCAAAGTTTCTATCAGAGAAAGGATAATAAAAACGTGCATCAACCCCTATGCCAAGATTACCCCAATATCACCGCGGGAATTCGCAAGTTGAGTGCCATAACGTATATCAAGTGAATCAATAAGATACCCCAATGTCACCTCAAGGATTCATACCGCAAGACATACATCATGTGTTCTCAAATCTGAACATTCAATCCGACTTGACAAAACTTCAAAGGGTAAAGATTAAATTCATCACAACAATAGTATAGAGGGGAGAAACATCATCTGATCCATCTATGCTAACAAAGCCCATGATATAGATCACAAGAGAGAGAGAGAGATAAAACACATAGCTACTGGTACAAACCCTCAACCCCGAGGGTGGACTACTCCCTCCTCATCGAGGTGGCCGCTGGGATGATGAAGATGTCCATCGGAGATGATTCCCCCCTCTGGCAGGGTGCTGGAACGGGTCTAGATTGGTTTTTGGTGGCTACGGATCCCTGCAGCAGCGGAACTTCTGATCTAGATTAACCCCGAAGGGTTTCGGAATATTTGGGAATTTATAGTGCAAAGAAGGGGTGCGGGAGGCCACCGAGGTAGGCAATCCCACCTGGGCGCGCCAGGGGGCCCTGGCGCGCCCTGGTGGGTTGTGCCCCCTCGGGGCACCCCTCAGGTGCAGCTCTGGCCCATTGGGTTCCTTTTGGTCCAAAAAAATCTCCGTAAAGTTTCGCGGTGTTTGGACGCCATTTGATATTGATTTCCTGTGATGTAAAAAACAAGCAAAAAACAGCAACTGGCACTGGGCACTGGGTCAATAGGTTAGTCCCAAAAAATGATATAAAGTTGCTATAAATGATTGTAAAACATCCAAGAATGATAATATATTGGCATGAATACTTCATAAATTGTAGATACGTTGGAGACGTATCAGATGGTAGCAATTACACGGACTGGGTACGTAACTTGAGGATTATACTCATTGCTGCACAAAAGAATTACGTCCTGGAAGCATCGCTAGGTGCAATACCCGCTGCAGGAGCAACTCCAAACGTTATGAATGTGTGGCAGAGCAAAGCTGATGACTACTGGATAGGTCAGTGTGCCATGCTTTACGACTTAGAATCGGGAATTCAAAGATGTTTTGAACGTCATCGAGCATATGAGATGTTCCAGGAGTTAAAGTTAATATTTCAAGCAAACGCCCAAATTGAGAGATATGAAGTCTCCAATAAGTTCTATAGCTACAAGATGGAGGAGAATAGTTCTGTCAGTGAACACATACTCAGAATGTCTGGGTACCACAACCACTTGACTCAACTCAGAGTTAATCTTCCTGATGATAGTGTCATTGAGAGAGTTCTTCAATCACTGCCACAAAGCTACAAAAGCTTTGTGATGAACTATTATATGCAAGGGATGGATAAGAAAATTCCTAAGCTCTTCGCGATGCTAAAGGCTGTGGAGGTAGAATTCAAGAAGGAGCATCAAGTGTTGACGGTTAACAAGACCACTAGTTTCAAGAAAAAGGGCAAAGGGAAGAAGGGGAACTTCAAGAAGAATGACAAGCAAGTTGCTGCTCAAGTGAAGAAGCCCAAGTTTGGACCTAAGCCTAAGACCGAGTGCTTCTACTACAAAGGGACTGGTCACTGGAAGTGGAACTGCCCCAAGTATTTGGCGGATAAGAAGGATGGCAAAGTGAAAGGTATATTTGATATACATGTTATTGATTTGTACCTTACTAATGCTCGTAGTAGCGCCTAGGTAATTGATACTGGTTCTGTTGCTCATATTTGCAAGTCGATACAGGGGCTATGGATTAAACAAAGATTGTCTAAGGACAAGGTGACGATGCACGTGGGAAATGGTTCCAAAGTCGATGCGATCGTAATCGGCACGCTACGTCCACATGTGCCGTCAGGATTAGTTTTAGACCTCAATAATTTTTATTTGGTGCCAGCGTTGAGCATGAGCATTATATCTGGATCTTGTTTAATGCGAGGCAGTTATTCATTTAAATCAGAGAATAATGGTTGTTCTATTTATATGAGTAATATCTTTTATGGTCATGCACCCTTGATGAGTGGTCTATTTTTGTTGAATCTTGATCGTAGTGATACACATATTCATAATATTGAAGCCAAAAGATGCAAAGTTAATAATGATAGTGCAACTTATTTGTGGCATTGTCGTTTAGGTCATATTGGTGTAAAGCGCATGAAGAAAGTCCATGCTGATGGGCTTTTGGAATCACTTGATGCTTGCGAACCATGCCTCATGGACAAGATGACTAAGACTCCATTCTTCGGAACAATGGAGTGAGCAACTGACTTGTTGGAAATAATACATACTGATGTATGCGATTCGATGAGTGTTGTGGCTCGCGGCGGGTATCGTTATTTTCTGACCTTCATAGATGATTTGAGCAGATATGGGTATATCTACTTGATGAAACATAAGTCTGAAACATTTGAAAAGTTCAAAGAATTTCAGAGTGAAGTGGAAAATCATCGTAACAAGAAAATAAAGTTTCTATGATCTGATCATGGAGGTGAATATTTGAGTTATGAGTTTGGTCTTCATTTGAAACAATGTGGAATAGTTTCGCAACTCACGCCACCTGGAACACCACAACGTAATGGTGTGTCCAAACGTCATAACCATACTTTATTGGATATGGTGCGATGTATGATGTCTCTTACTGATTTACCGCTATCGTTTTGGGGTTATGCTTTAGAGACAGCTGCATTCACGTTAAAATAGGGCACCATCTAAATCCGTTGAGACAACACCATATGAACTATGGTTTGGCAAGAAACTGAAGTTGTTTTTTCTTAAAGTTTGGGGTTGTGATGCTTATGTGAAAAGGCTTCAACCTGGTAAGCTCGAACCCAAATCGGAGAAATGTGTCTTCATAGGATACCCAAAACAGACTATTGGGTACACCTTCTATCACAGATTCAAAGGCAAGATATTCGTTGCTAAGAATGGATCCTTTTCTAGAGAAGGAGTTTCTCTCAAAAGAAACGAGTGGGAGGAAAGTAGAACTTGATGAGGTAATTGTACCTTCTCCCAAATTGGAAAATAGTTCATCACAGAAATCAGTTCGAGTGATCCCTACACCAATTAGTGAGGAAGCTCATAATGATGATCATGAAACTTCAGATCAAGTTACTACCGAACCTCGCAGGTCAATCAGAGTACGATCCACATCAGGTGGTATGGTAATCCTATTCTGGAAGTCATGTTACTTGACCATGACGAACCTATGAACTATGAGGAAGCGATGATGAGCCCAGATTCCGCGAAATGGCTTGAGGCCATGAAATCTGAGATGAGATCCATGTATGAGAACAAAGTATGGACTTTGATTGACTTGCACGATGACCGGCGAGCCATTGAGAATAAATGGATCTTCAAGAGGAAGACGGACGCTGATAGTAGTGTTACTATCTACAAAGCTCGAATTGTCGCAAAAAGGTTTTCGACAAGTTCAAGGTGTTGACTATGATGAGATTCTCTCACTCGTTTCGATACTTAAAAGTCTGTCTGAATCATGTTAGCAGTTGCCGCATTTTATGAAATCCGGCAAATGGATGTCAAAATTGTATTCCTTAATAGATTTATTGAAGAAGAGTTGTATATGATGCAACCAGAAGGTTTTTCTCGATCCTAAAGGTGCTAACAAAGTGTGCAAGCTCCAGCGATCCATCTATGGACTCGTGCAAGCATCTCGGAGTTCGAATATACACTTTGATGAGTTGATCAAAGCATATAATTTTTGTACAGACTTGCGGTAAAGCCTATATTTACAAGAAAGTGAGTGGGAGCACTAGAGCCTTTCTGATAAGTATATGTGAATGACATATTATTGATTGAAAATGATGTAGAATTTTCTGGAAAGCATAAAGGAGTGTTTGAAAGGAGTTTTTCAAAGAAAGACCTCAGTGAAGCTGCTTACATATTGAGCATCAAGATCTGTAGAGATAGATCAAGAAACTTGATAAATTTTTTCAATAAGTGCATACCTTCACAAGATTTTGAAGTAGTTCAGAATGGAACAGTCAAAGAAGGAGTTCTTGCCTGTGTTGCAAGGTGTGAAGTTGAGTAAAGACTCAAAACCCGAACACGGAAGAAAATAGAAAGAGAATGAAAAGTCATTCCCTATGCCTTAGTCATAGGTTTTATAAAGTATGCTGAGGGAGTCCTGGATTAGGGGGTATCCGGACAGCCGGATTATATCCTTCGGCCGGACTGTTGGACTATGAAGATACAAGATTGAAGACTTCGTCCCGTGTCCGGATGGGACTCTATTTGGCGTGGAAGGCAAGCTAGGCAATACTGATATGTATCTCTCCTCCTTTGTAACCGACTTTATGTAACCCTAGCCCCCTCCGGTATACATGTAAACTGGAGGGTTTTAGTCCATAGGAC
The DNA here is from genome assembly GCA_034509565.1 of Triticum monococcum. NCBI lineage: Eukaryota > Viridiplantae > Streptophyta > Magnoliopsida > Poales > Poaceae > Triticum > Triticum monococcum. The sequence goes on along the minus strand of CM067842.1, from coordinate 112,076,382 downwards.
AACATACAATCATACCATAGGCTAGCTTCTAGGGTTTAGCCTCCCCGATCTCGTGGTAGATCAACTCTCGTAATACCCATATCATCAAGAATAAATCGAGCAGGACGTAGGGTTTTACCTCCATCAAGAGGGCCCAAACCTGGGTAAAACATCGTGTCCCCTGCCTCCTGTTACCATCCGCCTTAGACGCATAGTTCGGGACCCCCTACCCGAGATCTGCCGGTTTTGACACCGACATTGGTGCTTTCATTGAGAGTTCCTCTGTGACGTCGCCATAAGGAAGGATGCCACATCTCATTGTCAAAAACAACATTACCGCCGGGGGAGCCCTGGCTGTCGGCCAAACTCTCCGGCTAGGTAGTTTTGTCATGACCGCCTGTTCGGCTGCTGCACCGATGATGACTTCTCGGGTCATTGAAAACAGCCTCCATGTCGGCTCGGAATTCGCCGAGCAGATGGATCCAATGGATCTCTCTTCCCTAAACGAGCTCTTGGATCACATCGCCGCCCTGGGAGTCGCTACGGACTATGATCGGATTGGGCTTAAACCCGATCAAAGGGAGATTAACTCTCCCTCGGTCACCCATCATGTTGCGGTGGTGGAGGAACAATGCGGGAATTCTTCCTCTATTTTGAGGACTAACTATGTCCGGATTCCTGAGCTCTCCGAGTCGGATACCCTCTTACGGGAGGACATCACCCAAGCCCTGAACCTAGTATCAGGCAGCGGGCCAGACTTATTAGGCAGCACTCCGGAACCCGAACTTCCAAGATTGGAAACTCCTCGGCCCCTGGGTCTCAGATCGGGTAGGGGTTCGGACTCAAATCCACCCACCCACCTAGACATAAACGATCTTTCCCACATCAGGCAAGAGCCCCATGAAAATGTACATCATTATTGGGCCAGATTCCTCCTTGTGATGAACAAGGTTAAGGACTGTCGCGAGGAAGATGCAGTCTCACTTTTCTGCAATAATTGCACGAACAAGGGAATCCTTAACGCCTTAAGTCGCCGTGACATATCACGCTTCGCTGACTTGGCATCCATAGTACGAAAGTACTGTGCGATGGAAAGTGCCTGGAAAACCAAAATGAAATTTTGGGATAATCCGGCTTCGAATATACACCCAGTCCGAAGTAAAAGGTTGCACTATCATAAGACACCCGAGCTAGTTGCAAAGAAACAAAACCCCTCTATAGGGCATGGAACCGTATTGGAGGGATGGCTTAACGGACCCTGCAAAATTCATAGTACAGTGGATACCACACCAACACACAGCCTTAGAGCATGTTGGATACTCCGGCAGGTGGCCAAAAGTGGCGAGGATCTTCTTGTCCCGAATACCACAGAGCACCATCCCGCAGATAACAATACGGTATTAACAGTTTTCGAAACCTTCGCATCTAACAATAGGCGCAAGCGAACACTCCGCAGCCTCACCAAAATCTGCCATGTGGCAGCAATGAATCCATGGAGTGACACGGCTATTACCTTCAATGCCAGTGACGAACCTAAATTCCAAACTTCCCGAGCACCAGCTACACTGGTCCTCAGTCCAATTGTGGACGGCTTTCGACTCACCAAAGCAATGGATTAAACCTCATCTATGAGGAAACTCTTCAAAAAATGGAAATAGACTGGAACCGCGTTGAGCAAAGCAGCACAACCTTCAGAGGAATCATCCCCAGTTGGGAAGCACGCTGTGCTAGGAAAATCACACTAGATGTGGTATTCGGCACGCTGGAGAACAATAGGTCCGAAGAAATTACATTCCAAGTGGCCCCGTTCAGTAGTGGATATCCCACCCTTTTAGGGCGGGAGGCATTCACGATCTTCCAAGCCATACCCCATTATGGGTACATGAAGCTCAAAATGCCCAGGCCCAACGGAATCATCACCCTCGCTAGTGATCTGGACACATCACTCCGCGTCAAAAACAAAACAACCGCATTGGCCCTCGAGGCATTATCCGAAGCCTTTTCGGCCGAGGAATTAACGGCGCTATGCTCCACGGTGGACAGGGACGACGTAATACTCGATAAGAGATCCAAGTCCACCTCTTTCAAACCAGCGGATGAAATAGTCAAATTCCAAGTCCACCCAACGGACCCTACAAAAACAGCCTCCATCGGGGCACAGTTAAACCCCGCCGTGGACGCCGCACTACGAGATTTCCTGCGCGAGAATTGGGACATATTCGCTTGGCACCCCTCAGACATGCCAGGAATCCCACGCAGGCTGGTCGAGCATAGTCTCAATATCCTAAAGGGATTCAAGCCGGTCAAGCAGGCTCTTCGGCGTTTCTGTTAACCTAAGAGACATGCCATGGGAGAGGAACTAGCCAAGTTATTGGAGGCCGGATTCATCAGAGAGATAAAACACCCGGACTGGCTAGCAAACCTGGTGATGGTACCAAAGAAGGACAAATCCCGGTGCCTATGCATCGATTTCAAGGACCTCAACAAGGCTTGCCCAAAGGATCCCTTCCCCCTCCCCTGCATTGATCAAATTATTGATGCTACCGCAGGACACAAGTCATTGTGTTTCCTCGACGCATACTCCGGCTACCACCAAATTAAGATGGCGGAGTTCGACCAAGCCGCAACGGCATTTATAACACCATACGGCCCCTTCTGTTTCAACACAATGCCTTTTGGGCTCAAAAACGCCGGCGCAACATATCAACGCATGATCCAGACTTGTCTGGAGAAACAGATCGGCAAAAGAGTAGAGGCATACGTAGATGATGTGGTCATTAAAACCAAACACGTCGACTCTCTAATAGACGACTTGAGGCTCACATTCGACAACCTCAGAACATACGACATCAAGCTCAATCCATAAAAATGCGTTTTCGGCGTACCAGCAGGAAAGCTCCTGGGCTTCATTGTCTCCAGTAGAGGGATTGAAGCTAAACCGGCCAAAATCTGAGCTCTGTCATAGTTGGCTATACCAACGGACCTCAAACAAATCCAGAAACAGACTGGATGTGTGGCCGCTCTCAGCCGCTTTATCTCCCACTTAGGAGAACAGGCTTTACACCTTTATCGCCTCCTTCGACGCACCGAACACTTCAAGTGGACGGACGCTGCCACAGCTGGATTGGAAGAAATAAAAGCCATATTGGCAACCAACCCAATCCTGGGCGCGCCAAATATCGGCGAACCAATGTTGTTGTACATTGCGGCAACTCATCAAGTTGTAAGCGCAGTGCTTGTTGTCGAACGAGAAGCTGACGGATATAAATTCCCTCTTCAAAAGCCGGTATACTATGTATCAACTGTCCTCACTCCATGCAAATCACGGTACCCACATTATCAAAAGATAGCCTATGCGGTATTCATGGCATCCCGGAAGCTACGACACTACTTTCAAGAGTGTTCGATTAAAGTAGCCTCGGATGTGCCACTTAATGATATTATAAACAACCACGACGCTACAGGCTAGATTACCAAATGGGCCATTGAGCTCCTCCCGTTCGACATAACATACAAACCTCGGCGAGCCATTAAGTCGCAAGTATTGGCCGACTTTGTCGCCGAATGGACGGAGGCTGAACTCCCTAAAGTGTACAGCGCATACTCCAATTGGATCATGCACTTCGAGGGTTCTAAAATGCTGGCTGGTCTAGGGGCTAGCGTCGTCCTGACTTCCCCAACCGGAGATACCGTTCAGTACGTACTGCAAATCTTGTATACAGAGTCCAACAACACAGCCGAATACGAAGCTCTGTTGCATGGTCTTCGGATGGCATTCTCCATGGGCATTCAACGTGGGGATTCAAACCTTGCAATATCCCAAATAAATAGAGACTTCGACGCCAAGGATCCGAAAATGGCGGCCTATCAAAACGCCGTCCTAAAAATGTCAGCTCGGTTCGAGGGGCTCGAATTTCACCATGTGGCTCGAGAAAACAATTAGGTGGCAGATATCCTCGCCCGCATCGGCGCAAAACACGGTGCGGTCCCCCCCCCAACATCTTTTTGGAGAGGTTGTTCAAGCCATCCGTAGTATGGGAAGGGGACACCGGTAACAATAGTCCGGACCCGGCCAAAATACCCGATACCGAACACTCTGACACAATCGGAGGCTCCGCCACCGAAATAACACCTTCAGCCCATGTAATAATGGCCATCATTGCCCCGTGGACAGAACCATTCCTGGCCTACCTAACTAGACAGGAACTCCCCGAGGACCAGAATGAGGCACGCTGCATAGTGCGGCGATCTAAAGCCTACAGGGTCCAAGAGGGAGAGCTATATAAGAAAAGCACCACTGGAGTACTTCAAAGGTGCATCTCCGAAGAGGAAGGGTGGAAGCTTTTGGCAGAAATTCACGCCAGACTCAGCGGCCACCACGCCACAGCCCGGGCCCTTGTAAGCAAGGCCTTCGGTACAGGTTTTTATTGGCCAACGGCCCGGGCAGACGCACAGAACTTGGTCCAACGTTGCGCCGGTTGCCAGCTTTTTGCAAACCAAAGCCACATGCCACCTACCGCTCTCCAAACAATCCCCATTACCTAGCCTTTCACGGTCTGGGGGCTTGACATGGTTGGACCCTTAAAGGGGAACCCACAAGAAAAAATACTTACCGGTCATGCTAGATAAATTCACCAAATGGATAGAAGCCAAACTTGTTAAAACAGCCGAATCCAGACCAGTGATAGACTTCATATCCGGGGTCGTACACCGTTATGGCATCCCCCACAGCATCATCACTGACAACGGCACGAACTTCACGGTTGATGAGGTAAAACTCTGGTGCAGCAAAATGGGCATCAAGGTCGATTATGCTTCAGTCTATCACCCACAAACCAACGGCCAAGTTGAGGGAGCAAACGCTCTTATAATGAGCGGCATTAAACCCAGATTAGTGCGTTCCTTAATGGAGTCTAACACGCACTGGGTAGAGGAGCTCGACTCCGTACTCTGGGGGCTGTGGACCATGCCGAATCGTAGTATCGGATATACATCCTTCTTTATGGTGTACGGCGCAGAGGCAGTCTTGCCCTATGACATAATTCATGACTCACCTCGAGTGCGCATGTACGAAGAAAGAGAAGCCGAGCTCGATCAGCAGGACAGTCTGGACACCCTGCAATAGGCTCGCAGATACCAAAGCAGAGAAGTACGGGCCAAAACTTATAACGTTGGCGAACTAGTTCTACGCCTGCCGGATAAGAAAAAGAACAAGCTCGAGCCCAAATGGGAAGGTCCCTTCATTATTAAACAAGTTCTGACCGGTGGAGCGTACCGACTGCGGGATGCATCGACTAATCAACTCGAGCTGAACCCATGGAACGCGGCCAGGGTCCGAAGATTCTACGCCTAGCACCGGACTCTATGTTCGTCCCCTTCCTCTATCCATTTTTTGCATATACATTATCTGTCTTGTTTTTCTTTCTTTCTTTCTTTTATTCTTTCTCTAGGCCTTCAAGGGCCAACTTGTGCCTCGCTTGCACATTATAGATGTGCTAGCCGCGCTCATCATACCTGGGGGCTTCTTTCATAGAAGCTTAATTATTTATCTGGGCCTCATGCCCCGCACATGTGTTATACTTCCGCATGTACCTTTTTTGCCATTATATGCATCCATATGACTTAGTTTTGGCCAAGCTGGGATGCCTGGCTCTTGTATTTATGCCCTACGTTCCTGTTAATTCCGCTAGGGCATAAAGGGAGCACCTCTGCGATTGTTACTGCCGGGTCAGCCGGATGTATACCTCAGACTAGGTGAAGCCGAAAGCTAGCGTTCTTAAGGGAATATTTGGTCGGTGAACAAAAGATGATTTTATTTATTTTCCATTTGTGCCCCCAGATGTTTTTCCTGCGTTTTTTCTCGCAGTTTGGACATGCACTTTAGGGCATGCGTACCCAGGGAAAGGAATCCTTAACGGAACTATTCTCCCTGGAAGATGTTTCTTACTACCCATGTAATATAACATAACTAGTTGGGCACTTGTCTGTTCAAGCACTAATGACCCCTATGCCTGGTCTCCACGCATACTCCGGTTCTTATATAACTGAGCGGGTATTCGGATACACTCCGGATTATCGGGTCCCGAGGTCGAAGCAAAATGGTCCGCCATGACAAATGATCTACAATCCATCTAGAAGGCATTATACATGTCATTTTAATTACATAGTCATGTAGACTGACTAAATTCCTCCTCTATACCATCCAACAGGCGGTCTAGCCTACAATCCTGTTGGGAATACTTTGTGGCTAATTCTACTAGCCCATAGACTAAGCTAACAGGGATCTCTTTCTCGTCGGGCCCCACAGGTCCGACCTCGGCCATGTGATTCGGGTCAGTCTTGGTATACCGCATCTTCACCACAGCCCAGGACTCTCTGGCACCTTGACAGCAGGCCGATATCTTCCACAATCGAAGGCGCCGCCATGCTCCCTTGAGCTTCTCCACAAGCTCTCCAACACCTTCTAGCAAGGAGACAGATGGCCACAAGGCCTCGGCAACACCTTGCATCACCTGCCGAACTTGTTCGTGCAGTTGTGAGAGCTCGGATAGAAGATCACCCGCAGACCCGAGCATCTCCTCCGCGGGACGACCCGTCATCATACCTGCAGACATAACTCTGTTAGACGGCTTCTCCGTCGTTCCCTTTATCAAGGGATCATTCAAGCACTTACTGAATATGCCACGTCGAAGCCGCTTGTTCTCCTTCTCGGAGTCCGCAAGCTGGGCACAAACATCTTTCAGTTCCACGCTCAGCTTAGTATTGGCGTTTTGGAGATTGTTTTTCTCCCGCCTGACCTCAGTCAGCACGCGTTCGCCAGCCTTTAGCTGTCGTACGACATGCGGGTCCTCCGGATTCTCTCTGGATTCGTCTGCAATATCTATTGTTAGATCTGCAGTCATGCCGCACGCTATATGGTACTTATCATTCCTTAAAAGAAATATTACCAGTTGGGAACTTTTTAGGTTCCTTCAGTGCGGCAACAGCGGCCCGAAGTTGGGTCTTGCATTCCTCTAGCTCCTGTGACAGTCGAGCATTCTTCTCTGAAAGAAGGTACACAATCATATGATCCTTAAATCAGTTCTACTAACTGTTTCAAGTCTCAGGGCTACTGATACATATAATCGTCAGATTTGCTTACCCGTACATCCTTTACATACTGATCCGTGGCTCTGGCTAGACCATCTTGAGAGGCATGGAGGTACGCTTCTCCAGAATTGAAGGCATCAAATGCCTCTGGTGAGAAGCAAGCATCGCGGAGTATGGCCCGGCGACGCCTATGATTCATGGCGCTCTCCACTTCTGAATTTGTAGTGGATAATCTATCTGCATCCTCTGTAGGAGGAGCATCCGGCGTCCGCCCCATGTCGGCTTCCGCCTCTATGTCCGGTCCTGGAGCCCGGCTGGTGGAAGCATGATCGGCAGCATCGCCAGATATATTCCGGCGAGTGTTTTTTCTGTTAAAGAAACATGGACGTCGTTACATTTCGAGAAAGACGACAACCACGGAGCGGGGTTTTTGTTATACCTCTGCGTCGGCATCTCCGTCCTGACCGCCTTCCTTTTTAGCCTGCCCAGCCTCGGTGCCTCTTGTTGGCGAGTTGCTGCAGGTTCGGCAGGGCGTCCCGAATGCCTTCCCTATAAAAACACCATGTGTATATGGTAGGTGAAGTGTCTAAAAAGGGGGATCCTACTTTTGGGAGTTGGGATTTTTGGGTTTTTCTTACATGCAACGCAGGAAGCAGTCCGGGATTGTCGGCCGTAATGGCCACCATGGCGTCATCACTGCTTAGTTGATAGAACTGCCGGTCTATCAGCTCCACAAATATGACTGGATCTTCTTCGAGTTCGGGATCGAGAGCCCGGTCAGGGTCCTCTGGTTCTGGAGGTGGGCTGCTGACCATCCTTATGGCTTTTCGCAGTTCCTGTCGCAAAATGGCAAGGTGAGTGCCTACAATGAAGAATGCGGGAAGAATGGGAAGGAGATATAACTCACCCAGCTTGGAGGGTTGTACATAGAGAATCCATCCCGCGGCTTGATGCGGAGGAACTCCTCTTCCTATCCCTTGAACAGTTTGGACAGAATTTTTGCCAAAGCGGCAGCGTTGTCCGGACCATTATATTGACATAACCTCGATTACTGTCAATCCTGATTGAGCTAGCGCTTTAATCCGGTTCATCAGGTAAAGGACTTCTCTGTTGTATTCCTCCTGGGGGCTCCGTGGGCGCCAACTTCGGCGTTTCTTTAGAGGAGCATTGCTAAACTCAGGAAGGCCCCGCCGAACAGGGTCCAGAAGGGGGACGTCATCCATATAAAACCATTCCAAAGGCTAGTCTTCGGACGTCTTCTTTGGAGTACCGGAGAGGTATCCAGTTTCGGCGATGCGCCATATTTCGGCTCCGCCCACTTGGTAAAGTGATCCCTTCTGTGTGCGAGGGACGAGGCAAAATAACCTTTTCCACAGCTGGAAATGAGCCTCGCAACCCAGGAACAACTCATAGAGGGCAACATAGCCGGCGATGTGGAAGATGGAAGCAGGGGTGAAATTATGCAGTTGGAGGCCGTAAAACTCTAGGAGCCCGCGGAGGAACGGATGAATCGGAAATCCGAGTCCCCTTAATAGATAGGGGACAAGGCATACCCGCTCCCCCGTAGTGGGGCTGGGGAAGCTCTCCACGTGCTCCCCGCCATTGTAGGTGGCGAGCCCGGCTCGTACGGGCACCATATATGCCGGAGGGAGAAATCCCTTAGTCTGCAGTTTGACTAATCGACTGTGTGGTACTGAACACCTCTCCCAATCAAGGGGCTTAGGGCTACGGGGGCGGGAGGAGGAGCTGCGGAGGTCGGCCATGCTGGAATGGATCTTTCCGAAACACGCACTGTTGGATTCTCGCTAGGGGAAGCATGGTATGGATCGGATCTAAGAATCCCCATCCCTTTAATAGACAATTTATTTATCTAGCTAGGGGGGCGAATGTAAAAATGCCCTGGCACCTCGTATTCATTCGGCGCATGGGATATGGCCCTTATTGGGCATAGAAGCCAAGAGGTTCAACGTTTATGAGGCCGGACACTGCTTACGAACATTCGAAATTTGGAGAAGAACCCGCCTTGCAATGCCGAAGACAACACTGCGCGCCGGACTCATCGTCATTGAAGCCTAGTTCGCGGGCTACTGAGGGAGTCCTGGATTAGGGGGTATCTGGACAGCCGAATTATATCCTTCGGCCGAACTATTGGACTATGAAGATACAAGATTGAAGACTTCGTCCCATGTCCGGATGGGACTCTATTTGGCGTGGAAGGCAAGCTAGGAAATACGGATATGTATATCTCCTCCTTTGTAACCGACTTTATGTAACCTTAGCCCCCTCCGGTGTCTATATAAACCGGAGGGTTTTAGTCCATAGGACAACGTACAATCATACCATAGGCTAGCTTCTAGGGTTTAGCCTCCCCGATCTCGTGGTAGATCAACTGTTGTAATACCCATATCATCAAGAATAAATCGAGCAGGACGTAGGGTTTTACCTCCATCAAGAGGGCCCGAACCTGGGTAAAACATCGTGTCCCCTGCCCCCTGTTACCATCCGCCTTGGACGCATAGTTCGGGACCCCCTACCCGAGATCCGCCGGTTTTGACACCGACATATGCTATGTTGTATACCGGACCTATTGTGTACCTCACCGTGAGTTTGGCAAGAGGGTACAATAGTGATCCAGGAGTGGATCACTGGACAACGGTCAAAATTACCCTTAGTGGAATAAGGAAATATTTCTTGGTTATGGAGGTGATAAAGAGTTCATCATAAAGAGTTATGTCGATGCAAGCTTTAACACTAATCTGGATGACTCTGAGTCTCAATATGGATACATATTAAAAGTGGGAGTAATTAGCTACAGTAGCTCCATGCAGAGCATTGTAGACATAGAAATTTGCAAAATACATATGGATCTGAATGTGGCGGACCCGTTGACTAAACTTCTCTCACAAGAAAAACATGATCACACCTTAGTACTCTTTGGGTGTTAATCACATGGCGATGAGAACTAGATTATTGACTCTAGTAAACCTTTTGGGTGTTGTTCACATGGTGATGTGAACTATTGGTGTTAAATCACATGGCGATGTGAACTAGATTAATGACTCTAGTGCAAGTGGGAGACTGAAGGAAATATGCACTAGAGGCAATAATAAAGTTGTTATTTATATTTACTTATATCATGATAAATGTTTACTATTCATGCTAGAATTGCATTGAAGGAAACTTAGTACATGTGTGAATACATAGACGAACAGAGTGTCCCTAGTATACCTCTACTAGACTAGCTCGTTAATCAAAGATGGTTAAAGTTTCCTGACCACAGACATGTGTTTTCATTTGATCAATGGGATCACATCATTAGAGAATGATGTGATGGACAAGACCCAACCGTTAGCTTAGCATAATGATCGTTTTATTTTACTGCTATTGTTTTCATCATGACTTATACATGTTCCTCTGACTATGAGATTATGCAACTCCCGAATACTGGAGGAACACCTTGTGTGTTATCAAACGTCACAACGTAACTGGGTGATTATAAAGGTGCTCTACAGGTGTCTCCGATGGTGTTGGTTGAGTTGGCATAGATCGAGATTAGGATATGTCACTCCGTGTATCGGAGAGGTATCTCTGGGCCCTCTCGGTAATGCGCATCACTATAAGCCTTGCAAGCAATGTGACTAATGAGTTACTTACGGGATGATGCACTATAGAACGAGTAAAGAGACTTGCCGGTAACGGGATTGAGCTAGGTGTGAAGATATCGATGATCGAATCTTGGGCAAGTAACATACCGATGACAAAGGGAACAACGCATGTTGTTATGCGGTTTGACCGATAAAGATCTTCGTAGAATATGTAGTAACCAATATGAGCATCCAGGTTCCGCTATTGGTTATTGACCGGAGATGTGTCTCGGTCATGTCTACATAGTTCTCGAACTCATAGGGTCCGCACGCTTAACATTCAATGACGATTTGTATTACAAGTTATGTGATTTGATGACCGAAGCTTATTCGGAGTCCCAGATGAGCGTCAGGACCCCGATTCCAAGTCACATCGATCTAGCTGGTAACACCTCATATCACATTGCGGCCTCACGCATGGTATTCCCACGGGTGTCGCCTTACCACGGCCCGGGACCGTTTGCGTCTTTTGGCTCACGTATATGATAGTGTCGTTAGCATCCATATGACAGAGAACCCGGGCTGACATGGCTAGTCGTGAACCCAAAGTGGCACTAACCCATGGAGACAGGCATACATGAATCAACTTCGAGCATGTCGGTCAGCAGCGTGTGAATCCGGGCTGTAGCACTGGGCTAACAGGACTCCGGGAACCCGGGCTGTAGCAGGCTAGGCAGGACTCCGGATGTCACCGCGTGACATTTCCCCGAAGGGACAGACACAGGAACGAAGTGAAACACATGCCGGCCAGTCAAGTGTCCTGAGCAGTAGTGCTGGGCTAGCAGGACTCCGGTGAACCGGGCTGTAGCGGACTACTATGGCTCATGGAAGCACTAGACTACATTTCCCCATAAGAGAGGCTGCCAAGGATAAACAACTAGATTGTCGGATCCCACACATACCAAGCATTTCAATCATACACACAATATGCTCGATATGTGTAAATACAACATGGCATCACAACAAGACTCTAAGACTCAAGTATTTACTCATTAGGCTCCGAGGAGCGAGATATTACAAACAAGGGTCTCATGACCCAACATTCAGAGCATACAAGTCAAAGCACACGCGGAAGCTTAACATGTCTGAGTACAGACATCTACAAATGAAAAAGGCTGAGAAGCCTGACTATCTACCAGATCCTGCCGAGGGCACAGGATCGTAGCTGAGGTATCAAGCTAAACGTCGAAGTCCACACGGAACTACTAGCGAGACCGACGTCTCTTTGCAAAACATAAAATAAGCAAACGTGAGTACAAATGTACCCAGCAAGACTTACATCAGAACTATCCACATATGCATCAGAATCAACGAAGGGGGTGGTGGAGTTTAACTGCAGCAAGCCAGCTTTGACTCAGTGGCTAGCCTGAACTATGACTGCAAGCAACTCTTTTGAGGTGGCGCACACGAGTCCACAAATTCACCATACCAATACACCACTATGGATCCGCTCCCGTCTCCCTACGAGAACGCCATCCATAGCACTCACGCTTATCTTGCGAGTTTTAGAGTATCCACTTTCACTTTTCTATGAACTATGCAAGGGGTCCAAGTTTCCATATCCGAGGAATCCGGCTATTCGAATAGATAATGATAACCCTGCAGGGGTGTACTTCTTCACACACGCTCTCGCCACTTATCGCCCTGTACACGTCATGTACCTCGGCAACCTTCAAGTGGAAGCCGGGCGAGGGAGTCGGCCATGACCTGACTAACCAACAAGTCTCTAGTCCAGGTTTATCGCCTATTCGGGTTCCATCCGCAAGGAGATCCGGCCGGGGTGTCGCTCACGGCCCCAAATGATCTGTGCAGGGTTCCCAAGCCCACCTCGATGGGTGGATCTATGCTTGGTACACCGTGCCATGGTGCCTAGTCTGTCCCAAGCCCACCTGTACAGGGTACCACTTGGTAGACTACTAACACTACCTACAAACACCAGAAAGTTGTTGCAACTCCTGGACAGAGATCAAGTTGATTAATAAGTCGAGAGGGGCACTTAAGCATTCCAATGCGTGGTAGTAACTGTTCATGGATCACAAACACAGAACTCAGTTCCTGAGAACGGCTGCAATAAGACAACCCACCATGTACTCCTACATGTCCTCTCACCGCTACCTTTACCAAATCATGGTCACACACTTAGCTCTCAACAGTAGGACATGTTCACCACATTCCAATTCATCCCCGATGAATCAGACCTGACTCGACTTTAAGCAGTAGCAGGCATGACAAACAAACATGAATGAGTAGGCACATCAGGGCTCAAACAATTCCTACTCATGCTAGTGGGTTTCATCTATTTACTGTGGCAATGACAGGTCATGCAGAGGAAAGGGGTTCAGCTACCACAACATGTAACAGTTGAAACGTTGTTGTCCTAATGCAGTAAAAGAGAGCAGGAGCGATAGAGTGGGATTGCATCGGAATGAACAAGGGGGTTTTGCTTGCCTGGCACTTCTGAAGATAATATAGTTCTTCATCGGTGTCCTCGAATAATCGTCGGAACGTCGTCTACTGAGAGGGGACAGTCACCGGCAAGAGAGAAAGAGCACGATCAATGCAATGCAACAATATGATGCATGATCATGACATGGCAATATGATGTGATTTGAGCTAATGCATCTAGCTATGATTTAAATGAAGTTGGTTTGAATACATGATTCAAATTCCAACTCCATATATGATTATTTAAATGCCCTTTTATTTGTTTTGTCCAAAACAGAGGACAAACATTGTTCGAACATGCATGAAAATGGTACAGATGGATTCCTTGAATTTTTCTGATAATTTTTCATATATAATTTATCTTATTTGGAGTTATAGATAATATTCTATGATTTTTAGAAGTTTTGGGCATTTTCTGAAATTTATAAATCATTTCTGATTTATTTTAATTCCAGAAAACTTTACTGTGTCAGCACTGCGTCATCATGACGTTAGCAGGTCAACAGGGCGTGGTCCCGGTCAAACCTGACGTGTGGGGTCCGCACGTCAGTGTAACATGGAAAGAACAGAGGCTGACTAGTGGGGCCAGGTCAACGCTGAGGTGGCGGCTCAAAGCATTAGCTTAATTAAAGCAGGGAATAACCCTATGGTTAATTATGAGGTGGGGCCTGGCTGTCTGTGACTCTTGGGTTTGATTAAGAGGTGGTTAACGCCTAATTATCCTGGCCACGTCAGCACGGCTGGGTTAGTCCGCCGGCGACCATCCAGCGCGGTGGAGGCACGCCGGAAACGCGCTACGGGCGTCGGTTGCACGTGCCGAGGGCACTAGGGCGTAGCCCTTGCTCGCCCGCATCCAGGGGAGCGGGTGGGAGGTCGTGGGGTGACCGGAGCTGACGGCGGCGAGCTCTTTTGCGGCCGCCGGAGTTCAGGCAAGTGTGGCCGCGTGGTTCCAGCGCGCGAGGAAGCTATCTAGAGGCTGCGTTGGACTCGACATTGCTCCAGGAGCACGCCGGAGGCACAAGCTCGAGTGGAGGTGCACGGTGGCTGTGGGAGCAACGACCATGGAGTACGGCGGCGCTCAGGTACGGCGGCTGGCACGGCTAGAAGACAGGAACGAGCTCGAGGAGGAGGGGGGAAGGCGGCGGAGCTCACATCGAGTGCAGGGGGCGCCGAAGCGGGCTCGGGGAAGGCCTGGAGAAGGCGGGGCATCGACAGCGATCTCCGGCATCCGAGAAGGGGAACGATGATGAGCCACTAGTCTTAGGGCAGGTCTGCTTGGTTCCTTCGGCTTGGCAGACAAAAACAACGACGACGGAGCCACTAGACACGTTGGACGGACGAGGGAGGCCCGGTGGCCGCGGTGAACGGTCTTGGCGGCGACGACCTCCGCTCGGTGGTGCTCGGGAAGAGAGAGCACAGGAGGGAAGAGAGGGCGACGAGTGAGGGAGAAGAGAGAGAGGGAGCCAGGGTGTCGTGGCGTCGTCTGGGCGCGTCGGGGCAGCGGTGGGAAGCAGGAGGTGGCGGGGCGCGTGCTCGCGCGCGGTGTCCACGCTCCTCTCATCCTCCTGGCAGGAGGTTGAGGGTGACTGGCACGGCGCTGTGGGCTGGGCCGCACAGTAGCAGGCCGGTTAGGCTGGACAGGTAAGCGCCTGGTAGGTCTTCTGCTCTTTTTTTATTTTTCTTCTGTTTTGTTTTATTTAATTGCCACTGAATTCAAATTCAAACAAATTTGAAAACAGTGCCAAAACATTCTGAGATATTTTATGTTACCTCTCTGGACTATTCCAAAAGTACATAAAACATTTCAAAGCTTTTGAAAATATATTCATTATATATTATGAATATATCCCCAAATTCAAATAGATGATTGATTTAAATTCAGAGACCAAATAATTCCTTAAAAAATTTCCAGAATTTTGGTTTGATATATAACTCTTGCCAAAATTCACAAAACTATTTTTAGGGCAATTTGGATTCACAGAATGCAATTAAAAGGGTGCTTGCCCTTCTTTTAATCAGATTTTTGAGGTTTCAAAAATCCTCAATTCAAGTTTCAGAAATTTAAACATGATGCAAGAAAGATGCAAACACTAGGCAACACCAGAAGCTAGGGATGTGACAATGAGATCATGGACATGACGAGGAGTCTCAAAATGGTCGAGAGGTAAAGGTCGATATATTGGAAGGTTATATTCGGACACCAGAATGATTCTGAAGTGTTGCAGGTATTTTCTGGAGTACCGGAAGGTTACCGGAACCCTCTGGGGAAGTAGTGGGTCTTAATGGGCTTTAGTGGAAAGGAGAGAAGAGCCTCAAGGGGTAGCCCCCCCCCCATGGCTGGTCCGAATTGGACTAGGAGGGGGCGGCGCCCCCCTCTTTCCTTCTCCCCTCTTCCTCCTTCCCTCCTTCTCCTAGTTGGAATTGGAAGGGGGGGCAAATCCTACTTGGACAGGGAGTCCAAGTAGGACTCAACCCTTTTGCGTCCCCCCTTGGGCCGGCCTCCTCTTCCCCCTCCTTTATATACGTGGGAGGGGGCACCCCAAAGGCACACCAAGTCTTCTCTTAGCCGTGTGCTGTGCCCGCCTCCACAGTTACACATCTCAGTCATATCGTCATAGTGCTTAGGCAAAGCCCTGCACCGGTAACTTCATTATCACCGTCGCCACGTCATCATGCAGACGGAACTCTGCCTCGTCCTCAATTGGATCAAGAGCTCGAGGGAGGTCATCGTGCTGAACGTGTGCTGAACACGGAGGTGCCATAAGTTCGGGGCTAGGATTGGTTGAATCGCGAAGACGTTCGACTACATCAACCGCGTTACTAAACGCTTCCACTTTCGGTCAATGAGGGTACGTGGACACACTCTCCCCGCTCATTACTATGCATCTCCTAGATAGATCTTGCGTAATCATAGGTAAATTTTTTAAAATACTACATTCACTTCAGCGCCACTCATTGCCGCACTCGGTCGCCTCACCTCACCGGGATCTGCTATAAAAAGGTGGCCACTGATACATCCATTTTGCATCATGCTTTTATATCGATATTTATTGCATTATGGGTTGTTATTACACATTATGTCACAATACTTATGCATACTCTCTCTTATTTTACAAGGTTTACATAAAGAGGGAGAATGCTGGCAGCTGGGATTCTGGGCTAGAAAAGGAGCAAATATTAGAGACCTATTCTGCAAAGCTCCAAAAGTCCTGAAACTTCACGGAAGATGTTTTCCAAATATATAAAAAATACTGAGAGCAAGAACTTCACCAGGGGGCCACACCCTGCCCATGAGGGTGGGGGCGTGCCCTACCCCCTGGAAACTAGCTTGACGATATTCCCATGTGTCCTCGGGAGCGCTTTACATCATATAAGAGTTTGTCCAGGCTTGTCCTTTGCTACAAAAAGGATTGGGCCACCTTCCTGCACCTTATTTACTTTTGTTACTTGTTGCTCGTTACAAATTATCTTATCACAAAACTATCTGTTACCACTTATTTCTGTACTTGCAGAGAATACCTTGCTGGAAACCGCTTATCATTTCCTTCTGCTCCTCGTTGGGTTCGACACTCTTACTTATCGAAAGGACTAGATAGATCCCCTATACTTGTGGGTCATCAAGACTCTTTTCTGGCGCCGTTGCCGGGGAGTGAAGCGCCTTTGATAGGTGGAATTTGGTAAGGAAAAATTTATATAGTGTGCTAAAATTTACTGTCACTTGTTACCATGGAAGGTAATCCTCTGAGGGGCTTGTTCGGGGTATCTTCACCCCGACCAGTAGAGCAAAGAGTTTCTCCTCAACAAACTGAACCTACTGAAAATGAAAATAAAAATGAAAATGCTTGCTTTGAAGTTCCTTCGGGTATGATAGAAAAACTGCTAGCTAATCCTTTTTTAGGAGATGGAACAAAACATCCTGATGAACATCTGATATATGTGGATGAAGTTTGTGGATTATTTAAGCTTGCAGGTGTACCCGGAGATGTTGTTAAGAAAAAGGTCTTCCCATTATCTTTGAGGGGATATGCATCGACATGGTATAGGCTAAGTGATGATATGAGGTCTTGGAATTACAAACGATTGAAATTGGAATTTTATCAGAAGTTTTATCCTATGCATCTTGTTCTTCGTGATCGCAATTATATATATAATTTTTGGCCTCGCGAAGGAGAAAGCATCGCTCAAGCTTGAGGGAGGCTTAAATCAATGTTATATTCATGCCCCAACCATGAGCTCTCAAGAGAAATGATTATTCAAAAAATTTATGCTCGGCTTTCTGGTAACAATCGCACCATGCTTGATACTTCTTGTGCTGGCTCTTTTATGATGAAGACTATTGAATTCAAATGGGATTTATTGGAAAGAATTAAACGCAACTCTAAAGATTGGGACCTCGGCAATGGTAGGGAGTTAGGTATGACACCTAGTTTTGATTGTGTTAAAACTTTTATGGATACCGATATTTTTCGTAAATTTAGCACTAAATATGGACTTGACTCTGAGATAGTAGCTTCTTTCTGTGAATCTTTTGCTGCCTATGTTGATCTCCCCAAGGAGAAGTGGTTTAAATATCATCATCCCATAGAAGTAAAAGTAGATGCACCTATTAAAGTTGAAGAAAAGACTATCACTTATAATGATCCTATTGTTCCTACTTCTTATGTTGAGACACCAGCTTTCCCTGTTGGGATAAAGGATCATGCTAAAGCTTCAACTGTGGTTCGTAAAATCAATGTTAAAACATATACACCTCCTGAGCAAGTTAAAGTTGAACCTAATATTGCTATTGTTAAAGATCCTTTGTCTGATAATATTGATGGGCATGTTATTTATTTCTGTGATGAAACTGCTAGAATTGCTAAACCCCGTGATAAAGATAGACCTAGACATGTGGTAGGCATGCCTGTTATTTCTGTTAAAATAGGAGATCATTGTTATCATGGCTTATGTGATATGGGTGCTAGTGCAATACCGTATTCCTTATACAAAGATGTTATGCATGATATTGCACCTGCTGAGATGGAAGATATTGATGTCACAATTAAACTTGCCAATAGAGATACTATTTCACCAATGGGAATTGTTAGAGATATTGATGTCTTGTGTGGGAAAACTAAATATCCTGCCGATTTTCTTGTTCTTGGTTCCCCACAAGATAGGTTTTGTCCCATTATATTTGGTAGACCTTTCTTAAATACTGTTAATGCTACCATAGATTGAAAAACAGATGTTGTTACTATCGGTTTAGATGATATGACTCATGAATTTAATTTTTCTAAATTTAGTAGACAACACCGTGAAGAAGAATTACCTAGTAAGGATGAAATTATTGGTCTTGCTTCTATAGCCGTACCTCCTAGTGATCCTTTAGAACAATACTTGTTAGACCATGAAAATGATATGTTTATGAATGAAAGAAGGGAATTAGATGAAGTATTCTTTAAACAGGAACCTATTCGGAAAAACAATTTACATGTTGAAATCCTAGGGGATCCTCCTCCACCCAAGGGTGATCCCGTATTTGAGCTTAAACCATTACCTGATACTTTTAAATATGCTTATCTTGATGAGAAAAAGATATATCCTGTTATTATTAGTGCTATCCTTTCAGAGCATGAGGAAGAGAGATTATTGAAAACTCTGAAGAAGCACCGCGCTGCTATTGGGTATACTCTTGATGATCTTAAGGGCATTAGTCCCACTCTATGTCAACATAAAATTAATTTGGAAGAAGATGCTAAACCAGTTTGTGATCATCAACGCCGGCTGAATCCTAAAATGAAAGAAGTGGTAAGAAAGGAGACACTAAAGCTCCTTGAGGCAGGTATAATTTATCCCGTTGCTGATAGTCAGTGGGTAAGCCCTGTCCATTGTGTCCCTAAGAAGGGACGTATTACTGTTGTTCCTAATGATAAAGATGAATCGATTCCTCAAAGAATTATTACAGGTTACATGATGGTAATTGATTTCCGTAAATTAAATAAGTCTACTAAAAAGGATCATTACCCCTTACCTTTTATCGATCAAATGCTAGAAAGATTGTCCAAACATACACATTTTTGCCTGTGTCAGCCAAAGATCAATCAAAGACTACTTTTACATGCCCTTTTGGTACGTTTGCTTATAGATGTATGCCTTTTGGTTTATGTAATGCACCTGCTACCTTCCATAGATGCATGATGGCTATATTCTCTGACTTTTGTGAAAAGATTTGTGAGGTTTTCATGGACGACTTTTCCGTCTATGGATCTTCTTTTGATGATTGCTTGAGCAACCTTGATCGAGTTTTGCAGAGATGTGAAGAAACTAATCTTGTCTTGAATTGGGAAAAGCGCCACTTTATGGTTAATGAAGGTATTGTCTTGGGGCATAAAGTTTCTGAAAGAGGTATTGAAGTTGATAAAGGCAAGGTTGATGCGATTGAAAAGATGCCATGTCCCAAGGACATCAAAGGTATAAGAAGTTTCCTTGGTCATGCCGGTTTTTATAGGAGGTTCATTAAGGACTTCTCAAAAATTTCTCGGCCTCTGACTAATTTATTACAAAAAGATATACCATTTGTCTTTGATGATGATTGTGTAGAAGCATTTGAAATACTTAAGAAAGCATTGATCTCTGCACCTATTGTTTAGCCACCTGATTGGAATTTACCCTTTAAAATTATGTGCGATGCTAGTGATTATGTTGTAGGTGTTGTTCTAGGACCAAGAGTTGATAAAACTCTAGACAATGCTCAAAGAAATTATGCTACCACTGAAAAAGAATTCTTAGCAGTTGTATTTGCTTGTGATAAGTTTAGACCTTATATTGTTGATTCTAAAGTAACTATTCACACTGATCATGCTGCTATTAAATATCTTATGGAAAAGAAAGATGCTAAACCTAGACTTATTAGATGGGTTCTCTTGCTACAAGAATTTGATTTGCATATTGTTGATAGAAAAGGAGCTGAGAACCCCGTTGCAGACAACTTGTCTAGGTTAGAAAATATGTTTGATGACCCACTACCTATTGATGATAGCTTTCCTGATGAGCAATTAAATGTCATAAATGCTTCTCATACTGCTCCATGGTATGCTGATTATGCTAATTACATAGTTGCTAAGTTTATACCACCTAGTTTCACATACCAGTAAAAGAAAAAGTTCTTCTATGATTTAAGGCATTACTTTTGGGATGACCCACATCTTTATAAAGGAGTAGATGGTGTTATTAGACGTTGCGTACCTGAGAATGAATAGGAACATATCCTACGCAAGTGTCACTCCGAAGTTTATGGAGGACACCATGCTGGAGATAGAACTGCACATAAGGTACTGCAATCTGGTTTTTATTGGCCTACTCTCTTCAAGGATGCCTGTAAGTTTGTCTTATCTTATGATGAATGTCCAAGAATTGGTAATATTAGTAGACGTCAAGAAATATGAATTATTCACTTTTTATTAAACCATTTGATGTTTGGGGCTTCGACTATATGGGACCTTTTCCTTCCTCTAATGGTTATACACATATTTTAGTTGCTATTGATTACGTTACTAAGTGGGTAGAAGCTATTCCAACTAGTAGTGCTGATCATAACACTTATATTAAAATGCTTAAAGAAGTTATTTTTCCAAGATTTGGAGTCCCTAGATATTTAATGACCGATGGTGATTCACATTTTATTCATGGTGCTTTCCGTAAAATGCTTGCTAAATATGATGTTAATCATAGAATTGCATCTCCTTATCACCCTCAGCCTAGTGGTCAAGTAGAATTGAGTAATAGAGAACTCAAATTAATTTTGCAAAAGACTGTTAATAGGTCTAGAAAGAATTGGTCCAAGAAACTTGATGATGCATTATGGGCATATAGAACTGCACATAAAAATCCTATGGGTATGTCTCTGTATAAAATGGTCTATGGAAAAGCATGTCACATACCTCTCGAACTAGAACACAAGGCTTATTCGGCTATTAAAGAACTTAATTACGATTTTAAACTTGCCGGTGAGAAGAGGTTATTTGATATTAGCTCACTTGATGAATGGAGAACCCAAGCCTACGAAAATGCCAAGTTGTTTAAAGAAAAAGTTAAAAGCTGGCATGACAAAAGGATACAAAAGCGTGAGTTTAATGTAGGTGATTATGTATTGCTATACAACTCTCATTTAACATTTTTTGCAGGAAAACTTCTCTCTAAATGGGAAGGTCCTTATGTTATCGAGGAGGTCTACCGTTCTGGTGCCATAAAAATCAACAACTTCGAAGGCACAAATCCGAAGGTGGTGAACGGTCAAAGAATCAAACACTATATCTCAGGTAATCCCATAAATGTTGAAACCAATGTTATTGAAACCTTAACCCTGAAGGAATACATAAGGGACACTTTTCGGAATGTTTCAGACTCCGAAAAGGAATAGGTATGTGGTACAGTAAGTAAACCGACTCCAAAACAGTTTTTAAGGCAATATTTCTCCGGTTTGGAATATTTAGAAAAATAGAAAAATAAGCAGCAGTCCGGGAAGGACACGAGGGCTCCACGAGGGTGGAGGGCGTGCCCTACCCTACTGGGTGCGCCCCCTACCTCGTGGGCACCTCGTGTGCTCTCCGGACTCTATTTTCGTACACGACACGTATTTTGGTCGGTAAAAATTCATTATATAATCTCCCGGGGGTTTTGACTCCCGTATCACGCAAAAATCTCCTTTGTTTGTTTCGAGCTGTTTTTCTGACAGATCTAGATTATCATTACGTCTCCAAGTGCCCCCAAGGACAAGTTCTTCGAGAAGGTCATCAACCCTTACCTCGCGGAGGTGCAGCGACACCCTCAAACCATTGAGATGCGTGATGGGTTGCTGCACATCCGTGATGCTGAGGGACCGAAGGGGACCGGAAGCATGGAGACGAGGCTCGAAGCAATGGAGCAACAAGTTTTCAAGTGTCAGGGGATGGTGGAGCGTGGACTCAACTCCAACCACATGATGATCGCAGAATTCACCAACAAACATAAGCTGGATGCCGACAACATCGGGGAGACCATCTTCAAGCTTCACGAGAAAATCGAGCACCTTCAAGCTCAAATCTATGACCTGCAAAACCAAAACTGTGAGTATGAATATAGATTCAAAAGGATGAGTTTGGCTGTAGATTTGAGGATCCCGGAGACTCGGTCATCCTTCTATGATGGTGAGCCTATGCCCTGGAAGAAGGACGACAAGCCTACGCCATCAAAAAAATCACCACCGTCTCCACCAACAAAGAAGAATTGAGTATCTGGTATGGGCACTCCACTTGGCAACTGCCAAGCTTGGGGGAGCGCCCCGATATCGTATCACCATCACTTTTATCTTTACCATTTTTCTTAGTTCGATGCTTTTGGTAATATCTTGATCTAGTAGAATAAAAGTTCTTAGTGTGATCTAGTTGTGAGTTTTGCTTTATTATCCTTCTATGTAATCGTCGTGAGCTATATAATAAAGATTAGTGTTGAGTCAAGGGCTTGATTATTTTGCCATGATCCTAAGTGAATAAAAGAAAAGATAAAGAAATAAAAAGAAACAAAGAGATCATGTGAGTCTTATGGAGAGTAATGAGCTCACATAGAAAGAGTATGATGAATAAAAGTTGTTGAGGGTTGACAAACATAGTTTTGGTCATCGTTGCAATTAATAGGAAGTAATAAAGAAAGAGAGGTCTTTACATATAAATGTACTATCTTGGACATCTTTTATGATTGTGAGCACTCATTAAAATATGACATGTTAAAGAGTTGACATTGGACAAGGAAGACAACGTAATGGGTTATGTTTTCTTACATATGAGATGAATTATATTGTCTTGGATCTTGCAACATGATGAGCTTGCCTTTCCCCCTCATGCTAGCCAAATTCATTGCACCAAGTAGAGATACTACTTGTGCTTCCAAATACCCTTAAACCAGTCTTGCCATAAGAGTCCACCTTATCTACCTATGGATTGAGTAAGATCCATCAAGTAAGTTGTCATCGGTGCAAGCAATAAAAATTGCTCTCTAAATATGTGTGATTGATTGGTGTGGAGGAAATAAGCTTTATATGATCGTGTGATATGGAAGTAATAAAAGCGACAGAATGCATAATAAAGGTCCATATCACAAGTGGCAATATAAAGTGACGTTCTTTCGCATTAAGATTTTGTGCATCCAACCATAAAAGCGCATGACAACCTCTGCTTCCCTCTGCGAAGGGCATATCTTTTACTTTTATCTCCTACATTGCATAAGAGTCATGGTGATTTTCACCCTTCCTTTTTACATTTTATCCTTTGGCAAGCACAATATGTTGGAAAGATCCTGGTATATATGGCTAATTGGATGTGAGTTTTCATGAACTATTACTGTTGACATTACCCTTGAGGTAAAACGTTGGGAGGCAAAACTATAAGCCCCTATCTTTCTCTGTGTCTGATTAAAACTCCATACCCATAAGTATTGGGTGAGTGTCAGCAATTATGAAAGATTATATGATAGTTGAGTATGTGGACTTGCTGAAAAGCTCTTATACATTGACTCTTTCCTATGTTATGATAAATTGCAATTGCTTCAATGACTGAGATTGTAGTTTGTTAGTTTTCAATGAAGTTTAAGATTCATACTTGATATTGTGATTTAATTATTACTCTAGCATTAGATATTATATGACAAGAATTATATTAGTTGCTGTTCTAAGAATGATCATGATGCCCTCATGTCCGTATTTTATTTTTATCGACACCTCTATCTCTAAACATGTGGACACATTTTTCCATTTCGGCTTTTCGCTTGAGGACATTTTGCATCATGCTTTTATATCGATATTTATTGCTTGGGGGAGTTGATACGTCCATTTTGCATCATGCTTTTATATCGATAGTTATTGCATTATGGGTTGTTATTACACATTATGTGAAAATACTTATGACTATTCTCTCTTATTTTACAAGGTTTACATAAAGAGGGAGAATGCCGGCAGCTGGGATTCTGGGCTAGAAAAGGAGCAAATATTAGAGACCTATTCTGCACAGCTCCAAAAGTCCTGAAACTTCACGGAAGATATTTTCAAAATATATAAAAAATACTGAGAGCAAGAACTTCACCAGGGGGGCCACACCCTGCCCACGAGGGTGGGCGGCGCGCCCCCTACCTCGTGGGCCCCCTGGTGGCCCTCCGGTGGCCATCTTCTGCTATATGGAGTCTTTCGATGGAAAAAAATCATAAGCCATCTTCTTGGACGAAACTCCGCCGCCACGAGGCGGAACCTTGGCGGAACCAATCTAGGGCTCTAGCGGAGCTGTTCTGCCGGGAAACTTCCCTCCCGGAGGGGGACATCATCGCCATCGTCATCACCAACGCTCCTCTCATCGGGAGAGGGCAATCTCCATCAACATCTTCATCATCACCATCTCATCTCAAAACCCTAGTTCATCTCTTGTATCCAATTCTTGTCTCCAAGTCCGGGATTGGTGCTAGTAGGTTGCTAGTAGTGTTAATTACCCCTTGTAGTTGATGCTAGTTGGTTTAATTGGTGCAAGATCATATGTTCACATCCTATATGCATATTAATACCCCTCTGATTATGAACATGTCTATGCTTTGTGAGTAGTTACTTTTGTTCCTGGGGACATGAGAGAAGTCTTGCTATTAGTAGTCATGTGAATTTGGTATTCGTTCGATATTTTGATGAGATGTATGTTGTCTCTCCTCTAGTGGTGTTATGTGAAAGTCGACTACATGACACTTCACCATTATTTGGGCCTAGAGGAAGGAATTGGGAAGTAATAAGTAGATGATGGGTTGCTAGAGTGACAGAAGCTTAAACCCTAGTTTATGTGTTGCTTCGTAAGGGGCTGATTTGGATCCATATGTTTCATGCTATGGTTAGGTTTACCTTAATACTTTTGTTGTACTTGCGGATGCTTCCAGTAGAGGTTAATCATGAGTGGGATGCTTGTCCAAGTAAGGGCAGCACCCAAGCACCGGTCCACCCACATACCAAATTATCAAAGTACCGAACGCGAATCATATGAACGTGATGAAAACTAGCTTGACGATATTCCCATGTGTCCTCGGGAGCGCTTTACATCATATAAGAGTTTGTCCAGGCTTGTCTTTGCTACAAAAAGGATTGTGACACCTTGCTGCACCTTATTTACTTTTGTTACTTGTTGCTCGTTACAAATTATCTTATCACAAAACTATCTGTTACCACTTATTTCAGTACTTACAGAGAATACCTTGTTGGAAACCGCTTATCATTTCCTTTTGCTCCTCGTTGGGTTCGACACTCTTACTTATCAAAAGGACTACGATAGATCCCCTATACTTGTGGGTCATCAGCCACACCCGGCTAACTCCACACAACAACACAAGCCCCTCCCGGCCAGCTCGCTCGAGGTCTCCGACGACGGGGATGAGACCACGATGGGGACGGGCTCCGACGACACTATCCTGGCTCCCTGCGCCTCATGTGCATGTCACCTTCACCATGGAGCAGGCGCAGGCGCACTACAACGCTGCCATGCCGGAGGTGCAGCCTGCGTTGGCGCCTTTGTCGGCGTCTGATAACCCACAAGTATAGGGGATCGCAACAATTTTCGAGGGTAGAGTATTCAACTCAAATTTATTGATTCGACACAAGGGGAGCCAAAGAATATTCTCAAGTATTAGCAGCTGAGTTGTCAATTCAACCGCACCTGGAAACTTAATATCTGCAGCAAGGTGATGGAGAATTATGCCGGATGTGATTATTCATGCAACCGTTATAACATAGGGTGACACAGAACTAGCTCCAATTCATCAATGTAATGTAGGCATGTATTCCGAATATAGTCATACGTGCTTATGGAAAAGAACTTGCATGACATCTTTTGTCGTACCCTCCCGTGGCAGCGGGGTCCTATTGGAAACTAAGGGATATTAAGGCCTCCTTTTAATAGAGTACCGGACCAAAGCATTAACACATAGTGAATACATGAACTCCTCAAACTACGGTCATCACCGGGAGTGGTCCCGATTATTGTCACTTCGGGGTTGCCGGATCATAACACATAATAGGTGACTGTAGACTTGCACGATAGATCAAGAACTCACATATATTCATGAAAACATAATAGGTTCATATCTGAAATCATGGCACTCGAGCCCTAGTGATAAGCATTAAGCATAGCAAAGTCATAGCAACATCAATCTCAGAACATAGTGGATACTAGGGATGAAACCCTAACAAAACTAACTCGATTACATGATAAATCTCATCCAACCCATCACCGTCCAGCAAGACTACGATGGAATTACTCACGCACGGTGGTGAGCATCATGGAATTGGTGATGGAGGAAGGTTGGTGATGACGATGGCGACGGATTCCCCTCTCAGGAGCCCCGAACAGACTACAGATCAGCCCTCCCGAGATAGTTTAGGGCTTGGCGGCGGCTCTGTATCGTAAAACATGATGAATCCTTCTCTCTAATTTTTTTTCTCCCTGAACACGAATATATGGAGTTGAGTTGAGGTCGGTGGAGTGTTAGGGGGCCCACGAGGCAGGGGGCGCGCCTAGGAGGGATAGGCGCGCCCCCACCCTCGTGGACAGGGTGTGGGCCCCCTGACGTGGATTCTTCTTTAGTTATTTTTATATATTCCAAAAATTATCTCCGTGGATTTTCAGGTCATTCCGATAACTTTTATTTCTGCACAAAAATAACACCATGGCAATTCTGCTGAAAACATCGTTAGTCCGGGTTAGTTCCATTCAAATCACGCAAGTTAGAGTCCAAAACAAGGGCTAGAGTGTTTGGAAAAGTAGATACGCTGGAGACGTATCAACTCCCCCAAGCTTAAACCTTTGCTTGTCCTCAAGCAATTCAGTTGATAAAATGAAAATGATAAAGAAAAACTTTTACAAACTCTGTTTGCTCTTGTTGTTGTAAATATGTAAAGTCAGCATTCAGGTTTTCAGCAAAGATTATGAACTAACCATATTCACAATAACAATTAGGTATCGTGTTTACTCATATCAATGGCATAATGAACTAGCGAGCAATAATAAAAAATCTCGGATGACAACACTTTCTCAAAACAATCATAATATGATATAACAAGATGGTATCTTGCTAGCCCTTTCTGAGACCGCAAAACATAAATGCAGATCACCTTTAAAGATCAAGGACTGACTAGACATTGTAATTCATGGTAAAAGAGATCCAGTCAAGTCATACTCAATGTAAACTAATAGTAATGCATGCAAATGACAGCAGTGCTCTCCAACTGGTGCTTTTTAATAAGAGGATGATGACTCGGCAAAAAAGTAAATAGATAGGCCCTTCGCAGAGGGAAGCAGGGATTTGTAGAGGTGCCAGAGCTCGGTTTTGAAATAGATATGAATAATATTTTGAGCGGTATACTTTCATTGTCAACATAACAACCGAGAGATCTCGATATATTCCATGCTACACACATTATAGGCGGTTCCCAACAGAATGGTAAAGTTTATACTCCCCCTCCACCAACAAGCATCAATCCATGGCTTGCTCGAAACAACGAGTGCCTCCAACTAACACGAGTTCCGGGGGAGTTTTGTTTGAAGTTATTTTGATTTGATTCGCATAAAGCATGGGACTGGGCATCCCGATGACCAGCCATTTTCTCATGAGTGAGGAGCGGAGTCCACTCCTCTTGAGAATAACCCACCTAGCATGGAGGATGCATACAGCCCTAGTTGATACATGAGCTATTTGAGCATACAAAACATAATGTTTATTTGAAGGTTTAGAATTTTGCACATACAAATTAACTTGGAACGGCAGCTAGATACCGTATATAGGTAGGTATGGTGGACTCATATGGAACAACTTTGGAGTTTATGGAGTTGGTTGCACAAGCAGTATTCCCTCTTAGTACAAGTGAAGGCTAGAAAAAGACTGAGAAGCGACCAGCTAGAGAGTGACAACAATCATCAACATGCATTAAAATTAATAAACACCGAATGCAAGCATGAGTAGGATATAATGCACCATGAACATAAATATCGTAGAGGCTATGTTGATTTTGTTTCAACTACATGCATGAACATGTGCCAAGTCAAGCCACTCGAATTGTTCAAAGGAGGATATCACCCTATCATACCACATCACAACCATTTTAATAGCATGTTGGCACACAAGGTAAACCATTATAAACTCCTAGATAATTAAACATGGCATAAGCAACTACAATCTCTAATTGTCATTGCAAACATGTTTCTTTCGTAATAGGCTGAATCAGGAATGATGAACTAATCATATTTACAAAAACAAGAGAGGTCGAGTTCATACAAGCTTTTCTTATCTCAATAAGTTCATCATATAATCATCATTATTGCCTTTCACTTGCACGACCGAATGATGTGTATAATAATAGTGCATGTGTGTTGGACTAAGATGGAATCTACAAGCATTCAACTCAAGAGAGAAGACAAGGTAATATGGGCTCTTTGTTAGATCAACAATAACGCATACGAGAGCCACTCAACATTTTCATTATGGTCTTCTCCTCTCGACCCCCAAAGAAAAGAAACAAAATTATTTACACGGGAAAGCTCCCAACAAGCAAAAGAAGAACGAGAAATCTTTTTAGGTTTTATTTTACTTATTACTACTACAGCATGAAAAGTAAACTAGCTAAAAGCTACAGCTGATTTTTTGTTTTTCTTAAGGTTTATCAAACACACGAGAAGAAAGCATAAAAAGGGAAATAAACTAGCATGGATATTACAATGAAAAAGTATGAGCACCGACAACTAGCATGAGTGTGTGAACAGGAATGTAATGTCGGTGAGAAGTACGTACTCCCCCAAGCTTAGGCTTTTGGCCTAAGTTGGTCTACTGCCACGGTTGGCCTGGCGGATATCCAAAGTTGTAGTTTGGGTCGTACTATGATGCAGCAGCTATTGCCTCATGAGCTGCTGCTTGGAGGCGAGCTGTCTCCGTCCTCCTCTTATACTCTTTCGCCTCCTCCCTGGTTATAACATATCTCCCCTTTGCCTGAAAGTCAAAGAAAGCGGGAGCAGGGAGAGCGACGTGATAGGTGCGTCGTCTGTCAAAGATTAGTCGGTACTGGAGGGACTGGTCATTCCTCTCAATAAACTGATGACGAACCATAGCATCATAATCTAGATAAGAAGGAGGCAACTCAATATCATCTCCACGTATGGGTATCCCAAGAAAGTTAGCTATACGAGTTGCATAAATTCCACCAAAGAAATCTCCATGAATACTATAATTATGCAACCTACGTGCAACAGTAGCCCCCAAGTTGTATTGTTTATCTCCCAAAACAGCGCTCCCGAGAACGCTAAGATCAGGTACACACATGTGACATGCTTCATCTTTACCATTTATGCACCTTCCAATGAAGAGAGCAAAATAATGTATAGCGGGAAAATGAATGCTCCCTATGGTGGCTTGTGTTACATCTCTAGATTCCCCCCACTGTAATACTGGCAAGAAAATCTCTAAGCTCATATTTGCTAGGTTCACTAGCATTACCCCATTGTGGGAGTTTGCAGGCAGTATTAAAATCCTCTAAATCCATTGTATAAGATCTATCATAAAGATCAAACAGGACAGTTTGTGAATTGCGCGAGGATGAAAATTTAAACCTTCTCACAAATGAATCAGTTAAATAGAGGTATTGCCGGCACTTATCTGCCTCGAAGCTCTCCAGATCATCATTAGGCACATATGCATCAAATTCCTCTTTGATTCCTGCTTGAACCATGAAATCTTCTGACGACCATTCATAAGGCCGCACTTGAGCGCCCCCCGGTGGTTCATCATCCGCATCGCGTATTGCGGGTCTGGGTCCTTGCTTCCTTCAAGAACCACCTTGGTACATTTTCCTAAACATATTTCTTCCTCTGAAAAATTTCTGAAATTTTTAGTAACTCAAAATAAAAGTGAACCAAACTCAACAATATTGATAGCAACTACTCCTACAAGTGCCTAGAGGCAATATCATGCATTAAAGCTACTTTTGACCATATAAATTTAACATGCAAGCTCAAGAACAGGGTCACCTAAGCAGCAAAAATTTGCAATGAATAAAGCATTAGAACAAAAACTAATTGGACCATTGGAGGAGTCACATACCAAAGAACAATCCCCCAACGCAGTTTTGTTAATGGAGCTTTGAGCTAGGAGATCGAAAATGGCAGCAAGATGAACTAGAACTCGTGCTTGAGCTGGTTGGTGATTTTTTTGGGAGGAAGAAGGAGTGTGTGGTGGCTGGAATAAGTGGATGGGGGCCACCACGGGCCCACGAGTTAGGGGGCCCAGGGGGTAGGGCACGCCCTGGACCCTCGTGGCCAGGTGCTGGCTCCCCCTGATGTGTTCTCATTGCCAGATATTCTCAAATATTCCAGAAAAATCATATTAAATTTTCAAGGCATTTGGAGAACTTTTATTTTCGAGGTATTTTTTTATTGCACGGATAATTCAGAAAACTGACAGAAATTACTATTTTTGCATTATTTAATATAAATAAAGAAAGTAAAAAGAGGGTACAAAGAGTTGTGTTTCCTAAATTCATCCATCTCATGTTCATCAAAAGGAATCCACTAACAAGGTTGATCAGGTCTTGTTAACAAACTCATTTCAAATAACATGAAACCGGAGAATTTTCGAATAACACTAGGTTACCTCAACGGGGATATGCATGTCCCAACAATAAGAATATCATATTTCTTCTTGACTATAGGAAGAGGAAATTCAAAACCTCCAATAGTAATAGTTGGAATTTTTCCAATAGAATTGATACTGTGCACTTGAGGTTGTTTCCTCGGAAAGTGTACCGTATTCTCATTACCATTAACATGAAAAGTGACATTGCCTTTGGTGCAATCAATAACAGCCCCTGCCATATTCAAAAAGGGTCTTCCAAGAATAATAGACATACTATCGTCCTCGAGAATATCAAGAATAACAAAGTCTGTTAAAATAGTAACGTTTGCAGCCACAACAGGCACATCCTCACAAATACCGACATGTATAGCGGTTGATTCATCAGCCATTTGCAAAGATATTTCAGTAGGTGTCAACTTATTCAAATCAAGTCTACGATATAAAGAGAGAGGCATACCACTAACACCGGCTCCAAGATCACATAAAGTAGTTTTAACATAATTTCTTTTAATGGAGCATGGTATAGTTGCTACTCCTGGATCTCCTAGTTTCTTTGGTATTCCACCCTTAAAAGTATAATTAGCAAGCATGGTGGAAATTTCAGCTTCCGGTATCTTTCTCTTATTAGTAACTATATCTTTCATATATTTAGCATAAGGATTCATTTTAAGCATATCGGTCAAACGCATACGCAAAAAGATAGGTCTAATCATTTCAGCAAAGCGCTCAAAATCCTCATCATCCTTTTTCTTGGATGGTTTAGGAGGAAAAGGCATGGTTTTCTGAACCCATGGTTCTCTTTCTTTACCGTGCCTCCTAGCAACAAAGTCTCTCTTATCATAACGTTGATTCTTTGATTGTGTGTTATCAAGATCAACAGCAGGTTTAATTTCTACATCATTATTATTGCTAGGTTGAGCATCAACATGAACATCATCATTAACACTACCACTAGGTTCATGTTCATTACCAGATTGTGTTTCAACATCAGAGATAGAAATATCATTAGGATTCTCATGTGTGTCTACAACAGGTTCACTAGAAGCATGCAAAGTCCTATCATTTTTATTTTTCTTCCTTTTAGAAGGACTAGGTGCATCAATATTAATTCTCTGAGAATCTTGCTCAATTCTCTTAGGATGGCCCTCAGGATACAAAGGTTCCTGAGTCATTTTACCACCTATAGTCATAACTCTAACAGCATTATCATTTTTCTTATTATTTAATTCATTGAGCAAATCATTTTGAGCTTTAAGCACTTGTTCTACTTGAGTGGTAACCATAGAAGTATGTTTACTAATAAGTTTAAGTTCACCTTTAACACTAGTCATATAATCACTCAAGTGTTCAATCATATAAGAAAAATAAGCATTAAAATCTTCTTGCTTAACCATAAAGTTATCAAATTCATCCAAACATTGGCTAGCAAACTTAACACGAGGGATTTCAGCTTTATCATATCTATAGAGAGAGTTTACCTTTACTACCTCTGTCGGGTTATCGAGACCGTGTGTTTCTTCAATAGGTGATGAATTAAGACCATGTATTTTGTCAACAGGAGGTAAATTCTTAACATCTTCAGCTTTTATACCTTTTTCTTTTGTAGATTTCTTTGCCTCTTGCATATCTTCAGGACTGAGAAATAAAATACCCCTTTTCTTCGGAGTTGGCTTAGGAGTTGGTTCAGGAAGTGTCCAATTATTTTCATTGGTCAACAAATTATTCAATAGAATTTCAGCTTGATCAACTGTTCTTTCCCTGAAAACACAACCAGCACAACTATCCAGGTGGTCTCTGGAAGCATCGGTTAGTCCATTATAAAAGATATCAAGTATTTCATTT
This sequence comes from Triticum monococcum, assembly GCA_034509565.1. Taxonomy (NCBI): domain Eukaryota; kingdom Viridiplantae; phylum Streptophyta; class Magnoliopsida; order Poales; family Poaceae; genus Triticum; species Triticum monococcum. The sequence continues at coordinate 112,043,734 of CM067842.1, read as the reverse complement.
TTCTTGAGAGGATGATCAGGCAAAGCATTAAGTAATCGGAGAAGCCTCCCCCAAGCTTGTGGGAGACTCTCTTCTTCAATTCGCACAAAATTATATATTTCCCTTAAAGCAGCTTGTTTCTTATGAGCGGGGAAATATTTAGCAGAGAAGTAGTAAATGATATCCTCGGGACTATGCACACAACCAGGATCAAGAGAATTAAACCATATCTTAGCATCACCCTTTAATGAGAACGGAAATAATTTAAGGATATAATAGTAGAGATTTTTCTCATCATTAGTGAACAGGGTAGCTATACCATTTAATTTAGTAAGATGTGCCACAACAGTTTCAGATTCATAGCCATAGAAAGGATCAGATTCAACCAAAGTAATTAACTCAGGATCGACAGAGAAATCATAATCCTTATCAGCAATAAAGATAGGTGAAGTAGCATAAGCAGGATCATATTTCATTCTAGCATTCAGAGATTTTTCTTCCAGCTTAGCTAATAGTTTCTTAAGATCACTTCTATCATTGCAGGCAAGAAAGTCTGTAGCAGTTTCTTCATCCATAACATAACTAAGGGAGTCCTGGACTAGGGGGTATCTAGATAGCCGGATTATAGCCTTTGGCCGGACTATTGGACTATGAAGATACAAGATTGAAGACTCCGTCCTGTGTCCGGATGGGACTCTCCTTGGCGTGGAAGGCAAGCTTGGCAATACGGATATATAGATCTCCTTCCTTGTAACTGACTCTGTGTAACCCTAGCCCCCTCCGGTGTCTATATAAACGGGAGGGTTTAGTCCGTAGGACCAACAACAACAATCATACCATAGGCTAGCTTCTAGGGTTTAGCCTCTTCGATCTCATGGTAGATGAACTCTTGTAATACTCATATCATCAAGATCAATCAAGCAGGAGTAGGGTTTTAACTCCATCGAGAGGGCCCGAACCTGGGTAAAAACATCGTGTCCCCCGTTGTAACGCCCCGGACACACCCGCCGGTGGTTGTTACTCCTGGCGAGATCTAGACTGGCCCCACAGATCAATACTAGTCTTTTCTGCGCACTTTGTCCTCACTCGTGCGCACCCGGGAGCAACTTCATGGTTGGTCACCCATCCTGACACTACTCCAAGCTGAGCACGCTTAACTTCGGAGTTCTGACCGAATGGGCTCCCGGAAAAGAAGGAATTCCTTATTGATATGAGTAGTCTATCACCCCTAATAAGCTAGCCCATCACATACACCCCCACTCAGAGGAACCAACGTCCTCGTCGGGCCACAGGAACGTTCCCTCTTGGCACAAACGTCTGTGCATCCAGTCTGGTACATGTACCATACCGTGTGCCACGACGGGTCACAAACGTCATGAACAACATGACCGCGCACCTGTCCGCAACCATCCGTGTAACCGCGGGGGGTTCTGATACCAATTGGTAATGCCCCGGACACACCCGCCGGTGGTCGTTACTCTTGGCGGGATCTAGACTGGCCCCACAGATCAATACTAGTCTTTTCTGCGCACTTTGTCCTCACTCGTGCGCACCCGGGAGCAACTTCACGGTCGGTCACCCATCCTGACACTACTCCAAGCTGAGCACGCTTAACTTTGGAGTTCTGTCTGAATGGGCTCCCGGAAAAGAAGGAATTCCTTATTGACATGAGTAGTCTATCACCCCTAATAAGCCAGGCCATCACACCCGTCTCCTATTACAATCCGCCTAGACGCACAGTTCGGGACCCCTGCCGAGTGCGTCAGGTTTGGAAGCTTAAACTACACGGCCGACATCCGCGGAGACTTGATCTTCGACGGATTCGAGCCCCTGCCGAGTGCGTCGCACGGTCACGATGAGCATGATTTAGCTCTACCATCAGACAGTGTTCAGGAGACCGCACCGGCAACCGCTCCAACCCTCAATTCGGAGCCAATTGCGCCATCCATGGACGGGTGGATAGACCCCGCCACGGAGGCCTCATTCTCAACGATGATCGAGCTGAGTATTGACCTTACCCTTCATGAGAGCCGTGTCGCCAAACTGCCGGATTCTTCCCGGCCACGGACTCTGAACCGCCTGTGCCCGTGCCTATCGAATCCGACTAGGCGCCAATCATGGACTTCACCTCCGCGGATATCTTTCAGCACTCGCCCTTCGGCGTCATGCTGAACTCATTAAAGTCTCTCTCCTTGTCAGGAGAGTCCTGGCCGAACTATGTCCGGCAGGATTGGGATGCGGATGACGAAGAAATTCGCTGCCCACCCACCACCCACTTAGTAGCCACTGTCGACAATTGACCGACATACTCAACTTCGACTCCGAAGACATCGACGGTATGGACGACGATGCAGGAGACGAACAAGAACCACTGCCCACAGGGCACTGGACAGCCACCTTATATATATATATATACATAAACACTATTCTGATCACGGGATCAGAATAATATTCTGATCACAACCTGAACTGCCTGAATAACGCGCCTGAACTTCCCTGTGTACTAACCTGACCTTCGGGCTATCTTCGCAACCGTGGCTTCTATCGCGATTTTGTCTGGTCATTCATGTTGTTTGTGATGCAAGTGTAATGTGGACACGGTTTTTAGAGTCTAAATGATTGTTTTGATTCGGATTCTAGCACTTGGGCGGATTTGCTCTCGGGGTCATGATGAACTTGTGTCTGTTACAAGTTTAATGCATGTGTTGGATGTTGTTGAAGTTCTGGAACGACGGGGATTAGGATTTAGTACGAGTTTGGAGCACAAATTCTTAGTTATTTCAAACAAATTTGAAATCGCCCGTGATCTTCATTCTCCCGAGATGCAACCCGCGCTTCTGTTGATTTCTCATTTTTCTTTAAAGTTTGCTGCCTGATTTGCGTAATTTGGTGAAATTCGAGGCTTACTAATCCTTAAATTTTAATCGAGAGGGTCCTTATGGTTTGATTTCTAGCGATTTGATGTTGGCACTCCTGCGGGTTTCTGCACATGAAAAAAGCGGTTTTGAAATTTGCCCTCTGGTCCTTTCAGTTGTCGAAAGGTAGTTGCCAGATCATCTCCAAGGGGGTGCGGACGTGCTGCAATCTTGTGGACATGATTTTATGCTTCGGATGAATTCGTTTGTTCATTATTTCTAGATCTTCTAATGGTTGTCGTACAAGCTGGACTTTTGCGTTTTCATACCTGAACTTCTTCTTTTCCTCCGTTGTATCGTGTCGGGGCTGGGGCGGCTCGGGATCGGGATCGGGGGGAGGATCATGTGGTTCCTGTTGGGTCTGTCCGAGTTTTTGTGCTGGACTTTTGCGTTGTCATACCTGAACTTCTTCTTTTTTCTTTCGCTGTAAGATAATGCAGCCAGTGCTTTGTAACAGGAACCCTTACTAGAGTTTCTTCTGCAATTTTTTTTGCAGCTAGTGTGTATGCGTGGAGCTGGACCTACAGGAACATGCATCCTCTTTTTTCCTTAGTCTATGTTTTGGTATAGTTTTTTGATCATCCACTTATCTTTGGTAAGATCTGGACTTCTCTTTTTTTATTAATGGTTGAACTTTTGGTTTTCCAGATTACGTTCCACATTTGCAAGGCGAAGGCGCATGGTGCTCTATATTTTATTTGTTTGGTTTCCTTCCTTTTTATACCTTTGTCTCGTGAGCAATTATGGGATTAGCCCAAGAATGCATGCATTTTTTTCCAGATCATGTAAGTGTCATTTGTAGAAGCTGGACTTCCATATTCTTTTATACGTGAACTTCTGCTTTTTCCTTCTTTGCAAAGTAATAAAGCAATCCGTGACCCCACAATCTATCTTAGGGTTTTTAGGGTTTAGGGTTATTATGTTTTAGGGTTATATATGAACTTCATCTGTTTTTGTACTTGAACTTCTACTTTTTGTTTCTTAGGGTTTAGTTATTCTCATGCCGTTACTTCTTTTATTAGAGTACTTGAACTTCTGTTCTTTATTTTTTTTTGAACTTCTTTGTGTTGTTTTTTAAGTGCATATTTATGTATGTATTTTTCTTCCTTTGGTTGTGCATTTGCCGTATATTTTTGGTTTTAAGGATATCAGCATTTTTGTTGTGTGAAGTTATCTCACTATAATAGATGCATTCAAATGGTGCATTCATTCATTTGTCTATAATGAGCAGGGGGGTAAAACTGTAAATTCAATGGCGCTGCAATTCCCATGACAGATAGGCATTAAGTGAGCATCTCGCTGGTCACCACCTGTCAGAAATCCCCTGTCCCCCTATCGCTCACTCTCTTCCCCCTCTCCGTCGCTCCGCTGCCTTCCTCGCCTCCAACTCCCCCGATTTCTCCACCCCTTTCCCCTGCGCTCGTGCTGGAGTAACCGGCGCAGGCCCCCGCTTCTATTTCTCCCCCACGCCCCGCTCCCCCTCGCCCTGCCCGCTCTATTCTGCTCTGAAGCGAGGGCGGCAACTGCCTGCGCGGTTGCAAGGTGCACGTGGCGTCGTGGGGAGTGGAACCACCGCCGCGGATTCGTGTGTGCGGGGGTTGTTTCCAGAGGTACAAATGCTGCCCCCCTTAATGCTTGCTTTTAGTTTCGCCAGATCTGTCAAGTCCGCCTCCTGTGTGCTCTCGCGTCCCCGTGCTACCCCCTTCTTCTGATGGTTTGTTTGGAGATTAGGTAGGGTTCTTGTGCGTGTGGTGGGTGGATTCCATTCCCCTGTGGTCAGATTTGTCTATGAGATGCTTGTGTGTGCTATTTCTCCGTTCAGAGTTGATTGGATTTTTCATTTCCCCTTTTGGTGATTTTAGCATTCTGATGCATGTAAGAGGGGGTGTGGTGTGATGGTTCACGCTGAATCTGATGTATCTAATTGTATTTTGTATTGTTTATTTCGAAGTCTAGATTGTGTCTGTGACATGCTAGTTAGTTTCTGGATTCTTTTTTTGTTTGTGGTTGCCTATATGTGCTACTGTTCATGTTTTCATACTTGTTGATATTATCTAGTTGTTTCATCCTAGGGTTTCATTTAGTTTTTTTTGTATTTGTTGTATGATTTTCTACCTGCTAACTATATGCATTGTATCCCCTGTTTTTAGTAGGTTGTTCTAGGCTTTGGAGTTTCATTTGTCAAGGTGGTTGTGTTGTCATGGCTTCCAAACCTTCTCCAGGTATCTTAATGTAGTTGGATCTTGTATTTTAAAGTAGTATTCTTATATATGTCTTCACTTAGCTTGAGTATGTGTATGCTTTTTACTTAGTTTTCTTGTTGGACTGCCATTCTTATTAGTGTGAACTTCTAAGAAAGGTTATGTGTATGCTTTTTTACCCTTAGCTTGAGTTAGTAGAGTGTTGCTTACTTTTTAGGTGATGATTTGCAGGTGAAACTATGTCACCAAGTGTTGTTGGACTTCCCAAATGATTCATATTTATTGATATTTAGTTTGGCTGTGGAGTACTATTTGTGGTCATGCTACATATTTTTTATGTGCTATTTGCTTGGGTCACATAGTTGAACTTCTGGTTTTAATTAGTGTTTGTTCATAATGAAATTTGGTTGAACTTCTGTTATGCACATTTTGTGTTTACTACTCTGTTATATATCGTTGAACTTCTGGACATTCGTGTTTTATGTAGTAGCCCCTCTGAGTGTAGATTGTTTTTATAGTTAGTGTGTAGTTTTTAGTTTGATTGTTGTGTTTACTGCTTTGTTAGGTATTGTTGAACTTCTTGTTGTTGGACATTGTTGTCAAAGTAGAAGTCCCTTTGGTGTAGGATTGTGCATTAGAACTCAGCTGCTTTTTTACTTGCATTTTTTGTAGTTGGTGATGAGTTGAATAGTTCTGAAAAAAATGCCTGCGATCAAGATGGAACTTCAGAGGTTAATACTGATGCTCCAATATCTGATGCGGCTAAATCACCCATTATCCCTTTGACTTTGATTGCTGAGGTTGCTTCGAGCCTTGAGAATGTTTCGAGCCTCGAGGATCTTGCTTCTGCAGCTCTTGCTTCACCTAGTATGTGAAACCCCTTTTCTTTTCATTTTAAAGTTTTCAGGCATGTTTTTTTAGCTTGTTCATGTCGTTTGTTTTTGTTTTTATTCATGACTTTTTTTATTTTTTGCTTCAATTTTTTGTGTTCTTTGCAGATGTGTCCATAGAGGAGGAAGCCGTGAACACCATCAATGATGTTTTATCTGAGTTGGGTTTATCAGAAAACCCTGCTGCAGCTGAGGAGGGGGCTCCCTCAGTCGAAGGTTGTGATTCCGTTCCGGATCCTTTATGCTCTCTTCAGATGTCAGAGACGCAGTCGCAGTCTATTGATGGCACTGAACCTGTGACGCAACCCGAGGATGTGCCTTGTCAGCTTCTGTTGGAGGACCAACATAAGAGGAAGAAGCGAGAAGATTTTGACAAGAAGAGGGTGGCATGCCTTGAGAAAGGTTCTGATGTTCCTGGATCTGTTCATGTGGCTGAGCTCACTGTTGAGGAAGACGTGCCGTGTCGCAGTGATGGCACGGTTGTCCCTGTTAAGAAGAAAATTAAGAAGACTGTTTCGAGGAAGCTAGTAGTTGGTGAAGTTACTCCTTGGAGGAGCCCACGTGTTTCAAGGCCTGCAGAAGTTGTTGAAGATGAAGGGCTATGCGTTGGTGGTACGCCACGGCGTAGTCCTCGTGTGCTTGCCATTGCCGCGCCTACACCTTCTCCGCTTGTTGCTGGTGCATCTGGTAAGGGGAAGAAATGCGGCGTGAAGCGCAAGGTCCCACCTGCAAAGGTCAACAAGGGTGTGAAGAAGCGTTCTCGTGTTAATCCAGAGGACAAGGATGATGCTGATTTCAATGCTGATGATGTGGATGACGACGATGATGATGCTACCGCTAATCAGGTATGAATGTCTCATGTTTACTGTTTTTCAAGCATTTGTCGCTATTTCTGTAGTTTTATTGTTTTTAGCACTGCCTTGGCGTACATAGGTGACCTTCTGCTCCATCTCAATAGACGAATAAATTAGCCGACATGCTTTGCTTTTATGGTATTTCTGCCTTTCAGTACATAGTTGGACTTCTGGGTATATACATGAAGAAATAAGCTTAACTTGTTGGTATACATGTTTTTGATTACTGCCTGTGAGTACATAGTTGGACTTCTGCTTTTTAAATTTCCAACATTTTTGAAAGCATGTTAACTTGTGGTCATACATGGTTGTACTGCCTATGTAGACATGGTTGGACTTCTGAGGTGTAGTGCGTATATGTAGGCATTAGTTGAATTTTGGTGAAGGTTGTGTGTCTTATTGTTCTGCCTTTTTTCCTTGTCAATGTATTTTTTTCAGTATCATCTTGTGCAGCGGCCTGAGAGGAGGAAGAGAGGAGGCAAAGCGCCCGAAGAAGGTGGCCAAGGAGGAGGTGAGGCGAAACGTTTTAACAAGACGGTTCGCTGCTCACTAGGAGAGGTCAAAGACGTGTGCAAAAATGCTACAAGATAGGCACAAGACGAGGGTTATCAAGGCTGGTTTTGGTTGTGTGTTTGACTTGAAGGTTGATTCCAACATTTCTCGTCCTTTTATGGGCAACATCTACACAAGGATTGACCCTTCAACCATGATTTTGGACATGGGTGAGGTGAACAAGGTTATACGTATTACAAGTGATGCTATTCACCATCTCTTTGGGTTCCCTCAAGGTAATCGTACCCCCCTAGGCCCTCGAATGATGGTTTCGATGATGCTGTTATGAGGTTGAAGGGCAAGCTTGGGTATGCTAGGAGTGATGACATCAAGACAAAGGATTTGCGGAATATCCTCGCTGAACTTGTGAAGGATGAGACGAAGGATGATCTTGCTCTTCAGGTGTTTTATCTTATTGTTTTCATGAAGGTGGTTATCCCTGGAACGTCTACACGAGTGTCCAGGGAGGCAGCAATGGCCGAGAACCTTGTGTTTGAGGATATGGCAGACATGGACTACTTCCAGTTGGTTGTTGAAGATATTCGGAGTGCTGTTGTTAGGTATCAGCAAGGTACTAGCAGAGGAAAAGCTGTCACAGGCTGTGCCATCGCGCCGCTTCTTATGTATCTGGACTGCCTTATCATGGGCAAGACGCCTAATATTGACTTGAGGACCCCTCGCATCAATTTCATGGATCAGGCCAAGCTTCTTGAGCTTGCTGCAGCTGACTTGGTCATGAAAGGTGATGATGACCCAGCCAACTGGGTGTTTGGGAGACTGCCTGTGAGTGTTTGTATGCATTATTCTTTCCTGTGTAGTTTACCTTGAACTTCTGGTATTGTCTTGTATATTTTTTGTTCCCATGTTCCTTCATTTGTTTTCTAACGCGTTGACTTTTGTTTTTGTATGCAGTGGAAGACACAGGCTGAGGTTGTGTTCTTTAGGGTTATCGAACGTCATGTTCTAACTATGCCTCGTTCTGTCGGCCTAGGGAGTGGAAGTTCACCAAGATTTGAATTCTCCCGGGATGTTAATACCGGTGCCCCCTGTAGATCCAGGAGGTTCTTCTGCCCGTGTGAGTGCTGCAGGTGGCGTTTCTTGCGAGGATTTGTTTGAAGCTGCCAACGTTTCTCTGGTTAGGATTGACAGTCTTCTTGAAAGTGTTTATGGGGAGTTGGCTCGTGTTCCTTCGACTGCTGAACGTCTTAGTCATGTTGATGGGATTCTTCCTCCTCGGCATGGGTTTGATGCTGAGTCTTCGAAGGAGGTCTTATGTATTGAAGCTAAATTTCTTGAAGAGCTTCGTCAGACCACTTCCCACCTCCGGAGTAGTGTTGTGCTTTTCAAAGAAATGCAGGATGCCCGTTGCAAGCCTTTTGAAGATGAGGCAAGTGTTGTTGTGAGACAGATTCAGATGCAGGATTCTGTTCATTTGGGTCGTGAAGGAGGTCACGTGGAGCATACCAAAGAGGTTTGCACTAATGTTCAATGTTAAATGTTAGCTTTCAGTTATTATTGTTTGTGGTCATAGGTGAGCGTTGTTGATTTGATGTGTCGTAAACTGTTTCTTTTTAGCACTAGTGTTCCTAGGTGACCTTATCTATTTATTGAACCTGAACTTAAGCTGCTACAGCACCTGAACTTCCATGACTTCGATGACTGATCCTTTTTTGTTCCCTCTTGTATCTTAGAGTAGTTTGATATCTGACCTGCTATTTTTACTGTATCAAGACTTCCATTATGTGTCAGTTGTGATAGCTAACCTTCTGTGATTGTGCAATCTGAACTTCTGCTGATTAGGTATTTGGTTTCTAAATGATTTTTTAGGCTGTTGATGATGATGCTAGGGTTGAGGAGGTTGTTTTACCTACGCATGAAGCTGCTCCTGTGCATGAGGCTGCCCCTGTGCATGAACCTGCTCCGGCTAGTGGCATAATAGTTGATGAGGTTCATGGCAGTGAAAATGAGGTACCATTTTTCTTGTCCATGTGTCTTGTTGCCGCTGAGACGGACTTGCTGCTCCTGTGCATGAGGTTCAGTCAGCCCTTTGTAATGACTTTTATGTTTGTTTTTGCAGCAGCAGAATGATGATGTTAGTGTTCCTCCAGAGAATGTTGCGGACATGTCCGTCTCAGGCACCGACTGCTCCGATGGGGTGGTCCTAACTGAACCTCAGTCGTCCATTGTCGCCGAGGTTTCAAATGCTGATCAGGGCAAGACAACTGGAGACATGATTTTGGGGAAAGATGTTGTTGAGTCTGCTGTTGAAACTGGTGGTAGTGCTGCTGCAAGCCCGAAGAAGTCTCCTGCAGCAGAGCCATCAGTTGATGTTAATGCTGTACAGGCACAACCAAAAGTTTTTCTTGTTTTAGATTCTCCAGCTGCTGCTGGTGTCCTTGCTGATGACGCTACAACGTCTTCTAGAGACGACGATGAAGATACGGATAGCGATAGCTATGGAGAGGAGGTTGATCATTCCAGTGCTGCCACTGATCTAGGCAAGGATCCATGAAGAGAGGAGCATGCTTCTCTCTTCTTTCCCCATTCCCTTCCCTCTTTGTTGTTTGGTTTAGTCCATGATATCCCATGTGAACTGCCTGTGTTGTGTAAGTTGAACTTCTGGTTTTGTTGTTTTGTCGTGTGGGTTTTAAAGAATGTTAAGTGGACCTGTTTTCTATGTGGGTGGATGTTCGTAATGCATGAGTTGTGATGTCTATGATGCGGTGTTTTATCCTTTCTGATGTAGCAGCTGAGATGTGCTTATGTTTTGAATGTTTGTGCTCGAATGTTGGTCTTAATTGAAACTGTCGTGAATCTATGTGCTTTGAGTGTTGCTGTTAATTGCTTTTTTTCTTTTTGGTGAGCAGATAGTGACCTTGATGTCGTGCGAAAGAAGGTTGATGACTTTTATTACAGTGTAACTAGGCTTAGGAACGACCCTTCCAAGAGGTGAGTGCAGCTGCTCAACATTTACATCATCCATATACCCCCTGTGAGCTGCCCGTTGTTCCATACCTGAACGTCTCAACTATATGTACCTGAACTTCTTGTTTTTTTGCTTCTCTGGCGCTGAACTTATGGCCTCTTTTGCACTGTACTGCCTGTTGTGATATAGCTGAACTTCTTTGCTAACATGTGTTATGAACTTCCTGAGTTCCTGCTGCTGAACTTGTTTTTATTTCTATTCTGCTTGTTTTAGAGAAATGATTATGTTCCAAAACAAGGAGTGTGAAGCTACTGTTCAAGAAGTCGCAACATCTTTTTGTCCTCGCGGAATGCTTACATCTAATGTGGCTGAGTGTGCACTCTATTGTCTACGTGCGAAGTACCAGGGATCAGATAAACTCATCCTGCCGTATTGGGTTTGTGTAAGTTAACCATCCCTGGTAGCAAATATGTCTTTGTGTCCTTACCATTTTAGTTAAAACTTGTTCGTCTCATTTTTGCATTTTTTCATATGTTGGTGTTGTCTGCATTATTTCAGGACAAGATTTTTAGAGGTCAATTAGATTCCCGTGTGAGGAAGTACTTCATGGCGAATGGTCCAGATAGCATGGATGCACATGATTCGGTATGGAATATCTTGTTCTTTGCCTTTGTATTAGTTTTGCAGTGCAACCCACTGTGTTAATATTTGATTTATTTTTCTTTTGTACCATTCTGATATTAATTATCGTTTTTAATGATTCGTGTGTCTATGATGCTTCAGGTTGTTTTCCCTACTTTTGACCCGCCTGAGGTTCCAGCTTCCATGGGTGGTGTCGGTCATTGGGTGTCGGTATTCCTTGACCTAAAGAATTCAAGGTTCCAGCTTCTCGATTCCTACTATGGACCAAAAGATGAATGTGCGGTACGCCTGTTTCAACGGATGACCGACAACATCAAGAGGCTTTGGAAGGATGCAAGCAACGACAGGGAGACACCCTTCAGTCCTATTAGCATCGACAATTTCGCTCTGGATTGGATTGATGTCCCCCAGCAGCAAAACAAGTATGAGTTCGGCTTTTTCTCTTTATCACATCTGTTTAACTGTAGTTGTACTTAAGCTGCGACGTGTTTAATTCGTTTGGCTTTCATTTTCTGTCCTAACACTATTTCTTTTACTTTGTTTGATGGCAGTATCGACTGCGGATTCTTCATGCTTACGAATGTTAATTCGTATCATGACGGGGTTCTTGCAAATTATTCCCATGAGAATATCGGGGATATCAGGAAGACGTGGCTGTCCTCAATCGCTTCTTCTGACCTGTTTGAGACAGACTTCCAAGATCTGTTTGGCTACTACACATGTAAGTATTTTGGAACTTGTACTGCTTACCTGCACTGCATCTTTTATTCTACCTGAACTTCATATTTTTCTCTGAGCTTTGACTTCTGCTTGAGGTCTGGCTGGGCCGCTGGTTTCAGAAGGAGGGGAGCATTTTCTTTATACATGAACTTCATTTCTATCTTTTTTAATTTTGCTTGTGTGTTTTGTTTTGCTTAAATGCACATGAGCATTTTCTTTTATAATTGATCTTCAGAGATGATGCCTATCTATGGTTTTGTTAGCTGTAGTTGAATGATTTACAGTTCATCGTTTTATCTTGAACTATTCCTCTAGTTGTGCCTGAACTTCATTTAGTTTTTTACTACAACTAATTTTTTTAGGCCAGCTTGAGCAGTAACCATGTCAAGTTTATTAGTTGGACTGCACATTGTGATGTTCCTGAACTTCAGTTGTATTTAATTGTGATTTTTTCTCTTCCTTTTTTCTTTGACAGTGGAACCGTTGGAGCTGACCGATTACCACTACTCATTCCTCGGGTCACAGGAATACCAGCCTAGGGAGGAACCGGTGAGTACAACTCCGATAGAAGATGATAGACCTCGGACCCTTATTCCTTCCAAGTTGGGGAAGCAGGCTGGTGGTATTCGTGGTACTCCAAAAACCCCTTGCTACAGGAAGGCTGATGCAGTCGAAGCAGCCGAAGCAGAAGTGATTTCGTCTGATGATGATTTTGAGAAGATTGCTTACCCGAAGAATGCTAAATCTGCTGCTGGTACTATTGCTGGTAGAGGTGGGAAGAATGTTGTGATCACCAAGAGGAAACCGGCAGTTGAGTCTGGGAACATAACTTCCTCCAAGAGAGCAGCAAGATTGCCTTTGAAGTGGCGTTCTCCTGTCGCTCCCCTGAAAATATACAGTTACCCTCATCTATCCGAGGCGCGGAAGGTGAAACAATATGTGTTGAGTAAAGACGATCTGGAGAAGTATTCTGAGTGAGTTACCCTCATCTGTCGTTCCCTTGTCTTGTAGTTGTAGTGTCTGAACTTCTGTAGTTGTATTGTCTGAACGGCCTTTGTTGTAGTATCTGAACTTCTGTTTTATGTCTCCTCTTGCCTTTTGAGTTATATTGTCTGAACTTCTGTTTGTTGTTGTATCTGAACTTCTAATATTTTTTTACCATCCTTTTGTATTCTGCAGGACAAGCTACTATATGTTTACCATCCCTGGGAATGTGATTGACCTCACAGGACGTGTCCTTTATACGCTTTTCGGTGAAGGGCAGCAGATGGAAGGATACATAATGGATTATCTCATAAATTTGTGGAAGGATAAGCCAGAGACCGCTGAGATATTCTCTAGTGCTGACAGGGTCGTACTTAGTCCCTACTTCATACAGGTTTTAGTTCTTTGCACCTCTATCTCCTTCTTTTTGCCTTAGTTTTGTTGTAGTAGCATTCGGGAGGTGTTTTAATTGTGTTTTTGTGAATGCACAGTACTGCCTGGAGTATGATTTCTTCGGTGCAAAAGTTCCAAAGTTCGATGCAAAAAAATCTGCTGGTCTCCTCCCAATGTTTGTTCGCAAGGAAGAAGACCTTCTTAACGCAAAGCTGGTTAGGTTTTCATAACCCTTACTTTTTTTAATTTCATGTGCATCCTTTTGCTGAGTTTGTCAAGAAGTTTTTGTTCATGCTTGTTCTTCAGAACATATGCTTTTATAGTTTGTGTTCACCGGTCCTTTCATTCTTGGCAGGTTTTCTTGATTCTATTCAAGCCAATTGGCACAATGGCACACTACAGTGTGTATGTGGTGAATAGATATCGTGGGAGCATTGACATCCTTGATTCACTTTCTTATGATAATATGGAAACGTCACGATCGTGTTTCCACGGGGACTGCCAAAATATCGTGAGTGTTTCTTAGCCTGAACCTCCTTTCACATTCTCTTGTTTGACACGAAGTTTATTATGCCTTGTGTTGACAAAATATGTTGCTATCTCTGTTTTGGTAATACTGCTTGAACTGACTGTCATTTAGAAGTTGAACTTCTGCTATTTTGTTTTAGGTGGATCTTTTGCAAGTGTCGCTTTTTTATGTACCTGAACTTAACTATTTTGGTTAACATGTTTTTGACTTCGTCTGATTTTGTTATTTCCGGCAGATGAAGAGATTTGTAGGGTTGCTCGAGGAGGTGTACGGCAAGGCAGCATACAAGGCGAGCAAGCAGCCTAACTGGGTGACTATTGCAAACAGGCCGACGTACATCGACGTTCCGAAGCAGAAGAGTAATGATTGTGGTTTCTTTGCCGTGAAGTTCAGCTCTTCGTATGATGGTGATGAGGTTGTTGAAGATCTTTGGTGATGTGGTAGTATGTTCTGTCTTTGTTCTCGTCCCATCATCCTTTGATTATTCTTGTGTGTTTTTGCTGGGACGCTGCTGTTTTGGTTTTAGATATCCATTACTAAACCATCGTTTTCAACTTTCTTTGTTTGCAGGCTGCTGCAGATGACTGGAAGGCTGAGTGCATGCACACTCTGATTTTTAGTGAGAAGAATGAAGTCGTGCGTTCAGAGCTCCCTAAAGAGATCCAGTCCTTTGGCCCGTGAATTCGAAGCATTAGTTTCATAGTAGATTTGATTTCATACAGATTTTTAGGTTTGATAATGATTGGAACAATTCCGTAAAGATTTGGTTGTAAGAATGTTTTTAGTGATTTGTGTATCTATAGGTGCAGCACTATTACTTATGATGTTTGTGGACAAATGCATTTGGTGTGAATAATGATTTGGCTTTGTGAATTTCAATGCACTGCGTCGTTTTTCAGTATCAGTGTGTTGAATGTTTTTGCCCCGACAGATGTACCTGAACTTCTGCCATGGTTTTTGTTTGAACTGCTTGATTTTTTTGTGTTGTATATCTTCGGGCTCCCAACATATGATCGTAGACTTGAACTTCTGATTTGAGATGTGTCTGGACTGCTGGTTTCAGATGGAGAGGATATTTTGTGTTTGTGTAATGTATTGGTAATGTTCAACCCAACCAAACTGTATGCTTTTGCGTAGAATCTATATTTGTTTTTTTTGTGTTTTCTCAAGTGCGAACGTATTTCATATGTAAATCCGTGCAGAAATATTGTTGACGTTTCTTTATCTTTTGTCGGCATTGTACATGAACTTCTGCATGTATCCAAGCAGAAATTCACATTTGAACGCATTGTCTTAGGCTTGCTAACCTTAGTTTATGCTGTGCGGTGAAACTTTATTTTAACATCGATTTTGTATACCAGAACTTCTTCTATAAACTGACCTGAACTTCAATACTATATAATTATTCGCTGGTTGCACTTTTATGGAATACAACACGAGCACCCCCTGCCGTAATATACCAGTAGTTCTGTAGTAAGCTTACTTGAACTTCATAGGATATGTATTTTTCATGTTTGTTCTTGCTTGGACTTTCATGCAAACCAGCACATCACTTCATCCCATAACATACCAGGACTTCTGCAGTAATATTACTTGAACTTCATAGTGTATGTTTTTCATTTTATTACCGCTTGCTCTTTCATGCAGTACATCATCAGCACAACACTTCATCTCATAACATACCAGGACTTCTGCAGTAGTACTATGTGAACTTCACATTGTATGTTACCAGGACTTCTTCAAAAGTTCAACAGTAAAAGGGGATGACATAATATTCCTGGACATTGACATGACATAAGTTTGCATTGTGTTAATTGACCTATTCTAACTGTTCATCAGCCTTGCGCTCCTCCTAGGCTTTGGTTGTATAGGTTTTTGCTTGACATGTACCTCTTCCTCTTCATCTTCCTCTTCATCATACTCTTCCTCTTCCTCTTCCTCTTCATTGTTCTCTTCCTCTTCTTCAACGGTGTCTTCGTCTTCCTCTTCCTCTTCTTCGACGGTGTCTTCGTCTTCGTCTTCCTCTTCCTCTTCCACCTCTTTCTTGTTGCTGGCTCTGGGTTTTGCTTTCTGTTTCTTCTCTGACTTTTTGCTTGTCTTTTCAGCATCTGCTCTCTTCGGGGATGTTCTTGCATTATGTGGTGCATACTCCTTGCATATGCTACAAAGTTTGGTGCTTGCTCTCTGTGGGTGTGGTCCATTCTTTTGTTCCATAACTTTGGTTTGCTTAACCTCCTCGGCATTGTTTCTTTCCAAGAGTGTTGGACAGGTCAGCTTGTTGTGTCCTGCAACCTGCTTGCACACACTACATTTCCTGTGTCCAAGTGGCACTCCATTCTCATCGAGCACCACGACTCTTCCTGGAGGTGGTGCCTTTATTTGCGCTCTCTTGTCACTTTTCTTTGCTACTATAATTTTCTTCCTACCCTTTGTTTCAGAATACAGCGGCAGTTTCATCGTCTCTTGCTGTCGCTGCTCCATTGATTGGCCATCACCCTGCTTGCATTGGTTGGCTTCAGCGGCGGTGTTGAGCATTTCAGCTGCATAATAGTGAAGGTCATCTTCAATTTCAGCGTCCTCCTCAGCCATCATTTTGTCAGCATCCGCTCGATTTGCTAAATTATTGCATCAAGCTCTTCCACGAGCCTCTTGAGAACATAGTAGGCTCTGTCATACTGCTGGTCACATCTCATCGCTTTCTTCTTAACCATCAAATTCAGCTGCAGCAAGATGTCTTGCTTCGATAGCCTTGAGCTGCCATCCGATGCGGTTGTGTTGTAGTCTCTTGTATCAAAGGCTGGCTGTGATTTTGCAGTCTTTGTGTACTGTTTGAGGATATACTTGTTTGGAAATTTGTCAGGCTTGAGGTAGACCAGTATGTTCATGATGTGAAGGCAGAACAGGCCTGCATTTTGTGATGAATGCAGAATACATAGTTTGTGAGCCAGCAATGAGTTTCATAAATTTTGATATGATACTACTAGTCTAGCTATTTTAATGAGTTTGTTTTCCCTCTCACCTGTGTGTGTCCAGAGTTTGCATTCACACTCATATATTTCATTGTCTGGGTCAGCTACAACCTGGAATTCATGCTTTGACCAGGAAAATCTTTCTTCATCATCATGGCCAGGCTTGTTGTGGTAGTACACAAGGTACTTAGTGGGCTCTGCTGTACGCTTTGCGCAAAATAGCGTGCCCTTTCTCATCCTATTCCTCAACTCATTGTACACTGCTCTCGTGTACTTGATAGACATGTCTTCCTCGTAGCCATAAGTTGTCTTTGTCATAGGATTGGTCTGCACATGTCAAAAAGTAAGATATTAGTCGAAGCAGAATCATGGGTTTCATTTTTTAAAATTGAAAGTGCACATGTTGAAGGTAAACAGAACATGATGGTGGTGTTTTTGTACTTGTCATCATACCATGCTGGTCATTGTTTGCTCGTTCTCCTTCTGCATCCGAGTTTGTATGCAAGCATTGACCCGCCTAGCAAACTTGTGTAGGTTCTGGGTCCCCTTGACAAACCCTTTCTTTAGAACGTGGTTTATGCTCTCGCTTCGTTGTGTGGAACTCATTCTAGCACAGAAAATGTTCTTGTAATATGCTGAGATCCACATCTTCCTATCACTCCAGAGCTGCATCATCATTTGGTCGTTCTCCAGGTGGTACTTGTGCACGAGTTCAGCCCAGGCATCTTCAAACTCCGTTGGCATCAGCGGCCAGTTCAATATAGCTGTGAACTCCTCTTTGAGTGTATCATACTTTTTGTACAGCAACGCGAGGTATTCCCTGTACTTCTTCAATATGTGCCAATGGCATAGCTTGTGGATGGTGTTTGGAAATGATTGCGGTATAGCTTTCGCCATCGATGGGCACTGGTCTGATCGAATTAAAAAAATGAAACTTGATTCTTTTTTGTACTGATGGTGAACTTATGTTGCACAAGTAATTGAACTTCACATCTAGTAGTATGGCTATCTAAGAATGTCACATGTATTTTTTTTCTTACAGCAGTGTTGCTGAACTTCTGTGGTACCAGTGCTTGAACTTCACAGTTAGTAGTAGGACAAACTGGTAGTGTCACACTCAAAATTTTTCTTACAGCAGTGTTGTTGAACTTCTGTGGTAGCAGTGATTGAACGTCACATAAATAACTATGTTTTCCTGAACATGCTACATATTTTTATCTAACAGATTCATGTACTTGAACTTCTATGATTCATGTACTTGAACTTCACATTCATAACTAATTTTTGCCTAAACATGTGACAGATAATTTTGCTTTCTTGTATTTGCTAGTTGGACTTCTGTGCTAACAGTGGTTGAACTGCATTCTTTACATATTTTTCAGAAAAAACAAATGTACCCAACCAACAGAGACCCATACATAGACTGAAAAAGATGATGAAACTTGAGGAGTTTTTTTTTGAACTCACCTGTGAGAATGCAAGTTGGGTGCTTGTTGTTCATGCACCGTAGAAATGTATCGAACAGCCACTTGAATGACTTTGCATCTTCGTCCCTTATTAGGGCAACGGCAAATATCGTTGACTGCAAGTGATGGTTTGTTCCAACAAACACTCCCAGGGGCATATGAAATCTGTTGGTCTTGTAAGTCATGTCGAATGTTACGCAATCACCTAAGTCTTGGTAGGCTCCTCGGCAGCTTGCATTGGACCAGAAAATGTTTTTAATTGACTTGTCCTTATCCACTTGGATGTCATAGAAGAACTCATCATTTATTGCTTTCATGTCTTTGAAGAATGAAACAAGTTTTAATACATCATCCATATCTTCTTTCCTTGCATTCATGGCTTTCCTGCAAATCACATGCCAACATGCATTTGTTATTTTTGCTATCAAATTGGTTGTGAGCTAGGATGCTTTTTTACATTGCAGCATGTGGGTGTTTGAATACTTACTGGTTTAGCAGGTCTCGTCCGGTCATGCTTAGGAAGTAGCTTCCATCTTCATTTTCAGATAGCATGGACATGATTGTTGTGTGCTTGACATCATGGTACTGCAGGAGCTTTACATACTCCAGAATAGTGGGGTCATAATTCTTGTGTGAGTGCAAGAATACCAGCATGTCATCCGTTTGCATGAGCTGGTGATTATGATTGTACTCAATGTCCACTGCCACGCATGTGCCATCCTCCTGCACCTTCACCCTCATTATTGCATTGCAGCCCATCCTCTGTGATGTTTTGTTTCGCTTCTTGTTGGCCTCTGAAACAGAAGATGTGTGTATCCCTTGGAAGGCGCAAACAAAATACTTGTGGTTGTCATTTCCACCCGTCTTCCTGATTCCAAACCAGCGTGCCTGGCGTATCTGTTATAAAATTCCCTTGCTTTCTCTACATCTTTGAATCGCATCTTAAGTCTTGGTATTAGATAATCTGGTAGATCCGGCATCTGCAGAAAAAGAAAAAAATTAATCCAAACAGCACGTTAAAATGCAGTTTATGACCTTGTTATTCTGGATGGAGCAGAAAATGTGCATATAATACAAGATGCGTATATAAATATTTTTTGTTTCACTTACGTGTGTGTATGATCGCAACTCCGCCGGTGTCGGCTGCTGTCCCTCTGGGATGGGGCATGGCGGAGTAATCATAGCAGGATGCAGCAGTGGATCACGAGGAGGAAGGAGGGCTGAAGATGGCCTCTCTCTTGTTTGCGTCCTTTTTGCTTGAGGTGGTTGTGGAGGTATTGCGATCCTGGTCTTGGTTTGCTCTATTGTTTTGTGAAGAAATCCATCTACCTTATGCCCCATAGAATTCTGACCTGTAGCAGCAGCAGGAGGATCAAACGGTGGTAGTGTGCATATCACTCTCCTCCTCGTGTGTGTTGCTGTTGGATTTGTCCTGGGATCCGGTTTAGTTGCTTCGCTTTGGCATTGATGAGGCACACTAGGATAACCGCCAGAGTTACACGCAGGACTTGAGCTAACCCCCTCCTCCATCGGCGTGCTTGGGAGTCTGCTGGTGGATACAAAGAATCCGCGGGGGATTTCCGGCGTCACCCAATTAGGTGGAGGCGCAAACCTATGCGGATAGGGCTGTGACCCAGCATCTTGGAAGTATCCGTGTGTTTCAGGTGTCATCCATTTTTGGTCTGGAGCAGGTTGGTAATGTTGTTGGTGCGTTTGAGGTGTGACCCATTGAGTGGGTGGTGCAACGCGTACAGGCTTTGGATTGTGCACTTGTTGCTGGGAACTTCTAAGCTTCTTCATGCGTCTATCGTCTTCCTGTCATAAAAGAAAAAATTGTGTATTAGCACACAAGTTATATCTGCATATACATCTGTAACTGAACTTAGCATTATTCACAGCCTGAACTTCTCATATAAAAGTGGTGAGAGCCATCACACTATGCACTGAGCTAAGCATCTGCCAATGCCGCCTTGGTACCTGAACTGAGCACCCTTCATAGAATGAACTTCACATCCTGTTTTTTAATTCTCCAATATTTGATTACTTATATGTACCTGGACTGAGCACTCTCCACAACCTGAACTTCTTGTTTTGTAAAGGGGAAATACTGTCTACAATTAAAAACCTGAACCTTCATGAGTTTTTGAATGGTTGGACTGCTAGTGCATACCAACCTGACCTTCATGTCATATCACATGCATGTTCTATTTTCCTTTTTTTTGCACAGAACCAGACACATACCAACCTGAACTCTAGCACACTTTTTAGTTGAACTTCACATGTGAATGTGAATGCAGGCAGATTTTATAGTGTTTGTAGCCTGGACTGAGGCTCACATACTACCTGAACTTCACATGGCTGTAAGCAGGCAGATTTTTACAATGATGTTTTTTGTAGCCTGGACTGAGGCTCACACACCATCTGAACTTCACATGGTCGTAGGCAAATAACAAACCAAAGGAAGGAAGAAGTTCAACCATACCCTGGCTAGAAGTCCAGCCAATCTTTTTCCAGCAGCTGATAGGCCACCTTGAGAAAAATTCGTCTTGAAGGTAGTAGAGGAATTCCATGGCAATCCATGTCTTGCAGGGGGCGCGAACTTCATCTGCACACAACGCAAGAAGGTCAGAGAAGGCAAGATTGAAGAAGAAGGCAAAATTGGGAGGAAGTTCATGTACTTCTGCCGCTGAATTTGAGGGCGCAGCCGATTCCGCCTCCGCGGAGGAGTTGCTCCGTTGGTCGCGCCGCTCGCCGTTGCTTGCGTCGGGGCCGTCATCTGGTCTGCCAAGGCTTCGGGCGGTGACGATGGGACGAGGATGCGGCTTCCTGAAGTTCATGGCGGCTTCGCCGTGTCCAGGTGACGCGGGCTCCCTCGCGCCGGCGTCCGCCGTCGCTCGCTCGCCCGCGCCGGTGGCCGGCCAGGAGCTGGGGAAGGAGGGGTGGCCGGCCAGGAGCTAGGGAAGGAGGGGAGGCGGCGGATCCGGCCGGCCAGGAGCTGTAGACGGGGAGGAGGCGGCGGATCTGACGAAGATTGACGACCAGGAGGGGAGGAGCGGCGAGGAGGGGGGCTCGGGATCGAGGGGATCAGGTGGATCCTATCGAGGCGTCTCGGATCGGGTGGATCCTGTCGGGGCGTCTCGGGTCGGGCCGGGCAGTTCAGGGAAGTTCGGGAGGGTCCTATATAGGGCTGCTGTGATCCAAATAGTTATTCTAATCCCATGATCATAATAGTGCCACTAAGAAGGCAATGGCGACGGGACAGCGAAGGATGACCCCTCCAAGTAGCAACCCAAGCGCCGACGTCAGCGGCGCCGCTCTAAGTCTCGCCAAGGCAAAAGCGGTGATGCCGGCACAGGAGATAATAACACTTCGGACAGTGCCGAAGATGACGACAATCCCCTCCAGCAAGATTTAGAGCAGGAGGATGGAGAAGCCAGCACTCCCGAGAGAGTGGCAGATGGATAGGCGGAGGATGATAATTACATGCCTCCCTTCGAAGACGAGGCAAGCCTCGACGATGACGAATTTTTCGTGCCTGAGGATCCCGTCGAGCAAGAGCGCTTCAAGCGCCGGCTTATAGCCACAGCAAATAGCCTTAAGAAAAAGCAACATCAGCTTCAAGCTGACCAAGATTTGCTAGCTGACAGATGGACTGATGTCCTTGCGGCTGAGGAATATGAACTCGAACTCCCCTCCAAGAGTTACCCAAAGCGCAGGTTGCTACCCCGACTGGAGGAGGAAGCACTAAAACCTACATCTCCAGCGTATGACGCGGCTGATCGGCCACCTCCACTACAAAAAAAGACACATCCATGACATTTTGGGTCGAACGAATTTTTTTCTGTCATCCATATGATACTTCTATGACGATAATTGTGACAAAACCCGGTATCATCATAGATGTGGTGGGCTCCTACTTCTATGACAAAAATCATGACAGAAAATGGGTTTTTCGTCCTGGGCGGGCCGGAGACGCAGATGCATGACATTCTTTGGGTCGTCCATGATGGAAAAACCGTGGTAGAAGAGAGGGCGAGGAAAATTTCGGGGAGTTCCCGGTTACGGTCGGAGGTCGGGGCCAAGAGATGCGTCTTTCTCTCGTACACGTATGCGCGTGTGTGTGAGGCATTGGCTCTAACTGTGTAGCGACCCGACCCGAATGGATCAAGTCTACTGTGCTCCGGTGTCATCCCTGGATCAGTAATGCTGACACCACACAGTACTTCGAAGGATTTATAGCAGAGTGGCAATCACACACTTATTACATCGGTGTCTCAAAAGAGAACTTATTACAATAATATGGCTTAAGGCCATCTAATATCGATAACAGCGGAAGACTTGGAAGATAAATGGGTCCATCAACTCCAACGGCATCACTGAGTATAGAACCACGACCTAAAAACACCTTAATCATCGTCTGAAAAGTCTGCAACATTAACGTTGCAGCCCGAAACGGGCCAGCACATGGAATATGCTGGCAAGGTAACACATAGAGAGTAATGGAATGAAACAGCTATACTATATGCATATTTGGCTGGTGGAAAGCTCTATGGTTACAGTTTTGTGTAAAGCCAATTTTTCCCTACTGCAAAGGAATAAATTTATTTAACTATCATGGTGGTTGTGAAACATTGAGAATTGTTGACAGCATCCTCAATCCCAATTAAAAGTACAATTAAAACCCAACAATATTAACTTAGAGGTAACATGATGAGATTCACATGATATTCAAGTACTAGATACTCAAGATTGTCCATAACCGGGGACACGGCTAATCATGATTAGTTTATTACACTCTGCAGAGGTTTGCGCACTTTTCCCCACAAGACTCGATCGCCTCCGTTGGTTTTCTCGCACTACTGGTGTTTGAGAAACGGATGACCGAGACACAGTCTTTCAGAAGCGCTAGCACCTTACGATGGAGTAGACCGTACCACCTACATCCCCTACATCTGCTAGTCTACCCCTATAAGAGTTCGCATGACTTAGTCAACTATGCCAGAGCCCATATTGGCTTGTGGCTGCACACGTAAGTATTTAGCGTGAAAGACCTTATGATCCCTTTGAGCCTAGGTGGCGGTCCAAAATAAAACAGGCAAGTCCTGATGGACATCAGGTGCCTCAATCCACCCAGATGTGTGTTTAAGTTGCCACCTTAGATAAACCATTAAAATTATCAATCTCACATCTGTCATGGATTTCACTCACCCAATCCACGTCTACTAGCATAGCATGGCATAATAAGCAAACGTAGAAGTAACTCCCAAAGGTTTCATAATAAACAGGTAATAGGTACTACCTCATCTACTTCCCATCCCACAATTTAATTAGATCCTAATCATGCAATGTGTGAGGATGGATCTAATGCAATAAAACTGGGTTGTAGAAAAGGTATGATCAAAGTGTTACTTGCCTTGCTGATGATGCGCGAGTCCTAGGGATTCGAAGTAACAGGCGGCGCAATCCGGGTAATCTATCGCAGACAAACAACAAGCATACAATAAGTACTCATCTAATGCACAGGTAAAACTCGAACAAGAGAACGAACCAGAAAGTTCAACTTAAGAACTCCGGTTACAAAGAAAGAAAAAACCAAACAAAGAAACCGAAAACAAACGGCCGAAGAAAACAACTCGGTTCTAGCAAGTTGAAACTAAGTCAAATTTTACCGTAGCAAAAACTTGTTTAAGTTGATTAGTCGGAACGGCGGTTTCGAAACAAAACTCCAGGCACTTGAATCACCTGATTCCGATAAACGAGCGAAAAGATAAACTAGAATGAAGATCGGATCTGAGATCGCGATCGCGGAATAAATCCGGCGAAAAGAAAAAGAAGAACGGTTAAACGAATGGACGTTCGTTAACCGGGGATAATCCGGTGATCACATTCGTTAAGACGAACGGTCCGGCGAACGGTCTCGAGGCAACTAAATCGGAAAAGAAAAAGAATCCGATCTAGGGTTTCGGAAAAGAAAACCGAACGAAAAACCGATCTAGAAAACCGGAACGGTTTAAAGAAGAAAAGAATCGGAAAGATTTAGAAGAAAAACGATCCGAGGAAAAGAAAGAGAGACGCGGCGCGGTACCTCCGGCGAGGCTCCGGCGAGGGGCTCCGGCGTCGGCGAGCAAGGGCGGCGGCGGCTAAGGGCGGCGGCGGCGGTGACGCAGGGCGGCGGTGCGGGGCAAAGGCGCGGGGCAAGGCGCGGCTTGGGGGCTTGGGCTTGGTTTGATGTTTAGAGGGGGGTGTGCTTGGGTATTTATATAGGTGAGGGGAGAGGTAACTTGGGCTAGGGGGCAAGAAAAAGAGTAGGAAAAGGAAAGAGGAAACGGAGTAGGACTAAAGTCCTACTAGGACTCCTATAGGGGCGGCGGCGGCTCCCTGGTGCGCTGGCGCGCGCGCGCGGCCTGGCCTGGCCTTGGCCGGCCGGCGGCGGCTTGGGCCTTGGCCCAGGTGCTGCAGGATTTTTTTTAAATGGTTACGCACGCAGAAAAAGAAATAAAAGGAAATCTAAACGAACTCCAAAACTCCCAAAGTAAATTTTCCCCGACTCCTAAAAACGAGTCGAACAAAATGAACTTTTCTCGGGACCTAAAATGCAATTTTTGAAAACACGCATTTTTCCCTATCCAAATAAAAGGCAAATGAAACTCCGACAAAACCAACGATCCTCTTTTCGAAATTTGAGAAAACTCAAATATGAAAAATAACGAAATCTCCAACTCTCTCCGAGGGTCCTTGAGTTGCGTGAAATTTCTAGGATCGACAAAATGCAAGAAAATAGGATATGCATGATGATCTAGTGTATAACATTCCAAATTGAAAATTTGGGATGTTACACACCTACCCCCCTTAAGATGAATCTCGACCTCGAGATTCGGGTTGGCTAGAAAATAGGTGAGGGTGGTCCTTGAGCAAATCTTCTTCTCTCTCCCAGGTGGCTTCATCCTCTGAGTGGTGGTTCCACTGAACTTTGCAAAACTTGATAACCTTGCTGCGGGTAACTCTGCTGGCAAACTCGAGAATCTTGACTGGTTTCTCTTCATATGTTAGGTCGTCCTTCAACTCAATCGCTTCAAGCGGTATTGTATCTCTTAACGGTACCTCCGCCATCTCGGCGTGACATTTCTTCAGCTGGGAAACATGGAATACATCATGAACTCCTGACAGTCCCTCTGGTAATTCCAACTTATAAGCGACTTCTCCCATACATTGCAAGATCTTATACGGTCCAACGAAACGTGGTGCTAACTTTCCCTTAACTCCAAAGCGCTTAACTCCTCGAAGTGGGGATACTCGGAGATACACCCTGTCTCCGGTTTCGTAAACTGTCTCCTTGCGTTTAGAATCTGCGTAGCTCTTCTGCCTGGACTGGGCTACCTTGAGCCTATCGCGAATCAACTTAACTTTCCGTTCAGACTCCTTAATCAAATCTGGTCCAAAGAATTGACGGTCTCCAACTTCGTCCCATGACAACGGTGTCCTGCACCTCCTTCCGTACAAAGCTTCGAAACGTGCCATCTTCAGACTGGTTTGGTAACTGTTCTTATACGAAAACTCAGCATACGGAAAGTTATCGTCCCAACTAGATCCATAATCTAGTGCACAAGCTCTCAGCATATCTTCCAAAATCTGATTGACTCTCTCGGTCTGTCCATCTGTCTACGGATGAAAAGCGGTGCTGAACTCTAGCCTGGTTCCCAAAGTTTCGTGCAACTGATTCCAAAACTTTGAGGTAAATTGGGTTCCTCTGTCTGATACAATACTCCTCCGAACTCCATGCAAACAAATGATCCTAGTCATGTATATCTTTGCCAACTTAGCACTGGTGTAAGTGGTCTTAACTGGAATGAAATGTGCTACCTTCGTCAAATGATCAACTACTACCCATATCGAATCATATCCTGCTTTCGTCCTGGGTAGTCCTATGATAAAATCCATGCCTATCTTATCCCACTTCCATTCGGGTATCGGCAATGGCTGCAACAATCCGGCTGGCTTCTGATGTTCTGCCTTTACTCTATGACATACATCACAAACTGCTACATAGGCTGCAATATCCTTCTTCATTCCGGTCCACCAGAATGTCTTCTTCAAATCCAAATACATCTTGGTATTTCCTGGGTGAGTCGAATATGGTGAATCATGTGCCTCTTGTAGAATCAACTTCCTGATCTCTAGGTCATTCGGCACATAAACACGGTCCTCAAACCATAGGGTATCGTGCTCATCCTCACAAAATCCCTTTGCTTTTCCTTTGCTTAGTTTCTCCTTTATAGAAGCAATCTCCTTGTCAGATTTTCTGAGCTTCTCTGATTTTATCCATCAATGTGGACTGAATCTCCAATGCTGCTACATAGCCTTTCAGAACTATCTCTAAGCTTAGTTCACGAAGGTTTTCTGCTAACTCCTTGGGTATTTCTCCCGTCGTTAATGTATTGACATGGCTCTTACGGCTCAATGCGTTAGCTACTACATTAGCTTTTCCGGGATGGTAATGCAATCTCATATCATAATCCTTGATGAGCTCCAACCATCTCCTTTGTCTGAGATTCAACTCCTTCTGCGTGAAAATGTACTTCAAACTCTTGTGATCCGTGTACACCTCACAATGATTTCCAATGAGGAAATGTCTCCACGTCTTCAATGCATGCACTACGGCTGCTAACTCCAAATCATGTGTGGCATAATTCAACTCATGAGGTTTCAGTTGTCGTGAATCATACGAAACAACTCTTCCTTCCTGCATAAGCACTGCTCCAAGTCCTCGACGTGAAGCGTCGCAATAAACCTCATAATCCTTGGTCTGGTCTGGCAAAATCAACACTGGTGAGGTAACTAATCGTTTCTTCAACTCCTGGAAACTAGCCTCACACTTCTCAGTCCAATTGAACTTGGTATCCTTCTTCAACAACTCCGTCATAGGTTTTGCAATCTTTGAAAAGTTCTCAATGAATCTCCGGTAGTATCCTGCGAGTCCAAGAAAACTCCGGATCTCTCCAACTGTCGTTGGTGCTTCCCATTCGGTTATGGTCTCAACCTTTGCGGGGTCAACTTCTATTCCTTCTCCGGATATAACATGTCCGAGGAATCCTACTTCCTTCAACCAAAACTCACATTTGCTAAATTTGGCATATAACTGATGTTCCCTTAGTTTCTCCAAAACCAAACGCAAATGTTCCTTATGCTCTTCTTCATTCTTTGAATAAACTAGGATATCATCAATGAAAACCACGACGAACTTATCCAAAAACTCCATAAACACTTTGTTCATCATGTTCATAAAATAGGCAGGTGCGTTAGTCAATCCAAATGACATAACGGTATACTCATACAGTCCATATCTTGTGGTGAATGTTGTCTTAGGTATGTCCTGCTCTCGGCTCTTCAACTGGTGGTACCCTGATCGCAAATCGATCTTGGAAAATACTTTAGCTCCTTGCAAACGATCAAACAGATCATTAATCATTGGCAGTGGGTACTTGTTTTTGATGGTACTTCATTTAATCCACGGTAATCAACAACCATCCTTAATGATCCATCCTTCTTCTCCACTAGAAGTACGGGTGATCCCCAAGGCGAAGAACTTGGGCGAATGTAACCTTTCTCCAGTAACTCCTTAATCTGATTCTTAATTTCTACCAAATCCTTTGCTGGCATCCTGTACGGTCTCTTTGATATTGGGCCTGTACCTGGCAATAACTCAATCAAAAACTCAATGTCTCTATCCGGTGGCATGCCTGGCAACTCTTCCGGAAATACATCAGGAAAATCCGTTACCACTGGTACTTCTTCCTGCACAACTCCTGTTAAAGAATTCACTTGATTCTTATTTGATCCATGTCGTGATACATACTTGATCCGTCTTCCTTCTGGTGTGGTAAGCAAAATTGACTTACTAGCACAATCGATGTTTCCTCCATACTTCAATAACCAATCCATGCCTAATATCACATCCAATCCTAAATGGTAAATCTGGGGTCACGTCTTGGAGGCATTTGAGGGTTTATAAAAGAAGAGAGATAAGAATAGAGAGAGGTCTAAAGAGAAAACACTACCCCAATGCACACGAGCAAATTCACACAAAATCACTTCATTCAATCAAACAAGGGCATACAATCGATCTAGCTATCGCAAAAGTGCTCGAACTATAGTGTTTACATGGGGGGAATACTACTAATATTTGGGTGGTCATCTAGAAATTTGAACCGGTGGAAGACTCCATGATGTCCGCTCCAGCTTCGTCTTCAAAGTCGGGTTCACTTGGATCCGAATCGGTGTCGTCGATGATGATGTAGTTGTCTAGACATGCGACGTACATGTCTTCCTTCCTGGATGCTAACTCCATCTTGAGTTCTTCAATCTCTTGCTTAAGATCGTAGTTGTGTCTTGCTAGAGCTACGATCTCGTCCATGTAGTCCTTGCGTGTAGCCTTCAGTTCTCCTTCTAGCTCGATGATCCTTGTCTTCGCGTTCTTCAACTCCATCATATCATTGCACATCTGGTTCTCGTGGCGTCGAATGTGATGGTTTAACTCCTGGATAAATGCTGCAATGGATCTATCCTTCTTGGTGCTGACTAACTCCCATTGTTCATCTCAGCATCCGCAAATCTGGTAGATAGTGTCCTTGAGGTCTTGATAAACTTCTCCAATGCATCCTATGGTGATATGGGCTGCCATGCTCCTTCCTAAACTCCAGGTTGGTGCATTGAAAACACTATCTATGGGCTTCGTGATTGGCGCGAATGTCCTTCCCGGAACGTGAGCTTGAATCTTCCAGCGCTCCTCTTCAGGCAGAGTGGCGTTGAAGGTTCCCGGGAAACTTGGTAATCCAATGTTTAGGTACTTGGTGACTTCCTTCAAGTGAAATCCAAAAGGTGTGCCTTCATCCGGTTGAGCGTACTTAATCTTCGCGTCCTTCATCCTAAAGAGTAGAAAAGATGAGGAGTTAGAAAATGAGGAGAGAATAGTGATCTATGGCTTTAACCTAGTGGTCGTGTCCTACAGTCAGCGTGTGCTCTGATACCATCTCTGTAGCGACCCGACCCGAATGGATCAAGTCTACTGTGCTCCGGTGTCATCCCTGGATCAGTAATGCTGACACCACACAGTACTTCGAAGGATTTATAGCAGAGTGGCAATCACACACTTACTACATCGGTGTCTCAAAAGAGAACTTATTACAATAATATGGCTTAAGGCCATCTAATATCGATAACAGCGGAAGACTTGGAAGAGAAATGGGTCCATCAGCTCCAACGGCATCACTGAGTATAGAACCACGACCTAAAAACACCTTAATCGTCGTCTGAAAAGTCTACAACATTAATGTTGCAGCCCGAAACGGGTCAGCACATGGAATATGCTGGCAAGGTAACACATAGAGAGTAATGGAATGAAACAGCTCTACTATATGCATATTTGGCTGGTGGAAAGCTCTATGGTTACAGTTTTGCGTCAAGCCAATTTTTCCCTACTGCAAAGGAATAAATTTATTTAACTATCATGGTGGTTGTTAAACATTGAGAATGGTTGACAGCATCCTCAATCCCAATTAAAAGTACAATTAAAACCCAACAATATTAACTTAGAGGTAACATGATGAGATTCACATGATATTCAAGTACTAGATACTCAAGATTGTCCATAACCGGGGACACGGATAATCATGATTAGTTTATTACACTCTGCAGAGGTTTGCGCACTTTTCCCCACAAGACTCGATCGCCTCCGTTGGTTTTCTCGCACTACTGGTGTTTGAGAAACGGATGACCAAGACACAGTCTTTCAGAAAGGCTAGCACCTTACGATGGAGTAGACCGTACCACCTACATCCCCTACATCTGCTAGTCTACCCCTATAAGAGTTCGCACGACTTAGTCAACTATGCCAGAGCCCATATTGGCTTGTGGCTACACACGTAAGTATTTAGCATGAAAGACCTTATGATCCCTTTGAGCCTGGGTGGCGGTCCAAAATAAAACACGCAAGTCCTGATAGACATCAGGTGCCTCAATCCACCCAGATGTGTGTTTAAGTTGCCACCTTAGATAAACCATTAAAATTATCAATCTCACATCTGTCATGGATTTCACTCACCCAATCCACGTCTACTAGCATAGCATGGCATAATAAGCAAACGTAGAAGTAACTCCCAAAGGTTTCATAATAAACAGGTAATAGGTACTACCTCATCTACTTCCCATCCCACAATTTAATTAGATCCTAATCATGCAATGTGTGAGGATGGATCTAATGCAATAAAACTGGGTT
This sequence comes from Triticum monococcum, assembly GCA_034509565.1. Classification (NCBI taxonomy): domain Eukaryota; kingdom Viridiplantae; phylum Streptophyta; class Magnoliopsida; order Poales; family Poaceae; genus Triticum; species Triticum monococcum. The sequence goes on along the minus strand of CM067842.1, from coordinate 112,013,443 downwards.
GTAGAAAAGGTATGATCAAAGTGTTACTTGCCTTGCTGATGATCCGCGAGTCCTAGGGATTCGAAGTAACAGGCAGCGCAATCCGGGTAATCTATCACAGACAAACAACAAGCATACAATAAGTACTCATCTAATGCATAGGTAAAACTCAAACAAGAGAACGAACCAGAAAGTTCAACTTAAGAACTCCGGTTACAAAGAAAGAAAAAACCGAACAAAGAAACCGAAAACAAACGGCGGAAGAAAACAACTCGGTTCTAGCAAGTTGAAACAAGGTCAAATTTTACCATAGCAAAAACTTGTTTAAGTTGATTAGTCGGAATGGCGGTTTCGAAACGAAACTCCAGGCACTTGAATCACCTGATTCCGATAAACGAGCGAAAAGATAAACTAGAACGAAGATCGGATCTGAGATCGCGATCGCGGAATAAATCCGGCAAAAAGAAAAAGAAGAACGGTTAAATGAACGGACATTCGTTAACCGGGGATAATCCGGTGATCACGTTCATTAAGACGAGCGGTCCGGCGAACGGTCTCGAGGCAACTAAATCGGAAAAGAAAACGAATCCGATCTAGGGTTTCGGAAAAGAAAACCGAACGAAAAACCAATCTAGAAAACCGGAACGGTTTAGAGAAGAAAAGAATCGGAAAGATTTAGAAGAAAAACGATCCGAGGAAAAGAAAGAGAGACGCGGCGCGGTACCTCCGGCGAGGCTCCGGCGAGGGGCTCCGGCGTCAGCGAGCAAGGGCGGCGGCGGCGGTGACGCAGGGCGGCGGCGCGGGGCAAGGGCGCGGGGCAAGGCGCGGCTTGGGGGCTTGGGCTTGGTTTGATATTTAGAGGGGGGGTGCTTGGGTATTTATATAGGTGAGGGGAGAGGTAACTTGGGGTAGGGGGCAAGAAAAAGAGTAGGAAAAGGAAAGAGGTAACGGAGTAGGACTAAAGTCCTACTAGGACTCCTATAGGGGCGGTGGTGGCTCCCTGGTGCGCTGGCGCGCGCGCGCGGCCTGGCCTGGCCTTGGCCGGCCGGCGGCTTGGGCCTTGGCCCAGGCGCTGCAGGATTTTTTTTAAAACGGTTACGCGCGCAGAAAAACAAATAAAACGAAATCTAAACGAACTCCAAAACTCCCAAAGTAAATTTTCCCCGACTCCTAAAAACGAGTCGAACAAAATGAACTTTTCTCGGGACCTAAAATGCAATTTTTGAAAACACGCATTTTTCCCTATCCAAATAAAAGGCAAATGAAACTCCGACAAAACCAACGATACTCTTTTCGAAATTTGAGAAAACTCGAATATGAAAAATAACGAAATCTCCAACTCTCTCCGAGGGTCCTTGAGTTGCGTGAAATTTCTAGGATCAACAAAATGCAAGAAAATATGATATGCATGATGATCTAGTGTATAACATTCGAAATTGAAAATTTGGAATGTTACAAACTGAACCCGAGCGAGGCGTTGGGCTCTAACTGAACCTGAGTGATTGCACTGCAGGCTACGTGTTACTGAACCCGAGCGATCGATCGATGGCTGTTAACTGAACCCGATCGAGCGATTCCTTTGCTACTGCTGCTAACTGAAGCCGATCGATGCTGCCTCTGGATGAACAGTGAGCGTTGCGGGGGGGTTTGGATGAACAGTTCCCGGTGGGGGTGGACGAACAGGACCCCGTGGGGTTGCCTCTGGATGAACAGGACCACGATCGATCGAGCCGGTTGGGACTGGATGAACAGGACCCCTTGGAGGGTTGGATGAACAGGACCACCCCATGGAGGGCAGGATGAACAGTAGACGGTGGAGGGCAGGATGAACAGTAGCCCGTGGAGGGGTGGTTGAACAGGAGCCCATGGAGAGGGCTGGTTGAACAGTAGCCGGTGGAGTAGCACGCGGTGGAGGCTGGATGAACAGGAGCCCGTGGATGAACAGTCGCAGGTGGAGGCTGGAGGAGGTCGATGGTGGATGAACAATAGCTCATGGAGGCTGGAGCGGATCGACGGTGGAGATGAACAGTATCTCGTGGAGTCCCTTTTTGCGGTACGCCACACCCCTGCCGATGAACAGGACCCCCGTTTCGACCATAGGAGGTCCGTTTCGTCTGTTTTGCGGTACGCCACACCCCTCCCAATGAACATGACCCCCGTTTCGACCGTAGGAGGTCCGTTTCCTCCATTTTGCGGTATGCCAGACCCCTCCCGATCAACAGGACCCCGTTCCGAACGTAGGAGGTCCGATTCCTCCGTTGTGCGCTACGCCAGGCCTCGTTTCCATCGCCTGTTCCGTCCAAGCCCTCCCGATGAACATGACCATGCATTCCGTTCCGACCCAGCCGGTTGGCTCCCACGCGTTCCGTTGCCTCTCGATGAACACGACACATTCCGTTGCCTCCCCATGAACACGACGCATTCCGTTGCCTCCCCATTAACACAATGCATTCCGTTGCCTCCCCATGAACACGATGACGACGTTGTTTCTCCGTTCCGACCTAGCCATGTCAACGAGCCCTCGCCGTACGTATGCGCGAGTAGGCGTTCGAGACCCCGCCCGTATGTACACATACGTGGCCATATTTTCTTTCTTGCACCCTGACCGCCTCTACTACGACACGTACGCACCTCTACATCCACCAATATATATGTACGTACACGTTAGCGACCAGAATGACAACGCTACGTATGCTTTGACCAGGTGGGTCCTGACTGTCAGGCACTTCCTTGCATGCGAAGATGTAGCTGGTGGGTCCTAGCAGACAGGGGGGCGAAATATGGTGGCCCTTCCGGTGGGTCCTCGCTGTCAGGTGGAGGAATAATTATTTTGCACGTAATGAGGAGGCACTTCCTTGCTGCGGCCGTGGACCCAGCTGTCAGCGTCTCCACATACAGTCCACGTCCGATGGAAGCCGTTCCTTGACCATGTTGACCACGCCGCACCAAGAGCACCAGGGCGGTGGACGACGGTTAGGCCTAGGAAGGGGACGACGCGGAGCCGGGGACGACGCGGCAGTGGATGCCCACGCGTAGAGGAGTACGAGGGCACTGGTTCGCTGCGGTGTGAGCCTGCCATCGCCGCAGAGTAACAGGGGGTGTGGGCGAGTAGAGGGATGGCCTGGCCAGTGGTGGGAGTAGTAGGGGGCGGTGAGGCCTCCGCCGCATCGCAGCCGGCCATGGGAGGCAGGAGCACGAGGCACGACCGGCGCTGGTTTGGGAGGCTGGAGCAAGAAGACAAGAGGTTGAAGAAGCACTACGACCGTTGGATGGACATCGTACGGTCACTGGAGCTAGAATCATGCATATTGACTAAGTTGACAAAGCCCTCCGTCCCCGTCAACTTAGTAGGCCCACAAGTCATCCTACCACTATACTGGGTCCCAGCTAACAGGGGGTATTCATTTTTTTGTGCGTAATAAGGAGGCACTTCCTTGCGTGCGAATATATAGCTGGTGGGTCCGAGCTGTCAGCGGCGGTAACGTTTTTTTCGCGAAATACGAGGCCCTTTTGGTGGGTCCCTGATGTCAGGTGGAGGAATCATTATTTTGCGTGTAATAAGGAGGCATTTCCTTGCATGCGGCCGTGGACCCAGTTGTCGGCCTCTCCACGTACAGTCCACTTCAGATGAATGTCGGTCGTTGACCACGTTGACCAGGTCGCGCCGAGAGCACCAGGGCAGTGGACGACGGCGAGGCCTAGGAAGGGAACGACACGGAGGCGGGGAAGACTCGGCAGTTGTTTCCCACGCGGAGGGGAGTACGACTGTACGAGGGTTTACTGGTTCATCTGCCGTCGCCGGAGAATAATAGCAAGTGTGGGTGAGTAGAGGGATAGCTAGGCCAGCGATGGGAGTACGGTGCGGCGGTGAGGCCTGCGCGGCAGCACAACCGGCCGCGGGGAGGAGGGAGCAGACAGTCCCGCCGGTGCTTGTTTGAGCGGCTGGAGTAGGAAGAGCAGAGATTGAAGAAGCACGACGGCCGTTGGATGGACATCCAAGTCACTGCTTGTGCGTCAACCTTTTTTTAGGAAAGCCTCAAATCTGTGGAAAACAGCATACAACCCATCTGCCATTATTTCTAATAATTTTCAGCCCATTTGCTAATTCTTAAGGGTTTTTTTGGAGCCCATATTCTTTTTGTTAGCATTACAGCCCAAATTGTGGCCACGGTTAAAAAATTATACGAAAATTTGCATATTTCGGTGCGGTCCGAACTGTTTTTAATCCCAAAATTTCGACTCACATTCGAACTGATTTTAAAAATAAATGTATATCAATATAAAATCCAACAAATTCTCCATGCATAAAAATTAATGTAATTTAAAATCTTGAAATGAAAAAAAGATATTTGAAACTAATTGCCGGTTTGATGTGTTTTAAAAATGTACAGCCCATTTCTCATTACTGATGGGCCATTTTCTCGGCCAGCCGAATGAAAGCTCTCCTCGTCTTGAAAGATTTACAGCCCAACAGGCCTGACAAAGCGAATTACTTGGCAAATCACAAAAAAACTGGGCTATGGCCGTGGACCCAGCTGTCAGCCTCTCCACGTACAGTACTCTTCCGATGGAAGTTGTTCCTTGACCATGTTGACCATGCCGTGCGGAGAGCACCACGGCGGTGGACGACGGCGAGGCCTAGGAAGGGAACGACGCAGAGCCAGGGAAGACGCGGCAGTGGAAGCCCATGCGGAGAGGAGTACGAGGGTTCACTGGTTCAGCTGCGGTGTGAGGCTGCTGTCGCCGCAGGGCCTGGCCAGCGGTGGGAATAGTAGGGGCGGTGAGGCCTCCGCGGCAGCACAGCCGGCCACGGGAGGCAGGAGCATGCGGCACGACCGGCGCTACTTTGGGCGGCTGGAGCAAGAAGACCAGAGGTTGAAGAAGCACTACGGCCGTTGGATGGACATTGTACGGTCACTGGAGATAGAATCGTTCATATTGACTAAGTTGACAAAGCCCTCCATCCCCGTCAACTTTGTTGGCCCACAAATCATCCTCCCACTATGGTGGGTCCCAGCTAGCAGGGGGTATTCATTTTTTTTGTGCGAAATAAGGAGGCACTTCCTTGCGTGCGAAGATATAGCTGGTGGGTCCGACATGTCAGCGGGGGGAACGTTTTTTTCGCGAAATACAGAGGCCCTTCTGGTGGGTCCCAGCTATCAGGCGGAGGAATCATTATTTTGCGCGTACAGTCCACGGCCGATGGATCTCGTTCGTTGACTAAGTTGACCAGGCCGCGCCGAGAGCACCATGGCGGTGGACGACGGCGAGTCCTAGGAAGGGAATGACACGGAGCCGGGGAAGACTCGGCAATGGTTGCCCGTGTGGTGGGGAGTATGAGGGTTACTGGTCCGGCTGCCGTCACCGGAAAATAACAGGAGGTGTGGGTGAGTAGAGGAATGGCCTGGCCAGCAATGAAGTAGGGTGGGGCGGTGCGGCCTGTGCGGTAGCACAGCCGGCCACAGGAGGTGGGAGCAGGCAGTCCCGACGGAGCTGGTTTGGGCGGCTGGAGCAAGAAGATCAGATATTGAAGAAGCAGGACGGCCGTTAGATTAACATCCAACGGTCACTCCTGCTAGAATCGTTTGTGGACTAAGTTGACAAAGCCAAAGTGCACGTCAACATAGTAGACCCACAAGTTAGCCTCCAAATCTGTCCCAAACAACATACAACCCGAAATTTCTAGCCAGATTCAAATTAATTTTAAATCTAAATATACCTTAATTTAAATTCAATGAAATTTTACCCGCACAAAAACAATGAAATTTAAAATATCAAAATCCGAAAGAAAACAGTATTTTGGAACTAATTGTCTGTTTGTTGTATTTTTTATTTTACGGCCCATTTATAATTACTTATAGCCCATTTCTTATTACTTATAGCCCATTTTCTGGGCAAAATGCATCCCTCCTCGTCTTGAAAGATTTCCGGCCCAGCAGGGCGTAGAAAAGCAAGTAGGCCTATGTTGGTTATTCTGCAAAAAACAAAATAGCTGGCTAGCCATTTTCAGAAAGGAAAAAAACAAACTGGGCTGGTCATGTGCTAAACATATGAAATAAAAGCCTGGGCCAGATGGGCCACGGGTCCCGCACAACCCAGTTGATACCCTTCTCCGTCCCGAAAAAACAAAATTACTGCGCGCGCTGCTGGGTCCCTACTGTCATCCTCACCATGTACAGTCATCTCCTTATTCCTCTCGTTTGTTGACCATGTTGACAACACCGGAGGGCGGCACCGCGGTGAGCAACCAAGGCGGAGGACGATGGTGAGGCCTCGGACGGGAACGAACAGGAGCCGGGGCAGATCACAGCCAGCCGTGGGAGGCGGGAGCAGGCGGTCCTGCCGGTGCTGGTTTGGCTTTGGCGGCTCGAGGAAGAAGAGACTGAAGAAACGCGACAGACGTTGAATGTCAATCCAACGGTCAAGGTTCTCCCAATCGTTTGTTGACTAAGCGGATACCAAGTAGCATACTTTTTTATATGTAGGAAGAAAACTGCGAGGAAAATGCGTTCGTCTGCCATCCTCCTCACAGGGAACGTTCGCCACATAAGTGACTAGCACCCTTGGTTTTCAACCGAGAGGTCTAGGGTTCGAGTCCCAGGAACTCTCAATTTTGTCCTCCTTCCTTCCTCACAAAAAAGCTAAAGAAAATCAAAGACTTGGGAAGTCGTACAGAACAAGCTAGTGTACCAGTAAAGAGACGTTGCTGAGTTTTAGAAAAAGAAAGACGTGCTCCTGTAGCTGGTTCGAATCCAAACCTAGACTATGACTATATACGGTGCTATGCTACTCTGCAAGTAATGAAACTAACATATCCAACATTCGCTTCTCGTCTTCTCTACTTACTCTGCCTAGCATCAGAAGCTCTGGCCGCAACAACCTTGTCTGCTGGCTGCTCGTCCACCTTCTCTTCAACAGGCAACAACCAGATATGCGCCAAGTCGCAACCCGTACCATCGCCTGTGGGTCTCATCACACCCTCGCTGGCACGCGCACCGCAGCCGATTGCTCATCGCAACCCGCTGCCGTTGGTGTGGTGCCACTGCTGCAAATCACGCAGAGTCATCCGTCGCGTCTCAACCACAATCCGCAACCCTGGCCGAGTCTTCTACAAATTACTGAATCATGGGGTAATAATATGTTTAAGTGTTGTTCTACTGCTTTCAGTTGCTGATTTTTTTAATAGTTTGGTTGATGATCTACCAATTTGATTCGTGCAGAAAAGGGAAGATTCGTGTGATTTGTATTTCTAGGAAGTTGCTGATGTGGGGGAATGCAACTACGCTGATTATTTGGTTAGCCGAGGAATCCCAATACCAGCAGGTTGGGGTGTTAGACAAGTAACTAAAGGAACGGCAGAAGAGGAAGATGCAGAGCAGAAGGTTAAAGATGCAGTTCCTCTGATCATGGCCAAGCAACAGATGTTGAATGGCCTTGACAACAATGAGGAGATGAAAGAGCTTGTGAAGATAATGGGCAAAATCGATGTACTCTGTAGGATGATTGTCTTTTTATTTGCAGTGTATGTAGCACTCGTCATGTATTCAATGGCTACGACATGAGCACTTTGCTGAAACTAGTAATGAATGAAACCTGTGTAGCAGGTTGGGCGTAGTGTTGTGAACATCTAATGATTTCTATTAGCGGAAATCAGGGGGTATCCCCTTTTTCATATAAATAAATAAATAGCAGAGGCCCTGTCGGGTCAGCTTTGTTCTCATTCAAAGACGTCAAGCAAATTGCAGTCCAACAGCAAACTATGTCATCAAATTCAAGTTTCACAGCCAAATATGAGTACAACTAAACAATAATGTCATCATGTTTTAGTTGTCATACAATCACCAAACACAAATCAGCATACATAACAAGTGATGTTCTCACAGCAAAATACTAAAAAAACATGTTCATCAGGTTTCAATTGTCATAGCAAACACAATTTCACATAGTAGATAAAAATTGTCTTCTGACAGGCAAATATGACAAAAGCAATGTAATCATCATCCACAGCAGCAACGTCAACATCTTCGCCATGTGTATCAGTCTGAATCATAATTCCCCACGGTGTCATCTTCTTCTTCGTCCTCAACGTCCTCGAATGTTGGCTTCTTCTTGATCAACTCTTGTATGTCCACAGCACGACAGGCAATCTTTTCGCCGGCGTCATTGACGTGATGGTTCTCAAAGATATTAGGAACATCTGTGTTATCTTGTACATCAGGAGCAGTGTAAGCATCATCTTGTTGTGCAACTTCATTAAACGAATTCCTCTGCTCAAACCTTTGCAATACTCTCCAGTCATCGCTACATGCAAATGTGTCTTCCAAGAAAAATAGTTGTGTTGCTTGATTTGCCAAAATAAAAGGCTTGTGGGTCTGGTACGCCGCCTTACATTGATGGAGTTGAAATAATCATCAGCTCTAGGTTTTGCGATCCTGGAAAACAGGTTATACCAACGACAGCACAACAGAACCACACACCGATGATCCTCGAAACTGGAGATATACTGCAACTAAATAATGTCTGTTATGTTAGCATACATTTCAGTTGTCTCTTTGTCATACGTATCCGTGCTCATGATGGTGCTGTTTTGTGTCTTCCTGCCTTCATCTCGTGCAAGGGTGTTGTAGCGCACATCTCCAACAACGCAAGATTCATAATGTCTTACCCGAGTATCAGGACCCATTGCTAGTGAGTAAAGGGCATCATCAACTGCCTGCCCATCCTCCCGCATCTTCTTAACCTATGGTTAGAAAATAGACAAGCCGATCATCTTATGTACTCAATATATTAAAAAACGGACAGTGCACTTCAAATGCTTACATGGTTCTTGAACCATTTCACAAATCCTGCCATAACCAGTTTGTCAATGTTTCTGGATTTTGCGGTAGTAACTCCTCTTTGTAGATGCTGCACAACATAGTGATCGCGTCAAACATCTAAATATATAAGAATGTGCTGCAAGTTTAGTAGATTACAATGTATAAGCTGCAGTACTGCACTTACTTGATATAAGGTAGTATCTCAGGACAGTTATTCACCACATACCAAACCATTTTGTCCAAATCTTTAGGTTTGTCCTCTTGTCGACTCTTCCCTGTAACTCGAACAGAATAATCGAAAACATTGAGCCCGGGGTTGTCTTCACCCACCTCTTTGCTAAGTTGATCAGTTGTTTCAATGTATTTTCAGCAGAATGTCAATGCTTCTATAGCAATTTAGGCCTCTGCAATGGAACCCTCGGGTCTATCTCTGTTCCTAACATAGCCCTTCAAAGTGCCTAGCCGCCTTTCAATAGGGTACATCCAGCCATACTGTACTGGACCTCTAAGTAGTGCCTCATCAGGTAGATGAACAACCAAATGCACCATCACATCAAAGAAGGTTGGAGGATATATCTTCTCAAGGTCGCATAGGATAGTTGGTATCTTGTCTCTAAGACGCTCCAAAGCATCTATCCTAATATTCCTACTGCAGAGTTCCCTGAAGAATTGTCCCAACTCTGCAGCTGCTCTGTATAAGTCAGGGCGGCCCAATCCTCTAAGGATAACATGTAAAACCCTTTGAAGTAGGACGTGGCAGTCATGAGTTTTCAACCCTTGTACCTTGTTTCCATCTGCACTGACTCTCCTTTCAGGGTTGGAAGCAAACCATGTGGGAATCTCACACGTGACAGGACCTCGCAGAATTCTTTTCTTTTTACCTTGTCCAAGACATACACAACTGGTGCCATATCCCGTGGTTTACCTTCATCTTGCACCTGCAAATCCTTTCTGATACCCAGGTGTGTCAAATCAACCCTAGATTTTAAGGTATCTTTCGTATTGCCTTCAATATTAAGAAGTGTGTCGATAATGCTGTCACATATATTTTTCTTGATGTGCATCACATCAAGATTATGCCGCAGATCCAAATCTTTCCAATACTCCAAGTCCCACAAAGTGGACCTGCGGGTAAACAATAATCTCTCTTCTACCCTGCCACACTTCATTTTCCCGCTACCATTACCAGGATGGTTTCCTGGTGTAATATGCCTGACCTTCTCTAATTCCACTTGCAACTCATCGGCGGTGAGCCTCTTTGGCGCATCACAGTTTTCATGCTTTGCATTGGGCACATGTCTTCGGTATTTTCTAGGATGCGACTTGTCCTTGGCAAGGAAACGGCGGTGTCCAATGTAACAGATCTTGCTAAGTATTGCGTATGACAGCGGATTCCTATCACAGCGAACACATGCATTGTAACCATGTGTCGTTCGCCTTGACATAGTGCCCAAAGCCGGATAATCATGGATGCACCAAATTATAACAGCACGTAGAAAGAAATTAGCTGGTGGGCTGCTATAAAGGTCTCGAGTGAGAACACCCTTCCATAGCTATTGAAGTTCCTCCACAAGAGGCTCCATGAACAAATCAAAATCCTTTCCAGGACTTTTTGGACCTGGGATGAGCAAGGCCATCATCTAGTTTGATTCTTTGGTGCAGACATTTGGAGGCATGTTGTAAGGGATAACAAGCACTGGCCACATGCTATATGTGGCGCTCTGGTGGCCAAATGGGTTAAATCCATCTGAAGCTAAGCCAAGTCTAATGTTTCTCGGGTCAGCAGCAAACTCTTTGTGTTTATCATTGAAGCTTTTCCACTCACTACCATGAGATGGATGGCTCATTAAATTCTGATCTCTGTACTCTTGGTTCCTAGAATGCCACAGTACATCCTCTCTTGTTTCAGCATCATGAAACAACCTCTGCAATCTTGGTGTAATTGGAAAATGTCTCAGAACATTATGAGGAATCCTCTTCACAGCATCGCCATCTTTCCATCTTGATGATTTGCATTTCGGGCATTCACTTAAGTTGGCATAATCCTTCCGGAACAGAACACAATTATTCTTACAAACATGGATCATATCATATCCAATTCCAACTGCACGAAGGAAATTCTTCATTTTACTGTAGGTGTGTGGCAGCTCAGACGCATCTGGGAAAGATTCACGGAAAGTAGCCAACATCGCATCGAATGATTTGTTGGTCATCCGCTCAGATGTCTTCACCTGAAGAAAGGTGACCAAGCTGAGAATACTGACAGCTTATTTCCTGGGGTGGCAGCAATGTTGCATTGTTCCAACATGCGGGCCCACCGTTTTTCTTCTGCAGGTGAAAGTTTACGGAATGCACGAGCATTTTGTAGCATTGTTTCAATGTTGGTCAAACTCACTGGCTCCGCCACCACCACCTCCTCCTCCTCTTCCACCTGAGCATCAGGCAGATCAAGATGGTGATCTGCTGCTTCCACGTAGTCAATAACATTGACGTTCACAGCTTCACCATGATGAACCCACCTAGTATATGTGACCGACATCCCATGCAAGTGTAGATGATTTTACATAGTTGAATGGGGTCTTGTAACTGAATTCATACAACTGCTACACGGGCAGAGCACATCTGATTTCGGACCACCGTACTCAGCTTTGATAAAGTTCATGAAGTTTTCAACCCCCTCGACATATGCAGCGGAGAATCTTCGAGCAGAAGTTATCCAAGTCCTGTCCATCTGTTAGACATACAAATTAGTTCTTCTACTAGATATTACAGGAAAAACATATATGCTTTTTTATGAAGTCCAGAAAAGAAATACCTAGGTCGATGTCTAAAGCTATGGCAAGATATTTGGACGAGCAGATCTAAGTAACGAAGTATATGTAAAGCTAATTCAGCAAACATATTTGAGTGCCAAATTATTGCAGGTTGTTTCAGCAGTAAATGAGGCCGAGCACACAGCCATCGAACTATCGAAGGCCATCGCAGCAACAAAGATCGAGTATAAAATGGTGTAGAGCTATTTCAGCTAACAGATTGGCTACTAGACCATGGCAATCTACGTCACAATAAATATATGGAAGAATATTTTAGCAACTAATCGGCCTTGGCATGCCATCTCAGCTAAGCAGATTGAGTGCAGAACAGGGCAAGGAAGCTTCTTAAGCAGAGCATATTGACAGTAAACTACTTCAGCAAATAGTGAGATTAACAGCATCTATCAGCTAACACTCAGCGCTACACCGACATGAACGGGGCCTCAGTCTAGAATGCGCGTACCGTGGGAGAAGCTGACAGCCGTGCGTCTCCACACGAATGTGGCCAGCGGTGGCGGCACTGACCGCCGTGCGCCTCCACAAGAACGTAGCCAGAGGTGGCGGTGCGGCTAGAGGACGGCAGTCTACGAGAGCGTACTGTGGGAGCGAGAGGATCGCCGAACCGCGGCGCCGACGTATCGGCGCGGCGGGAAGCGCGGCTTTGGCGGAGCGAATGGAGTGGAGGGGGACAGGAGGGAGGGGGTTTGGGGAATATTACTGCCTTGTTTGCCGAAGGGCGGTTGAATCGGATTTGGGGGGAATTTTTGGGTGTGGGGGGGGGAGGATTTTCGCGCGGTGGGCGGGGGGAGTTTGGCACATGATTTTCTCCAAGTGCAATCCCACGTGTCAGTGAAGAGGCAAGCCGAAGCGCGTGCCGTTTGCGTGAGCCGTGTGCAGGACCGAACATGTGTGGGGTGCAATGCGACCGCGACAGGAGTGCTGTGAGTGTATCGCATTTTTTCCTTTTAAACTAGGTGCTTCGCCCCCTCAAAAAAAATATGTTGCTTCACGCGATCCATCGATACTACTAATAGTAATCCGGTAATCCCGACTAAAACGGCGCGGCCGGGTCTTTTCCCGCGCGATATGCTGGGAGGTTGGCTTAGTTGAGTTTTTTAGGACGAGTAATGCTGCACCTACGTAATCCCAGTTACGTAATTAACGTAATGTGAAATGTGTGAGCTGTTGATTGTAGATTGGGGGGAGGGAGGGGCCCACCACCATGAAAATCAGGGGAGGAGAGAGAGAGGCAATTTATGTTAACCGTTTTGTAGGTTCCCGTAGATGTAGAAAGATGTGTCCGATCCTGCAATATAGGCCGTTCGATCTATATCTAACGGATAGAAAGGAAACTATGACAATTTACCCGCACTCCTCTCCACATTTACAGATAAGGCTTTCCCTCGTTCATCCTTTTCTCCCACAAGATCTTGATCTTCCGTGCAACGCACGGGCATCTTGCTAGTACTCCTACAATATGTATATTATTGTGAAAGTTCATATACACCGGCCGAGATTAATGCAAACTTGGCAGATTTTCATTACATTTCGAACTATTATAGGACAAAAAATAAAAGAAACCGGACCCTAAACCAATTCTACGGCGGCGACCAGCGTCCTCCATCTGTGATCTCCATGTACGGGGGTGGGGTTCAAGACCCGTGAAGTGAAGGTGCGGTCTCCGGCGAGGAAAAGTAGAACACGGGAGACGGACCGGCCAGTTGGCACACCATTCCCTGCCGCCTCCCATGCCCTACTCATCCTCGGAGGAGTCCCCGACCTCGGCGGTGCCGGACGTTGGATGGCGGCAAGTAGGACGCGTGGCTGACGGTGCTCCCGTCGTCGGCCACCAGCGTGGCCACCGCTTGCGCGGCGACTTGAGCGAGGGCGGCGACCTCGAGCTCCATCCCCGAAGACAAGCTCTCCCGCAGAGCATTCGCGCTTGCAGTCATGGCGGATGTGGTTCCAGGTAGGAGGACGATGCGCTATGGTGTGGAGGTTAGCTGGGCGTTGCCGTTTTAAGTAGCGCATTCCGGTGAGGCCAAGCGTCCGGATGCGTCATTAAGTCGCTGGAGTTGGTTCCGCGGGCACCGAGCCTCTTAATGACAACATACAAATGGACGGCATGAATGCGGGTAGCTGGCGCCGGCTGGGAACGCACTGCACGACGGCGCGAGGGACGAGGGTTTTGGCGTGCCAGGGTCGTCAACTGCGGTCGAGGCAACGTTGGAGATGCCCTTTGCTCACATGCGATCCCCGCATGTCATTGAAAAAGCAAGACAACCCGGCATGGTCTCAGGTCCAGAGGATGCAGCTGGCCGTGCTACACCACTCCGTGGACGCGTCGCGGCGCCCCGTGCATCCGGGTGTTGGGGTGTGTTTGGATTGTGGCCAAAGTGCACCTTGCCAAAAAATTTGTCATGACCAAAAGATTGGTCTTTGTTTGGATGGTTGCCATTTTTTTGGCATGCCAATGAACTCTAGCCAACTCTAGTTAATTTTTCTTGCCAATGTCGGCCAAATCATGGGCAACCAATACCTCAACCAAAATTTTGGTCATGACCCAAAGATTGGTCTTTGTTTGGATGGTTGCCATTTCTTTGGCATGCCAATGAACTCTAGCCAACTAAAGTTCATTTTTCTTGCCAATGCCGACCAAATCATGGGCAACCAATACCTCAACCAAAATTTTGGCTACACAATGCTTTGATGGGGCAACCTTGGGCACAAACCAAACATACCGTTGGTCGTGCCACGACACTAACGCCACCCTCAACAAACTGAAACTGACCGTGTCTAGCGATGATATGAGCGTGTCGCTCACCGCGGCCGCTGTGTCCAGAGGCGGTGCTGGAGCTGCGCCCCGTTGTTGGCCCCAACGACCCACATGAACAGTTGTCGGTGGCGAGGAGGTCGTGGGCCAGCTCCTCCATTGGACTAGTCTGCGCTACGTCGTCCCGACGGGTGTGCCCCACATGTCTGTTTCCCTGTTTTCCCAGCCATATTCGAGCGTCCGTGCTCCGCTTTGCGCATTAGGCCTTTCACTATGTAGGCCAAGCGAGGCAACTTATTGTTTATTTGAGCCGTTCAAGTATAATCATGTGGCATTTGCTTATTTCTCATTCCTCTCCAACCCTCTTCTCCATCGATCATGTCGCCCTCCAGTCGAGTCCATCCTCCCGCATGCCTCATTTGAACATTCCGCCGAGTATCATTCGCATGTACCCACCCTAGTCCTCTTTCAATAGATCTCCGGACCCCGAGATGAAATCGAGAGGGAACAAGTGGGGGCACGTGATACCTAAGGCGGATTCAAAATTTGAACCGGTGATCATAGCATCCGCAAATCATATATAAAGGGTATTCAATGTTCGTTTCGTTTTTGAACGTACAATATACTCCCTCCTATCCTTTCTAGTTTACTTATAAGTTTTATGTGTGGTCAAAGTATATCTACATTGATCAAAAAGGTATCAACATTCAACAACGCCCAATCAATATTGTTAGATTCGTACGTACTCCTAGATTTGTACTCGAGATGGTTTCCAATTTGACTATTGACAAGATTAATAGTACATGAGATGTATAATGTGAAAATTATATCATTGGAAACTCCTTTCACATACGAATTTGACCATATGCTTTGTGTAAGTTGCATGTCATATATTATTACTCAAACATTTGGTCAAAGTTAGCCTCGAAAAACACATTAGACCCTGTATGCTTTGTGTAAGTTGCATGCCATATATTATTACTCTAACATTTGTTGTAACATCCCAAAATTCTAAATTTTGGAATGTTATAATAAATAGATAGATTTGATTAATTGTTTGATTGATTGACTGAAAGTGAGTGAATTCGAAACTTTTTGAAAGTTAAATGAGAGGGAATAAAAGGACTTTCTCAAACTTTCATTTTGCTTTTATTATCTCCATGAATTCAAATTCTTTTCAAACACAAAACCCTGGGGAGAAGATGACATGACTTCTTCCATTTATTTAAATGACAAGGGGTGTTGAAAATATTTAAATTCATTTGAAAATATTTCCGATTCTGGAACTTTATGCATCTCAATGATTTTCATGAGAGAAGATAAAATGACTTCTTCAAAACATATGAAATATGAGTTGGGAGTTTCGAAGAATCAAATTCAAAGCCCTTTTGAATTTATTTTCAATTTGGAGTTATTTGGGTTTTAATCAAATTATTTTTCTCCAAAAATAAAATATATAGAAATTAGGGTAAAATGATTTCCTATAATAGAAAATTGGAGAAAAATTAATTTGAAATCATTTTGGTATTTTTAAAATGATTTTTGTTCGATTTTAATAGAAAAGTAGCACTCTTTGAATTATTAGAATTTGTGTGTATTTTATTTAATGCTAGAAAAATGTTCATGTCGTAGAAAATCTTTTTCTAAAATTTTTGATATATAATATGCCTATATAAAGTTTTATTTTATTTTCGTTTTTCAGTTTATCGCATTCTGTAAAAAAAAACAAAAACTGCACCGCGCGACCGGCCGAAGGAAAAAAAACTGCACCGCCCGGCCGGCCGAAGGCCTTTAGGCCCATCACCTCTTTTATTCTCTGTTTCGTATATTTTCGTCTACGTTTAGTCCCACATTGCCTAGCCTTTGACCTCTAAGCCTCTTTTCCACCAATAAATATAGACCCATAGAGCCTCCAAAAATCATCCGATTTGGGTTAAATCAATATTTTGGTTTGACTAGATTCATTTAAGAAAAATATATTTCTCCTCTCCGGCGCGACTTCTGAAAATTATCTCTTCTCTCCAAAGTCGTCTTTTCTCTGCCTTATAAAGGTATCTTTCTTTGTTTTTTTTTCTTCTTATACCTCGGTAGTTTATTATTTTTAGACTAATATGATAAAATAATTAGATTATCAATTAGTCTACGTATTTATACATTAGACCCTAGCCCGTAGCTATTTTTTCTTCCGTAAAATAGCTTGGCCCTGATTTTTCAAATAGCCATAACTTTTTACTCGTTTGCCCAAATCCAACGAAACCAACGCCCACTTCTTCGTTATGATCTCCTCTATCCAGTAATCCAACTCAAACATGTTTTTTGAAAATTTTAAAATTTGAATTAGATCAGATTTGAATTCAAACTTCTTTTGATCATATCTTTTTATCCGTAACTCCGTTTGAGTTGATTCTTTTTGCGAATCGAAGCTCTTGACCTAAATTTTTTGATAAGGCCAAATTCACATAATTTTGGTACTGTTAGAAATTGTTTTATGTTGCAAGAGCTATTTGCTTAGTTTTGATGTTTTCCTAATCGACTTCTTCGATCTTTCTGGTCTTTTGAGTGATTGCTTATGTGTGGTTACTATTGCTTGATTACGATAGATTGATCGAAGTGTGACGAGTAGAGCTATCAAGATTTTTGAGTGCGAATCATCTTCATCAACATTGCAGGCAAGTTCACACTTTGATCATACCTCTTACTACCCATTTTTATTTGCATTAGATCAAACCCCAAACATTGCATGATTAGGATCTAATTAAATTGTGGGATGGGAAGTAGTTGAGGTAGTACCTATTACCTATTCATTATCAAACCCTTGGGAGTTACTATTACGTTAGGCTTATACTGCCATGCTATGCTCGTAGACGTGGATTGGGTTTGAGAGTATTTCATGACAGATGTGAGATTGTTAATTAACGGTTTACTTAAGGTGGCAACTTAAACACACATCTGGGTGGATTGAGGCACCTGGGTATTCCAGGATGTGCCTGTCTAGGCACCTGGGTATTCCAGGACGTGCCTGTTTTTCTTTTGGACCGCCACCCAGGCCCAAAGGGATCATAAGATTATTCATACTAGAAACTTCCGTGTGCAACCACAAGCCACTATGGGCTCTGGCATAGTTGATTAAGTCGTGCGAACTCTTACAGGGTAGACTAGCAGATGTAGGGGGAAAGTAGGTGTACCGGTCTATCCAACGTAAGGTGCTAGCGCTTCTGAAAGACTATGTCTCGGTCATCCGTTTCTCAAACATCCTGTAGTGCGAGAAATCCAACGGAGGCGATCGAGTCTTGTGGGGAAAAGTGCGCAAACCTCTGCAGAGTGTACAAACTAATCATGATTAGCCGTGTCCCCGGTTATGGACATCTTGAGTATCTAGTTCTTGGATTATCCTGTTGATCTCATCATGTTACTTCTAAATTAATATTGTGGGTTATTGATGACTATTTTTAATTGGGATTGAGAATGCTGTCAACCATTCTCAATGTTTAACAACCACCATGATAGTTAAATAAAATTTATTCCTTTGCAATAGGGAAAAATTGGCTTTTCGCAAAAACCTTATAACCATAGAGCTTTTCCACCAGCCATATATGCATGTAGTGATAGCCATTGTTCATCATTTCTCTCTATGGTGTGAATTTGCCAGTACATTCAATGTACTGACCCTCTGTGGCTGCAACGTCTCATGTTGCAGGATTTCTTACGACGAGTAAGTGATACGTTAGGGTTACGATTTCTACACTCAACTTTGCCGTTGGTGTTGATGGGAATCCACAACCTTGTTACTTCCGCTATTTTGGATTGAGGTAATAGTATTTACATTACTTTTTACATGTGATTTACCTCTGTTATAAATCCTCGAGTACTGTGTGTGTTAGCATACCGATCTAGGGATGACACTTAAGCACAGAGACTTGACCGTCTGAGGTCGGGTCGCTACAAGATGGTATCAGAGCACATGTTGACTGTAGGACATGACCCTAGAAACTGGCAAGCCCGTAGCTAAGATTTTTCTCTACAACTTTCCCTTTCAAAAAGACCTTTTACCTCTCTTCTCTTCTGAGCTTATTCAAAAATTCCCTTTAGTGAGACCATACCCTTTTCCCCTTTTGACCACACGAAAGATTCGACGGATGAGACCACTCCAAGAAGTACAAGATATTGGACAACTAAGACCGCTTCGGAATGAAGAGGATTTTACTGTGCATTTGAATAATGGAATCTACAACGGTTGAAGACCGAAGATGAGTAGAATTTGAAGGCTCTGAAGAATTCCCAGATTTCTATGACCTAGGAAGGCTACCCTTGTGCAACTTGGCAGACTATGGAAGTTGTCGATACCCGAGATCAAGGTGTATCAGAGAAAGACCGAAGCATGTAGAGTTAAGAACTCAAGGATTTGTCAAGAAAACCCTAAGGCAGGAGATATCAACTATGGAGAGATAGCTCATGGAAATGACAAGAGCAGAAACACGGTTATCCGTGATGTCATCGCCCGCTGATGCTATTGTCACCATGCTAAGTTAAGGATGCTTTCTTCAGAATGGATTTGATGGAAGAAGGCTGATGGAGCACCTATTAGTAAGATGAAGTTTTAACCTTAGCTAGTGTATCACCAGGATCTGGAGTGTTACATCAAGAAGTTTAAGGTGGAGCTCCATGAAGCCGTATTAGACAAGGAAGCATTTCGTGAAGAACTCGGGAACCAAAGGCTGAAAGTAGCCAAGCTGGAGGAGCTACAACCTCGAGATACTGTAGATTCGTTGAGAACTGAAGGACAGCAGGATCATGGTTCAGGTCGAGTTTGATGAAACGCAGGAGTTTGGAATGCAACTCCAGAATATTAAAGGACGTCACGAGAGACTTCGCATCAACAGAGTTGATCTGACAAAAGAACTTAAGAAAGACAAGCATGTTCGGAAGAAGCCATTGGAGGCATGAACAAGGCTTGAAGAGTTTGAAGAGTTGATGATTCATTGACCTTTAGAAGACCAAACCCCTGTTATATACCTACGTTAGATGCGATGATTGTGAGCTGTCATTTGTTTGATGTTTTTCGACAGCCACAATAAAATCTGTCTTTTCAAAACTTTTGTTTGCATTGTGTGTATCCCTCTCCCTCTCTCTTATCTCACCCCATAACCCATGGACCCAATAGATGATGAATGGAGATGAGCTCGTATTTGCTAAACCGATGAGTCAATTGGAGACGGACCGATGGATTCAGGACATGGAGGATCACATGGAGAATAACCCTATAGTTGGAAATGATATGACCCAGCATGCTCTTCAGTGCTTTGAAAGAGGTGCTGCTACTTGGTGGAGGATGTACCAAACCATGAATGGATGGCAAGGAGTAACCACTTGGAAAGAATTTAAATTGACTCTGCAAAGATCTCACCTTGTGTCCCAGAAGTTGGAACCTTATGGAAAGGATATGAAGAAACCTTGTGCATGCAAGCTTTGTGGAGAAATAGGACACACCCATAAAGAACACAAAGATGAATGCCCAAATTGTGAAGGAAGTCACCTAGTTGAAGAATGCCCAACTAGGCAGATTACTTGTTTCTTGTGTGAAGGGACTACCCACTATCCTGCTCGGTGTCACATTTACCCCATGGTACAACGAACCATCCAACAGAAGAAAGAAGTAATGAAAGGAGCCCTCGTGAAAATTTTAGAAGAAGTTGTGATGAAAGAAGAGATGGGGGACACATCTAAAGAAGACCCGAGTAAACCCTGTACTAAGTCATGCTATTCATGTGGAGAAGGACACATCTCCCAGAATTGTATGAATGGGGATCTAGTAGAATTCCCGACAGAGGAAGTAGAATATGACCCACAGGAAATAGAAGGCATGATTGGCATGGAAAGGTCCAGGAAGAGAAGCAGATTGGATTCGAGGAAGGATCTGAGTCATATCACATGTTATAGGTGCAAGGAGTCAGGGCACTACCTCAACAGTTGCCCAAAAAGGAAACCTCGATACTTGTCAGAAGTAATATGTTTTAGTTGTAATGGAGCAGGGCACTTTGCCAGAGAATGCCCTAAGGAGAAGGAAACTTGTGCTTGATAGTGAGTTTGCAACAAAAGAAATGGAGTAGTAGAAATGAGAACATTTTATTGAGGTGTTGAGTTGAGGCATGTAATGGAAAAGCGAGAGATTGTAATCATTGGAGAATGAATAAAGTTAGCATCATTGGTACTGATATTGATTTTATGAGTTGTTACTCTATGAAGAAGAATTTTGGCCATTTTGAGGATATGAGAAATATGGTCTATGGAAGATTTGTTCATTTTAAGGGTGGTAGTACCCTGTAAGAACCGTTGGCCCCTGGAAAAGACAAGGATACTCCACTGAGTGGATTTCGGACAAAATGAATACGAGTTTTGTCTCGATATGTGTGATACCCCAAGAGTGTGTGGGATGAAGTTGGAGACTATCAGTTATTGGACCAAGTGTGATCAAGGATTCAGAAGAGAATGTTAAGTTGATTCGAGATAGACTGAAGGTAGCTCAGCCCAGGCAGAAGAGTTATGCAGACTCAAAAACGCAAGGAGGTAGTCTATGAAATTGGAGATAGAGCATGTCTTCATGTGTCCCCTCTGCGAGGAGTTAAACGATTTGGAGTTAAGCGAAAGTTAGCCCCGAGTATTGTAGGACCATACCGAGTTTTGGAGCGTATGGGAGAAGTGGCCAACAAGTTGGAGTCACCCGAAGGACTGTTCGGAGTTCATGATGTGTTTCATGTTTCCCAGTTGAAGAAGTGTCATGTAGAGATGGCCAATATTCCCCTGTAAGGACGCTTGACCCTGGAAAGGATAATGATGTTCCACGAAGTGAATATGGACTTCATAAGTATAAGTTTTTATCTCGGTATGAGGGATATCCCACGAGGATGAATAGATAAATTACTATTGGATATAAAGGAGGTATGATGTCGGAAATATGGATCAATGGAAACTCCATGATGAGTCTGAGTAATCATGTCCTAGTTTGGTGCCAATAGAAGGAAGAAAGACAATACAATTGGATGGATTTTAATTATGCTAGGAAGCTGGAAGTTGGATGTTGGAATAATGATAAGTTGCCCAGAGGATAAGTTCAAGGTTTACAAGTGATGAGATGGGCCATAACCCACAGGCCCCAAGACCTGCCAAGAAGCAAGCACATTCTTGCTGAAGGAAAAACCCTGGAAGAGGATATACCTTTGTCGACAGACGATTTTATAGGAGTAACGCAAAACCTGAGAGTTGTGAAGAAACGTTAGATGTTTATCTGGCTTGCAGAATCTATGGATATATTCGAACTTGGTTCGTCGACAAGAGAAATTCTGCAATGCTTGTGAGGATGACCGAGTGTTAGAAGCGAGATTCGCTAAACCGTATACAAGGTAATGATTTGGGTGCGGGATGGATTGATCACCATACCGACTTACTCTTATTGTTCTCCTTGCTATGTGGGATGGTAAATCTGAGTGACTTACCTATAGTAGAGAGACGACGATCAAAACCCTGTTTAAACCTTAGAATGGTATAAGTATTTTTCCCTTGTACACGGCAGTTGTTGCCAACCGTAGGTTATACGGTGAGGTTCAACCCAGACCCATTTCCTGCAGGAGAAACCATAAATTGTTGACCACCATGAGATATCGATAGTTGATTAGTTTTTGGTGCCAGACCCGTCAGCTAAAGAAGACCCAATCTCAGAATAACCTTACTAAGAGGAAAGGACAGGAGAATTGAGGAAAAGGTTATGCCACTACCGAAAGAGCCAGAGAAGGAATTATACAGAAGATCTGAGAAGACGGCACTGTCAAGAATAAGGATGGCGTATATGAGTTTTGATGGAACCGTAACCATGCTTCTAAGGGTGGTAGCACCCCAGACCCTGTGTTATGATCGATGGATTTTGAGAAGACCCACAAACCCTAACCTTTTCTTTCTAGCCTCTCCGAATCTCGAGGACGAGATTCATTTTAAGGGTGGTAGGTTTGTAACATCCCAAAATTCTAAATTTTGGAATGTTATAATAAATAGATAGATTTGATTGATTGTTTGATTAATTGACTGAAAGTGAGTGAATTCGAAACTTTTTAAAACTTAAATGAGAGGGAATAAAAGGACTTTCCCAAACTTTCATTTTGCTTTTATGATCTCCATGAATTCAAATTCTTTTCAAACACAAAACCCTGGAGAGAAGATGACATGACTTCTTCCATTTATTTAAATGACAAGGGGTGTTGAAAATATTTGAATTCATTTGAAAATATTTCTGATTCTGGAACTTTATGCAACTCAATGATTTTCATGAGAGAAGATAAAATGACTTCTTCAAAACATATGAAATATGAGTTGGGAGTTTCGAAGAATCAAATTCAAAGCCCTTTTGAATTTATTTTCAATTTGGAGTTATTTGGGTTTTAATAAAATTATTTTTCTCCAAAAATAAAATATATAGAAATTATGGTAAAATGATTCCCTACAATAGAAAATTGGAGAAAAATTAATTTGAAATCATTTTGGTATTTTTAAAATGATTTTTGTTGGATTTTAATAGACCAGTAGCACTCTTTGAATTATTAGAATTTGTGTGTATTTTATTTAATGCTCGAAAAATGTTCATGTCGTAGAAAATATTTTTCTGAAAATTTTGATATATAATATGCCTATATAAAGTTTTATTTTATTTTCGTTTTTCAGTAAAAAAACAAAAACTGCACCGCGAGGCCGGCCGAAGGCAAAAAAAAAAAAAAAAAACTGCACCGCGCGGCCGGCCGAAGGCCTTTAGGCCCATCGCCTCTTTTCTTCTCTGTTTCGTATATTTTCGTCTACGTTTAGTCCCACATTGCCTAGCCTTAGACCTCTAAGCCTCTTTTCCACCAATAAATATAGACCCATAGAGCCTCCAAAAATCATCCGATTTGGGTTAAATCAATATTTTGGTTTGACTAGATTCATTTAAGAAAAATATATTTCTCCTCTCCGGCGCGACTTCTGGAAATTATCTCTTCTCTCCAAAATCGTCTTTTCTCTCCCTTATAAAGGTATCTTTCTTTGTTTTTTTTTCTTCTTATACCTGGTAGTTTATTATTTTTAAACTAATATGATAAAATAATTAGATTATCAATTAGTCTACGTATTTATACATTAGACCCTAGCCCGTAGCTATTTTTTCTTCCATAAAACAGCTTGGCCCTGATTTTTCAAATAGCCATAACTTTTTACTTGTTTGCCCAAATCCAACGAAACCAACGCCCACTTCTTCGTTATGATCTCCTCTATCCAGTAATCCAACTCAAACATGTTTTTGAAAATTTTAAAATTTGAATTAGATCATATTTGAATTCAAACTTCTTTTGATCATATCTTTTTATCCGTAACTCCGTTTGAGTTGATTCTTTTTGCAAATCGAAGCTCTTGACCTAACTTTTCTGATAAGGCCAAATTCACATAATTTTGGTACTGTTAGAAATTGTTTTATGTTGCAAGAGCTATTTTCTTAGTTTTGATGTTTTTCGAATCGACTTCTTCGATCTTTCTGGTCTTTTGAGTGATTGCTTATGTGTGGTTACTATTGCTTGATTACGATAGATTGATCGAAGTGTGACGAGTAGAGCTATCAAGATTTTTGAGTGCGAATCATCTTCATCAACATTGCAGGCAAGTTCACACTTTGATCATACCTCTTACTACCCATTTTTATTTGCATTAGATCAAACCCCAAACATTGCATGATTAGGATCTAATTAAATTGTGGGATGAGAAGTAGTTGAGGTAGTACCTATTACCTATTCATTATCAAACCCTTGGGAGTTACTATTACGTTAGGCTTATACTGCCATGCTATGCTCGTAGACGTGGATTGGGTTTGAGAGTATTTCATGACAGATGTGAGATTGTTAATTAATGGTTTACTTAAGGTGGCAACTTAAACACACATCTGGGTGGATTGAGGCACCTGGGTATTCCAGGATGTGCCTGTCTAGGCACCTGGGTATTCCAGGACGTGCCTGTTTTTCTTTTGGACCGCCACCCAGGCCCAAAGGGATTATAAGATTATTCATACTAGAAACTTCCGTGTGCAGCCACAAGCCACTATGGGCTCTGGCATAGTTGATTAAGTCGTGCGACCTCTTACAGGGTAGACTAGTAGATGTAGGGGGAAAGTAGGTGTACCGGTCTATCCAACATAAGGTGCTAGCGCTTCTGAAAGACTATGTCTCGGTCATCCATTTCTCAAACATACTGTAGTGCGAGAAATCCAACGGAGGCGATCGAGTCTTGTGGGGAAAAGTGCGCAAACCTCTGCAGAGTGTACAAACTAATCATGATTAGCCGTGTCCCCGGTTATGGACATCTTGAGTATCTAGTTCTTGGATTATCCTGTTGATCTCATCATGTTACTTCTAAATTAATATTGTTGGGTTATTGATGACTATTTTTAATTGGGATTGAGAATGTTGTCAACCATTCTCAATGTTTAACAACCACCATGATAGTTAAATAAAATTTATTCCTTTGCAGTAGGGAAAAATTGGCTTTTCGCAAAAACCTTATAACCATAGAGCTTTTCCACCAGCCATATATGCATGTAGTGATAGTCATTGTTCATCATTTCTCTCTATGGTGTGAATTTGCCAGTACATTCAATGTACTGACCCTTTGTGGCTACAACGTCTCATGTTGTAGGATTTCGTACGACGAGTAAGTGATACATTAGGGTTACGATTTCTACACTCAACTTTGCCGTTGGTGTTGATGGGAATCCACAACCTTGTTACTTCCGCTATTTTGGATTGAGGTAATAGTATTTACGTTACTTTTTACATGTGATTTACCTCTGTTATAAATCCTCGAGTACTGTGTGTGTCAGCATACCGATCCAGGGATGACACTTAAGCACAGAGACTTGACCGTCTGAGGTCGGGTCGCTACATTTGTGTAAGTTGCATGCCATATATTATTACTCTAACATTTGGTCAAAGTAGTATAGTGGAAGTGGATCCTCTGACGTAGGTATCCCTGCCTTACCCTCCCTTTCGATCACTTACTGGCGGACCCCATGCTTGCTAGGCCCCGCACGTCAGTTACTCAATGGGTTCAGCCACGTCAGGGGATCCTCATCCGTAGTATGCTCCCTTTGTTTTTATTTACTCCACATGAAACGGAGGGAGTGGTGGTATAATAAATGACGTGGGCGGGGGAGGGGGAGGGACGTCGGTTTGCTCTCAACTGTGGTCCCACAAGCGAGCAAAAACGCAAAACGAAGCGCGTTCCATTCGGTGAGCGACGTGGAGGGTCCAGCGTGCCGGGCTGCAACGCGAATGCGACAAGAGCGATGTACAGTCAAAACCGATTGACCGGTCGTCACCGGAACCACTATTCACACCAGAACCTTCGCTGCTCGGCCTACGCCAGCCACTGCCCTAAAACCACACCAAATCTCCAGCCCATTCCCCCACCTTTCGATCCCCTAGCCCGCATCAAGTGTCCCCTAGTTCGCCGGAAAGCCATGGTGCGCCGCAAGATCACTTACTACAAGATGCTGATGCCGGAGCGCCGCGCAGAAGTCATGGCGGCGGTCGGCGCCACAGACCTCCGTTCCCAAGCTCGCTTTGCGGCGGGCCAATCCCTGAGTTCTCTGGAGCCAAGCTACAAGGAGGAGGAAGCCGATCCAATGTTCTTGGCGGAGGTCGTGGTGCAGAAGGCCCCCGATGGGTATGAGACGATGGACGTCGACTTTGTGCCGGCGTCCGAGTCCCCCATGGTGCAGGTGGACCAGCGGTTCAACATGGCGATACTAAAGGAGGACCGGGAGGCAGAGGCTCAACTCGACGCGGAGCGCGCACATGCCGCTGCCATCGAGGCTCTCCTGTAGGCGGAACCGGATGTCATGGATATGAACCGGGCAGCGGAGGCTCAACTTGAGGCGGAGCGCGCGGATGCCGCTGCCATCGAGGCCCTCCTGCAGGCGGAATCGGACGTCCTGGACTTGAACCGGGCTGCAGAGGCTCGACTCGACGCAGAGCAAACGGATGCCGCTCTCATCGACGCCCTCCTGCAGGAGGAACCGGACGTCCTGGACTTGAACTGGGCGGCGGAGGCTCGACTCGACGCGGAGCGCGCAGATGTCGCTGCCATCGAGGCCCTCCTGCAGGCGGAACCGGACGTCCTCGACTTGAACCGGGTTGTGCTCTCGTCCGTGCAGAGCGCCCGCACGCTCCGCTTGAACGAGTAGCTGGAGGCCGAGGACAACCACGGTGCGGAGACACACGTCGGCAGTGACGACTGGTTCGCGCCGGCAGCCAAAGACGACAAGGTCGTCTCTTTCAGCAAGTAGTGATAGTTTTTCTTTATGTTGTTGTTTTATGGATCTTTTGCTGTGTAAAAACATATATTTTTTAGGCAAGCCGCCTGACTTGGGTCAGTCTACCATTTCAGGTGGTTGGATGAATATCCTACGTCTCCTAACCCTTCTTTCCTTCTTCCTCACCTCTTCTTCTTCCCCAACAGACCACCGCACAGGTCGTACGGATACGCCCCAACATGCGGTTGGATAAACATACTCTATGAACGAAAATTATGTGTCAGTGATAGGATGGCTGAGTTTGGTGTGTTCACATGCGACAGCACGTGTCAGTGAGGGTGCGTTCCCTTGGTTGGGTTTGTGACGTGCAAGAGCGACTGTGTGAGGGTGCGGTGTGCCCGCGGCATGCAGGAGCGACCGTGTGAGGGTGCGGTGCGACCGCGATAGCCGTGCGCAAGTGTACCTCCTTCTCATTTTGAAAACTTTAGGCAAGCATGGCAAAAATGTGTGGCGAAGTTTGGCAATGCAAGACCTAGACCCAAACAGGATAAGTACGTACGTACTAGGAGTACTAGTGTTAAAAAAGAAAGGCTGGGTTTTCCTTCACGGGATTTAATCGATACAAATCCTCGTTTCACATGTCAATTAATGTGTATTTTTTTCTCCAAAGACCAAAGAGCTAACCATCTCACTCCTCATCGCTTGATTAATGCAGCGCCATGCAAACCAACCTTCTCACTTCCGCATGCATGCAGGGGATATTAATGTCCTTGGTTGCTAACCCCATCAATTTTGCCTCGATTAGTGTTAGTGGCACTTTGAAAATTGTAATTTTGATATACTAGCCTTGTGTACAAAAAATGGAGGTAGTAACTATATTTGACTTCCTTCCCCATTGCGGTGACGTCGACGATATTTTTTTTGGTGGTTTGGCGAAGTGCGTTCGACGGGGAACACCATTGAGGGAGACCACAGTAAGTCGTTCACAAGTGCCGCCTTTAAGCCGAGACAACCACCTTATTTGCATCCAGGAAGTCCTTTACTAGTACTACTAGGAGTAACTAATGCAGTGAGATGGCTTCTCGAAGAAGACGATGGAGAAGCGGAGTCAGCGAAGAGTGAAATGATGGTTGCTTCGTCCGTGCTTTTTTGATGTGACGCCTCACTGCTTTGTGATTTGTGATAGAAGGGACAGGGGAGTAGACTCTGTGCTATATATTGTACTACATGCGTCCAAGCATGGGAGAAAGAGGAGAGACATTGCATTTTTCTATTCCTTCAATCAATCAGGGAGCTTCGGTTCCATCTTTTTGGCTTTGGCAACACCGTCCACAATGATTCCCACGATGCCAAAAGCTATTTTCACATTTGGATACACATTGTGGATGCCCTTAACCGTACCACTTGGTTTCGCTCCCGTGTGCTATCTATACAAATCTCAATTATATTGATCTAAAAAATTATAGAATCGAGATTAGTGAAAAGGAGGTGATTTTGCCGCGCGGATGGCGGGGGAGGTTTCTTATTTGAGCAATGCTACATCCACGTAATGGTTTACGTAAAGTTACGAACTGATGTGATGTGGGACTATTTGATTGGATTAAAGGAGAGGATTAGGCCCACCCCACCTAAAAATCAGGGGGGGCATATATAGATTAGATGGAAAGTATACGTAGCAGCTACGTAGCCCTTTGTAAGTCTAGGATTAGGCTTCTTATTTTCGGAGGACGTTTTCCTGGCGGTTTGCTAACATGCGGTCTCACGTGTCAGTGCTTTATCAAGCCGATCCACGTCCCACATGAGGCAGAACAACGTCAGAAGCAACACGTGGTTAAGTTGAAGAAGATGAGGGAGAAGCGGATTCAGCAACGAGTGAAATGATGGTTGCTTCGTCCCTCCAACTTAACTGCGGGAAAGGTGCAGCTTTGTGATTTGATGCCTCATTGCTCATTACTACGCCGGCGCCATGACTGGGGTGCTTCACCCCGGCTGCTCTGCACTGTATTCCGGTATGGCACATGGACCTAGTAGCTTGATGTCCCACATGTCAGCGAAAGGGACTAGAAGATTTATGAAAGCGAGCGCTCCACTCTTACGACGGAGGAGTAGACGACACGACGGCCCAGTGAACTATCACTTGTACTGTATAGTATTATAGTTTTGTTGTTTCGCACGATCCATCGATACAAACCCGATTAAACAGGAAAGGGCGGGATTTTTCCCGCGCGGTAGACGATACTGGCCATACATTTCAAAGGCAATTTTAATGTTTGCAAACTGAATAATTATAAGTAACAATATGATATCTAGTAAAACTAAAAACACATATGATTTATTGTATTAGAGTGTAGTAGTAGTGTTGTATTGCATAGTTGTTAGATGTAACATGCGAGAACGTGTAGAGATGTAGTTTTGGAGGGCCTACAGGGAGAAAAACGTAATACGGTCACCGAACTTCAGAATAAGCTGATTACGGTCACTATATACAGTTTACGGTGATTATACGGTCACTTGCTCATAGCTTAGCATCGGATTGCACTTTGTTGACCGGCAAAATAGTCTGTGTGGCGCCATGCTGACTAGTTAAATTGACCACGTTCGTTGTGGGTCCCACTTGTTAGTTCGCATAGGCAAAAGGTCAGATAAACACAAATTTACGCAGGCGCGACAAAGCTCCAAACCGTGCGCGGGAATCACCTGGTTGTGTATGTGTCTGTCAGGGCCCGATGTGTGCGCATGCACATGTAGGTTGAGAACTTGAGCATGAGAGTGTGTGTTGGCCGTGTGGTGTACTGGTGTGTGCATGCATGCGTGCGTGTGTGCGTGTGAGTGTTGCGTGCGTGCGTGGCTGCGTGTGTACGTGTGAGTGTTGCGTGCGTGCGTGGGTGCATGTGTTTGTGTGAGTGTTGCGTGGATGCAGTTTGTGTGCATACGTGAAAGGGGCATATAGGGGGGGTATGCGATGGAGAGAGAGATGCTCTTTGTTTCTCTTTATTATGACTAACTTTGTATATAGTATAAAAATATACAAATTCACAATGCGGGATAAATATCATTGTGGGCACCATGCAATGCAAATTAGCGTTCGTACTGCTCCATATAACTTTGTAATGTTGTATATATGTAGAAAATCTAAAATAATTTTTTGGCCACACTTTATTCAAAAGGAATGTTGTATGCGAAATAAACGTGAAGAGATGGCTTTTTAGATCAATGGGGACGTGATGTAACATGTGTGAATGTGTAGTTCATGCATTTGGCGGGGCCTAGAGAGGTATGTGTGTGTATTATGTATTCGAGAGAGGCATGGATAGAGGGGCCGACGGGGGGGCGTGGGAGAGATAGCACGAGAAATGAGAGTGGTCTAGAGAGAGAGACGAATATGACGTCACGACAAGAGATTCCATTCCCTTGAGTGTGTGTATATGCAAGGGGGGAGGGAATAGAGGCACCAGGAGAAATTTTCTGTGTGTGTGGTGTTTGTGTTGGTATGTGTGGGTGTGAGAAGATAATGAGACGTGGGGGCAGAGGGTGTGTCACCGCGTGAGGTCCGGTGGGTCGAGGTGAGGCCCTTCGTTCTGTTCCGTCCTACGCCACATTGGTCGGCCCGTGACGCATTTAGGAAGACCCATGGATGACTAGTCGTACAAGACAAAGATAGCAGAATTGTGAAGGACTCTGTGTCCACTGACAAAGCCGGCTAGGATTTGTAACCCTAGGTTCTCAGACTAAGGTAACCCCTTTATCTCTGATATTATTATTCATCCAACCTAACTTTAAGGGGCATCCTACAGAATGCTCTACTAGAATCATACTCGTCGATTAGGAAGAGAGGTGTGAGACAATGCGTGAGAGACAGGCGTAAAGATAATGTGCGTATATGAGACACGTAGGCAGGTCCATGTATATAGAAAGGGTCGATGAGGATTGTGCGTGTGTATGTTTGCGAGAGGAAGAGTGCTTGTGATAAAGGTTAGTGAAAACAGTTGTAAATGGTTACGAGAGGGAGGGAGGGTTATATCTAGAGCATGTGTGCGAGAAAGACACCCCGCGAGAGAGTGTGTGAGCATGTGTGAGAGACCACCGATGGTGAGTGAAACTACACATAAAAGGCTGCTCTACACATTGATTAAAGATATAAATTGTATCCAAATATTAGGATGGGATCATGATATTTGCAATTCGCGTAAGGAGCGGTCATTGATCGATCAGACATCTAGATTCTATCGAATTTGAGCATGTCTATGTTATTATTCGACACAAGTGATCCACATAGTTAGTATTTTGAACTCCAGACAATGCATTGCTTTAGCAATCGAATATAAACGTGAGTATAGTTCATGTTGTGTGTGTAAAGCACATTATACATACGAAAGTTACACGATGGCCGTTATAAATAGCTACTACCTATGAACTAGCATACATTTGAATTCAACTTAAGGTGGTTTAAAAAAATTGAATTCAACATGAAGTCCATTCAATTATTTGAATTTGATATCATGGCATTTGTAAACCATACATAAATTATGGGGGCACCAATCTGTGCTCTGATTTTGTACATAATAGCATATGTAGTCGTGTACAAAATAGATTCAAATTTAGCTCCTCCATTCCAAAATAATCGTAGTCATAGGATTTTCAAGTGTCAAAATTTCAAAAAGAAGTGGATAATTTAATGAGGTTTTCAAACATACAAGGTCAAATATAACGTTGTATATTTAGGTCAATCCTCATAGTTCAAGAGTACTCTAAACGTGAATGCTTGTGTTTCAAAATTTCGAACGAAGCACCAAAAGAAGCTCTACTCGCCCGAAACCGCATGAGACCAATGTTTGGTAGTACAAGGAAATTACTTTTCTAATAACTCCGAGCCGTGAAACCTACCGGCCTGACGTCCAAAGGTCTAAACCGGGGTAGGTTTGTAGCTTCATCTAGACGCCACGCAACCGCATCCAAAAAACATTCATACACAATGGCCGCCTAAGCACACATGCGCGCGGCCGAAATCGCTCCCGCCCACTATTTGGGACACCTAGGATTACCATCCTACCCCCGACCCGCAGTAGGTCTGAAATTTAAGACGGGGGCAAAGTTTGTACTTTCCCCAAATTTCAAACAAGCACGTCCCATCTTCTGTTGAAAAAAGCCAAAAACAAGCGCGTCCCAGACCGAAACATGGTCCCCCCCCCACCCGTCCGATTCCCCATTCGTACTCCGTGGGCGCCAAAACTACCTCTCCACCAGCCGCGAAACCCCGGTGTCCTCTGTCCGCCACCCCATCCCACCCATCAACCGCTGCCCTCCTCCATCACGCCGGAGCCAATACCCCGACGTCGTCGTCCACCGCAACCTCAACCGTAACGCCCTCCACGGCTAGTAGTTGAAGCCGAGGCCGAGCCATCCGTAACCGAGCCAGTTCAACCACGCTGTCCTACGCCTCACCGCTGCCGCTCCAACTTTGCCACCCTCCACCGTACCAGAGCTGTTCCTGCTACACCGTACTTCACCGCCTCGGATCTGCTTCCCCTCCGCCAACATACGGCCATGGCAACACAGTCAACAATTTGGCCATGGGTTCGTCCAAGCCTGCACCCTCCAGAACATCAGTCGGCGTGACTTGTGGAGGTGACCACACCGGCAACCGAAAAAGGTACTCCTCTTCCCTTATTCGTGCAAATCTTACGTCTCTGCTTGCACGGTATTCATCCCACAAAAGACACTAGTTGACCACTTCTTCTTGATACTAGATGTTCCTAGTAACTCGCGATGCACAAGGTTTCTCCTCATATACTATTTCATCTTAGCTAGAGGTCCATCGCCCCCCTGAATTTCAATTTTTGGCCACTTGATTCCCAATTAACGGAAGCATTCCCCGGCGTAACAGGCGCTAGTACGCCTATTACGCCGGGGAAGCAGCGCCTTGGTGTTTATCTTAGGGGCGTGTGCGGCCTAGAGCTACTGGCGCCTGATCTGGAGGTCGGCCGAGATTAAAGGGATGGCCTGGGGGCGCTGCCAAGCACGGCGATGGTGTGAGGTCGATGGGAGGGCGGGGCGGCGAGGCA
This sequence comes from Triticum monococcum, assembly GCA_034509565.1. NCBI lineage: Eukaryota > Viridiplantae > Streptophyta > Magnoliopsida > Poales > Poaceae > Triticum > Triticum monococcum. The sequence goes on along the minus strand of CM067842.1, from coordinate 111,980,684 downwards.
GGGGTCTAGGCCGGTGGTCGCTGGCGGTTCGAGAAAGATCGTCAACAGTGACTGGCGGGAGGTAGACGAAGGCCATCTGCCCGTTCCTTATAGATCGGACGGTTCATTAAAAAAATCGACCGGCCTATTTATTTTCAGTCGACTATTATCTTAGATATGACCACATGTGGTGGTGTGCTGGAGGAGTACCTGCATTTCCTGTGCTCATATATTACAAAATCATACAGAGTAGAATCTAATTTTGTTTGCCATGCAATGTTGTAGACCTATCATATGTCTCCTGTCATTTATTTTTCAGCCACCTGCTATCTGCTACTTTTACAGTGCACTAGTTCTGCACACACTTCACCCTTACTCTCACTGTTGTGTTTTTATGCAAGGGTACTTCAGACTCTGCTGCCATGAGAGAAGCCAAAAAGGAAAGAGAGAAGTCGCTCCAGTTTGGTGTGCGGCTAGGCAAGACACGTTTCAACGCTTTAAAGGGTGTAGTGTCAGCAGATGGAGACGGGGAACGTAGCTCTGGAGTTGATGACCTCGCTCGCAATGAACCACCATCCCAGGTGCTTGCTTTAACTTTGCGGTGTCATATGTGGTTGCATGTTCCATATGGTGTCTAGCTTGTATTCGAAAGGCCGAAGTCGGTAAGATAAAGAAAGATATTTTTTACATGAACCACCATCCCGTGAGAACCAGAAGACAAATAGCTAGTCAGGGCACTGGCCAAGCCAGTGACAAGCCCAACAAAGATAGGCATCACCTGGAAGCCAACTAAAAAGCTGTGATGGTGGAGAAGCAGCCCGCCTCCCACCAGGCTCTCAGGTCCTAGATGATCATGCTCACCACTCCAGCCGGATGTCTAGCTTGTATTGCTTCCAATTTGGTTAAATTCCATCTGCTTAGCTTACACATTATACCTTTGAATATGACATGCCTTTCTGTTTTTGGTACATACTAGTACATCTGTGTATTAACCGTGTTCTTACATCAAACTAATGTTCTTGTGTATCCCTTATCAATCACTTATGATGAGGCAGGCAGACAAGGGGACTACTCCTCATTTAAAGAATGCAGTGTCAGCCTCTCGACATGATTCTCAAGAAACAGAAATGCTAGATGAAGATAGTGAACGTAGCTCTGCAGTTGATTACAACATTTCCCCTACACTAGCATCGCAGGTGCTTGCTCTAACTTGGCGGTGTGATATGTGGTTGCATGTTGCATATGGTGTCTAGATTGTAATTCTTCCAATCTGGTTAAACTGCATGTGCTAGTCTGCTTAGCTTATACATTATACCTGTTAATGTGACATGCCTTCCTGTATTTAGTACATAGTACATCTGTCTATTAAGCATGTCCTTACATAAAACTATTGTTTTTTTGTATCCCGCATCAATCAACATGATGACACACCTTTAGTATATGCAGTGCGATATTAGTTGCATCTTTCATATGATTTATAGCATGCGCTGCTTCTAATTTGTTGAAACTCCATTTATGATGGGACGCTTTTAACATGGCAGAGTCATATTGGTTGCATCTTTCATGTGGTGTCTAGCTTGCATTGCTTCTTATTTGCTGGAATGGTTTCTGCTTAGTTTACACAAACAGTTGTGAAAATGTCATGTCGTCCTGTTTTTCGTACATATTCCATCCTGGTATCATGTGTTTGCCTTACATCAAAGTAATGATTGTCAGTATCACGCATGAATGAGTTCTGAAGAGAGAATTTTATTGTTTTTTCTTGTCGGTTTTACTTGACAATTCAAAATCAATAAAGCGGAAGGAAGTTAGCAAGGCAGCGGATAAAGGTGCTCCTTCCGAATGGAGGGCATCTACAGTTTCTACTCCTCCACACCCCCAAGATGATTTCCAAGACAACACATGCATAGACACTCAACAAAGTTGTGTTTATGATGAGCACGTCTCCCCTAGTGCAGCATCACCGGTGCTCCCTCTAACTTGGCACTATTATATGTGGTTGCATGTTATGTGTGATGTCTAGCTTGTATTGCTTCTAATTTTGTTGAATTCCATCTGCTTACTTTACACATTATACTTGAATAAGACATGTGTTCCTATTTCTAGAACATACAATATCTGTCTATCACACCATGTTCTTACATCAAATTACTACAGTTGTGTAACCTGCAACAATCACTTATCATAAGACACGTTTGACTTTGGAGTGTGATATAGGTTACATCTCACATTCTTTTCTAGCTTGTATTACTAATTTGTTTAAATGGCACTTATGACGAGACAGTTTTAACTTGGTAGAGTGATATTCATTGCATCTTTCATATGGTGTCTAGCTTTGATTGCTTCTAATTTGTTGAAATGCCTTCTCCTTAGTTTACATATCATAAATTGTGAATATGCAATGCTGTGAATATGCAATGGCACTAATGACGAGAGACCTCTAACATGGTAGTGTGATGTTGTTTGCATCTCGCATATTATTTATTTCTTGTACTGCTTCACATTTGTTTAAACGCCATTTATGATGAGACATTGTTAACTTGGCAGAGCGATATTTGTAGCATCTTTCATATGGTGTCTACCTTCCATTGCATTGCTTCTAATTTGGTGAAATGTCTTCTTGTTAGTTTACACATCATAGTTCTGGTTATCTCTTCCATCCTATTTTTCATACATATTACATCCTCCTATCATGTGGTTGTCTAACATCAAAGTTCAGTTCGTCTGTATCACGCATCAATTTGTTCTGAAGAACTAAATTGTTATTCATTTTTCTTGTCGGCTTGACTTAACATGGCACAGAGAAAGAGGAAGAAACACAGAATGGCAGGGAATGAGAAGCGGATGAATCCTGCAGATTCTGCTGGTACTGATGGTGCAATAGAAGATCCAAGTCTAGCAGAAAATTCTACAAACACGGCATCCCATGCTACACGAGTTGCAAAAAAGACAAACAAAAACAAATAGCTGCCACCAAACAAGCAGAGACAGCCCTAGTTCTTGCAACACCTACCACAGTACTACCAGCTGCACGACGTACTCGTGCGTTAACTGAGCTAGCAGCACGTTCCCAAGCTCCCTTGCCACCTGACACTACTTCCCAAGCACTCTTGACACAAGACGAGTTGGCAATATCATATGAACCTTGTGAGCTTCAACAGCAAGAAGGTAGTTGCTGGAGTCAAGTTACGGTTGCATGCTTCTTTATATGTAGTCTCACAGTTTGATGTACACTAACACTTCCTATGTTTGTTGTTGGACTAGCACCTAGGCGCAAGAGGAAACAAACATCAGGGATAATGCTCGATAGGTTAACTAAATCTATAGGAGGAAGAATGGAGATCCGTTTTGGGGCATGTTTAAAAAGGCCATGTGATGCTACAGACTCAACCAAGTTAGTATCAGAGGGAGGGGTTGATGTTAGGTGTCATGTACGTATCCTCCCAACATGGATTCAGTACAGGAATGACAAAGACGAAACCCAGTTCAACATCTTCCTCGACCATTTATCTGTAAGTATGGTTATGTATGGAAACTAGTAATATCGTCTTGCTCTGTCCAATACTTTCTAGGTTGCTGATAATAAGACTCCCATAATTTTCAACAGATGAGGTTCAAGTTGGATAGCCAAGATGATGCAACCAGACAAGCTTGCACCCATGTTTTCAAGTCTGCTCTGCGACAATATCAGTATAACTTGAGGAAAACTCACGTTGAAGGCAAGGCTAACAGTGAACTTGCCCAAACATCTCCAGTGGAAAATATATCTAATGAAGACTGGAGAGGCCTCGTTAAACACTGGTCCGATCCGAAGTATCAGGTACATTATATATATGTCATCAGATCACATGTTGAAGTCCTATTTACGCATGTGCCACACAAATCTATCTTCTTCTAGGTGAACTGTTCAAAGAACAAGGCTAACGGTACGAAAGTGAAATTCCAACAGACGATAGGATCTCGTAGCTATATTGCACACTGCGAGGCTCTTTTAATTAGCTGTTGTTTCACTCTTTTTGCTGTACCATATTATCAGATCTATATTGACTTGTTCCAAATGTAGAGGAAAGCCCGCAAGGACCAAAAAGTACCTGAACCAAATGCTGTGGAAATCTTCAAGGACTGTCACACCAGCAAGAAGAAGGGCATGACTACACCAGTCAAAGCCGCTGTTGTAAGTCCTTAATCCTCATGCCTTTTAACTACTACGTACTCTGACTTGTGCCTTAAACTGCATGGTTTGCAGCCAATGTCTATTACTCTTTTCAATTTTATACACAATTGTCTTAGCGTATCATTGCACCTTACAAGGTTTAAAAGAGAGGAGTGATGTTCCTTTGATCTTGACCCGTAATCTAGTTCCGTGCTGGACTTGCCCACACAATGTTACAATTGCATGTTTGTCTGTTCTCAGTTGTTTTGTGATATGAATGATGCCATACTATGCTTACCGTATTATAAACTTCGTCTCTTTATCCTTAGCCCTCAATACAATGTGAAGAAATAGACAATACATTAGCGATGGTACATGGTCATATGTTTGGAACCTGGTTTTATTATGTGCTTTGCAATAAAATACAACTAATATTTTACATGGGTTCACCAGAATAAGTTATGTATATAGACCAAAGCTATTTTGTTTGGTTTTGCTGCCTCCTTAATATCTTCTGTTCTGGTAATACTAATGTAAAACCTCAACTTTTCAGCAAGCTATGGAAAAAATGGTGGAACCGCCACCTTCTGAAGGTGGTGAGGCAACTATAACCGCAATACTGGGTTGGTTTTTAAGGCAATGTCGTCCAAACTGCCTCATGATCAAGATATGCAAGCTCAAAGCAATGTTGTATCTGCGCTCCAGACACAAGTCCATTCCCTAACAGAGACCCTTTGTGAAACAAGGAGAAACATTGCTCAATGTCGTCAAGATATGCATGGTTTTGAAACCAGACTATCAGACATTTGTTATGTTGTTCAGGAGCCTAGGGGAAATGAAGGTGAGGGTTATGGTGCTCCATCGGACAATACAGCATGAAAACGTAACAGTCAGGTCAAATGAACTGAGCTTCTGAACTTCTGGTGGTGCATTTATCTGCTAGACTGTTAAGTATTATGCCAACCTTCCTTTTGTTATATAGTTGTGATTTTTTTGGTGCAATACAAAATTTATTCTTAATGTGCAGCCACCGCCTTAAGAAACAGCAAGCCATTTTTGTATAATGTAGGGTGTTCCCTATATTTGCACTGGTGGCGATCTTTGATGCCGAGTGGATGTAATCTGTGCAATCGCCTTAATAGCCTAGCGTTAGTTTCGGCCTTATTTATTTCCTAGTCTTCTTTTTCCCTGGTTTGCTAGTGGCCGCAACTACCATGGGCCATATACGGGCCGTAGGATCCATGGGTCTCCTACGGGCCGTCGATTAATGGGCCTGTAATCGGTGGGCCTCGGGCCGTCGGATAAATGGATCTACATGGGCCATAATCGGGCGTAATTGGTATCGGCCCAGCACGGTAACAGGCCGTTAACATGCAGTAGGAAAGCAAAGGCTTAATTCTGTCACAGGCATAACGGGTCGTTAATGGGCCAGAATATAGGACGGGCTGGAAACGGCACAATGGGTTAACAGGCCAGAAACGGTCCGACTCTTGCCATGGGCCGAATTTGGCCCATTAGGGTAACGGGCCGACTCTTGCCATGGGCCGAATTTGGCCCATTAGTGGAACAGGCCAGTAACAGGTCGACTCTTGCCATGGGCCGAATTTGGCCCATTAGGGGAACATGCCAGTAACGGGTCGGAAGTAATCGAGGGCCGAAAAGGAGCCCAAGAACGTATGGGCCGTCAATAGGCCGAAAGCTAACACTGGCTGGAAACGGCCCATGTAAATCACGCGCCGTTAATGGGTATAAAGAAAATTACTGTTCATTTTGGGCTAGAGTCACCGTGGGCCTGTAATGGGTCGAAAGACACGAAGGCCTCATATGGGCCGAAAGACGTCGTGGGCCATACATGGGCTGAAAGTGAAATGGGCTGGTATTATATTCGACCGCCCACATGATGATGTTGGGCCGATTTCCTTCAGGGCCTAACGGGCCGTGAGTTAACGGGCCGTAAAATGGGCTATTTGCAAAGAGGCCATTAACAGGCTTTTCATGGGCTAGCCAGTTAACTTTTGACCAAGTCAAACGGGCCGGCTTTGTAAGCTAAATGGGCCACTGTTGGGTCGTGCCACGTGTCGACATATCATAGACGCCTATCTGACCCACTGACGAGCTGACACGTGTTTCGTCCGGCCAATAATAATTTTACACATGGAACTTTCCCATTGGTCGGGGCTGTTAACGTGTTATCGGATCCAAAACTCGACCCGATAGCTTAACGGTGTTCCATTACGGTGGATGCCACGTGTCGGTCACCCTTGACGAAAGCACTTCTGTGACGCGCGATTTATCGTCATGGAAGTGGACACTTCCGTGATGATAATTTTGGTAATGTCATGGAACACTTCTACGACAGCACAGGTATGACTATCTTGATTCTGTCATAAATCTGTCATGGATGTACATGCATGACAAAAAACGCGACCTACTGTGACAAACACGTATCATCACGGAAGTGTATGTTTTTGTAGTGCTCGTGGCCGCGATAGAGAGGCATTTCAGCCAAAAGCTCAGCCCGCACCCCGACGCCACTCAAATACAAATGTCAAGGCACGAGGAAACACGCTAGACCTGTGAGAGGTATTGGAGGACAAAGCAAAACACGCAAGATCGATCTACAGGTCACGAGGGCGTGCCAATACGCGAGACGATAACCGTCACATCAGATACAGTAAAAGTAAATTCGGCCGGGCCAAACACAGCGGACAAGACTCATTTGAGCTGCGTCGCGATATAGCCCAGTACAGAGGCACCGCACTGTGGGGACCCCGACTCATAAGTCGAGATCACCGAATGCACGTGTATGGTGATCCCAGAGATCAATGATCACTGAACATACAGAAGTTGAATAACAAGAGTCTTACATCCATACATACCGTCTTACACAAATTATGACCATTATGGTCAAGTCTTACATTGATAAAGCCTTCAGGGTTGAACATCAAATGAAACACAAGCAGCGGAAATCTTCGTCGATAAGTAGAACCCATGCCATCTGCCTTAACCCTACAGGCATTCTGACTGGGAAACGTCCTAGTTCGCATGTACGTCTCCAAAGGACTCTTCTTCGAACTCCTGTTCTTCCATGCCTGGCCAATTAAATAACCAGTGGCAAGCCAATGAGTACTTTGAATGTACTCGCAAGAAACCCATGTTTTGGTTCAAGGTACAAAAATTCATGATATAGGTAAATTTTTGCGGAAAGCTAGTTTTCAGTGCAATGACATGTTCAACAACTTGTAAGACATGCATCAGGAGAATTCAATTAACCATGAGGACAGGTTACAGATATCAACATAAAAAGAGTGGGCACCAACCCAACTCAATCATGTCAAGTCCTTTGACTTGACCCAAGTAGTTCTCCCCACTTATCCAAACACATACACTAGTTTGTAAACATGGGGACGTAGCCCAAGAGCGGTTACCCAACTGTCCTTGACCATGGACATGGCTATTCGAATAGTTTTACACTCTGCAGAGGTTGCACACTTTACCCACAAGATCCGAGGAACTTCCGTGCCATGCACGACCCGCGGTACCTCAAGTACCCGGGGTAAGCACCCGATCACTATCTCTCCCTAGACGACACTAACATGGAGTCCACTCGATTGGTAGTAACCCCCGTGCCCAACATTTCACAACTTAAAATTGTGGAGCCTCGCTCCTATATTCATCACATACCACTGGCACGGGGTACCAACGGTGTGTCCGGTGCCCCATAAAAATGTTCTTGGCCGTCCTACCTGGCACGACCCCGTCCCGAGAGAGAGCACCAACTCTCCCCCGTCACTAGTAATGCGGGCTCCAAGCTAGTATCGTCCTAGGTAATCAATAATGCCCTTTCCCATATAAGGGTAGAGTGGTTGCGCATGTAAGGTTGGAATAACGGTCGCAACTTAAACCAATCTGTTTTCGAAAGCAACACACACACACTTGCCTCGGTACACCACTTCGTCATCAAGTGGTTACCCATCTCATTATCTCCCTCGGGCATAAGTGGCACCCGACGGGGTTTTTGAAAAGTCCTTTCAAAATACTTTGTCTCCATCACCATGCATATTCTCGCCCCTTTTTGCGTAGCACTACTTAGCATCCTATCTACTCCCACCGGCATAACCCTCATAGAAAGGTAGGGTCATGCATCATGCAAGTGTCAACGAGAAAAGCAACGGAGGCAAACCACCCCAAGTGGTCACCATTTTATCATGACTCGATGCAAGCAATAAAAGTGCCATAAGACATGCATAAAAGGGGTTTCTTAGACATGGTTAAAGGGCTACTTGCCTGGCTCAACAAAGTCTTCTGGGTCTTCTGGTCCAATTCCTTCGTCAGCAGCGCAATCTATCGTCATAAAATAATAACGAGGAAATAAGGCAATAATAAAACAGAAAAACCAAAGTGCTCAGAAAAATGTCAACTCATTTTTGTTAAATACTAGGTTGAAAACTAAGAAGGGGAGAATTCCTAGTTTTGGATTTAGAGTAGCAGAATAGGAGAAATGGGTTTTCAAAGGTTTATTTAAATGCTAAAAATCACATTTAAATATTTACAGTGAAGACAAGGTTGTTGGATTTGAATGAAAGTTGCACCATAAATAGGTGGGATTATTACAAGAATTTAGGAGTTAGAATTATTGAATTTGGATAAATAATTAATTCTGTGGAATTTTTGGAAAAGCCATAGAAAAAGAAAAAGAAAAAGGGCACTGTGCCTGCCAGGCCAGAACAGCTGCGGGGCAGCAGGCCCAGCCAGCGGGCCGGCCCAGCCGAGCCAGCACACAGCGCGCGCGCCCGCCCATTTCAAACCTGACGGCCGGGGCCCGCAGGACAGAGAGAGAGGGGCGCGGGAACGAGGGAGAGGATGACAGGCGGGGCCCAAACCCGTGGACAGGGGTCGCAGTGCTCACCAGCGATGATGCAGGCCACGGCGAGCTCCGGCGAGTGCGGGGATGGCTTTAGGAGACTGCCGCACGTCGGTGGGTGGTGGACTTGGCCGGCGGGGGTGCCTGGTTCGCCGACGACGAGGACCTGCGGCCGAGGAGCTTCGGGAGGTGGTGACTCCAGCCGTTTCCGGCAGCTACAGAGAGGGGAAACAAGGGGGAAAGGATCAGAGGGCTGCAGGGGTTCCAGATCGAGGCAGAGGAGGAGCGGGGGAGGCCTGTACCTCGTGAACTCCGGCGAGCTGAAGCGGTGGAGCTCGAGCTCGATCTCGAGCTCGGGCGATTATGGAGAGGAACTGGGGGCGCAGGGGGATGTTTAGGGGAGTGAGAGAGCGAGTGGTGAGGAGAGGAGGGCGCGGGGAGGCCTTTAAGTAGGCGAGTGGCAAGGTGTCATGGACCCATGCGTCGGAGAGCTCACGCTCGTCGCTGCAGGGCTCGGGGGAAGAGGGCGTGGTGTCTGGGGTGTTCCTGGATGTCGACTATGTCGGGAGGGACAGAGAGAGGGGGTGGGGAGAGGTCAGAGGTGCGTGCGTGTGAGCCGCGCCATTGGCGCGCTCAGGCGGCCGGTGTTTGCGAGCGCGGAGGCGCGGGGAGGAGGAGAGAGGAGGGGGCCGACCGCGTAGCATGCTGCGGACGCCGAGGCGCATCGGCAAGCGCACGGGGGAGGCCTGAGGTGGTCGGAGGCGTCGGGCAGAGGGCGGCTACAGTACAGGAGTGCACTGTAGCACGCTCCAGAGCACCCAAAAGGCCAGCATGGCATTTTCTATGCCTTGTGGGAGCGGCCAACCATGTCAAGTAGCTCAAGGGTGGAGTAAAGAAGTAGGGAGAGGCATTGGATGCTCTGGATGGCCAGTAGGAGAGGAGAGAGGTAGAAGAAGAGGGAGAAATGGGCTGTCCAGAGAGAGAAAGAGGTGGTTTCACCCATCCAATAATGGAGCTGTGGATTTTCCATTGTTACTGGAGGTGAAAGGGGACTAGGAGGAGCTGTGGTAAAAAGTTGAGCTCAAGGAGAATAGTTTTAGTGGTCAAAATGGTGATTTGTGAAAAGTAGCAGTAGGTGTTTGATAAAGGTTTTGGCAAGCAAATGATTTCCAATTGCCATGAGACTCCACAGGGTGAAATGACACATATAATTAGGGCCTCTCACCAATTTGGAGCTTATTTGGGTAAAGTTGCCAATGCAACTTTTGTAAACCCTAGAAATGAGTAGAAATAGACTTGTGTAGATCTAGTTGAGCATAATACTTCTCCTTGATGCACTACTTGGTGTAGTGGCCTCATTTGGTCATATGAACATGCTCACAAAAGTTGAGGTCAAGGAGAGAAAGTTGGTAGTACAAACTTCCTCAAATTAGGTTCTGAACAGAAAGGGTTATGGGGCATTTTGGTGGACCAAAATGACATTGATTGAAGTGAGGCTTTGCAAGATCATCACAATATACATTTGTGACTTGCTGGAGTTTTCTAGGATTTTTATGGAAATATTTCCTATAGAAATATTTCAAATCCTTGAAATGGGCAGAAATGGTTTTGGGACGTTTTGTCCAATATTTTGAACATGACCATGTGTTGAAACTCTTATATATGGGAAATATATGCCCACTGAGTTTCCCTGATTTTTGTCAAATATTTTTAAAATAGTAAAATATTTTTTCCCTATTAAAGACCATTTCTAGCCTTTAGAAAAAGCTTTTAAATAAAATAGGAAAATAACTTTTAAAATTATAGTTTTGGGGTTTATGGGAATCCTATATCTAATAGGTTTCAAATATACCTTTTGAAATATTTTTCATACCCCAAATCAGGTACTTGCAGTGCAAACCTCAATCCAGGGGTTTTTGGAAAACTAATTTTTGAAAACACTATTTGGCCAAATTATTTTTGTAAGAAAATACTATATTGTACTATACACATGGCATGATCATTGGGCAAAAGTTTGGGCAAGGAGATGAAGTACAGAAGGTGGAGTAGTTGACTCTAAAGTGCACTTGAAAAACCACACTGAGAAATCCAACTCCAAAATAAAAGCCAAATAATGCAAAAGTTTTTGTTGGTCCAAATTTTCATGCTTTATTAATGCAAATGAAGTGTTACAAAATGCAGGGTGTGACATGCACACCCCCTATGCTTCACGGACGAAGTAATGGATCACCAAATCCCAGAGGGTTTCAAACCCGTAAATATCGAATCATACGACGGTACAACAGATCCTGCGGTATGGATCAAGGACTTCCTCCTGCACATCCACATGGCCCGTGGTGACGATCTACACGCCATCAAATACCTCCCACTCAAACTCAAAGGACCAGCTCGGCATTGGCTCAACAGCCTGCCAGCAAAATCCATTGGCTGTTGGGAAGATCTGGAAGCCGCATTCCTCGACAACTTCCAGGGCACTTATGTGCGACCACCAGATGCCGATGACTTGAGCCACATAATTCAGCAGCCAGAGGAATCGGCCAGGCAATTCTGGACACGGTTCCTGACAAAGAAAAATCAAATCGTCGACTATCCGGATGTAGAGGCCCTAGAAGCTTTTAAGCACAACATCCGTGACGAGTGGCTCGCGCGGCACCTTGGCCAGGAAAAGCCGAAATCTATGGCAGCCCTCACGACACTCATGACCCGTTTTTGCTCGGGAGAGGACAGCTGGCTGGCTCGCAGCAATAACATATCAAAGAACCATGGTATTTCTGATACCAATGATAGCAATGGCAGGTCACATCGCAACAAACACAAGCGCCGCATCAACAGCGACAATACCGAGGATACGGCAGTCAATGCCGGATTCAGAGGCTCTAAACCCGATCAGCAGAAAAAGCCATTCAAAAGAAGCACTCCGGGCCCATCCAGTTTGGACCATATACTCGATTGCTCGTGTCAAATACATGGCACCCCGGACAAGCCAGCCAACCACACCAATAGGGAATGTTGCATGTTCAAGCAGGCCGGCAAGTTAAATGCCGAAAACAAAGATAAGGGGTTACATAGCGATGACGAGGAGAAGCCCCGGCCGCTGAACACCGGAGGATAGAAGAGCTTCCCCCCATAAGTGCGGACGGCGAACATGATATACGCAACCCACATCCCCAAGAGGGAGCGGAAGCGTGCGCTAAGGGACGTATATGCGTTGGAGAAAATCGCCCCAAAGTTCCACCCATGGTCCTCCTGTCCGATCACCTTCGATCGCAGGGACCACCCCACTAGTATCCGTCATGGCAGATTCGCCGCACTAGTCCTAGACCCAATCATCGACGGATTTCACCTCACTCGAGTCCTTATGGACGGCGGCAGCAGCCTGAACCTGCTTTATCAGGACACAGTGCGCAAAATGGGTATAGACCCCTCAAGGATCAAACCCACAAAAAGGACCTTCAAAGGCGTCATACCAGGTGTAGAGGCCCATCACACAGGCTCAGTCACACTGGAAGTGGTCTTCGGATCCCCGAATAACTTCCGAAGCGAGGAGTTAATCTTCGATATAGTCCCATTTTGCAGTGGGTATCATGCACTGCTCGGGCGAACCACATTTGCGATATTCAGTGCGGTACCGCATTATGTATACCTCAAGCTCAAGATGCCAGGACCTCGGGGGTCATCATTGTCAATGGAAACATAGAGCACTCTCTCCGCACGGAGGAGCAGACTGCGGCTCTTGCAGTAGAAGCACAAAGCAGCCTCTTCAGGCAATCCACTAGTTCGGTGATTAAACACCCGGACACCATCAAGCATGCCCAGAGTAATCTGCAACAAGACCGCCTGGCATGTTTCGAGCTCGCATAGCAATGCGGCCCCCACCCTAGTCCCAGCCAAACAGCGAAATCCGTGCCACGCGTACATAATTACGCATTGAAAATACCATGGGCGTAGGTGGGGGGCACGACTACGGCACGCCCCAAAACGTGGCTCAACCGCACTAGGGGCTTCCCGCTTTGTTATTTTTTCTCTCTTTCATGACTTTACTCTCTGGAAACCCCGTCCGGCAGTACGACTGCCGGACACATGATACAACAACCAAGGAGGCAGAAAGCTACGTCGCACCATGGAACTCCCATGTGGTCTGTGATAACGAGTGAAATACCTGCTATAAATACCATTCCTCATCTTGCCCTTGGAGGGGACATGTCAAATAGTCCTACTTTTTACTTATCGCACTACTTGTATCATTATGCTTCGACGCACCATTTTGAATAAACAATGCATAGCACTAGACTATTACCGCATGCTCTATTCTTTTTTATATATGTGTTCATTCATGACATTTAGCACCCGTACACTCTGGTACGGCCAATACGCCAGGGGCTTTAGCGTACCCCATAATACGGTGTGAGAAGTCCAAACACTTTCGACAGTGCGGCACCCCGAACTTATGGCATTATATGCATCAGCTCCGAATCATGTCTTGGGTCAATACTTGGGTTTGCCCGGCTCCCATGTTTTGGTACCTTACCTTCCGCTATGTCGGCTAAGGTAGCACTAGGAGAACTACTGCGATTGTGCCCCAGTTCATCTGGGCAAGCACCTCAGTACAGAAAGCTAAAATTGACTGTCATGATAAGGCGAGAGCTGGTCGCTGTTCGAGAGGTCTCGAGTCCCTAAAGACTTATGCCGCTTAGGGCGAGGAGTCGGCTTTGTCCAGCTTAGGCGTGTATAGCGCCCCGAATTCAGCCTTCCGAATACTAGGGGCTTCGCCAAAATTTAAAATTGTAGACTTCTATGGCTAAGTGAGAGTGATAAAGCATTATAGTCTGATTGCCTTGTTCGTTGCGCTGAGCTCCTCCCTCGAAGGACCCAACAATGGGGAAAAGAGTGCTCATATTTATCCCGAACACCCCAGCACTCGTGGCATGGGGGCAGAAGCCGACGACTGGCCATCTCTCAAATTTGATAAACAGCCGCACAGAAGGTAATATTTTAAATTCAAACAAGCTTGCATAGCGCACATGAACAAGTTTTCATAATACAGGATCACACAAGCAAGTTCATTCAAAAATTACATCCTTCGCACACTCGTCCGCCACAAGACGGGCACCCTTCAGGACACCCTCATGGTACATTTCAGGGTGGCAATGTTCCTTGCCCTGCGGTGGCCCCACCTTCACCAGCTTCTCGGTGTCCTCTTGGCCCAGTGCACCTTCGCGCAGGCAAAAGCCCGGCGTGCACCTTCGATGCAAACGGACCGCTTTATGACTTCCAACCATGGGTAGGCATCCACAAGCCGCCTCACCGGGCCGAAGTAGCTGTTGGGAAGGGAGTCGCCAGGCCACATCCGGACTATAAGGCCCCTCATAGCCTATTCGGCCGCCTTGTGCAGCTCGACCAGTTGCTTCAGCTGGTCGCTCACAGGCATCGGGTGTTCGGTCCCAGTATACTGAGACCAGAAAAACTTCTCCGTCGAGCTTCCCTACTCGGCCTGGTAGTACTTTGCGGCATCTGACACGCTGTGGGGCATATCTGCGAATGCTCCTGGAGAGCTCCAGACTCGGGTAAGTAACAAGTAATTTACTTTCACATGCTTGCTTTGCATAATGAATGCCTTACCCGCCGCTATCTTCCTCATCGCCTCAATTTCCTGGAGGGCCTTTTGGGCTTCAGCCTTGGCACACTTTGTGCTCTCGAAGGCCGCGGCAAGCTCCGACTCTCACATCTTCAAGTCAAGCTCCAAAGTCTCGTGCTTCTTCACGAGAGCCTGGAGCTCTTGTTGCACCTCGCCCATCCATGCCGTATGTTTCTCCCGCTCGGTGCGCTCCTTGGCCGCTTTGATTTCGGCCTCGAACAACGCTCGCTTCAGGGTCGCCACTTCGGTCGTGGCCCCTGGCACATCCATGATGATCCTATCATTTTGCAACCACATCTTTTTTATATATACAGACAAGGTATGACTTACCTTTTTTCTCCTCGAGCTGCCTCTTGGCAAGGCCGAGCTCTTTCTCGGACCGCTCGAGGTTCTGCTTCAGTGCGGTGACCTCCGTAGTCAATGCGGCATAGGTCAGCAGCGAAGCCTGCATACGCATACAGACATTCTTATATTAGACTCCTGCAGATATTATTTGATCCTTTATTCGGCTTTTCTTTATGAACACCAAACAGATCATCAGGGGCTACTGTCTATGCGGTAATATTTTCCTATATTTTAAATACTTACCTCAAAGCCTGTTAGATGGCTGGCACAGGCTTCAGTCAGTCCGCTCTTGGCGGACTGAACCTTCTTGATCACTGCACTCATATTAGTGCAGTGTTCTTCGTCGATGGAAGCACCGCGAAGCGCTCCCAGGAGGTTATCCGGTGCCTCTGGATGGACAGAGGTCACCGGCACGGGCGGCTTGCCCCTCTTGGAAGGGGCCGCCTGCCGGAGTCCGGAACCACTTGAGGTTCCGGCGCGGTGTTCGGCTAAGGGCCGAACTTGGAGCCCTTGGGAGTCTTGCTCCCTTTGCGCCTGGAGTCCGGAAGGTCGCCTTGAGGCGCCTCGAGGACTACCTCCCCTCAGTTCGGTGCCCCTTGAGACAATACCTCGACATTATCCGTAGGGTGAGGAGAGGAGGCGGTTGGAAGTGATTCGCTATTCATATCCGACGAGTCCAAGGAACCGTCCGACGAGGATATGTCGATACGGGCTCGGGGCGGACTGCATAATCATATTCGACATTAGGAGAAGCAGTGCAACAAAAGTATGCTATGAGTTACTCTGGTATCCGAATACTTACGAATTTGCCAGGGGCTTGGCCCTGAGTAACCACTCGTGTTCGCTGTTCGCGGCGGTGGTGGAACAGTCCAGAAGGAGAGTCCTTCCCTTCTTGGACCCTTCGGCCTCCCTGGTTGGGGAGGCCTTCCTTTTCTTGTCTCCCCCAGCTGGAGGGGGAGAATCTTCATCTTCCTCCTCCTCGTTTTCACGGGAGGAGTGCGTCTTGGAGTTATCGGACGATGAGTCCGATACCAACTGGCGCCGGGAACTCTTTCGGGTTCCCATGGCCTTCTTCTTGATCTTCTTCTCCGGCAACTCATAGGGAGCCGGAGTCCGCATCTCCGTCAGGAGAGCGTCTGTGGGGTCTTCGGGCAGAGGGGCCGGACAGTCAATCTGCTCCGATGTTTCCACCCACTCATGTCAAAGGCATGGGAGCTCAGACCCCGCACATGGTTAAACTATGGAAAATAAATACCCTACGAGATGTACAGAACTTACCGGATTCGCAAGGCGCGTCGCGCTTAGCCCGCGGTCCTCGGTAAGGGGAGGGGGGACCTCGGCGCCCTTGAACAGCACCTTCCAGACGTCCTTATGCATCATGTCGAAGAGCTCGCGTATAGTCTGGTGCTGGGCCGGGTCGAACTCCCAGAAGTTGAAAGCCCGTTGTTGACACGGGAGGATCCGGCGGAAGAGCATGACCTGGACTATGTTGACAAGCTTGAGTTTCTTGCCTATCATGTTCCGGATACACTTCTGGAGTCCGTCCAGCTCCACCGATGAGCCCATGGCAGGCCCTTCTCCTTCCAGGAAGTAAGCCGAGTGGGGATTCCGGATCGTAACTCGGGGGCCGCCACCCAGTTGGTGTCGCGCGGCTCGGTGATGTAGAACCACCCCGATTGCCATCCCTTTATGGTCTCCACATAGGAGCCCTCGAGCCATGTAACGTTGGGCATTTTTGAAAGTGCAACTATCCCTAGGTGGTTTTGGTAATTCATAACAACATATAGCTCATTGAGCTAATGCTATTCCAAGATGATTATTTCAGGAAAGCTCAATGATTGGCATGGCATGGATGTGAAAGTGGAACCCTCAAAATGCTAAGGACAAAGGATTGGCTCAAGCTCAAAAGCTCACGACTCTTCATTTTATATTTTAGTGATCCAAGATCACATTGAGTCTTTAGGAAAAGCCAATACTATCAAGGAGGGATGAGGTGTTGCTTAATGAGCCTCTTGCTTCATGTGCTTAATGATATGCTCCAAAATCCTCAGCTACTTTCCCATATCCACAAATGACCTAAACCCTAAGCCAAACTCGGTCATACCGATTCTTTCTATCCGGCGCCACCGAGTATCACTTGTCATAAGCCACTGCCAAACCCTAGCAATTCGGTCCTACCGATAGGGATCTCGGTCTCACCGAGATGGGGTTGCAAACTCTCTGTTTCCCTTTCGTAACTTTTCGGTCTCACCGAAAGAGAGAATCGGTCCCACCGAGATTGTAATGTAAACTCCGTGTTTCCCTTTTGTAACTTTTCGGTCTCACTGAAAGAGCAAATCGGTCGCACCGAGTTTGCCTGACCAACTCTCTGGTTAGCTAATTACCAAAATCGGTCTCACCGAGTTTGTGTAATCGGTCTCACTGAGATTATGTTATGCCCAAACCCTAACAGAATCGGTCCTACCGAGTTGCATGTCAGTCCCACCAAAAATCTCTAACGGTCACTAGGTTTACCTTTTCGGTCCGACCGAGTTTATTGATTCGGTCCCATCGAGATTGGTAGATTGTGTGTAATGGTTGGATTTTGTGTGGAGGCTATATATACCCCTCCACCTCCTCTTCATTCATGGAGAGAGCCATCAGAACACATACACAATTCCAACTCATATGTTCTGAGAGAGAACCACCTACTCATGTGTTGAGACCAAGATATTCCATTCCTACCATATGAATCTTGATATCTAGCCTTCCCCAAGTTGCTTTCCACTCAAATCTTCTTTCCACCAGATCCAAATCCTATGAGAGAGAGTTGAGTGTTGGGGAGACTATCATTTGAAGTACAAGAGCAAGGAGTTCATTATCAACACACCATTTGTTACTTCTTGGAGAGTGGTGTCTCCTAGATTGGCTAGGTGTCACTTGGGAGCCTCCGACAAGATTGTGGAGTTGAACCAAGGAGTTTGTAAGGGCAAGGAGATCACCTACTTCGTGAAGATCTACCGCTAGTGAGGCAAGTCCTTCATGGGCGATGGCCATGGTGGGATAGACAAGGTTGCTACTTTGTGGACCCTTCGTGGGTGGAGCCCTCCGTGGACTCGCGCAACCGTTACCCTTCGTGGGTTGTAGTCTCCATCAACGTGGATGTAGGATAGCACCACCTATTCGAACCACGGGAAAAACATCCGTGTCTCCAATTGCGTTTGAATTCTCCAAACCCTTCCCTTTACATTCTTGCAAGTTGCATGCTTTACTTTCTGCTGCCAATATACTCTTTGCATGCTTGCTTGAATTGTGTGATGATTGCTTGACTTGTCCTAAAATAGCTAAAATCTGCCAAGAACTAAAATTGGGAAAAGGTTAAGTTTTTATTTGGTCAAGTAGTCTAATCACCCCCCTCTAGACATACTTTCGATCCTACAAGTGGTATCAGAGCTTTGGTCTCCATTTGCTTTGATCTCCATAGCTTTTGGTGGTCATAGCCTTGGTTTCACAACCTAGGAGAGTATGGCATCTAGCGAGGGAAATTATCACCATAGAGGTCCTTACTTTGATGGTACTAATTTCACTAGTTGGAAGCATAAAATGAAAATGCATATTCTTGGACATAACCCCGCCGTTTGGGCCATTGTGTGTGTTGGTTTGAAAGGTGACTTCTTTGATGGGAGAGAACCAAACCGTGAAGCTACCGCGGATGAGTTGAAGATGTTGCAATACAATGCTCAAGCTTGTGATATTCTCTTCAACGGATTATGCCCCGAAGAATTCAACAAAATCAGCCGTCTTGAGAATGCAAAGGAAATTTGGGACACTTTGATTGATATGCACGAAGGTACTGACTCCGTCAAGGAATCCAAGTTGGATGAGCTTCAAAGTCAACTTGACAAGTTCAAAATGAAGGATGGTGAAGGTGTCGCTGAAATGTACTCTAGGCTTGCTCTCATCACAAATGAGATTGCCGGCTTAGGAAGTGAAGAAATAACCGATGGATTCATCATCAAGAAGATTCTAAGAGCCTTGGATGGAAAATATGATACCATGTGCACATTGATCCAAATGATGCCCAATTACAAAGATCTCAAGCCAACGGAAGTGATTGGAAGAATTGTTGCTCATGAGATGTCACTTAAGGATAAAGAGGAACTTCACAACAAATCAAGTGGTGCCTACAAAGCCTCATGTGAAGCCCCTACATAATCAAGTGAGAAACAAAACTTCAACGAAGAATTGAGCTTAATGGTGAAGAACTTCAACAAGTTCTACAAGAGTAGAAGCAAAGATAGAAGCTTCAAGTCAAGGTCCTACAATGACAAAAGATCTTCTAGTCGAGAGCGAAACTGCTACAATTGTGGAAGACCCGGACACTATTCCAATGAGTGTACGGCTCCCTACAAGAGAAGAGAAGATTCTCCAAAAAGAAGAAGCAAAGATTCACCACCAAGAGAGAGAAGGAGTAGAGATGATCGTTATGAATGAAGATACTCACGGAGAAGCAAGGATTCGGAAAGGAAGGAAAAATCATCAAGGAGCTACACAAAATGAAGACATCAAGCTCATGTTGGTGAATGGGTATCCGGCTCCAACTCCGACAGCCACTCTGAGAGAAGTTATCACTCCGACTCCGAAGATACTCAAGATGAAGGTGTTGCCGGTCTAGCACTTGTGTCATCCAACTCCTACGACATATTTGATTCACCAAATGAAGGAATTGGAAGATGCTTCATGGCCAAAGGTCCTAAGGTAACACACCCCGAGTATGTTGATTTTAATAGTGATGAAGATGACTTGTTAGGTGATGATGATTTGCTTGTTGACAACACTAGTGATGAATCCTATGATGAAACGCCAATTAATCATGCTAATCAAGATAAAACGAATGGCAATGATAAGGAGAAGATTGAGGCTCTAACTAAAGAACTAAACACTCTTAAGTTAGCTCATGAAACTATCTTCGAGGATCATTGAGAACTTTTAAGAGCTCATGAGAAATTACGCTTTGAAAAGCTCAATCTTGAGCAAGAGCATGAGTTTTTAAAAGCAATCAATGATGATATCCGCAAGAAAAGTTCTTCTTACATTGCCAAGCGTTTACTCTTATCCACTTACATGCCTCAAGTCAAGTCTAGTAACAAGAACAAGAAAGATTCATCCTCTAGTAGTAACAATGATCATGCTAAATCCAATATTGTTGCTTCTAGTAGTTCTCTTGATTCCACTAATGATTCTCTTAGCCAAGTTACACTTGAGCAAGAAAATAGCTTATTCAAGGGAATTATAGAGAAAGGAGTGTACAAAAGCCTTGCCAGGAGTAAGCAATTCGAGGAAATTGTGCGCAAGCAAGGAATGCACCGGAAGAATCAAGGTGTTGGTTTTGAACGAAAGTTCAATGCCAATGGAGTTGAGTGGGAAGAAGATCAATACCCCAAGACAAAGTTTGTTCCTCAACAAGAGAAGTATGATACTTCCTTCAAGGGGACACAAGCTCAAGATGATCTTCCACCACAAGACTACAAGCAAAAAGACAAGGACAAGCTTCAAGAGGAAATTGATGCATTTGAAGAAGCTCCTAAGACCTTAGTCAAGTGGATTCCCAAGACTACTTCAAGTTCCACTTCATCAAGTACGACTACAACTCCTAGGATTCCCATCAAGATGATGTGGATCCAAAAGAAGAAGAACTAGAGAGTTCTTGAGGGTGACTCCGCCAACATACTTCACTCTTATCATTTTGGCAAGAACAAGTGCAATCAACTTCCACATCTTGCACTAGTTCAAGGAGTCACAAACCCTCTTGTTGGTAAGACAAGGGACAAGGTAACCTAAAAGTTTTCATGGACATCATCTTGTGTGTGCATCACTCTATGTCTATGGATATCCTTGTTTGTTCCTTGTGGGACTAACCCATGTAGGTATTGAAAGTGCAATTCACTCAAATGGATAGCTCCAAGTGATCTACATCAACATTGAGCATCCACATCTTCAACATCTACATGAAGTCATCATCGACAAAACCCAAGGTTAGTTCATCCCTCTTAGGGGGGATATCACATCTAGGGGGTCTAAGACTTGAGCTAAAGCAACTCTAAAGATGTGAACACAACAATGCTTTATGTAAAAGTGGTAACCCCACTTGAGCTTAAACGATGAGTATGACCTATGATCAAGTGTTCTCACTTGACTCCTAAGTCAATATACTCATATATAGATGACCTAGTCATCGCAAATTGCTTGATAGATGCTAGAATTGGTTGTGCATGCTTTGTCACATATTTCATTTGCCATCTTATTGTGTGAGCATGTTGGTTGCATATTTTACTCATTCGAGGACATCCACTTGTTGTTTTGATAGTTTGGCTTTATTTTCTTTTGCCAAGTGGATGGACAAGAATGCCTAAGAACCTCCTCTAGCTATCTATGCTTTTCTCGTCTCAAACTCTATTCATGCTGCATCACAAAATTTGATCAAGTCAGATTCGAACCACTCTGTGTGAGGAGCGCTCGGAGTCCCTGATTCGTCATAGACTTAAACTTCCAAAACCTCTTTGTGATTCTCGGTCTGACCGATTCCCCACTTTCGGTCCTACCGAGATCATTAAGTTGATCTAGGTTTTCGATCTCGGTGCAACCGATTTGAACTTTTCGGTCACACCGAGTTGCAGTAACTACTCGCAGTTATGCATCTCGGTGCCACCGAGTTGTTCCACTCGGTCACACTGACAGGGTCGGGCTATATATAGTCACGGGCAAAAATTTGGAAATTTCTCCGAACCCCTTCGCCCGCGCGATAGCTTGCTCTGCCAACTTGGTCTCTGGATCGTCTCCTCGCCGCCAGCCGCCTCCAATAGCTGGTCTCCGTCGCCGTCAACGGGAATTCTACCCCGCCGTTGTCGCTGTAGCGAGTCTCCGCCGAACTAGGGTATGGACTCGATCTTTGTGCTATTCTCCAATCCGATTCCTAGCACATTGTGATCATCATGTTTCTTGCCACGTTTGATAAACTCCTATCCAGTCAATGAACTCGTAGATTAGGTTTAATTTGAAAATTTTAGGGTTAGGTTTCTGCCGAAACCATCTCGGACCCACCGAGTTGAAAGACTCGGTCCCACCGATTTGGCTTATGCCATTGCACAAGTGAGACTTGGTCTGACCGAGAATTACTTATCGGTGTGACCGATTTTGGAACTCTGTGAAACCCTAGCAGTCTCGGTGCCACCGAACTGTGACTCGGTCTGACCGAGTTCACCAGTTTAGGTTCCAAAACTGCTTCGGTATCACCGAGTTTAGAAATCGGTAGATCCGAGATGCTTTCAGTGGGAAACTAAAACTAAGTTTTTGAATTATTCTTTTGCAAAAATCTCTGCATTTTGTGATGCTCATCCACTCCATCTCATCTATAACCTATTCACAGGGTCAGCAGTCAGAGTTTGCATCATGTCAGACCAAAGTGATAGCCAGAACCTGTCAGAACAGCAAGTGCAGCTGAGTGAGGGCACTAGTCCCTCAAGTTCCTCAGATGATGGCAGCAGGAGCACCCCTAGCAATCTGCCTAAAGCTGCCACAAGACAGAGAAAGAAGAGAACCTCAGACTCAGAAGATGAGGATTAT
Organism: Triticum monococcum; assembly: GCA_034509565.1. Lineage (NCBI taxonomy): Eukaryota > Viridiplantae > Streptophyta > Magnoliopsida > Poales > Poaceae > Triticum > Triticum monococcum. The sequence continues at coordinate 111,958,106 of CM067842.1, read as the reverse complement.
GTGGCAGAAGAGGAAGCAACCTCCAAGAGAGTTGAGCTAGCACAGGGTATAAAGCCAGGGTTGAAGTTCAAAAGGCCAGCAGGCAGGCAGCCTATGTCAAAGGCTAGAGCTTCAACTGAGAATCCCACTCCCATAGAGCCAGTAGCTGCTGAGGGCAAGAAGAGGAAAGAAAGGGTGAAGAAAACTGTAGCCAGAGTGCTTGGCAACGCTTCCATCATGGAAGATGAGGAGGAAGAAGAAGAGGTAGCTGCACTAGAACCAAAGGCACCCAAGCTAATGGGTGATGCCATAAGATCAGGAGCAGCTGCTTCCAAGGCCAAGCCAGCTCCAAAGCCCAAGCCAAAGAGGAATACAAGAAGCATCCCAGCTGCTAAGAAGAACAAGGCCCCAGTGCCTGAAGCTGCAGAAGAAGAGGAAGAGAACGTCCTTAGAAAGCTCAAGCGCAAGATCCCAGACCACAACGATGCTCATCCTGTGGCTGAGGATATGAAACTCGAGAGAGATTCAGGGCTCCGGAAGTGGAGAGAAGCAGACCCGTATGCTTCAAGGAGAAGGACTGCAGTTGACTACAGGTTTCACACCAAGGAGAAGCAGGATTTTTATGAGATAGTGCTGCTAGACAAGAAGCCCATTGTCTGTGACATGAGATGGGTTGATTGGCAATACATCAAGGATAACGAAGAGTACTACCCTGGAGTGCAGGACAGCTTCAAGGCGTGTGGAGTAGAGGACTTTGTTGGGCAGAAGCTCACAAAGTGGAATGAGGAACTCATCATGCAGTTCTACTCCACAGCTCATTTTTATCCAGATGGTAGGATAATTTGGATGTCAGAGGGTACGAGGTACCAGTCTATAGTTGTTGAATGGGCTCAGCTGATAAATGCCCCAGAGGAGCAAGCAGATGACTTGGACGTGTATGCCAAGAAGAAGATGGACCACAACTCTATGTCCAACATGTACAAGGAGATTCCAAATGAAGCACTTGACACTTTCAAGTTTGGCTCAGTACATTATCTTCTATCAGGGCTGCCCACTATCAATTGGATACTGAGGCACGCCTTATTGCCCAAGTCTGGAGATCACAAGATGATCAGAGGCCACGCGATCAACTTGCTTCATATCTTTGACGTGCCTCAGAAATTCAAGGTGATGAGTCTAATGGTAGAGACCATTAAGAGGACAGCGGCAGACCAGAAGAGGAGCTGTGGATATGCCCCACAGATTCAGGAGCTCATCAACTCCAAGATGGGCACGGACATATACCTGTTGGACAAGGAACACCTGCCTATCCGTCCGGACTTTGAAGATAATCAAGTGGTCATGACTGAGAATGAGCCATCATCTGCCCAAGCACAGACCAAGAAGGAGAAGGCTAGGAAGGAGAAAGCTGCCAAGATGCCTACTCAAGCAGAGGCATCTGAATATTTCCTAAAAACCAAACAAGAGCAGCTTGGTTACTTGATTGCATCCACCCTGCGGATTGAGCAAGGACTAGCCACCCTAACTCAAAACCAGGCAAGCTTAGAGAGGATCATGGAACAAAAGTTCTATGACTTGGATGTCAAAGTGACAGAGATTCAGTCTGCAGTGGAGCAGCTCCAGGATGACATGCAGGAGAGGAGAGGCAAGACTACAACTGATGCCTTTGCCAGAGTGCCCCGTGCTCCGAGGTCGTCTGCAGTGCCAGTTCCTGACACAAGAGCAACCGCCTCAGCTCCAGCCGTAGCATCAGCTCCAACTCCAGCATCTACTTCAGCTCCAGTGTCTACTTCAGCATCTACGGAAGCATTCGTCCTTGGAGTGATCCGGACTCCACCACCACCTGAAGATCAAGCCTGAGTGTCGACTTAGCACTATGCATTTTCTAGGAACTTTTTGGTAACTTGTTGCCAAAGGGGGAGAAAATGTATAGATCATAGGCTTCGAGAGAGAGTGTGTTGCTTTTATTCTCTCTTGTTTTATTTGGTGGTTTTTCGAACTTCGTTTTCTTTTGTGTGAGATACTACGTCATTATCTGTGAGACATCGATGATCATGTGTTTGATCATAAGCTACACTTAATGTTTGCTTAATATTTTTATCCCATCTATCTTATGTGATCATTCACTATTCTTGGTGATGAGTGCATGTATTTCATTCTTATCATTTTGAGCGCTCCACCAAGATGTATGTGACATGGAAGAGTAACCCATGACTCTAACTCTTTGTGCATTTGCAGTCCAAAGCAAATTTTAAATATGCACAAATTTAGGGGGAGCTCTTACTTGTCACATACTTATCAAAGCGACGATATATTTCATGCTTATTATCTTTTGTCGAAGCTTTGATCTATATGTTGTCATCAATTACTAAAAAGGGGGAGATTGAAAGTGCAACTATCCCTAGGTGCTTTTGGTAATTCATAACAACATATAGCTCATTGAGCTAATGCTATTCCAAGATGATTATTTCAAGAAAGCTCAATGATTGGCATGGCATGGATGTGAAAGTGGAACCCTCAAAATGCTAAGGACAAAGGATTGGCTCAAGCTCAAAAGCTCAAGACTCTTCATTTTATATTTTAGTGATCCAAGATCACATTGAGTCTTTAGGAAAAGCCAATACTATCAAGGAGGGATGAGGTGTTGCTTAGTGAGCCTCTTGCTTCATGTGCTTAATGATATGCTCCAAAATCCTCAGCTACTTTCCCATATCCACAAATGACTTAAACCCTAAGCCAAACTCGGTCATACCGATTCTTTCTATCCGGCGCCACCGAGTTTCACTTGTCATAAGCCATTGCCAAACCCTAGCAATTCGGTCCTACCGATAGGGATCTCGGTCTCACCGAGATGGGGTTGCAAACTCTCTGTTTCCCTTTCGTAACTTTTCGGTCTCACCGAAAGAGCGAATCGGTCCCACCGAGATTGCAATGTAAACTCCGTGTTTCCCTTTTGTAACTTTTCGGTCTCACCGAAAGAGCAAATCGGTCCCACCGAGTTTGCCTGACCAACTCTCTGGTTAGCTAATTACCAAAATCGGTCTCACCGAGTTTGTGTAATCGGTCTCACCGAGATTACGTTATGCCCAAACCCTAACAGAATCGGTCCTACCGAGTTGCATGTCAGTCCCACCGAAAATCTCTAACGGTCACTAGGTTTACCTTTTCGGTCTGACCGAGTTTATTGATTCGGTCCCACCGAGATTGGTAGATTGTGTGTAACGGTTGGATTTTGTGTGGAGGCTATATATACCCCTCCACCTCCTCTTCATTCATGGAGAGAGCCATCAGAACACATACACAATTCCAACTCATATGTTCTAAGAGAGAACCACCTACTCATGTGTTGAGACCAAGATATTCCATTCCTACCATATGAATCTTGATCTCTAGCCTTCCCCGAGTTGCTTTCCAATCAAATCTTCTTTCCACCAGATCCAAATCCTATGAGAGAGAGTTGAGTGTTGGGGAGACTATCATTTCAAGCACAAGAGCAAGGAGTTCATTATCAACACACCATTTGTTACTTCTTGGAGAGTGGTGTCTCCTAGATTGGCTAGGTGTCACTTGGGAGCCTCCGACAAGATTGTGGAGTTGAACCAAGGAGTTTGTAAGGGCAAGGAGATCGCCTACTTCGTGAAGATCTACCGCTAGTGAGGCAAGTCCTTCGTGGGCGATGGCCATGGTGGGATAGACAAGGTTGCTACTTCGTGGACCCTTCATGGGTGGAGCCCTCCGTGGACTCGCGCAACCGTTACCCTTCGTGGGTTGAAGTCTCCATCAACGTGGATGTAGGATAGCACCACCTATCTGAACCACGGGAAAAACATCCGTGTCTCCAATTGCATTTGAATTCTCCAAACCCTTCCCTTTACATTCTTGCAAGTTGCATGCTTTACTTTCCGCTGCCAATATACTCTTTGCATGCTTGCTTGAATTGTGTGATGATTGCTTGACTTGTCCTAAAATAGCTAAAATCTGCCAAGAACTAAAATTGGGAAAAGGTTAAGTTTTTATTTGGTCAAGTAGTCTATTCACCCCCCCTCTAGACATGCTTTCGATCCTACAATTTTGCCCACCATGGCTCCGCTGCATTCCACTTGTTGCCACCGACTACCTTCGGTTTGACATTGAAGGTCTTCAGCCACAGGCCGAAGTGGGGCCGGACGTGGAGGAAAGCATCGCACACGACGATGAACGCCGGGATGTTGAGGATGAAGTTCGGGGCCAGATCATGGAAGTCCAGCCAATAATAGAACATAAGGCCGCGAACGAATGGATGGAGGGGATACCCTAGTCCGCGGACGAAGTGGGTGAGGAAAACCACCCTTTTGTAAGGTTCCGGGGTAGGGACGATCTGCCCCACGGCTGGCAGCCGGTGCGCAATATCCGCGGCTAAGTATCCGGCCCCGCGCAGCTTTTTGATGTCTCCCTCCGTAACGGAGGAGACCATCCACTTGCCTCCCGCTTCGGACATGTTTGGACAGGGTTGAGGAGAAGGATGTGGACTTGGGCGTTGGAGCTCGAGTTCGCGAGAATGGATGAGCAAGGAGGAAGAAGGCGTGGGTAGAAAAAGGTGAACCCTTATCCCTAAAGGAAATATGCCCTAGAGGCAATAATAAAGTTATTATTTATTTCCTTATTTCATGATAAATGTTTATTATTCATGCTAGAATTGTATTAACCGGAAACATAATACATGTGTGAATACATAGACAAACAGAGTGTCACTAGTATGCCTCTACTTGACTAGCTCGTTAATCAAAGATGGTTATGTTTCCTAACCATGGACAAAGAGTTGTTATTTGATTAACGGGATCACATCATTAGATGAATGATCTGATTGACATGACCCATTCCGTTAGCGTAGCACTTGATCATTTAGTATGTTGCTATTGCTTTCTTCATGACTTATACATGTTCCTATGACTATGAGATTACGTAACTCCCGTGTGCCGGAGGAACACTTTGTGTGCTACCAAACATCACAACGTAACTGGGTGATTATAAAGGTGCCCTACAGGTGTCTCCAGAGGTACATGTTGGGTTGACATGTTTCGTGATTAGGATTTGTCACTCCGATCATCGGAGAGGTATCTCTGGGCACTCTCGGTAATGCACATCACTTAAGCCTTGCAAGCATTGCAACTAATGAGTTAGTTGTGGGATGATGTATTACGGAATGAGTAAAGAGACTTTCCGGTAACGAGATTGAACTAGGTATTGAGATACCGACGATCGAATCTCAGGCAAGTAACATACCGATGACAAAGGGAACAACGTATGTTGTTATGCGGTCTGACCAATAAAGCTCTTCGTAGAATATGTGGGAGCCAATATGAGCATCTAGTTTCCGCTATTGGTTATTGGCCGGAGACGTGTCTCGGTCATGTCTACATTGTTCTTGAACCCGTAGGGTCCGCACGCTTAAGGTTTCGATGACAGTTATATTATGAGTTTATGAGTTCTGATGTACCGAAGGAGTTCGGAGTCCCAGATGGGATCGGGGACATGACGAGGAGTCTCGAAATGGTCGAGATGTAAAGATCGATATATTGGACGACTATATTCGGACATCGGAAAGGTTCCGAGTGATTTGGGTATATTTTCGGAGGTACCGGGGAGTTACGGGAATACGAGGAAGAAGCAATGGGCCTTAATGGGCCTTAGTGGAAAGGAGCAGGAGGTGGCGCGCGCCCCTCCCAAGCCCAATCCGAATTGGACAAGGGGTTTGGGGCGTGGCCCCTCTCTCTCTTCCTTCCCCTCTTCCCCCCTTTCCCCCCTTCTCCTAGTTGGACTAGGAAAGGTGGAAACCTACTCCAACTAGGAGTAGGAATCCTACTCCTCCTTGGTGCGCCCACAAGGGCCGGCCGGCCTCCCCCTTGCTCCTTTATATACGGGGGTAGGGGGCACCCCATAGACACAAGTTGATCCACGTGATCATATTCTTAGCAGTGTGCGGTGCCCCCTTCCACCATAGTCCTCGATAATATTGTAGCGGTGCTTAGGCGCTTAGGCAAAGCCCTGCGACAGTAGTACATCAAGATCGTCACCACGCCGTCGTGCTGACGGAACTCTTCCCCGACACTTTGCTGGATCGGAGTCCGGGGATCATCATCGAGCTGAATGTGTGCTAGAACTCGGAGGTGCCGTAGTTTCGGTGCTTGATCGGTCGGGCCGTGGAGACGTATGACTACATCAACCAAACGTTTCCATTGTCGATCTACAAGGGTACGTAGATCACACTCTCCCCTCTCGTTGCTATGCATCACCATGATCTTGCGTGTGCGTAGGAAATTTTTTGAAATTACTACGTTCCCCAACAGTGGCTTCCGAGCCTAGGTTTTATGTGTTGATGTTATATGCACGAGTAGAACACAAGTGAGTTGTGGGCGATATAAGTCATACTGCTTACCAGCATGTCGTACTTTGGTTCAGCGGTATTGTTGGATGAAGCGGCCCAGACCGACATTACGCGTACGCTTACGCGAGACTGGTTTTACTGCCGTGCTATGCACACAGGTGACTAGCGGGTGTCAGTTTCTCCAACTTTAGTTGAACCAAGTGTGGCTAATCCCGGTCCTTGCGAAGGTTAAAATAGCACCAACTTGACAAACTATCGTTGTGGTTTTTATGCGTAGGTAAGATTGGTTCTTGCTTAAGCCCGTAGCAGCCACGTAAAACTTCCAACAACAAAGTAGAGGACGTCTAACTTGTTTTTGCAGGGCATGTTGTGATGTGATATGGTCAAGACATGATGCTAAATTTTATTGTATGAGATGATCATGTTTTGTAACCGAGTTATCGGCAACTGGCAGGAGCCATATGGTTGTTGCTTTATTGTATGCAATGCAATCGTGCTGTAATGCTTTACTTTATCACTAAGCGGTAGCGATAGTCGTGGAAGCATAAGATTGGCGAGACGACAACGATGCTACGATGGAGATGAAGGTGTCGCGCCGGTGACGATGGTGATCATGACGGTGCTTCGGAGATGGAGATCACAAGCACAAGATGATGATGGCCATATCATATCACTTATATTGATTGCATGTGATGTTTATCTTTTATGCATCTTATCTTGCTTTGATTGACGGTAGCATTATAAGATGATCTCTCACTAAATTATCAAGATAAAAGTGTTCTCCCTGAGTATGCACCGTTGCCAAAGTTCGTCATGCCCAGACACCACATGATGATCGGGTGTGATAAGCTCTACGTCCATCTACAACGGGTGCAAGACAATTTTGCACACGCGGAATACTCAGGTTAAACTTGACGAGCCTAGCATATGCAGATATGGCCTCGGAACACTGGAGACCGAAAGGTCGAGCGTGAATCATATAGTAGATATGATCAACATAGTGATGTTCACCATTGAAAACTACTCCATCTCACGTGATGATCGTACATGGTTTAGTTGATTTGGATCACGTGATCACTTAGATGATTAGAGGGATGTCTATCTAAGTGGGAGTTCTTAAGTAATATGATTAATTGAACTTAAATTTATCATGAACTTAGTCCTGATAGTATTAGCATATCTATATTGTAGATCAATAGCTCGCGTTGTTGCTTCCCTATGTTTGTTTTGATACGTTCCTAGAGAAAAACTATGTTGAAAGATGTTAGTAGCAATGATGCGGATTGGATCTGTGATGAGGTTTATCCTCATTGCTGCATAGAAAAATTATGTCCTTGATGCACCACTAGGTGACAGACCTATTGCAGGAGCAGATGCAGACGTTATGAACGTTTGGCTAGCTGAAAATGATGACTACTTGATAATTTAGTGCACCATGCTTAACAGCTTAGAATCGGGACTTCAAAGACGTTTTGAACGTCATGGACCATATGAGATGTTCCAGGAGTTGAAGTTAATATTTCAAGCAAATACCCGAGTTGAGAGATATGAAGTCTCCAACAAGTTCTATAGCTACAGGATGGAGGAGAATCGCTCAACTAGTGAGCATGTGCTCAGATTGTGTGGGTACTACAATCGCTTGAATCAAGTGGGAGTTAATCTTCCAGATAAAATAGTGATTGACAGAATTCTCTAGTCACCATCACCAAGTTAGTAGAACTTCGTGATGAACTATAATATGCAAGGGATGACGAAAGTAATTCCCAAGCTCTTCGTGATGCTGAAAACGACGAAGGTAGAAATCAAGAAAAACATCAAGTGTTGATGGTTAACAAGACCACTAGTTTCAAGAAAAAGGGCAAAGGGAAGAAGAAGGGGAACTTCAAGAAGAACAGCAAGCAAGTTGCTGATCAAGAGAAGAAACCCAAGTCTGGACCTAAGCCTGAAACTGAGTGCTTCTACTGCAAATGGACTGGTCACTGGAAGCGGAACTACCCCAAGTGATTGGCGGATAAGAAGGATGGCAAAGTGAACATAAGTATATTTGATATACATGATTATTGATGTGTACTTTACTAGTGTTTATAGCAACCCCTCAGTATTTGATACTAGTTCAGTTGCTAAGAATAGTAACTCGAAACGGGAGTTGCAGAATGAACAGAAACTAGTTAAGGGTGAAGTGACGATGAGTGTTGGAAATAGTTCCAAGATTGATATGATCATCATCACACACTCCCTATACTTTCGGGATTAGTGTGGAACCTAAATAAGTGTTATTTGGTGTTGAGCATGAATATGATTTTGATCATGTTTATTGCAATACGGTTATTCATTTAAGTTAGAGAACAATTGTTGTTCTGTTTACATGAATAAAACCTTCTATGGTCATACACACCAACGAAAATGGTTTGTTGGATCTCGATCATAGTGATACACATATTCATAATATTGAAGCCAAAAGATGCAAAGTTAATAATGATAGTGCAAATTATTTGTGGCACTGCCGTTTAAGTCATATTGGTGTAAAGCGCATCAAGAAACTCCATGCTGATGGAATTTTGGAATCACTTGATTGTGAATCACTTGATGCTTGCGAACCATGCCTCATGGGCAAGATGACTAAGACTCCGTTCTCCGAAACAATGGAGCAAGCAACAAACTTATTGGAAATAATACATACTGATGTATGCGGTCCGATGAGTATTAAGGCTCGCAGCAAGTATCATTATTTTCTGACCTTCACAGATGATTTGAGCAGATATGGGTATATCTACTTGATGAAACATAAGTCTGAAACATTTGAAAAGTTCAAAGAATTTCAGAGTGAAGTGGAAAATCATCGTGACAAGAAAATAAGGTTTTCTACGATCTGATCGCGGAGACAAATATTTGAGTTACGAGTTTGGTCTTCAATTAAAACAATGTGGAATAGTTTCACAAATTCGTGCCACCTGGAACACCACAGCATAATGGTGTGTCTGAACGTCATAGCCGTACTTTATTAGATATAGTGCAAATCTATGATGTTTCTTACCGATTTACCACTATCGTTTTTGAGGTAATGCATTAAAGACAGCTGCATTCATGTTAAAAAGGGGCACCATCTAAGTCTGTTGAGACGACACAATCTGAACTGTGGTTTGGCAAGAAACCAAAGTTGTCGTTTCTTAAAGTTTGGGGTTGTGATGCTTATATGAAAAAGTTTCATCCTGATAAGCTCAAACCCAAATCAGAGAAATATGTCTTCATAGGATACCCAAAGGAGACTGTTGGGTACACCTTCTATCACAGATCCGAAGGCAAGACATTCGTTGCTGAGAATGGATACTTTCTAGAGAAGGAGTTTCTCTCAAAAGAAGTGAGTGGGAGGAAAGTAGAAAACTTGATAAGGTAATTATACCATCTCCCTTATTGGAAAGTAGTTCATCACAGAAATCTTTTCTTGTGACTACTACACCAATTAGTGAGGAAGCTAATGATGATGATCATGTAACTTCAGATCAAGTTACTAACGAATCTCATAGGTAAACCAGAGTGAGATCCGCACCAGAGTGGTACGGTAATCCTGTTCTGGAGGTCATGTTACTTGACCATGACGAACCTACGAACTATGAGGAAGCGATGATGAGCCCAGATTCCGCAAAATGTTTAAGGCCATGAAATCTGAGATATGATCCATGTATGAGAACAAAGTATGGACTTTGATGGATTTGCCCGATCGGCAAGCCATAGAAAATAAATGGATCTTCAAGAGGAAGACAGACGCTGATAGTAGTGTTACTATCTACAAAGCTAGAATTGTCGCAAAAGGTTTTCGACAAGTTCAAGGTGTCGACTACGATGAGAGTTTCTCACTCGTATCTATGCTTAAGTCTGTCCAAATCATGTTAGCAATTGCCGCATTTTATGAAATCCGGCAAATGGATAAACAAAACTGCATTCCTTATTGGATTTATTAAAGAAGAGTTGCATATGATGCGACTAGAAGGTTTTGTCGATCCTAAAAATGTTAACAAAATATGCAAGCTCCAGCGATCCATCTATGGACTAGTGCAAGCATCTCGGAGTTGGAATATATGCTTTGGTAAGTTGATCAAAGCATATAGTTTTATACAGACTTGCGATGAAGCCTGTATTTACAAGAAAGTGAGTGGGAGCACTACAGCATTTCTGATAAGTATATGTAAATGACATATTGTTGATCGGAAATAATGTAGAATTATTCTGCAAAGCATAAAGGAGTATTTGAAAGGAGTTTTTTGAAGAAGGACCTCGGTGAAGCTGCTTACATATTGAGCATCAAGATCTATAGAGATAGATCAAAACGCTTGATAAGTTTTTTCAATGAGTACATACCTTGACAAGATTTTGAAGTAGTTCAAAATGGAACAGTCAAAGAAAGAGTTCTTGCCTGTGTAACAAGGTGTGAAGTTGAGTAAGACTCAAAGCCTGACCACGGCAGAAGATAGAAAGAGAATGAAAGTCATTCCCTATGCCTCAGCCATAGGTTCTATAAAGTATGCCATGCTATGTACTAGATCTATTGTATACCCTACACTGATTTTGGCAAGGGGGTACAATAATGATCTAGGAGTAGATCACTGGACAGCGGTCAAAATTATCCTTAGTGGAATAAGGATATGTTTCTCGATTATGGAGGTGACAAAAAAGGTTCGCCGTAAAGGGTTACGTCGATGCAAGTTTGGACACCGATCTGGATGACTCTAAGCCTCGATATAGATACATATTGAAAGTGGGAGCAATTAGCTAGAGTAGCTCCGTGCAGAGCATTGTAGACATAGAAAATTGCAAAATACATAACGGATCTGAATGTGAAAGACCCGTTGACTAAGATTCTCTCACAAGCAAAACATGATCACACCTTAGTACTCTTTGGGTGTTAATCACATAGCGATGTGAACTAGATTACTGAATCCAGTAAACCCTTTTGGTGTTGGTCACATGACGATGTGAACTATGGGTGTTAATCACATGGTGATGTGAACTATTGCTGTTAAACCACATGACGATGTGAACTAGATTATTGACTCTAGTGCAAGTGGGAGACTGAAGGAAATATGCCCTAGAGGCAATAATAAAGTTATTATTTATTTCCTTATTTCATGATCAATGTTTATTATTCATGCTAGAACTGTATTAACCAGAAACATAATACATGTGTGAATACATAGACAAACAGAGTGTCACTAGTATACCTCTACTTGACTAGCTCGTTAATCAAAGATGGTTATGTTTCCTAACCATGGACAAAGAGTTGTTATTTGATTAACGGGATCACATCATTAGATGAATGATATGATTGACATGACCCATTCTGTTAGCTTAGCACTTGATCATTTAGTATGTTGCTATTGCTTTCTTCATGACTTATACATGTTCCTATGACTATGAGATTATGTAACTCCCGTGTGCCGGAGGAACACTTTGTGTGCTACCAAACGTCACAACGTAACTGGGTGATTATAAAGGTGCTCTACAGGTGTCTCCAAAGGTACATGTTGGGTTGACATATTTCGAGATTAGGATTTGTCACTCCGATCGTCGGAGAGGTATCTCTGGGCACTCTCGGTAATGCACATCACTTAAGCCTTGCAAACATTGAAACTAATGAGTTAGTTGCGGGATGATGTATTACGGAACGAGTAAAGAGACTTTCCGGTAACGAGATTGAACTAGGTATTGAGATACCGACGATCGAATCTCGGGCAAGTAACATACCGATGACAAAGGGAACAACGTATGTTGTTGTGCGGTCTGACCGATAAAGATCTTCATAGAATATGTGGGAGTCAATATGAGCATCCAGGTTCCGCTATTGGTTATTGACCGGAGACGTGTCTCGGTCATGTCTACATTGTTCTCGAACCCGTAGGGTCCGCACGCTTAAGGTTTCGATGACAGTTATATTATGAGTTTATGAGTTTTTATGTACCGAAGGAGTTCGGTGTCCCGGATGAGATCGGGGATATGACGAGGAGTCTCAAAATGGTCGAGACGTAAAGATCGATATATTGGACGACTATATTCGGACATCGGAAAGGTTCCGAGTGATTCAGGTATTTTCGGAGATACCGGGAAGTTACAAGAATACGAGGAAGAAGCAATGGGCCTTAATGGGCCTTATTGGAAAGGAGTAGGAGGTGGCGCGCGCCCCTCCCAAGCCCAGTCTGAATTGGACAAGGGGTTTGGGGCGCGGCCCCTCTCTCTCTTCCTTCCGCTCTTCCCCCCTTTCCCCCCTTCTCCTAGTTGGACTAGGAAAGGTGGAAACCTACTCCAACTAGGAGTAGGAATCCTACTCCTCCTTGGCGCGCCCACAAGGGCCGGCCGGCCTCCCCCTTTCTCCTTTATATACGGGGGCAGGGGGCACCCCATAGACACAAGTTGATCCACGTGATCATATTCTTAGCCGTGTGTGGTGCCCCCTTCCACCATAGTCCTCGATAATATTGTAGCGGTGCTTAGGCGCTTAGGCGAAGCCCTGCGACAGTAGTACATCAAGATCGTCACCACGCCGTTGTGCTGACGGAACTCTTCCCCGACACTTTGCTGGATCGGAGTCCGGGGATTGTCATCGAGCTGAACGTGTGCTAGAACTCGGAGGTGCCGTAGTTTCGGTGCTTGATCGGTCGGGCCGTGGAGACGTACGACTACATCAACCAAACGCTTCCGTTGTCGATCTACAAGGGTACGTAGATCACACTCTCCCCTCTCGTTGCTATCCATCACCATGATCTTGCGTGTGCGTAGGAAATTTTTTGAAATTACTACGTTCCCCAACAATCCCTTTATAAGGGTGGACGAAACTATGTGCCCCCACCAGCATGGTAAAACTCTCTTATCCCCCAAGTGCCGTAATTGATGGCGCGGTTGGGTTACCCACATCCGTATTGATGGGAATCCCGAAATAAGGGGACACGATTTCTGCTTCGACAAGACGTACCAAGGAAACCGCCTCGCGAAACACGCTGAGGTTGGTTGTGAAAAACAATTCGAATGGTGACCTGGCTATGGTGTGGTGTCACACTGCAGAATGCGTCGGCAGATTAGATTTGTGAAAATATTATTCTCTCTACGGTTGTATGTGGAACTTGTTTTGCAGAGTCGGACACGATCCTCGTGTTCAAAATCTTCTATGAAGTATTCGGATAAGGAACCTGCCTTGCAATGTTAAAGACAATCTGCGCGCCGGACTCATCGTCATTGAAGCCTGATTCAGGGGCTACTGAGGGAGTCCTGGATTAGGGGGTATCCGTACAGCCGGATTATATCCTTTGGCCGTACTGTTGGACTATGAAGATACAAGATTGAAGACTTCGTCCCGTGTCCGGATGGGACTCTCCTTGGCATGGAAGGCAAGCTTGGCAATACGGATATATAGATCTCCTTCCTTGTAACCGACTCTGTGTAACTCTAGCCCCCTCTGGTGTCTATATAAACTGGAGGGTTTAATCCGTAGGACCAACAACAACAATCATACCATAGGCTAGCTTCTAAGGTTTAGCCTCTTCGATCTCGTGGTAGATCAACTCTTGTAATACTCATATCATCAAGATCAATCAAGCAGGAGTAGGGTTTTACCTCCATCGAGAGGGCCCGAACCTGGGTAAAAATATCGTGTCCCCCGTCTCCTGTTACCATCCGCCAAGACGCACAGTTCGGGACCCCCTACCCAAGATCTGCCGGTTTTGACACCAACAATAACCCTCAGGTACAACAGGCAATTCATATCTAGGGGGAGAATCTTCATCATCACTTTCATCAATATTATCAGTTTCACTAATTTCATTCTCTCAAGCCCTAGCAAGTTGTTCATCAAGAAATTCACCAAGTGGCACAGTAGTATCAAGCATAGAAGTAGTTTCATCATAAGTATCATGCATAGCAGAAGTGGCATCATCAATAACACACGACATATCAGAATTAATAGCAGAAGCAGGTTTAGGTGTCGCAAGTTTACTCAAAACAGAAGGTGAATCAAGTGCAGAGCTAGATGGCAGTTCCTTACCTCCCCTCATAGTTGAGGGGAAAATCTTGGTTCTTTGATCTTTCAAGTTCTTCATAATGATAAGAAGATATAAATCCCAAGTGACTCATACAACACAGCTATGCTCCCCGGCAATGGCGCCAGAAAATGGTCTTGATAACCCACAAGTATAGGGGATCCTAACAGTTTTTGAGGGTAGAGTATTCAACCCAAATTTATTGATTCGACACAAGGGGAGCCAAAGAATATTCTCAAGTATTAGTAGCTGAGTTGTCAATTCAACCACTCCTGGAAACTTAATATCTGCAGCAAGGTATTTAGTAGCAAAGTAATATGATAATAATGGTAACGGTAGCAAAAGTAATATTTTTGGGTTTTATAGTGATTGTAACAACAGCAACGAAATGTACATAAGCGAAGAACAATATATGAAAAGCTCATAGGCAATGGATCGGTGATGGAGAATTATGCCGGATGCGATTATTTATGCAACCATTATAACATAGGGTGACATAGAACTAGCTCCAATTCATCAATGTAATGTAGGCATGTATTCCGAATATAGTCATACGTGCTTATGGAAATGAACTTGCATGACATCTTTTGTCCTACCCTCCCATGGCAGAGGGGTCCTATTGGAAACTAAGGGATATTAAGGCCTCCTTTTAATAGAGTACCAGACCAAAGCATTAACACATAGTGAATACATGAACTCCTCAAACTACGGTCATCACCGGGAGTGGTCCCGATTATTGTCACTTCGGGGTTGCCGGATCATAACACATAGTAGGTGACTATAGACTTGCAAGATAGGATCAAGAACTCACATATATTCATGAAAACATAATAGGTTCCGATCTGAAATCATGGCACTCGAGCCCTAGTGACAAGCATTAAGCATAGCAAAGTCATAGAAACATCAATCTCAGAACATAGTGGATACTAGGGATCAAACCCTAACAAAACTAACTCGATTACATGATAAATCTCATCCAACCCATCACCGTCTAGCAAGCCTACGATGGAACTACTCACGCACGGCGGTGAGCATCATGGAATTGGTGATGGAGGAAGGTTTATGATGACGATGGCGACGGAATCCCTCTCCGGAGCCCCGGACGGACTCCGGATCAACCCTCCCGAGAGAGTTTAGGGCTTGGCGGCAGCTCCGTATTGCAAAACGCGATGAATACTTCTCTCTGATTTTTTTCTCCCCGAACACGAATATATGGAGTTGGAGTTGAGGTCGATGGAGCGTTAGGGGGCCCACGAGGCAGGGGGCACGCCCAGGGGGTAGGCGCGCCACACACCCACGTGGACAGGGTGTGGGCCCCCTGACATGGATTCTTATTCCAGTATTTTTTTATGTATTACAAAAATAATCTCCATTGATTTTTAGGTCATTCCAAGAACTTTTATTTCTGCACAAAAATAACACCATGGCAATTCTGCTGAAAACAGTATTAGTACGGGTTAGTTCCATTCAAATCATGCAAGTTAGAGTCCAAAACAAGGGGCAAAAGTGTTTGGAAAAGTAGATACGTTGGAGACGTATCAACTCCCCCAAGCTTAAACCTTTGCTTGTCCTCAAGCAATTCAGTTGATAAACTAAAAGTGATAAAGAAAAACTTTTGCAAACTCTGTTTGCTCTTGTTGTTATAAATATGTAAAGCCAGCATTTAGGTTTTCTGCAAAGATTATGAACTAACCATATTCACAATAACAATTAGCTCTCATGTTTACTCATATCAATGGCATAATCAACTAGCGAGCAATAATAATAAATCTCGGATGACAACACTTTCTCAAAACAATCATAATATGATATAACAAGATGGTATCTCGCTAGCCCTTTCTGAGACCACAAAACATAAATGCGGAACACCTTTAAAGATCAAGGACTGACTAGACATTGTAATTCATGGTAAAAGAAATCCAGTCAAGCCATACTCAATGTAAACTAATAGTAATGGATGCAAATGACAGCGGTGCTCTCCAACAGGTGCTTTTTAATAAGAGGATGATGACTCGGCATAAAAGTTAATAGATATGCCCTTCGGAGAGGGAAGCAGGGATTTGTAGAGGTGCCAGAGCTCGGTTTTGAAATAGATATGAATACTATTTTGAGCGGTATTGTCACACCCTAGCTAGTCCATGCATTTGAGTGTGCATCATGTTTACTTTCATCAGAAACTTGAAATGGGAAAGGCAGAACCCCCAGCACCCCCCCCCCCCCTGAAATCAACTAGGGTTTACTAAAAATAATTTCAATGAACCTGAAATGCCCTTCTAAAATGTTCACCCTCCTTGTCTTAGGTTAGAACCTCTGGCAAAATTGGTGCACAATTTTCTAGGTCAACAGAAGGTCATTGGTTTAAACCATAAATATTTGAATTTGGGCATTTAAATGCTATTAAATAATTTAAGTGCTCAAATAATTCTGGAAATAATTGTTTGCTGTTAGGATTAATCCCAATAGAGCCCACAATTATTTTCAGGATTTTAGAAAGTGCCTAGGTATTTTAAATAAAGCCCTAAAGCTACAGAAAAATAGAAAAAGAAAACAAAATCAAAAAAAGGGGGAAAGCAGCCCACCTGGGCCTTACCTGGCTCGGCCCAGCCTACTGGCTCGGCCAGTCACCCCCTACCTCGCGCGAGGAGGCAGGGGCGCGTGCTCGCCGCGCGCCGGCCACGCGCCGGCCACCTCCTGCTTCTGCCGACGCCGGGAGACGCCCTGAAGTGCCACGCGACCCCCCTCGTCTCCCTCTCGTCCTCTCTCACTCTCCCCCTCGTCCCCCTCTTTCTCTCCCGCGATGGCCGAGCGCGCCCCTCGCCGCCGATCACCGTAGCTGCCGCCAGAGACCTCCCCTCGCCCCTCCGACGAGTCCATAAGCTTCGCCTCGGCTCCCTCGTCCTCCCCACCGAGCCACGCTTCGCCGGAAGCCCTGCAACGCCGCCTTCGCCCTCGTCTTCAACCTCGGGCATCCGAGATCGCCGGCGACCTCACCTCTTCTCCAGCCCGTCCTCGAGCCCGCTGAGACCACCGCTGCACTCCCCGTGAGCCTCTCTCTCGATCCCCACCTTCCCTTTGCTCGTTCGCGCCCTGTAGCTCCGATTTCCACCGCGGCCGAAGCTCGCCGGCGCCATGCCTCGTCGCCGTCGTGGCCAGAGCCACCGTAGCTTGAAGCCGGGCACACCACCGTGCTCAGCGCAGCCCCAGGGACCCGTAGCCACCACCAGTTCTTCCTCTCGTGCACCGTAGCCTCGAAACCGACCTCGCCCGAACTCCGGCGACCGCCAAGCTCGTCGCCAGCATCGTTTCCGGCCACCCCGAGCCCAACTACCACCACCAAACGATGCGGCTCGCTCCCCGCATTGCGTAGCACATCTCCGTCGTCGTTTTGGTCGCCTGAGGGCATTTTCCGAAGCCCTCCGCCGTCTCAGGCCTCGCCGGCGGCTCAACGCCGGCGAGTTGACCTAGTTTGACCCCTGGGTGGGCCCAGGTAGACCCCCCTGAGTCTATGACAGGTGGGGCCGGTCTGTTAACTAAATTAGGATTAGTTTTAATTAAATCTTACTTAATCAGTCACTGACTAGTGGGCCCTGCCTAGTAATTAGGCTAATTAAACATAGTTAGTGCACTGAGAGGCTGACAGAAGGGCCCCACCAGTCAGGTTTGACCTGGGCTGGCGCCCTTGACCTACTGACGTCACCCTGACGCATTGCTGACGCAGTAATTGATTTTCTGGCTTTATTCTTATTCAGGAAATTCCAGAAAATAGTTCAAACTTCAAAAATTCATAGAAATTCAACCATAACTCCAAATGAGATAAATTATATATGAAAAATTATCAGAAAAATTCAATCTATCCATCTGTAATGGTTTCATGCATGACAAAACAAGTTTACCTTGCTGTTTAAGCAGAATAAGGAAATGCACTATACATGCCATATTTAATGAGCAAATATTTGAATCTTTAATTCAAATGAGCTCATCCCTTTCTATTCTAGCTTGCATTAGGCCAAGACACCAACATATTGCCATGTCATAGCATGCATCATATTGTTGCATATCGTCATGTGTTGACTTTGTTCCGATGTGCTTTTCGTGGTAGGTTCTGCCTCTGAGGATATTCACGAGTATCCAACTGAAGGGCAGTATCCCACTACCACTCCATCAGGCAAGCAACCATTGATCATTCCGATACAACCCATGTTCTCGCTCCTGCTCTTGTTTACTGCATTAAGACAACACGATTCAAACTGCTGTGTGCTATGGTAGTTGAACCCTTATCCTCTGCATGACCTGTCATTGCCACAGTAACTAGATGAAACCCACTAGCATGTGTACGAGTTGATTGAGCCATGTTTAGTGATTCCTACCTTGCTATGCCTGCTATGCTTAGAGTTGTGTCAGGTCTGGTTCATCTGGGTGATGGGCTAGAGTGAAATGCTTATGTCAGTAATATGTGGGATGTGTTGAACATGTTTGGTAAAGGTATCGATGAGAGGCCATGTAGGAGTACATGGTGGGTTGTTTCATTGAGGCCATCCCTAAGAACCGAGATCTGTATGCGTGATTTAAGATTCAGCTACTACCACACATTGGGCCCTGAAATATGACCCTGCTCGACTTACTGACCCCTCTCGCCTCGGTCCAGGAGTTGCAACTAGTTTCTGGTGTTTGTAGGTTATGTGTTGGCGGCCGTGCGTAGCGCTGACCCTAGGGGTGGGCTATGTTGCGGTAGATACACCGTGGCACGGTGTACCGAGTCACCCGTTTGGTGTCTCGGGAACCCTGTTCACATCGTTTGGGGCCGTTGAGGACACCCCGGCCAGATTTCCTTGCGGATGGAACCTGAATAGGCGATAAACCTGGACTAGAGACTTGTGAGGTTAGTCAGGTCGTGGTCTACACCCACGTCGGTTTTTGCTTGAAGTCTGCCGAGCACATATCGTGTGCAGACGCTAAGTGGTGGAAACATGTGTGATGAAGTACACCCCTGCAGGGTATAAAACTATTTGAATAGCCGCGTCCGCGGTAAAGGACTACTTGGTTGCCTATACAGTTCATAGACAAGTTAATGGATACTACTAAAAGACTCAAGATAAGTGTGTGTACCGAGGATGGCCCTCTCGCAGGATGACGAGGGAGGATCCCCGGTGGAGTATTGTGTTGGTGAGTAGTGGACTCATGTGCGAAAACTATTTTACTAAAGAGGTTCCGTAGGTTAGCTTAGCTAAGAGTCAAAGCTGGCTTGCTGCATAACCCCCACCACCTTCTTGAGAATGAGCATGTATAGTAGGTTCTGATGTAAGACTTGCTGAGTACCTTTGTACTCATGTTTGCTTATTTATTGTTTTCAGACGACAACACTGCCCCCTCCGATGGGTTTTATGTAGACCTTGACGTCGACGAGTGACTAGCCACCCAGGTGGTGATCCCGGCCATGGAGGGCCCTATGTAGATAGATAGGCTTCGAGAAGCCTTCTTTCTTTCTAGAGTCTGTACTCAGACTAGTTGCTTCCGCATGTGCTTGTATGATTGTATGACTTGAGTGTCGGGTCATGTGACCCCTATCTGTATGAACATGTTATGTATGGCTCCCCGGAGCCTTTAAATAAAGTACTTGAGTTGTAGAGTTTTGTTGTGATGCCATGTTGTATGTACTCATATCAGGCATATTGTGTGTATGATTGAAATGCTTGGTATGAGTGGGATCCGACAATCTAGTTGATTATCCTTGGTAGCCTTTCTTATGGGGAAATGTAGTCTAGTGTTCCTCGAGCCATAGTAGTCTGCTACAGCCCGGTTCACCGGAGTCCTGCTAGCCCAGCACTACTGTTCAGGACACTTGACTGGCCGGCATGTGTTTCACTTCGTCCCTATGTCTGTCCCTTCGGGGAAATGTCACACAGTGACTTCTGGAGTCCTGCCTAGCCTGCTACAGCCCGGAATCTCCGGAGTCCTGTTAGCCCAGTGCTACAGCCCGGAATCACTCATTGATGACCGACATGTTCGATGTGATTCGCGTATGCCTGTCTCCATAGGTCTGTGCTGCTTTGGGTTCACGACTAGCCATGTCGGCCCGGGTTCTCGGTCATATGGATGCTAGCGACACTATCATATACGTGAGCCAAAAGGCGCAAACGGTCCCGGGCCATGGTAAGGCGACACCCGTGGGATACCGTGCGTGAGGCCGCAAAGTGATATGAGGTGTTACCGGCTAGATCGATGTGGCTTAGAATCGGGGTCCTGACAGCGTTGGCATCAGAGCCGGACTGCCTGTAGGTTCGTTGAGCCAAACTGGCCGATGTCGAGTCTAGAAATGCTTTAGTTATATGTAGGGGAATTGATTGTGGAAGGGAACGTAAGGTTCTTTTACTCCTTTACCCTATGCCTCTGATCTGAGTCATTCTCTTCTCATTCAACGTGGGTTAAGGACTAGGCTCTCTTCTTCTATCAGGTTCACGTGTTACTAATCCGTAGTAGCTTATAGGATTATTGCTATGAGTCCCAGTCCAGTTTCTACTATTTTTAGTATGTTGCTATTTGAATCAGAACCTTGATATGATGCTGTTGAGCAGTATTGTGAACTGTTGTGGATGTCTCAAATCTTTTTCTGAGCATTTACAGCCGTTATGCTGTCCAATTTTCCCTAGGAATTCTGATGTCTTTGTCTTGTGGTTGTGCTTTCAGATGGCCAACCGTCCTCAAAACCAAGTGGTTCGCCTGACTAGGTGTCTCGACGTGCCCGGTCATACTGCTATGTTAGTCCGGGTCATGATCGAGACAGGATACCGTTGGTATCCCGAATACACTGTCGAAGAGCAGTTCCGCGACTATAATCAAAGCTAGTATTTCTGCACCGTCAGGATATTTCCTTCCTATCCTGGATCTACCGAGCCCCTTCACTGTTCCTATGGACTCGGGGTTACCGTTGAGATGGCTGTGCAGGATGCTGCCTACTCCATGATGACCATCTTGCGAGTCCGGGCTGGCCTGCTTCGGAACACTGACTTCCGTTACATGCCGGATTCACTTCCGGGTGCGCAAGGGTATCTTCAGGCTATCTATGCTGACTCCACTCAGGAGGACTCATTAACTCGTACCACTGCTGAGATGCTCGAAGATAAGGACCGAGAGAATCAGGCCTTGAGGCTGGAGCTTTTTAATACTCGTGCTGATCATTGGGCCACATTGACTCGGTTTGCACCTGTGGTGCAAGCTGGATGTATGGATACAAGGGATCTGTATCCTATGAGATCAGCTCTGCCAGACATGGTGGATTGGCGTGATGTGGGAGGCATCACCCCACCCCGTGGTCCCCGCAGGCCACCGTTTGTTGGTCCAAGACCTCATCCTAGCCCCTATGGTCCACAGGCTCCTCAGGACCGTCTGTTTCCGGATGATCACGTTGAACTTCCAGGCTATGGAGGTGACTTCTATGAGGACTACTACGGAGCTGTCTGAGTTAGTAGTAGTACCACTAGTATTGTAGTAGTTGTATCTCCACTGTCCTGCGTGACTTGTGGAATATGACTTTGCGTGTAATCGATTCCGGAGGTGTAGACAAATAATGTATAGGAACTTGGAATGCCTCCGATGAGATGTAATGTCCTTCATCATAGTTGTACTATAGCCTAGGCTTGTACTAAACTATGTATGATGTGTATGACCGTTGGTATATATATGGCAGTTTTATATTACCATGACATACGGATGAGCATCTCTGCATTCCGTGTTATCCATTACATTCTGCACTTCCTTGCTAAGTTTGAGCCATCCTTGTCTAAACCGTTGTCTTGTTTTCTCCTAGGATGGTCAACACCCGCGGCAACCCTGCTGTCCCAGAGCAGGGGGAAGCCAGTGCAGCTAGAGGTGAAAATCTGCCTCACCCGCCTTCTCTGGCCGAAGTGATGCTGGAGGCGGAAAGAAACAAGCGTGAGACCAACCGCCTGCTGGAGCGGATTGAGCAGAACACTGCACGCCACCCACGAAATGACTTGGTGGCAATCAATGACTTTATCAAGCTGTACCCACCAAAGTTTAACCATTCCATCGAGCCCCTCGACGCGGATGATTGGCTTCGCAGCATCACCCACAAGCTACGTTCTGCCAACGTAGCCGAAGCCGACAAGGTTACCTATGCTGCCTATCATCTCGAAGGCCCCGCTAGCCATTGGTGGGAAAACTTCGAAGCTATGCGCCCGGTCGGTCAAATCACTACCTGGGCTGAATTCAGTGAGGCTTTCCGTGAGCATCACATCCCGAAAGGTCTCATGGATCGCAAGAGGGAGGAGTTCTGCAACTTCACCCAAGGAAGGCTGACTGTGGATGCATATAGTCGTGAATTTGGGAACCTAGCACGCTATGCTCCTGAAGAGGTTTCTATTGACGCCAAGAAGCAGGCAAGGTTCCGCAAGGGACTTAGCCCTGAGCTTCACCGCGATCTCCGTCTGCACGAGTACACATCCTTTCAGAAGTTGGTCAATAAAGCTATCAGTGCTGAGACAGGCCAGACTGATTATGATGCTTCACGCAAGCACTCCCGTGATTTTGGCTCTTCATCCGGCTCTGGAGCTCAGAAGCGCCGGGTGTGGATTCCAAGCACGGCACTGCCACCCAGGTTCATCCCGAGGCCATCCTTTGAGGTGCCTCGTCCCAACCAGCAATTCGCACCGCCCAAGCCCTATGGTGGCCCCATTGCTAATGCTGCTCCACGCCCCAATGTGGTAACATGCTTCAAGTGTGGAGAGCCGGGTCACTATAGTCGAGAGTGTCCCCAGAACAACCCCAATCAAGCTGGAAAGTCCGTTGGCCGTGGTAAGCCCGCGGGAAAGACTTTCTATGCCAAGCCGGCCACCACTGCCCGTGGCCATGTTAACTATGTTTCAGCCGAGGAGGCTCATGAGGATCCTAACGTCGTCCTTGGTACGCTCCTTGTTAATTGCCATCCGGCATCTGTTCTTTTCGATACTGGAGCATCTCATTCATTCATATCCGAGAACTATGCTCGGTTGCATAACACGACATTCTGTGACATGCCCACTTCTATGGTAATTCAAACTCCGGGTTCCAAATGGCAAACTTCTAGAGTAAGCCATGGGAACAAAATTCTTGTCGATAGACTTGTCTTCCTTGCATCTTTAATAGCTCTCAAGTCCTCCGACATAAACATCATATTGGGTATGGACTGGATGTCATCTCATTATGCTAAGATCGATTGTGCCACTAGAACCGTTCAACTTACTCACCCCTCGGGCAAGACAGTTAATGTCTTAACTCGAGTGGCCAAGCGCCAACTTTACTCCCTAAATGCCAACCCTCTTCCAGACCTTGAGGATGTTCCGGTAGTCCGAGACTTTCCGGATGTCTTTCCAGAAGAACTGCCAAGTGTTCCACTTGACAGGGATGTTGAGTTTGTAATAGACCTTGTTCCAGGAACCGTTCCAATTTCTAGAAGACCCTATAAGATGGCACCCTTAGAACTAGCCGAGCTTAAGAACCAACTCGATGAGTCCTTGAACAAGGGGTTCATCCGTCCTAGTTCCTCTCCTTGGGCTTGCCCCGTCCTCTTCGTCAAGAAGAAGGATGGAACGGATCGAATGGTTGTGGATTACCGACCTGTCAATCTGGTCACCATCAAGAACAAATACCCGCTTCCCAGGATCAACGACCTGTATGATCAGCTTGCTGGATCCTCAGTCTTCTCCAAGATGGATTTGAGGTTGGGCTACCATCAAATCAAAATCAGAAACGGGGACATTCCCAAAACGGCCTTTGTTACTCGTTACGGCCAATACGAGTACACAGTCATGTCCTTCGGTTTAACCAATGCCCCGACTACTTTTTCTCGGTTAATGAACTCAGTCTTCATGGAGTACTTGGACAAATTCGTCGTAGTATACCTCGATGACATACTCATCTACTCCAAGAATGAAGAGGAACATGCCGAACATCTAAGGCTGGTATTGATGAAACTTCAAGAGCATCGCCTTTATGCCAAATTCTCCAAGTGTGAATTTTGGTTGCCAGAAGTGACCTATCTAGGCCATGTAATCTCTGGTAAGGGTATTGCTGTCAATCCCGAGCGAGTTCAAGCCGTCCTTGATTGGACTCCACCTGAAACGGTCAAGCAAGTTCGGAGTTTCCTTGGCCTAGCGAGCTATTGCCGCCGCTTCGTCGAGAACTTCTCCAAGGTTGCTAAACCTCTAACTGAACTCCTCAAGAAAGATAAAAAGTTCGAGTGGACTCCACAGTGCGAGTTCAGTTTTCAGGAACTGAAAAGACGCCTGACATCTGCTCCCGTACTGGTACCACCAGATTTCTCCAAGGACTTTATTATCTATTGCGACGCCTTGCGACAAGGACTAGGTTGCATACTCATGCAAGATCGTCAGGTAATTGCCTACGCTTCACGGCAATTACACCCACATGAGGAAAATTATCCCACACATGATCTAGAGCTTGCAGCTGTAGTCCATGCACTTAAAACCTGGCGACATTACCTTCTCAGTAATCGTTGCGAGATCTTCACCGATCACCAAAGTTTGAAATATATCTTCACCCAACCAGATTTGAATCTTAGGCAAAGATGTTGGGTCGAGTTGATCTCAGATTAGGACTTAGGAATAACTTACACCCCCGGCAAAGCCAATGTCATGGCTGATGCACTAAGTCATAAGTCCTATTGTAACAACCTGATTTTACAACAAAGTCAACCACTTCTCCATGAGGAATTTCGTAAGCTTAATCTTCACATTGTTCCTCGAGGATTCCTATCCACCCTGGTGGCGAAACCTACCCTTATGGATCAAATCATAGCTGCCCAGAAGCATGATAAGGGCATATCCCGGATTAAGGAAAACATTGCTAGCGGAGTTGCTAAATGTTTCTCCATGGATGAGCAAGGTGCTGTCTTCTTCGAGAACCGTCTGGTGGTTCCCAAGAAACAACATCTACGCCAGATGATCCTTAAGGAAGCTCATGAATCCCCTCTCACCATTCATCCCGGTAGTACTAAAATGTATCAAGACCTACGCCAGAGGTTTTGGTGGACTAGGATGAAGAGAGAAATCGCTCAATACATTGCTAATTGCAATGTTTGTCATCATGTTAAAGCAGAGCATCAACGGCCTGCTGGCACCCTTCAACCTTTGGCTATTCCTGAATGAAAATGTGATAAAATCAGTATGGATTAAATCACTGGGTTTCCCAGGACCAAGAGAGGGAATAATGCCATCTTCGTCGTGATCGACCGTCTTTCCAAAGTAGCCCACTTTCTACCTGTTCGTGAGAGTATCACCGCTAGCCAGCTAGCTGACTTATACATCTCCCGAATAGTGTCTCTTCATGGTGTTCCATTGGAAATTAACTCAGACCGTGGGAGTCTCTTCACCTCTCGATTTTGGGAAAGTTTCCAAAATGCTATGGGAACTCGTCTCTCCTTTAGTACCGCCTTCCATCCTCAATCAAGTGGCCAAGTAGAGCGAGTCAATCAAATTCTGGAAGATATGCTCCGAGCTTCTGTTATCTCGTTCGGAATGAGTTGGGAGAAATGCCTTCCATTCGCGGAGTTTGCTTATAACAATAGCTATCAAGCCAGCTTGGGCAAAGCTCCTTTCGAAGTTCTCTATGGACGAAAATGTCGAACGCCTCTTAACTGGTCAGAAACCGGGGAAAGACAACTCTTTGGCCCGGATATGATTCAGGAAGCGGAAGAGCAAGTTCGCATTATTCGTGAGAAATTGAAAACAGCCCAATCTCGCCAAAAGAGTCAATATGATCGTAAACATAAGCCTATGACTTATGAAGTTGACGAGAAGGCTTACCTTCGGGTTACCCCGTTAAAGGGAACCCATCGCTTCGGTATCAAAGGTGAATTGGCTCCTCGTTACATTGGACCCTTTCGCATTCTTGCCAAACGAGGAGAAGTTGCCTACCAATTGGAACTACCTCCGCATCTTTCCAGAGTTCATGATGTCTTCCACGTTTTGCAACTCAGGCGTTGCTTCGCGGATCCTATCCGTGGAGTGGACCACGAAACACTTGATTTACAAGATAACCTCTCTTATCGAGAATATCCCGTTCGTATCCTGGATCAAGCCGAGCGTACCACTCGACGTCATAATATCAAGTTTCTCAAGGTTCAATGGTCACACCATTCCGAGGAAGAAGCCACTTGGGAAAGGGAGGATCGTCTTCGACTCGAGTACCCCACCTTCTTTCCAGAGGATCCTAAATCTCGGGACGAGATTCTTTTGAGTGGGGGTGAGTTGTCACACCCTAGCTAGTCCATGCATTTGAGTGTGCATCATGTTTACTTTCATCAGAAACTTGAAATGGGAAAGGCAGAACCCCCAGCACCCCCCCTGAAATCAACTAGGGTTTATTAAAAGTAATTTCAATGAACCTGAAATGTCCTTCTAAAATGTTCACCCTCCTTGTCTTAGGTTAGAACCTCTGGCAAAATTGGTGCACAATTTTCTAGGTCAATAGAAGGTCATTGGTTTAAACCATAAATATTTGAATTTGGGAATTTAAATGCTATTAAATAATTTAAGTGCTCAAATAATTCTGGAAATAATTGTTTGCTGTTAGGATTAATCCCAATAGAGCCCACAATTATTTTCAGGATTTTAGAAAGTGCCTAGGTATTTTAAATAAAGCCCTAAAGCTACAGAAAAATAGAAAAAGAAAACAAAATCAAAAAAAGGGGGAAAGCAGCCCACCTGGGCCTTACCTGGCTCGGCCCAGCCTACTGGCTCGGCCAGTCACCCCCTACCTCGCGCCAGGAGGCAGGGGCGCGTGCTCGCCGCACGCCGGCCACGCGCCATGTCACGACCGGTTTTCCAATAAAAATATTTATTGAGAAACCAATCTTTGAGTCCAGTATGAGAGAAAATCCTCCTCACTGGTCGACAAATACTTGATACAATAAGCCAGTAGCATAGAATATATTACAGGGTTGAGCTAGGGCTGCTCAACGAATTATTACAAGCGCGCCAATAATTATACATAATGGCGGATATAACACAATGGTGTGGTGGCATACTACTGACTCGAGGATATAGTGGGGGTGGAATAACACAATGGGGAGTGTGGTAACACGATTCTCAAACTGGCATCTCATCGAGCGTCGAGGCGAGGCTCGATGAATTTATTCAGGCTGCGGAAGCGGGTATAAAACTGAGACCAAGACCAGGGTCGCACGAGACTGACTGGGATTCCTCTAGGCATCGTACTCGCTATCGAACTCTTCATCCATGAGATCGCCTTCGTCAGCATCTGGCCAAATCAACAAGCCAGTGAGTACTTTGAAAGTACTCGCAAGACAGTTCGGACGTAAGATATAACAAATGCATGCATGGATGCCTCATGAATAATATTCCCAATGCACACTGATAATGTTTGCACAACAAGGTAAGTACGAGGGAAACGGCGGTAGTCCGCCTGAAATCCCAACAGAAAATAAATGAGAACCGATCGTGTGTCTGAAGCGACGCCACGAAGGGTAAACAAATAATAACAGGAAAAATAACGAAGTAAGTACGAGGGAAACGGCGGTAGTCCGCCTGAAATCCCAATAGAAAATAAATGAGAACCGATCGTGTGTCTGAAGCGACGCCACGAAGGGCGAACAAATAATAACAGGAAAATCATGCCACAGTCGGACGTCAGAGCGACATCACAGGAGGGCTTTAAAAGAAATGCCACAGTCGGACGTCTGAGCGACATCACAGAAAGGGCTTTAAAAGAAATGCCACAGTCGGACGTCTGAGCGACATCACAGAAAGGGCTTTAAAAGAAATGCCGCAGTCGGACGTCTGAGCAACATCACAGAAAGGGCTTTAGAAGAAATGCCACAGTCGGACATCTGAGCGACATCACAGAAAGGGCTTTAAAAGAAATGCCATAGTCGGACGTCTGAGTGACATCACAAAAAGGGCTTTAAAAGAAATGCCACAGTCGGACGTCTGAGCGACATCACAGAAAGGGCTTTAAAAGAAATGCCACAGTCGGACGTCTGAGCGACATCACAGAAAGGGCTTTAAAAGAAATGCCACAGTCGGACGTCTGAGCGACATCACAGAAAGGGCTTTAAAAGAAATGCCACAGTCGGACGTCTGAGCGACATCACAGAAAGGGCTTTAGTCACAAATAAACAATACTCATAATAAATATTCAGTTCATGATAATAAACAGGTTAGTCCATCCACAGGAATAACATTTAGTCGGGCTTAGTACTCATGGGGTTCACTGGAGTCTCTGTCATCAAACTGATACTGTTAGTCCAAGATGATACGAAAGTGGACATGGAATAGACGATTCAAGGAATATATGACTCTGCAGAGTTTGTACAAAAAAAATTCCCACAGCCAACGGATTTCCGTAGTCACGAGGGACTAGTTCCGTTTACGGTTTTTCGGAAGAAAACACAGCTAACCAGTACACATACATCCTACCTCTCGATGCCAGGACTCACCCTAGACATCGTCCAAGAAAAACTTTTGAGACGGGGAGATCACAATCTCGAATAGCATGGGATCAAATTTATATATGCGCGCTCTAAGGGGTGCCCCCCTCTCGGTCCCAACCGGAAACACCCATGCCCCCTGACCGGATGACTGGCTTTAATCCAGGGCCATGGAACCATCATCCCGGCCTCTCCTTTTGGTGTGTACCAGGAAAGCGGTTTGCAACTTACTAAGCCATATTCCTTGCGGAAAACATGTGGTAGTACAGGGAAGGAAAAGGGAGGAACTGGACCGGTACGGTTTGACCCTAAAGTCACATAGTCTGGCATAAGACTGGCATGCTACAACACTGCCAACTTACCCATCCTCAAGCCAACACATGGCCATTCATACTCACTTCCATCCACTTATGGATCATCGAACTCACTTACTTCAACCTTTCATAAAATAACGTTCATCGGTATGCTCATCAACATGCCATGAAACTCACTACATGCAAAACATGCCAAGACACTCATCATATCAAAAGTTCAAACATGCTTGCCTGGTTCAAAGTAGTCGGAACCTAGCTCGGTGAAGTTCGCGGCTCCGTCACCTTCTTCGGTATCTACGGTATAAAGAAAATATATGCGCTATCGTAAATACCAAGAAGTGCACAGAAAGTATTCCAAATATTTTTCAAATAAATATGATAAAAAACTAGACAAAATTCTGAAGAGGACAGAAAAAGAATCACTCAAAAATTCCTTTCTGTTAAAAAGTTATAAGGGTTTTAAACCAAGGACGTATCTGTAATGAAACAGAAAGTTTTCAGGGGCTAGTTTATAAAAACAGAAAGCGCTTCGGCAGAAACTACGCCAGCCCAGAGGGAAGGCGTATTTGGCAGAAGACGTTTTCAGAAAACGCTTCGCTTAGACAGAATAGAGAGGCTGACAGCGGGTCCCGCCTGTCAGGTTTAAATTTTCAAAACGAGGCGGCAGACTTCGCCAGTGCCCGAGAGCCGCGGTGGTCGCCGGCGGCGATCCACGGCGAGGCAGGGTGATCGGGGATTACCAACGTGCTCACCGTGTCCTCCCGCAACGGTGGGTGGTGGTGTTGGTCGCCGGTGAGCACCACGTCGACGGCGGGCTTGACTCCGGCGGACGGTGGTTCGGGCGTTGACGGGTCTCGCCGAAGAGGGCTGCAAGTATCGAATTGAGGTGGGGGTTAGAGCATTGGGTGCAAGAGAAGGCTACGGACGAGTTTTGGGCGCCGGAGATGGCCTCACCGAAGGGAATCGAGGTGGAGGCCGAGGTGGGGCGAGGCGGCCGGAGTTGGGGGAGGAGACCTCCTCGAGGTCCTCCTGGTGGTTTGGTCGGGTTCTGGAGAGGTGTAGTGAAGGTGTGGGTCTCGTGAGCGAGCTCGGGGTCCTTTTTATAGGCGATCCGAGGAGGTGGCCGTGAACGGGAATCTCCGGTGAAGGTTACGGCGGCGCGGAGCTTGGTCGGGAAGGTTTAGGGAGTTGGGCGTCATCACGGAGTTCTACTGGTTCCATTTGGGTGCTAAGCGAGCTTGGATGGGGTGTTAGGGGCGAGCTCGACAGAACAGGGTGGCGCGGGCCCGTCGGCGGCAGGGAGCACGTTCCGTGCTTGCCGGGCCGCGGTGAGGGTGCCACGGGCGTGCGCTGGCATGCATGAGGACACGCGGAGGGCCGGGAGGCTTTGGGCGGCGCCAAAACGGCGTTCTGCCATGGTGTGCCTTCTGTCGTCCGCCACGGGAGGTCCCGACGCCGCAGAAGACGCCGGCGAGGGCGGGTCAGCGCGCTACTGACGCCAGGAAGGTTCCAAGCACGCGTGTGCAGCATCCGGACAAGAGGAGAGAGGCTGCGAGCGTCGAGCCAAAGGCACTGTGAGCATGTGCCTGTAACTCTGAAGAAATCGACACTGTAAAACTGAATTTTACTGAACTATGCCAAGAACAGTGCAGCTCAGGTGTTCGACAGAATGTTTTTGGCATCTTGGGATTTTTCCTTGAGCTGAAACTTGGTGGAGTGGCCTCTCATTGCTCCAGTAGGCTGCCTGAATTTTGGTGGAATTTTTGGAGAAGTGTAGATATGAATTTCACCAAATTTGGCAAATCTGGTCCAAACTTGCAGTGAGTGAAATTTGAAATATCTGAAAAGAAGAAGAGTGGATCAAGATGGTTCTAGGTTGTGGGTACTAAAGACAATCCAGGGAAGTTGGTTTGGGATAAAAACTCAAAGGCAAAGTGACACTTGCTTTGAAAATCACTTAAGCTCAAATAAATGGCAGAAATGTTTTTGGGGAGAAAAATAATTTAAATAAAATCCAAAACTTGTTTGGACTTGTTGAGACAGAGAATTTAGATTGTTCAAAGATGGAGGGAATGGATTTTGAGGAGATTTACCATAGGAGACATGGTAAACCATGGGTGTCTTCAAAAAGAAAAGATGTCCCAAAAATTCCTAGGGTTTCCTTTTTTTGAAAATAAATAAGTTTGAGAGGGAAATAACCAGAAGAAAAGCTTCCAAAAATTTTAACACCAAAATTAAAAGGAAAGGAAATCCTTGCCAAGGGTGAAAGGAAATTTTTAAGAGGAAGGATTTTCTGAAAGAGAAATTTTTAAAGTCCCTCCTTTTGAATCCAATAAAGTTTTTGATGAAAACCAAATCAAAAAAATATTTTGGAGTGTCACAACACCTACCCCCTTAGGAAAAATCTCGTCCCCGAGATTTCAGCTGATCCTTAAATAATTGTGGATGCTCAGTCCGAAGAAAATCCTCTCTTTCCCAAGTAGCTTCACTGTCGGTGTGATTGCTCCACTGTACTCTGAAGAATTTGGTGGTCTTATGTCGGGTTCTCCTTTCAGACTCCTCTATTATTCTTACGGGACGTTCCCGATAAGTGAGGTCTGGCTGTACGTCAATGCTCTCATGGGATACTTGTTTCTCTGGGTTGCTCACGCACTTCCTCAATTGCGAGACGTGGAACACGTCGTGGACATTGGATAATTCCTTGGGTAAGTCTAGCTGGTAGGCTACCTTGCCTCTTCGCGCCATTATACAGAACGGTCCAATGAATCTTGGTGCTAGCTTCCCTTTAATCTTGAATCGTTGCAATCCTCTCATGGGAGATACTTTCAGGTATACGAACTCACCGGGCTCGAAGCTGACCCTGCGATGCTTCTGATCATAATAACTCTTCTATCGACTTTGAGCGGTCTTAAGTCGGTCTCTGATTAGCTTGACTTTTTCCTCGGCTTCTCTGAGCATGTCCGGTCCGAAGATGCGGCTGTCTCCAGTCTCTGACCAATTCAACGGGGTACGACATCTCCGTCCGTATAAAGCCTCAAATGGTGCCATTTGCAGGCTGGCCTGGTAGTTATTGTTGTATGCAAATTCGGCGTATGGCAGGCTTTCTTCCCAACTGGTTCCATATGTGAGGACACATGCTCTCAGCATGTCTTCTAAAATCTGGTTTACTCGTTCCGTTTGTCCATCGGTCTGTGCGTGATATGCGGTACTGAAGGCTAGTTGAGTTCCCAGAGCCTGTTGTAAATGCTCCCAAAATTTTGAGACGAACTGAGTGCCTTTGTCGGATATTATAGTCTTCGGAACTCCATGCAGACAAACTATGCGGGTGAGATAAATCCTGGCAAGTCGCTGAGTGTTGTAGGTTGTCTTCACTGGAATGAAATGTGCCACCTTGGTTAACCTGTCAGTAATGACCCAGATGGCATCATTCCCACGCTGTGACCGAGGTAGCCCAACAATAAAATCCATTCCTATTTCATCCCATTTCCACTCAGGTATTTTGTTTGGTTGCAGTAGTCCGGCCGGTCTCTGATGCTCAGCTTTTATGCGTTGACACGAGTCGCAACGTGTAATGAAGGTGGCTATGTCCCTCTTCATACCGTGCCACCAAAATCTTTCCTGAATATCTTTATACATCTTGGTCCCACCAGGGTGGATCGAGTACGGGGCGGTATGGGCTTCAGCTAGGATTTGCTGTTTAAGATCTTCTATGTTTGGTATGCAGAGTCTTTCTCCATAC
Source organism: Triticum monococcum (assembly GCA_034509565.1). Classification (NCBI taxonomy): domain Eukaryota; kingdom Viridiplantae; phylum Streptophyta; class Magnoliopsida; order Poales; family Poaceae; genus Triticum; species Triticum monococcum. The sequence continues at coordinate 111,925,225 of CM067842.1, read as the reverse complement.
CACAATATCCCTCCATTGTCTATGACGAACTCCGAGGCCTTGCCCATACTCACCTTTCTTTTGATGCCTTCAATGCTGGGGTGACCGGGCTGAGTTCTTTTAATTTCTTCCACAAGGTCGGGTCGTATTTCCAAGTTTGATATGGTGCCTTCTGCGACCATTAACAAATTGAGCCTGGCAAATTCTTGCTGGAATTCGGGCCTCAAGCTTTGCAGATTGCTTTCGTCGGAGTTGGGGTTCCGACTAAGAGCATCGGCCACAACATTTGCCTTCCCTGGGTGGTAATGGATACCAACATCATAATCCTTTACCAATTCCAACCAACGTCTCTGTCGTAAATTTAGTTTTGGCTACGTGAAAATATACTTGAGACTTTTGTGATCTGTATATATTTCACATCGGTTCCCAAGTAAGAAATGCCTCCATTCTTTCAGTGCATGAATGACCGCTGCCATTTCTAAGTCATGAGTGGGATAATTTTCCTCATGCTTGCGATGTTGCCTTGAAGCATAGGCGACAACCTTGCCTTCTTGCATCAACACACATCCGAGACCCTTTCTGGACGCGTCACAAAATACTTCAAAATTCCTGTGTATGTCTGGCACAATTAATACTGGTGTTGTTGTTAATTTTCGCTTTAGCTCTTGGAAACTCTTTTCGCATGCTTCTGTCCATTCAAACTTCTTGTCTTTCTTGAGTAACTGCGTTATAGGCTTGGCTATGGTGGAAAATCCTTCAATAAATCTGCGGTAATATCCTGCCATTCCCAAGAAACTACGTATATCTGTTACGCTGGCTGGCGACTTCCAGCCAAGTATGGCCTTGACTTTCTCTGGGTCCACTGCGATACCATCTTGGGTTAGCACGTGGCCTAGAAAGCCTACTTGTCTTAGCCAAAATTCGCACTTGCTGAACTTGGCATACAATTGGTGTTTTCTGAGCTCTCCTAGCACAATCCTGAGGTGATCTGCGTGCTCTTCTGGTGTTTTGGAATATACCAGTATATCATCGATGAATACCACGACGAACTTGTCCATATATTTCATAAATACTTTTTTCATGAGGTGAACAAAATATGCAGGGGCATTAGTTAATCCAAATGGCATCACTGTGAACTCATACAGTCCATATCTGGAAGTGAAGGCGGTATTGGGGATATCTTCCGTTCGCACCTTTAATTGATGGTATCCTGACCTTAAGTCAATTTTTTAAAATACCTTGGCCTGAGCAAGTTGATCAAACAAATCGTTTATCCTTGGCATCGGGTATTTGTTCTTAATTGTGACCATATTAAGTGCTCGATAGTCAATACACAATCTCAGTGTTCCATCCTTCTTTTTGGCAAATAAAATTGGTGATCCCCAAGGTGAGGAGCTGGCTCGAATATATCCTTTGTCCAGTAATTCTTTTATTTGCTTCTTCAATTCAACCAACTCGGATGGTGCCATTCGGTATGGTTTCTTGTATATGGGGGTGGTTCCTGGTGCGAGCTCAATGCAGAATTCTATCTCTCGGTCTGGTGGCATGCCTGGTAGCTCTTCAGGGAATACGTCTGGAAATTCACACACTACTGGAACCTTGTTTAGCTCAGAAATGTCCACTTTATTCAATCTTGGTTGTCGGGGTATTTTTCCTTCCTTGGCTGATACTTTTATTGTCTTCCCTTGGTGGTGTGTGAGAATTACAGTCCTGTTGAAACAGTCGATAAACCCCTTGTTGGTGGTCAGCCAATCCATCCCTAGGATGACATCCAGTCCTTTATTTTCCAACACAATAAGATTTGCGTGAAACTCCAATCCTTCGAACTCAATGACCACATTCTGACAGTAACTCTAAGTAACTTGCTGAATCCCAGGGGACTTGATGATCATGGATTTCTCCAAAGGAAGCATCGAAAAATTATTTCGCAAGGCAAAACTTTTCGAAATGAAAGAGTGAGAAGCTCCAGAATCAAACAAAACCATTGCAGGTATTGTGTTGACAGGAAACGTACCGAGTACGATATCCGGAGCATTTTGTGCCTCCTCTTTGGTTACGTGGTTCAGATGACCCTTCCTGTGGTTGTTGTTGGGATTGAAATTGTTTCGCTTGGGCACTGAATTATTGCTGCCGTTGTTCGGCCTTGGGGTTGAGTTCCTTGGCTTGGGGCACTGTTTTGCATAGTGCCCTTCTTCTCCACAAGCGTAACAAGTAACGCCGGGGCGATATGTGAACTCCTTGTTCCTTGCATGAAAATTCTGGATTGGGCGTGAGACGTTGGATGAGGATTTGTGCGTCCCACCCTTTTTGAAATCTGTCTTGCTCCGTTGATTGCAAGCAAGGTTAGTCTGGTCCCTTTTTTGCTTGCAGATATCTTCCAGACTGCGTCTCTCATTCTCCAGAGTAATGGCTTTGTCCACCAGTGTTTTAAAATCAGGAAAAGTGTGCACGACCAGTTGGCATTTAAGCGCGGGCGCTAGACCGTCAAGGAATTTCTCCATCTTCTTGCTTTCAGTCATACACTCTTCATTGGCGTAGCGAGATAATAGTGTAAATTGACTGTTGTAATCTGCCACTGTCAAGTTCCTTTGTTTGAGGTCGTCGAACTCTCTCTTCTTGATTTTCATAATACTCTTAGGAATGTGTGCACCACGGAAACCTTCCTTGAAATCATCCTAGGTTATGTCACCTTCGTTTGGATGCATATGCAGAAAATTCTCCCACCAAGATGCGGCTGCTCCTGTAAGATAGTGCGGAGCATACAGTACCTTCTCGGAATCTGAACATTTTGCAATAATTAATTTCCTCTCCATGTCCCGAAGCCAGTCCTCGGCTTCAAGAGGCTTGTCAGTATGTGAAAATGTTTGGGGACGCGTCTTCTGCAGCTCGGATAACTTGGAATGCTGCGGATACTGTCCATGGTAATTTCCCATGTTGATGACTTGGTTCATCATTTCACGATGTTGTTGCTGACTCTGTTCATAAAGGCAGCACATCTGAGAAAGTGCCGTGTCACTGCCCTGTTGGCTCGACTGCCCTTGCGAGAAATTGTTGCCTAGTTGAGTGTCCAAATTTTCCTCTGGCGGAGTAGGCATGGAGCGTGTCCAAGGACGAGACATTTTTCACTCTGGGGATATATTTTGTAAAACTCATAAGAAATATGAAGATGGTCGTCAAAACAACTCCAAAAAGAAAAATGCACAAGGATGGCAATAATTTTAAAAGTCCAAGATCACTTAAGAAAACAAATTGATTTGCGCACGGAGAAGGACTGATCATTACATATCTTACATGCGGGCGATAATTATACAGTACATCACTCAGGATATGCGTACATAATCCTGACATGTTATTTAGGCTAGTACACTCCTCCTGTTCTACATGATGCGCAAACAAGCTACTCCTCGCAACACATCTTACAAAGCGGTACATCGCATGACGGGCAAACGCACTCAGCCGGAAATGTCGATGATCTCCTTGGCCCTGCCGAGGGTGAGGTGTACTGAGGCTGGGGATTCGACCTCCTCCTCACTAATAGGCTCCAGACGAGAAGAGCCGCGTCGGGTAGATGGAACTGGTGCCAGGGGCGGAGCAACACGAACAGGAGTAGGCACAATGGGTGGTGCAGTGCGCGCTGGAGTGGGTGCAAAGGCCTGGTTGATCCCTCCGGTGGTAGGCAGGTGACGAGTAGGTGCATGCGATGCTGAAGACGAGACAAAAGTCAGTGGCGGTGCAGTGAGCAGGAGCTCCCTCCTGTTGGTGGCACAGCCATGGACTGCGTCCATGCGGGCAGCCACGAAGTCGTCCACCAGGTTGTCGAAGGCTGCCTCCAGAGCCCGGAGATACTCAATAAGCATCTCAAAAGCCTCGTCTCGTTCTCCTCTGGGGCAGGAGAATGCGTAGTGGTAGGTGTAGGGCACATGGCATGGAAGATAACGGTAGCGACGAGTCTTCATCGCGGGAAGGACATCCCTGAGGCGGGCTATCGCCTCACGGGCTGCCATCTGCATAGCATGCCTTTCTGTAGGCATGGCTCTTCCCACAAACAGGTAGCGGCGTAGCTCACCACGCCCTCCCTTGAACTGCACCGTGGCCTGGTGCATGGTCAGACCGTCGTTGACCCTGTGCTGGCGGAGTGTGAAGACTGGGCGCACGGATGGCCCCATCGCGACCTGAACGATGAAGGAGAGAAGCTTGACGAACCCATCGGGCACGTTGGCGAAGGTCTGAGACTCGCAGTCGTTGTCGGCCATCTACAAAAGTAGGCAAAAATCCTAAATGGTCAGATCATAAATTTATGCTGACTGTCAGAAAATGACTACCATTGCAAAAATATAAATTAGCTCTATTATGCTAATAACCGATTAGCGATCACACCTAGTGGCTTCCTACAGTCAGCCTGGCTCTGGTACCAAGCTTGTCACGACCGGTTTTCCAATAAAAATATTTATTGAGAAACCAATCTTTGAGTCCAGTATGAGAGAAAATCCTCCTCACTGGTCGACAAATACTTGATACAATAAGCCAGCAGTATAGAATATATTACAGGGTTGAGCTAGGGCTGCTCAACGAATTATTACAAGCGCGCCAATAATTATACATAATGGCGGATATAACACAATGGTGTGGTGGCATACTACTGACTCGAGGATATAGTGGGGGTGGAATAACACAATGGGGAGTGTGGTAACACGATTCTCAAACTGGCATCTCATCGAGCGTCGAGGCGAGGCTCGATGAATTTATTCAGGCTGCGGAAGCGGGTATAAAACTGAGACCAAGACCAGGGTCGCACGAGACTGACTGGGATTCCTCTAGGCATCGGACTCGCTATCGAACTCTTCATCCATGAGATCGCCTTCGTCAGCATCTGGCCAAATCAACAAGCCAGTGAGTACTTTGAAAGTACTCGCAAGACAGTTCGGACGTAAGATATAACAAATGCATGCATGGATGCGTCATGAATAATATTCCCAATGCAAACTGATAATGTTTGCACAACAAGGTAAGTACGAGGGAAACGGCGGTAGTCCGCCTGAAATCCCAACAGAAAATAAATGAGAACCGATCGTGTGTCTGAAGCGATGCCACGAAGGGTAAACAAATAATAACAGGAAAAATAACGAAGTAAGTACGAGGGAAACGGCGGTAGTCCGCCTGAAATCCCAACAGAAAATAAATGAGAACCGATCTTGTGTCTGAAGCGACGCCACAAAGGGTGAACAAATAATAACAGGAAAATCATGCCACAGTCGGACGTCTGAGTGACATCACAGAAAGGGCTTTAAAAGAAATGCCACAGTCGGACGTCTGAGCGACATCACAGAAAGGGCTTTAAAAGAAATGCCACAGTCGGACGTCTGAGCGACATCACAGAAAGGGCTTTAAAATAAATGCCGCAGTCGGACGTCTGAGCAACATCACAGAAAGGGCTTTAGAAGAAATGCCACAGTCGGACATCTGAGTGACATCACAGAAAGGGCTTTAAAAGAAATGCCACAGTCGGACGTGTGAGCGACATCACAAAAAGGGCTTTAAAAGAAATGCCACAGTCGGACGTCTGAGCGACATCACAGAAAGGGCTTTAAAAGAAATGCCACAGTCGGACGTCTGAGCGACATCACAGAAAGGGCTTTAAAAGAAATGCCACAGTCGGACGTCTGAGCGACATCACAGAAAGGGCTTTAAAAGAAATGCCACAGTCGGACGTCTGAGCGACATCACAGAAAGGGCTTTAAAAGAAATGCCATAGTCGGACGTCTGAGCGACATCACAGAAAGGGCTTTAGTCACAAATAAACAATACTCATAATAAATATTCAGTTCATGATAATAAACAGGTTAGTCCATCCACAGGAATAACATTTAGCCGGGCTTAGTACTCATGGGGTTCACTGGAGTCTCTGTCATCAAACTGATACTGTTAGTCCAAGATGATACGAAAGTGGACATGGAATAGATGATTCAAGGAATATATGACTCTGCAGAGTTTGTACAAAAAAAATTCCCACAGCCAACGGATTTCCGTAGTCACGAGGGACTAGTTCCGTTTACAGTTTTTCGGAAGAAAACACAGCTAACCAGTACACACCCATCCTACCTCTCGATGCCAGGACTCACCCTAGACATCGTCCAAGAAAAACTTTTGAGACGGGGAGATCACAATCTCGAATAGCATGGGATCAAATTTATATATGCGCGCTCTAAGGGGTGTCCCCCTCTCGGTCCCAACTGGAAACACCCATGCCCCCTGACCGGATGACTGGCTTTAATCCAGGGCCATGGAACCATCATCCCGGCCTCTCCTTTTGGTGTGTACCAGGAAAGCGGTTTGCAACTTACTAAGCCATATTCCTTGCGGAAAACATGTGGTAGTACAGGGAAGGAAAAGGGAGGAACTGGACCGGTACGGTTTGACCCTGAAGTCACATAGTCTGGCATAAGACTGGCATGCTACAACACTGCCAACTTACCCATCCTCATGCCAACACATGGCCATTCATACTCACTTCCATCCACTTATGGATCATCGAACTCACTTACTTCAACCTTTCATAAAATAACGTTCATCGGTATGCTCATCAACATGCCATGAAACTCACTACATGCAAAACATGCCAAGACACTCATCATATCAAAAGTTCAAACATGCTTGCCTGGTTCAGAGTAGTCGGAGCCTAGCTCGGTGAAGTTCGCGGCTCCGTCACCTTCTTTGGTATCTACGGTATAAAGAAAATATATGCGCTATCGTAAATACCAAGAAGTGCACAGAAAGTATTCCAAATATTTTTCAAATAAATATGATAAAAAACTAGACAAAATTCTGAAGAGGACAAAAAAAGAATCACTCAAAAATTCCTTTATGTTAAAAAGTTATAAGGGTTTTAAACCAAGGACGTATCTGTAATGAAACAGAAAGTTTTCAGGGGCTAGTTTATAAAAACAGAAAGCGCTTCGGCAGAAACTACGCCAGCCCAGAGGGAAGGCGTATTTGGCAAAAGACGTTTTCAGAAAACGCTTCGCTTAGACAGAATAGAGAGGCTGACAGCGGGTCCCGCCTGTCAGGTTTAAATTTTCAAAACGAGGCGGCAGACTTCGCCGGTGCCCGAGAGCCGCGGTGGTCGCCGGCGGCGATCCACGGCGAGGCAGGGTGATCGGGGATTACCAACGTGCTCACCGTGTCCTCCTGCAACGGTGGGTGGTGGTGTTGGTCGCCGGTGAGCACCACATCGACGGCGGGCTTGACTCCGACAGACGGTGGTTCGGGCGTTGACGGGTCTCGCCGAAGAGGGCTGCAAGTATCAAATTGAGGTGGGGGTTAGAGCATTGGTTGCAAGAGAAGGCTACGGACGAGTTTTGGGCGCCGGAGATGGCCTCATCGAAGGGAATCGAGGTGGAGGCCGAGGCGGCCGGAGTTGGGGAGGAGACCTCCTCGAGGTCCTCCTGGTGGTTTGGCCGGGTTCTGGAGAGGTGTAGTGAAGGTGTGGGTCTCGTGAGCGAGCTCGGGGTCCTTTTTATAGGCGATCCGAGGCGGTGGCCGTGAACAGGGATCTTCGGTGAAGGTTACGGTGGTGCAGAGCTTGGTCGGGAAGGTTTAGGGAGTTGGGCGTCATCACGGAGTTCTACTGGTTCCATTTGGGTGCTAAGCGAGCTTGGATGGGGTGTTAGGGGCGAGCTCGACGGAACAGGGTGGCGCGGGCCCGTCGGCGGCAGGGAGCACGTTCCGTGCTTGCCGGGCCGCGGTGGGGGTGCCACGAGCGTGCGCTGGCATGCATGAGGACACGCGGAGGGCCAGGAGGCTTTGGGCGGCGCCAAAACGGCGTTCTGCCGTGGTGTGCCTTCTGTCGGCCGCCACGGGAGGTCCCGACGCCGCAGAAGACGCCGGCGAGGGTGGGTCAGCGCGCTACTGACGCCAGGAAGGCTCCAAGCACGCGTGTGCAGCATCCGGACAAGAGGAGAGAGGCTGCGAGCGTCGAGCCAAAGGCACTGTGAGCATGTGCCTGTAACTCTGAAGAAATCGACACTGTAAAACTGAATTTTACTGAACTATGCCAAGAACAGTGCAGCTCAGGTGTTCGACAGAATGTTTTTGGCATCTTGGGATTTTTCCTTGAGCTGAAACTTGGTGGAGTGGCCTCTCATTGCTCTAGTATGCTGCCTGAATTTTGGTGGAATTTTTGGAGAAGTGTAGATATGAATTTCACCAAATTTGGCAAATCTGGTCCAAACTTGCAGTGAGTGAAATTTGAAATATTTGAAAAGAAGAAGAGTGGATCAAGATGGTTCTAGGTTGTGGGTACTAAAGACAATCCAGGGAAGTTGGATTGGGATAAAAACTCAAAGGCAAAGTGACACTTGCTTTGAAAATCACTTAAGCTCAAATAAATGGCAGAAATGTTTTTGGGGAGAAAAATAATTTAAATAAAATCCAAAACTTGTTTGGACTTGTTGAGACAGAGAATTTAGATTGTTCAAAGATGGAGGGAATGGATTTTGAGAAGATTTACCATAGGAGACATGGTAAACCATGGGTGTCTTCAAAAAGAAAAGATGTCCCAAAAATTCCTAGGGTTTCCTTTTTTGAAAATAAATAAGTTTGAGAGGGAAATAACCAGAAGAAAAGCTTCCAAAAATTTTAACACCAAAATTAAAAGGAAAGGTAATCCTTGCCAAGGGTGAAAGGAAATTTTTAAGAGGAAGGATTTTCTGAAAGAGAAATTTTTAAAGTCCCTCCTTTTGAATCCAATAAAGTTTTTGATGAAAACCAAATCAAAAAAATATTTGGAGTGTCACACGCCGGCCACCTCCTGCTTCTGCCGACGCCGGGAGACGCCCTGAAGTGCCACGCGACCCCCCTCGTCTCCCTCTCGTCCTCTCTCACTCTCCCCCTCGTCCCCCTCTTTCTCTCCCGCGATGGCCGAGCGCGCCCCTCGCCGCCAATCGCCGTAGCTGCCGCCAGAGACCTCCCCTCGCCCCTCCGACGAGTCCATAAGCTTCGCCTCGGCTCCCTCGTCCTCCCCACCGAGCCATGCTTCGCAGGAAGCCCTACAACGCCGCCTTCGCCCTCGTCTTCAACCTCGGGCATCCAGGATCGCCGGCGACCTCACCTCTTCTCCAGCCCGTCCCCGAGCCCGCTGAGACCACCGCTGCACTCCCCGTGAGCCTCTCTCTTGATCCCCACCTTCCCTTTGCTCGTTCGCGCCCTGTAGCTCCGATTTCCACCGCGGCCGAAGCTCGCCGGCGCCGTGCCTCGTCGCCGCCATGGCCAGAGCCACCGTAGCTTGAAGTCGGGCACACCACCGTGCTCAGCGCATCCCCAGGGACCCGTAGCCACCACCTGTTCTTCCTCCCGTGCACCGTAGCCTCGAAACCGACCTCGCCCGAACTCCGGCGACCGCCAAGCTCGTCGCCGGCGTCGTTTCCGGCCACCCCTAGCCCAACTACCACCACCAAACGATGCGGCTCGCTCCCCGCATCGCGTAGCACATCTCCGCAGTCGTTTTGGTCGCCTGAGGGCGTTTTCTGAAGCCCTCCGCCGTCTCGGGCCTCGCTGGCGGCTCAACGCCAGCGAGTTGACCCAGTTTGACCCCTGGGTGGGCCCAGGTAGACCCCCCCTGAGTCTATGACAGGTGGGGCCGGTCTAACTAGATTAGGATTAGTTTTAATTAAATCTTACTTAATCAGTCACTGACTAGTGGGCCCTGCCCAGTAATTAGGCTAATTAAACGTAGTTAGTGCACTGAGAGGCTGACAGAAGGGCCCCACCAGTCAGGTTTGACCTGGGCTGGCGCCCTTGACCTGCTGACGTCACCCTGACGCATTGCTGATGCAGTAATTGATTTTCTGGCTTTATTCTTATTCAGGAAATTCCAGAAAATAGTTCAAACTTCAAAAATTCATAGAAATTCAACCATAACTCCAAATGAGATAAATTATATATGAAAAATTATCAGAAAAATTCAATCTATCCATCTGTAATGGTTTCATGCATGACAAAACAAGTTTACCTTGCTGTTTAAGCAGAATAAGGAAATGCACTATACATGCCATATTTAATGAGCAAATATTTGAATCTTTGATTCAAATGAGCTCATCCCTTTCTATTCTAGCTTGCATTAGGCCAAGACACCAACATATTGCCATGTCATAGCATGCATCATATTGTTGCATATCGTCATGTGTTGACTGTGTTCCGATGTGCTTTTCGTGGTAGGTTCTGCCTCCGAGGATATTCACGAGTATCCAACTGAAGGGCAGTATCCCACTACCACTCCATCAGGCAAGCAACCATTGATCATTCCGATACAACCCATGTTCTCGCTCCTGCTCTTGTTTACTGCATTAAGACAACATGATTCAAACTGCTGTGTGCTACGGTAGTTGAACCCTTATCCTCTGCATGACCTGTCATTGCCACAGTAACTAGATGAAACCCACTAGCATGTGTATGAGTTGATTGAGCCATGTTTAGTGATTCCTACCTTGCTATGCCTGCTATGCTTAGAGTTGTGTCAGGTCTGGTTCATCTGGGTGATGGGCTAGAGTGAAATGCTTATGTCAGTAATATGTGGGATGTGTTGAACATGTTTGGTAAAGGTATCGATGAGAGGCCATGTAGGAGTACATGGTGGGTTGTTTCATTGAGGCCGTCCCTAAGAACTGAGATCTGTATGCGTGATTTAAGATTCAGCTACTACCACACATTGGGCCCTGAAATATGACCCCGCTCGACTTACTGACCCCTCTCGCCTCGGTCCAGGAGTTGCAACTAGTTTCTGGTGTTTGTAGGTTATGTGTTGGCGGCCGTGCGTAGCGCTGACCCTAGGGGTGGGCTATGTTGCGGTAGATACACCGTGGCATGGTGTACCGAGTCACCCGTTTGGTGTCTTGGGAACCCTGTTCACATCGTTTGGGGCCGTTGAGGACACCCCGGCCAGATTTCCTTGCGGATGGAACCTGAATAGGTGATAAACCTGGACTAGAGACTTGTGAGGTTAGTCAGGTCGTGGTCTACACCCACGTCGGTTTTCGCTTGAAATCTGCCGAGCACATATCGTGTGCAGACGCTAAGTGGTGGAAACATGTGTGACGAAGTACACCCCTGCAGGGTATAAAACTATTCGAATAGCCGCGTCCGCGGTAAAGGACTACTTGGTTGCCTATACAGTTCATAGACAAGTTAATGGATACTACTAAAAGACTCAAGATAAGTGTGAGTACCGAGGATGGCCCTCTCGTAGGATGACGAGGGAGGATCCCCGGTGGAGTATTGTGTTGGTGAGTAGTGGACTCGTGTGCGAAAACTATTTTACTAAAGAGGTTCCATAGGTTAGCTTAGCCAAGAGTCAAAGCTGGCTTGCTGCATAACCCCCACCACCATCTTGAGAATGAGCATGTATAGTAGGTTCTGATGTAAGACTTGCTGAGTACCTTTGTACTCATGTTTGCTTATTTATTGTTTTCAGACGACAACACTGCCCCCTCCGATGGGTTTTATGTAGACCTTGACGTCGACGAGTGACTAGCCACCCATGTGGTGATCTAGGCCATGGAGGGCCCTATGTAGATAGAAGGGCTTCGAGAAGCCTTCTTTCTTTCTAGAGTCTGTACTCAGACTAGTTGCTTCCGCATGTGCTTGTATGATTGTATGACTTGAGTGTCGGGTCATGTGACCCCTATCTGTATGAACATGTTATGTATGGCTCCCCGGAGCCTTTAAATAAAGTACTTGAGTTGTAGAGTTTTGTTGTGATGCCATGTTGTATGTACTCATATCGGGCATATTGTGTGTATGATTGAAATGCTTGGTATGAGTGGGATCTGACAATCTAGTTGATTATCCTTAGCGGCCTTTCTTATGGGGAAATGTAGTATAGTGTTCCTCGAGCCATAGTAGTCCGCTACAGCCCGGTTCACCGGAGTCCTGCTAGCTCAGCACTACTTTTCAGGACACTTGACTAGCCGGCATGTGTTTCACTTCGTCCCTATGTCTGTCCCTTCGGGGAAATGTCACACGGTGACTTCCGGAGTCCTGCCTAGCCTGCTACAGCCCGGAATCCCCGGAGTCCTGTTAGCCCAGTGCTACAGCCCGGAATCACTCGTTGATGACCGACATGTTCGATGTGATTCACATATGCCTGTCTCCATAGGTCTGTGCCGCTTTGGGTTCACGACTAGCCATGTCGGCCCGGGTTCTCGGTCATATGGATGCTAGCGACACTATCATATACGTGAGCCAAAAGGCGCAAACGGTCCCGGGCCATGGTAAGGCGACACCCGTGGGATACCGTGCGTGAGGCCGCAAAGTGATATGAGGTGTTACCGGCTAGATCGATGTGGCTTAGAATCGGGGTCCTGACAGGTATACTTTAATTGTCAACATAACAACCGAGAGATCTCAATATCTTCCATGTTACACACATTATAGGCGGTTCCCAAATAGAATGGTAAAGTTTATACTCCCCCTCCACCAACAAGCATCAATCCATGGCTTGCTCGAAACAATGAGCGCCTCGAACTAACAAGAGTCCCGGGGGAGTTTTGTTTGCAGTTATTTCGATTTGATTCAAATAAAGCATGGGACTGGGCATCCCGATGACCAGCCATTTTCTCATGAGTGAGGAGCGGAGTCCACTCCTCTTGAGAATAACCCGCCGAGCATGGAGGATACAGACAGCCCTAGTTGATACATGAGCTATTCGAGCATACAAAACAGAATGTTTATTTGAAGGCATAGAGTTTGGCACATACAAATTAACTTGGAACGGCAGGTAGATACCGTATATAGGTAGGTATGGTGGAATCATATGGAACAACTTTGGGGTTTATGGAGTTGGATGCACAAGCAGTATTCCCGCTTAGTACAAGTGAAGGCTAGAAAAAGACTGGGAAGCGACCAGCTAGAGAGTGACAATAGTCATGAACATGCATTAAAATTAATTAACAGCGAATGCAAGCATGAGTAGGATATAATGCACCATGAACATAAATATCGTAGAGGCTATGTTGATTTTGTTTCAACTACATGCGTGAACATGTGCCAAGTCAAGCCACTCGAATCGTCCAAAGGAGGATACCACCCTATCATACCACATCACAACCATTTTAATAGCATGTTGTCACACAAAGTAAACCATTATAAACTCCTAGCTAATTAAGCATGGCATAAGCAACTACAATCTCTAATTGTCATTGCAAACATGTTTATTTCATTATAGGCTGAATCAGGAACGATGAACTAATCATATTTACAAAAAACAAGAGAGGTCGAGTTCATACTAGCTTTTCTTATCTCAATAAGTTCATCATATAATCATCATTATTGCCTTTCACTTGCACGACCGAACGATGTGAATAATAATAGTGCATGTGTGTTGGACTAAGCTGGAATCTGCAAGCATTCAACTCAAAGAGAAGACAAGGTAATATGGGCTCTTTGTTAGATCAACAATAATGCATATGAGAGCCACTCAACATTTTCATTATGGTCTTCTCCTCTCGACCCCTAAAGAAAAGAAACAAAATTATTTACACGGGAAAGCTCCCAACAAGCAAAAGAAGAACGAGAAATCTTTTTGGGTTTTCTTTTAGTTATTACTACTACAACATGAAAAGTAAACTAGCTAAAAGCTACAACTAATTTTTTTTTCTTTTTCTTAAGGTTTATCAAACACACAACACTACTAGAAAAAGGGTTGCTAGTGGCGCACCTATTTTCGCTACTAATGGCGCACTACTGGTGCGCCACTAGCATCACGCCATTAGAATCTGGTATTCTAATGGCGCACTATGGCCCACGGTGCGCCATTAGTATCTGGTATACTAATGGCGCACCACATAGAAGTGCGCCATTAGTAACAATTTTTTTCAAAAAAAAATTTCCAGATTTTTTTTTAATTTTTTTCAAAAAATTTCAAATTTTTTTTTCGTTTTTATCTTAATCTCAGGTCATTATGTCTTAATCTTGGGTCAATATGCTTAATCTCAGGTCAAATCGCACTCCATGGTCAAACTTCCCAAAAGGTCACCCATCCTCACACTACTCCAACCCAAGCACGCTTAACTTCAGAGTTCTATCCAACCCCAACAACAGCTCACTTCAAAGGCACTTGTTGATATATCTAGCATATCAATCCTATTATACCTTGTTGATGTCTAGGACTTTGTTCATGTTCATGACTATGATGAAATTTTGAAAAATATTTCAAACTTCCCGGTTATATTATGTATCATTTTTTGAAAAAAAAATTCAAAACCTTTTTTTGAATTTTTTTGCCTCTAGATCTTGAAAGCCCCGTAACTTTTTTTGTGTTAGGTTTTTGGGGATTTTGAAAATGTTTAACGAGGTTTCCCGTTAAATTTGGATGTAACTTTTCGAGTAGATGATTTTTCATATATAAAACTTTTTAATCCGAGTTCGTATGCAAAAGTTATGCCCATTTTACAAATTTCCAGAGAGATTTTGCAAATAAAGTCGAAATTTATATTTGTAAATTTTCCCAACAACTAGACCACATATCACATGGCAAACTTATTTTCTTTTATTTTTTTGACATTTTTTTATTTTTTTTTAACTGAAAAGGCGGTCCACAGGGGGGTGCATTCGGTGGAAGCCGGGCAAACTAGTAATGGCGCACCGTGGGGTGGTGCGCCATTAGTAGTTAAACTAGTAATGGCGCACCACACCCACGGTGCGCCATTACTAGTTTTGAAAAAAAAATATAAAATAATTTGAAAAAAAAAATGAATTTTTTTTGAAAAAACTTAGTAATGGCGCACCAGTGGACAGTGTGCCATTACTAGTTAAAAACTAGTAATGGCGCACGGTCCACTGGTGCGCCATTACTAACAATTTTTTTTACTTTTTTTTCAAAACTTCTAATGGGGCACCGTGGGTGTGGTGCGCCATTACTATGTCAACTAGTAATAGCGCACCACACCCACGGTGCGCCATTAGTAACAAATTTTGTTTTTATTTTTTTTCAAAACTTCTAATGGCGCACCGCACACCAGGTGCACCATTAATAATATATTACTAATGGCGTACCTGTATGTGATGCGCCATTGCTATATTCTAATGGCGCACCACACACGTGGTGCGCCATTAGTGTCCATTTCATCTATAGCCATTTGCCTAATAGTGCAAGAAGAAAGCATAAAAGGGAAATAAACTAGCATGGATATTACAATGAAAAAGTATGAGCACCGACAACTAGCATGAGTGTGTGAACAGGAATGTAATGTCGGTGAGAAGTACATACTCCCCCAAGCTTAGGCTTTTGGCCTAAGTTGGTCTACTGCCACGGCTGGCCTAGCGGATATCCAAAGTTGTAGTTGGGGCCGTACTGTGATGCAGCAGCTATTGCCTCATGAGCTGCTGCTTGGAGGCGAGCTATCTCCGTCCTCCTCTTATACTCTTTCGCCTCCTCCCTGGTTATAACATATCTCCCCTTTGCCTGAAAGTCAAAGAAAGCGGAAGCAGGGAGAGCGATGTGATAGGTGCGTCGTCTGTCAAAGATTAGTCGGTACTGGAGGGACTGGTCGTTCCTCTCAACAAACTGATGATGAACCATAGCATCATAATCTAGATAAGAAGGAGGCAACTTAATATCATCTCCATGTATGGGTATCACAAGAAAGTTAGCTATACGAGTTGCATAAATTCCACCAAAGAAATATCCATGAATACTATTATTATGCAACCTACGTGCAACAATAGCCCCCAAGTTGTATTGTTTATCTCCTAAAACAGCGCTCCTGAGAATGTTAAGATCAGGTACACACATGTGACATGCTTCATCTTTACCATTTATGCACCTTCCTATGAAGAGAGCGAAATAATCTATAACGGGAAAATGAATGCTCCCTATGGTGGCTTGTGTTACATCTCTAGATTCCCCCACTGTAATACTAGCAAGAAAATCTCTAAGCTCAGATTTGCTAGGTTCACTAGCACTACCCCATTGTGGGTGTTTGCAGGCAGTATTAAAATCCTCTCAATCCATGGTATAAGATTTATCATAAAGATCAAACAGGACAGTTTGTGAAATGCGAGAGGATGAAAATTTAAACCTTCTCACAAATGAATCAGTTAAATAGAGGTACTGCCGGCACTTATCTGCCTCGAAGCTCTCCAGATCAGCATTACGCACATATGCGTCAAATTCCTCCTTGATTCCTGCTTGGACCATGAAATCTTCTGACGGCCATTCACAAGGCCGCAATTGAGCATCCCTCGGTGGTTCATCGCCTGCATCACATATTGCGGGTCTGGGTCCTTGCTTCCTTGAAGAACCACCTTGGTACATTTTCCAAAACATATTTCTTCCTCTAAGAAACTTCTGAAATCTTTAGTAACTCAAAATAAAAGTGAACCAAATTCAACAATATTGATAGCAACTACACCTACAAGTGCCTAGAGGCAATATCATGAATTAAAGCTACTTTTGACCATATAAATTTGACGTGCAAGCTCAAGAACAGGGTCACCTAAGCAGCAAAAATTTGCAATGAATAAAGCATTAGAACAAAAACTAATTAGACCATTGGATGAGTCACATACCAAAGAACAATCCCCCAAAGCGGTTTTGTGAATGGAGCTTTGAGCTAGGAGATCAAAAATGGCAGCAAGATGAATTAGAACTCGTGCTTGAGCTGGTTGGTGATTATTTTGGGAGGAAGAAGGAGTGTGGTGGCTGGAATAAGTGGAGGGGGCCACCAGGGGCCCACGAGGCAGGGGCGCGCCTAGGGGGTAGGGCGCGCCCTGGACCCTCGTGGCCAGGTGCTAGCTCCCCCTGATGTGTTCTCAGTGCCGGATATTCTCAAATATTCCAGAAAAAATCATATTAAATCTTCAGGGCATTTGGAGAACTTTTATTTTCGAGGTATTTTTTATTGCATGGATAATTCAGAAAACTGACGGAAATTATTATTTTTGCTTTATTTAATATAAATAACAGAAAGTAAAAAGAGGCTACAGAGAGTTGTGTTTTCTAAATTCATCCATCTCATGTTCATCAAAAGGAATCCACTAACGAGGTTGATCAGGTCTTGTTAACAAACTCATTTCGAATAACATGAAACCGGAGAGCTTTCGAATAACACTAGGTTACCTCAACGGGGATATGCATGTCCCCAACAATAAGAATACCATATTGCTTCTTGACAGTAGGAATAGGAAATTGAAAACCTCCAATAGTAATAGTTGGAATTTTTCCAATAGAATTGATGTTGTGCACTTGAGGTTGTTTCCTCGGAAAGTGTACCGTATGCTCATTACCATTAACATGAAAAGTGACATTGCCTTTGGTGCAATCAATAAAAGCCCCTGCAGTATTCAAAAAGGGTCTTCCAAGAATAATAGACATACTATCGTCCTCGAGAATATCAAGAATAACAAAGTCCGTTAAAATAGTAACGTTTGCAACCACAACAGGCACATCCTCAAAAATACCGACAGGTATAGCAGTTGATTTATCAGCCATTTGCATAGATATTTCAGTAGGTGTCAACTTATTCAAATCAAGTCTACGATATAAAGAGAGAGGCATAACACTAACACCGGCTCCAAGATCACATAAAGCAGTTTTAACATAGTTTCTTTTAATGGAGCATGGTATAGTTGGTACTCCTGGGCCTCCAAGTTTCTTTGGTATTCCACCCTTAAAAGTATAATTAGCAAGCATGGTGGGAATTTCAGCTTCCGGTATCTTTCTCTTATTAGTAACTATATCTTTCATATATTTAGCATAAGGATTCATTTTAAACATATCGGTCAAACGTATACGCAAAAAGATAGGTCTAATCATTTCAGCAAAGCACTCAAAATCCTCATCATCCTTTTTTCTTGGATGGTTTAGGAGGAAAAGGCATGGGTTTCTGAACCCATGGTTCTCTTTCTTTACCGTGCTTCCTAGCAACAAAGTCTCTCTTATCATAACGTTGATTCTTCGATTGTGGGTTATCAAGATCAACAGCAGGTTCAATTTCTACATCATTATTATTGCTAGGTTGAGCATCAACATGAACATCATCATTAACCATTATCACTATGTTCATGTTCATTACCAGATTGTGTTTCAGCATCAGAGATAGAAATATCATTAGGATTCTCAGGTGTGTCTACAACAGGTTCACTAGAAGAATGCAAAGTCCTATCATTTTTCTTTTTCTTCCTTTTAGAAGGACTAGGTGCAACAATATTAATTCTCTAAGAATCTTGCTCAATTCTCTTAGGATGGCCCTCAGGATACAAAGGTTCCTGAGTCATTTTAACACCTCTAGTCATAACTCTAACAGCATTATCATTTTTCTTATTATTTAATTCATTGAGCAAATCATTCTGAGCTTTAAGCACTTGTTCTACTTGAGTGGTAACCATAGAAGCATGTTTACTAATAAGTTTAAGTTCACCTTTAACACTAGCCATATAATCACTCAAGTGTTCAATCATATAAGCATTGTGTTTCAGCTGTCTACCAAAATAAGCATTAAAATCTTCTTGCTTAACCATAAAGTTATCAAATTCATCCAAACATTGGCTAGCAAACTTAGCAGGAGGGATTTCAACTTTATCATATCTATAGAGAGAGTTTACCTTTACTACCTGTGTCGGGTTGTCAAGACCGTGTGTTTCTTCAATAGGTGATGAATTAAGACCACGTATTTCTTCAACGGGAGTAAATTCTTAACATCTTCAGCTTTTATACCCTTTTTCTTTCATAGATTTCTTTGCCTCTTGCATATCTTCAGGACTGAGAAATAGAATACCCCTTTTCTTCGGAGTTGGCTTAGGAGTTGGTTCAGGAAGTGTCCAATTATTTTCATTGGTCAACATATTATTCAGTAGAATTTCAGCTTGATCAATTGTTCTTTCCCTGAAAAGACAACCAGCACAACTATCCAGGTGGTCTCTGGAAACATCGGTTAGTCCATTATAAAAGATATCAAGTATTTCATTTTTCTTGAGAGGATTGTCAGGCAAAGCATTTAGTAATCGGAGAAGCCTCCCCCAAGCTTGTGGGAGACTCTCTTCTTCAATTCGCACAAAATTATATATTTCCCTTAAAGCAGCTTGTTTCTTATGAGCGGGGAAATATTTAGCAGAGAAGTAGTAAATGATATCGTCGGGACTACGCACACAACCAGGATCAAGAGAATTAAACCATATCTTAGCATCACCCTTTAATGAGAATGGAAATAATTTAAGGATATAATAGTAGCGAGTTTTCTCATCATTAGCGAACAGGGTAGCTATATCATTTAATTTAGTAAGATGTGCCACAACAGTTTCAGATTCATAGCCATAGAAAGGATCAGATTCAACCAAAGTAATAAACTCAGGATCGACAGATAAATCATAATCCTTATCAGCAATAAAGATAGGTGAAGTAGCATAAGCAGGATCATATTTCATTCTAGCATTCAGAGATTCTTCTTTCAGCTTAGCTAATAGTTTCTTAAGATCACTTCTATCATTGCAGGCAAGAAAGTCTCTAGCAGTTTCTTCATCCACAACATAACTAAGGGAGTCCTGGATTAGGGGGTATCCGGACAGCCAGATTATATCCTTTGGCCGGACTGTTGGACTATGAAGATACAAGATTGAAGACTTCGTCCCGTGTCCGGGTGGGACTCTCCTTGGCATGGAAGGCGAGCTTGGAAATATGGATATATAGATCTCCTTCCTTGTAACCGACTCTGTGTAACCCTAGCGCCCTTCGGTGTCTATATAAACCGGAGGGTTTAGTCCGTAGGACCAACAACAACAATCATACCATAGGCTAGCTTCTAGGGTTTAGCCTCTTCGATCTCGTGGTAGATCAACTCTTGTAATACTCATATCATCAAGATCAATCAAGCAGGAGTAGGGTTTTACCTCCATCGAGAGGGCCCGAACCTGGGTAAAAACATCGTGTTCCCCGTCTCCTGTTACCATCTGCCTAGACGCACAGTTCAGGACCCCCTACCCGAGATACGCCGGTTTTGACACCGACATTGGTGCTTTCATTGAGAGTTCCTCTGTGTCATCATCACTAGGCTGGATGGCTCCTTCAATCATCAATAGCGATGCAGTCCGGGGTGAGACTTTTCTCCCCGGACAGATCTTCGTATTCGGTGGCTTCGCACTGCGGGCCAACTCACTTGGCCATCTGGAGCAGATCGAGAGTTACGCCCCTGGCCACCAGGTCAAATTTGGAAGCTTAAACTACACGTTCGACATCCGCGGAGACTTGATCTTCGATGGATTCGATCCCCTGCCGAGTGTGTTGCACGGTCACGATGAGCATGATTTAGCTCTACCATCGGACAGTGTTCAGGAGACCGCACCGGCAACCGCTCCAACCCTCAATTCAGAGCCAATTGCGCCATCCATGGACGGGTGGATAGACCCTGCCACGGAGGCCGCATTCTCAGCAGTGATCGAGCCGAGTATCGACCTTACCCTTCATGAGAGCCGTGACGCCAAACTATCGGATTCTTCCCCGGCCACGGACTCCGAACCACCTGCGCCCGTGCCTATCGAATCCGACTGGGCGCCGACCATGGAGTTAACCTCCGCGGATATCTTTCAGCACTCGCCCTTCGGCGACATGCTGAACTCATTAAAGTCTCTCTCCTTATCAGGAGAGTCCTGGCTGAACTATGTCCGGCGGGATTGGGATGTGGATGACGAAGAAATTCTCCACCCACCCACCACCCACTTAGTAGCCACTGTCGAAAATTTGACCGACATGCTTGACTTCGACTCCGAAGACATCGACGATATGGACGACGATGCAGGAGACGAACAAGAACCACTGCCCACAGGGCACTGGATAGCCACCTCATCATATGATATATATATATATATATATGTATATATATATATATATGGTGGACACACCCAAAGAAGGCAATGGCGACGGGACAGCGGAGGATAGCCCCTCCAAGAAGCAACCCAAGCGCCGACGTCAGCGGCGCCGCTCTAAGTCTCGCCAAGGCAAAAGCGATGATACCGGCATAGGAGATAATAGCACTCTGGACAGTGCCGAAGATGACGACAATCCCCTCCGGCAAGATTTAGAGTAGGAGGATGGAGAAGCCAGCCCTCCCGAGAGAGCGGCAGATGGAGAGGCGGAGGATGGTAATTACATGCCTCTCTCCAAAGACGAGGCAAGCCTCGACGATGACGAATTTGTCGTGCCTGAGGATCCCGTCGAGCAAGAGCGCTTCAAGCGCCGGCTTATAGCCACGGCAAATAGCCTTAAGAAAAAGCAACAGTAGCTTCGAGTTGATCAAGATTTGCTAGCTGACAGATGGACTGAAGTCCTTGCGGCCGAGAATATGAACTCGAACGCCCCTCCAAGAGTTACCCAAAGCGGAGGTTGCTACCCCGACTGGAGGAGGAAGCACTAAAACCTACATCTCCAGCGTATGACGTGGCTAATCGGCCACCTCGTGGCCCCGATAGAGAGGCATTTCAGCCAAAAGCTCAGCCCGCACCCCGATGCCACTCAAATAAAAATGTCAAGGCACAGGGAAACACGCTAGACCTGCGAGACGTATTGGAGGACAAAGAAAAACACGCAAGATCGATCTACGGATCACGAGGGCGCGCCACTATGCGAGACGATAACCGTCACACTGGATACAGTAAAAGTAAATCCGGTCGAGCCGAACACAGCGGACAAGACTCATTTGAGCTGTGTCGCGATATAGCCCAGTACAGAGGCGCCGCACACCCCCTATGCTTCACAGACGAAGTAATGGATCACCAAATCCCAGAGAGTTTCAAACCTGTAAATATCGAATCATACGACGGTACAACAAATCCTGCGGTATGGATCGAGGACTTCCTCCTGCACATCCACATGGCCCGCGGTAACGATCTACACGCCATCAAATACCTCCCACTCAAACTCAAAGGACCAACTCGGCATTGGCTCAACAGCCTGCCAGCAGAATCCATTGGTTGTTGGGAAGATCTGGAAGCCGCATTCCTCGACAACTTCCAGGGCACTTATGTGCGACCACCAGATGCCGATGACTTGAGCCACATAATTCAGCAGCCAGAGGAATTGGCCAGGCAATTCTGGACATGGTTCCTGACGAAGAAAAATCAAATCGTCGATTGTCCGGATGCAGAGGCCCTAGCAGCTTTTAAGCACAACATCCACGACGAGTGGCTCGCCTGGCACCTTGGCCAGGAAAAGCCAAAATCTATGGCAGCCCTCACGACACTCATGACCCGCTTTTGCGCGGGAGAGGACAGTTGGCTAGCTCGCAGCAATAACATATCAAAGAACCATGGTACTTCTGATACCAAGGATAGCAATGGCAGGTCACGTCACAACAAACACAAGCGCCGCATCAACAGCGACAATACCGAGGATACGGTAGTCAATGCCGGATTCAGAGGCTCTAAACCCGGTCAGCGGAAAAAGCCATTCAAAAGAAGCACTCCGGGCCCATCCAGTTTGGACCGTATACTTGATCGCTCGTGTCAAATACACGGCACCCCCGACAAGCCAGCCAACCACACCAACAGGGAATGTTGGGTGTTCAAGCAGGCCGGCAAGTTAAATGCCAAAAACAAAGATAAGGGGTTACATAGCGATGACGAGGAGCCCCGGCCGCCAAACACCGGAGGACAGAAGAGGTTCCCCCCACAAGTGCGGACGACGAACATGATATACGCAACCCACATCCCCAAGAGGGAGCGGAAGCGTGCGCTAAGGGACGTATATGCGTTGGAGCCAGTTGCCCCAAAGTTCAACCCATGGTCCTCCTGTCCGATCACCTTCGATCGCAGGGACCACCCCACTAGTATCCGTCATGGCGGATTCACCGCACTGGTCATAGACCCAATCATCGACGGATTTCACCTCACTCGAGTCCTTATGGACGGCGGCAGCAGCCTGAACCTGCTTTATCAGGACACAATGCGCAAAATGGGTATAGACCCCTCAAGGATCAAACCCACAAAAATGACCTTCAAAGGCGTCATACCAGGTGTAGAGGCCCATTGCACAGGCTCAATCACACTGGAAGTGGTCTTCGGATCCCCGAATAACTTCCGAAGCGAGGAGTTAATCTTCGATATAGTCTCGTTCCGCAGTGGGTATCATGCATTGCTCGGGCGAACCGCATTTGCGAGATTCAATGCGGTACCGCATTATGCATACCTCAAGATCAAGATGCCAGGACCTCGGGGGGTCATCACAGTCAATGGAAACACAGAGCGCTCTCTCCGCACGGAGGAGCACACTGCAGCTCTCGCAGCAGAAGCACAAAGTAGCCTCTTCAGGCAATCCACCAATTCGGTGATTAAACACCCGGACACCGTCAAGCGCACCCGGAGTAATCTGCAACAAGACCACCTGGCACGTTCCGAGCTCGCATAGCAATGTGGCCCCCACCCCAGTCCCAGCCAAACGGTGAAATCCGTGCCACGCGTACATAATTACGCATTGAAAATACCATGGGCGTAGGTGGGGGCACGAGTACGGCACGCCCCAAAACGCGGCTCAGCCGCACTAGGGGCTTCCCGCTTTGTTATTTTTTCTCTCTTTCAGGACTTTACTCTCTGGAAGACCGTCTGGCAGTACGATTGCCGGACACACAATACAACAACCAAGGAGGCAGAAAGCTACGTCACACCATGGAACTCCCATGTGGTCTCTGATAACGAGTGAAATACATGCTTTAAATACCATTCCTCAGCTTGCCCTTGGAGGGGACATGTCAAATAGTCCTACTTTTTGCTTATTACACTACTTGTATCATTATGCTTCGACGCACCTTTTTGAATAAACAATGCATAGCACTAGACTATTACCGCATTCTCTATTCTTTTATATATATATATATATGTTCATTCATGACATTCAGCAACCATACACTCTGGTACGGCCAATACGCCAGGGGCTTAAGCGTACCCCATAATACGACGTGAGAAGTCCGAACACTTTCGACAGTGCGGCACCCCGAACTTATAGCATTATATGCATCAGCTCCGAATCATGTCTTGGGTCAATAGTTGGGTTTGCCCGGCTCCCATGTTTTGGTACCTTATGTTCCGCTATATCGGCTAAGGTAGCACTGGGAGAACTACTGCGATTGTGCCCCGGTTCTTCTGGGCAAGCACCTCAGTACAGAAAGCTAAAACTGACTGTCATGATAAGGCGAGAGCTGGTCGCTGTTCGAGAGGTCTCGAGTCCCAAAATACTTATGCCTCTTAGGGCGAGGAGTCGGCTTTGTCCTGCTTAGGCGTGTATAGCGCCCCGAATTCAGCCTTCCGAATACTAGGGGCTTCGCCAAAATTTAAAATTGTAGACTTCTATGGCTAAGTGAGAGTGATAAAGCATTATAGTCCGATTGCCTTGTTCGTTGCGCTGAGCACCTCCCTCGAAGGACCCAACAATGGGGAAAAGAGTGCTCAGATTTATCCCGAACACCCCAGCACTCGTGGCATGGGGGTAGAAGCCGACGTCTGGCCATCTCTCAGATTTGATAAACAGCCACATAGAAGGTAATATTTTAAATTCAAACAAGCATTCCATAGCGCACGTGAACAAGTTTTCACAATACAGGATCACACAAGCAAGTTTATTCAAAAATTACATCCTTCGCACACTCGTCCGCCACAAGATGGGCACCCTTCAGGACACCCTCATAGTACATTTCAGGGTGGCGATGCCCCTTGCCCTGCGGTGGCCCCTCCTTCACCAACTTCTCGGCATCCACCTTGGCCCAGTGCACCTTCGCACGGGAAAAAGCCCGGCGTGCACCTTCGATGCAGATGGACTGCTTTATGACTTCCAACCATGGGCAGGCATCCACAAGCCACCTCACCAGGACAAAGTAGCTGTTGGGAAGGGAGTCGCCAGGCCACATCCGGACTATAAGGCCCCTCATGGCCTATTCGGCCACCTTGTGCAGCTCGACCAGTTGCTTCAGCTGGTCACTCACAGGCATCGGGTGTTCGGTCCCAGTATACTAAGACCAGAACAACTTCTCCGTCGAGCTTCCCTCCTCGACCTGGTAATACTTTGCGGCATCTGACACGCAGCGGGGCATATCTGCAAATGCTCCTGGGGAGCTCCGGACTCGGGTAAGTAACAAGTAATTTACATTCACATGCTTGCTTTGCATAATGAATGCCTTACCCGCCGCTATCTTCCTCATCACCTCAATTTCCTGGAGGGCCTTTTGGGCTTCAGCCTTGGCACGCTTTGTGCTCTCGAAGGCCGCGGCAAGCTCGGACTCTCGTGTCTTCGAGTCAAGCTCCAAAGTCTCTTGCTTCTTCACGAGAGCCTGGAGCTCTTGCTGTACCTCGCCCACTCGTGCCTCCTATTTCTCCCGCTCGGTGCGCTCCTTGGCCGCTTTGTTTTTGGCCTCGAACAGCGCTCGCTTCAGGGTCGCCACTTCGGTCGTGGCCCCTGGCACATCCATGATGATCCTATCATTTTGCAACCACATCTTTTTTATATATATAGACAAGGTATTACTTACCTTTGTTCTCCTCGAGCTGCCTCTTGGCAAGGCCGAGCTCTTTCTCGGACCGCTCGAGGTTTTGCTTCAGTGCGGCGACCTTCGCAGTCAGTGCGGCAGAGGTCGGCAGCGAAGCCTGCATACGCATATAGACATACTTATATTAGACTCCTGCAAATATTATTTGACCCTCTATTCGGCTTTTCTTTGTGAACACCAAACAGAGCATCAGGGGCTACTATCTATTCGGTAATATTTTCCTATATTTTAAATACTTACCTCAAAGCCTGTTAGAAGGCTGGCACGGGCTTCAGTTAGTCCGCTCTTGGTGGACTGAACCTTCTTGATCACCGCACTCATAATAGTGTGGTGTTCTTCGTCGATGGAAGCGCCGCGAAGCGCTCCCAGCAGGTTGTCCAGTGCCTCTGGATGGACAGAGGTCACCGGCACGGGCGGCTTGCCCCTCTTGGAAGGGGGCCACCTGCCGAAGTCCGGAACCACTGGAGGTTCCGGCATGGTGTTCGGTTTAGGGCCGAACTTGGAGCCCTTGGGAGTCTTGCTCCCTTTGCGCCTGGAGTCCGGAAGGTCGCCTTGAGGCGCCTCCAGGACTATCTCCCCTCGGTTCAGTGCCCCTTGAGACAATACCTCGACATTGTCCGTAGGGCAAGGAGAGGAGGCGGTTGGAAGTGATTCGCTCTTCATATCCGACGAGTCCAAGGAACCGTCCGACGAGGATACGTCGATACGGGCTCAGGGC
Organism: Triticum monococcum; assembly: GCA_034509565.1. NCBI lineage: Eukaryota > Viridiplantae > Streptophyta > Magnoliopsida > Poales > Poaceae > Triticum > Triticum monococcum. The sequence continues at coordinate 111,899,017 of CM067842.1, read as the reverse complement.
GGACTGCATAATCATATTCGACGTTAGGAGAAGCAGTGCAACAAAAGTATGCTATGAGTTACTCTGGTATCCGAATACTTACGACTTCGCCAGGGGCTTGGACCTGAGTAACCACTCGTCTTCACTGTCGGCGGCGGTGGTGGAACAGTCCGAAAGGAGAGTCCTTCCCTTCTTGGACCCTTCGGCCTCCCCGGTTGGGGCGGCCTTCCTTTTCTTGTCTCCCCCGGCTAGAGGGGGAGAATCTTCATCTTCCTCCTCGTTTTCACGGGAGGAGTGCATCTCGGAGTTATCGGACGATGAGTCCGATACCACCTGGCGTCGGGAACTCTTTCGGGTTCCCGTGGCCTTCTTCTTTATCTTCTTCTCCGGCACCTCATAGGGAGCCGGAGTCCGCATCTCCGTCAGGAGAGCGTCTACAGGGTCTTCGGGCAGAGGGGCCGGACAGTCAATCTGCTCCGATGTCTCCACCCAGTCCTGTCAAAGGCATGGGAGCTCAGACCCCGCACATGGTTAAACTATGGAAAATAAATACCCTACGAGATGTATAGAACTTACCGGATTCACAGGGCGCGTCGCGCTTAGTCCGCGGTCCTCAGTAAGGGGAGGGGGGACCTTGGCGCCTTTGAACTGCACCTTCCAGGCGTCCTTATGCGTCGTGTCGAAGAGCTCGCGTAGAGTCTGGTGCTGGGCCGGGTCGAACTCCCATAAGTTGAAAGCCCGTTGTTGACACGGGAGGATCCGGCGGAAGAGCATGACCTGGACTATGTTGACAAGCTTGAGTTTCTTGCCTATCATGTTCCAGATACACTTCTGGAGTCCGTCCAGCTCCACCGATGAGCCCCAGTACAGGCCCTTCTCCTTCCAGGAAGTAAGCCGAGTGGGGATTCTGGATCGAAACTCGGGGGCCGCCACCCAGCTGGTGTCGCGCGGCTCGGTGATGTAGAACCACCCCGATTGCCATCCCTTTATGGTCTCCACGAAGGAGCCCTTGAGCCATGTAACGTTGGGCATTTTGCCCACCATGGCTCCGCCGCATTCCGCTTGTTGGCCGCCTACTACCTTCGGTTTGATATTGAAGGTCTTCAGCCACAAGCCGAAGTGGGGCCGGACGTGGAGGAAAGCCTCGCACACGACGATGAACGCCGAGATGTTGAGGATGAAGTTCGGGGCCAGATCATGGAAGTCTAGCCCATAATAGAACATAAGGCCACGGATGAATGGATGGAGGGGAAACCCTAGTCCGCGGACGAAGTGGGTGAGGAAAACCACCCTTTTGTAAGGTTCCGGGGTAGGGACGATCTGCCCCGCGGCTGGCAGCCGGTGCGCAATATCCGCGGCTAAGTATCCGGCCCCGCGCAGCTTTTTGATGTCTCCCTCCGTAACGGAGGAGACCATCCACTTGCCTCCCGCTCCGGGCATGTTTGGAGAGGGTTGAGGAGAAGGATGTGGACTTGGGCGCTGGAGCTCGAGTTCGCGAGAATGGATGAGCAAGGAGGAAGAAGGCATGGGTAGAAAAAGGTGAACCCCTATCCCTTTATAAGGGCGGACGAAACTATGCGCCCCCACCAGCCTGGTAAAACTCGCTTATCCCCCAAGCGCCGTAATTGATGGCGCGGTTGGGTTACCCACGTCCATATTTATGGGAATCCCGTAATAAGGGGACACGATATCTGCTTTGACAAGACGTGCCAAGGAAACCGCCTCGCGAAACACGCTGAGGTTGGTTGTGAAAAACAATTTGAATGGTGACCTGGCTGTGGTGTGGTGTCACACTGCGGAATGCGTCGACAGATTAGATTTGTGAAAATATTATTCTCTCTACGGTTGTATGTGGAACTTGTTTTGCAGAGTCGGACACGATCCTCGTGTTCAAAATCTTCTATGAAGTATTCGGAGGAGGAACCCGCCTTGCAATGCCGAAGACAATCTGCGCGCTGGACTCATCGTCATTGAAGCCTGGTTCAGGGGCTACTGAGGGAGTCCTAGATTAGGGGGTATCCGGACAGCCGGATTATATCCTTTGGCCGGACTGTTGGACTATGAAGATACAAGATTGAAGACTTTGTCCCGTGTCCGGATGGGACTCTCCTTGGCGTGGAAGGCAAGCTTGGTAATACGGATATATAGATCTCCTTCCTTGTAACCAACTCTGTGTAACCCTAGCCCCCTCCGGTGTCTATATAAACCAGAGGGTTTAGTCCGTAGGACCAACAACAACAATCATACCATAGGCTAGCTTCTAGGGTTTAGCCTCTTCGATCTCGTGGTAGATCAACTCTTGTAATACTCATATCATCAAGATCAATCAAGCAGGAGTAGAGTTTTACCTCCATCGAGAGGGCCCAAACCTCGGTAAAAACATCGTGTCCCCCATCTCCTGTTACCATCTGCCTAGACGCACAGTTCGGGACCCCCTACCCGAGATCCGCCCATTTTGACACTGACAATAATCCTCAGGTACAACAGGCAATTCATATCTAGGGGAGAATCTTCATCATCACTTTCATCAATATTATCAGTTTCACTAATTTCATTCTCTCAAGCCCTAGCAAGTTGTTCATCAAGAAATTCACCAAGTGGCACAGTAGTATCAAGCATAGAAGTAGTTTCATCATAAGTATCATGCATAGCAGAAGTGGCATCATCAATAACATGCGACATATCAGAATTAATAGCAGAAGCAGGTTTAGGTGTCGCAAGTTTACTCAAAACAGAAGGTGAATCAAGTGTAGAGCTAGATGGCAGTTCCTTACCTCCCCTCGTAGTTGAGGGAAAAATCTTGGTTCTTTGATCTTTCAAGTTCTTCATAATGATAAGAAGATATAAATCACAAGTGACTCAAAGAATAGAGCTATGCTCCCCGGCAACGGCGCCAGAAAATGGTCTTGATAACCCACAAGTATAGGGGATCGTAACAGTTTGTGAGGGTAGAGTATTCAACCCAAATTTATTGATTCGACACAAGGGGAACCAAAGAATATTCTCAAGTATTAGCAGTTGAGTTGTCAATTCAGCCACACCTGGAAACTTAATATCTGCAGCAAGGTATTTAGTAGCAAAGTAATATGATAATAATGGTAACGGTAGCAAAAGTAATATTTTTGGGTTTTATAGTGATTATAACAATAGCAATGGAAATGTAAATAAGTGAAGAACAATATATGAAAACCTCGTAGGCAATGGATCGGTGACGGAGAATTATGCCGGATGTGATTATTCATGCAACCATTATAACATAGGGTGACACAGAACTAGCTCCAATTCATCAATGTAATGTAGGCATGTATTCCGAATATAGTCATACATGCTTATGGAAAAGAACTTGCATGACATCTTTTGTCCTACCCTCCCGTGGCAGCGGGGTCCTATAGGAAACTAAGGGATATTAAGGCCTCCTTTTAATAGAGTACCGGACCAAAGCATTAACACATAGTGAATACATGAACTCCTCAAACTAGGGTCATCATCGGGAGTAGTCCCGATTATTGTCACTTCGGGGTTGCCGGATCATAACACATAGTAGGTGACTACAGACTTGCAAGATACGATCAAGAACTCACATATATTCATGAAAACATAATAGGTTCAGATCTGAAATCATGGGACTCGAGCCCTAGTGACAAGCATTAAGCATAGCAAAGTCATAGAAACATCAATCTCAGAACATAGTGGATACTAGGGATCAAACCCAAACAAAACTAACTCGATTACATGATAAATCTCATCCAACCCATCACCGTCTAGCAAGCCTACGATGGAATTACTCACGCACGGCGGTGAGCATCATGGAATTGGTGATGGAGGAAGTTTGATGATGACGATGGCGACGGAATCCCCTCTCCGGAGCCCTGAACGGACTCCATATCAGCCCTCCCGAGAGAGTTTAGGGCTTGGCGGCAGCTCTGTATCGCAAAACGCGATGAATACTTCTCTCTGATTTTTTTCTCCCCGAACACGAATATATGGAGTTTGAGTTGAGGTCGATGGAGCGTCAGGGGGCCCACGAGGCAGGGGCGCGCCCAAGGGGTAGGCGCGCCCCCTACCCTCATGGACAGGGTGTGGGCCCCTGATGTGGATTCTTATTCCAGTATTTTTTTTATATTCCAAAAATAATCTCCATTGATTTTCAGGTCATTCCGAGAACTTTTATTTCTACACAAAAATAACACCATGGCAATTCTGCTGAAAACAGTGTTAGTCCGGGTTAGTTCCATTCAAATCATGCAAGTTAGAGTCCAAAACAAGGGGCAAAAGTGTTTGGAAAAGTAGATACGTTGGAGACGTATCAACTCCCCCAAGCTTAAACCTTTGCTTGTCCTCAAGCAATTCAGTTGATAAACTAAAAGTGATAAAGAAAAACTTTTACAAACTCTGGTTGCTCTTGTTGTTATAAATATGTAAAGCCAGCATTCAGGTTTTCTGCAAAGATTATGAACTAACCATATTCACAATAACAATTAGGTCTCATATTTACTCATATCAATGGCATAATCAACTAGCGAGCAATAATAATAAATCTCGGATGACAACACTTTCGCAAAACAATCATAATATGATATAACAAGATGGTATCTCGCTAGCCCTTTCTAAGACCACAAAACATAAATGCAGAGCACCTTTAAAGATCAAGGACTGACTAGACATTGTAATTCATGGTAAAAGAGATCCAGTCAAATCATACTCAATGTAAACTACTAGTAATGGATGCAAATGACAGCGGTGCTCTCCAACTGGTGCTTTTTAATAAGAGGATGATGACTCAGCATAAAAGTAAATAGATAGGCCCTTTGCAGAGGGAAGCAGGGATTTGTAGAGGTGCCAGAGCTCGGTTTTGAAATATATATGAATAATATTTTGAGCGGTATACTTTCATTGTCAACATAACAACCGAGAGATCTCGATATCTTCCATGCTACACACATTATAGGCGGTTCCCAAACAGAATGGTAAAGTTTATACTCCCCCTCCACCAACAAGCATCAATCCATGGCTTGCTCGAAACAACGAGCGCCTCGAACTAACAAGAGTCCTGGGGGAGTTTTGTTTGCAGTTATTTTGATTTGATTCGCATAAAGCATGGGACTGGGCATCCCGATGACCAGCCATTTTCTCATGAGTGAGGAGCGGAGTCCACTCCTCTTGAGAATAACCCGTCCAGCATGGAGGATACAGACAGCCCTAGTTGATAGATGAGCTATTCGAGCATACAAAACAGAATGTTTATTTGAAGGTTTAGAGTTTGGCACATACAAATTAACTTGGAACGGCAGGTAGATACCGTATATAGGTAGGTATGGTGGACTCATATGCAACAACTTTCGGGTTTATGGAGTTGGATGCACAAGCAGTATTCCCGCTTAGTACAAGTGAAGGCTAGAAAAAGACTGGGAAGCGACCAGCTAGAGAGCGACAATAGTCATGAACATGCATTAAAATTAATCAACACCGAATGCAAGCATGAGTAGGATATAATGCACCATGAACATAAATATCGTAGAGGCTATGTTGATTTTGTTTCAACTACATGTGTGAACATGTGCCAAGTCAAGCCACTCGAATCGTCCAAAGGAGGATACCACCCTATCATACCACATCACAATCATTTTAATAGCATGTTGGCACGCGAGGTAAACCATTATAAACTCCTAGCTAATTAAGTATGGCATAAGCAACTACAATCTCTAATTGTCATTGCAAACATGTTTCTTTCATTATAGGTTGAATCAGGAACGATGAACTAATCATATTTACAAGAACAAGAGAGGTCGAGTTCATACCAGCTTTTCTTATCTCAATAAGTTCATCATATAATCATCATTATTCCCTTTCACTTGCACGACCGAACGATGTGAATAATAATAGTGCATGTGCGTTGGACTAAGCTGGAATCTGCAAGCATTCAACTCAAGAGAGAAGACAAGGTAATATGGGCTCTTTGTTAGATCAACAATAATGCATATGAGAGCCACTCAACATTTTCATTATGGTCTTCTCCTCTCGGCCCCCAAAGAAAAGAAACAAAATTATTTACACGGGAAAGATCCCAACAAGCAAAAGAAGAACGAGAAATCTTTTTGGGTTTTCTTTTAATTATTGCTACTACAACATGAAAAGTATACTAGCTAAAAGCTACAACTAATTTTTTGTTTTTCTTAAGGTTTATCAAACACACAAGAAGAAAGCATAAAAAGGGAAATAAACTAGCATGGATATTACAATGAAAAAGTATGAGCACCGACGACTAGCATGAGTGTGTGAACAGGAATGTAATGTCAGTGAGAAGTACATACTCCCCAAGCTTATGCTTTTGGCCTAAGTTGGTCTACTGCCACGGCTGGCCTGGCAGATATCCAAAGTTGTAGTTGGGGTCGTACTGTGATGCAGCAGCTATTGCCTCATGAGCTGCTGCTTGGAGGCGAGCTATCTCCGTCCTCCTCTTATACTCTTTCGCCTCCTCCCTAGTTATAACATATCTCCCCTTTGCCTGAAAGTCAAAGAAAGCGGGAGTAGGGAGAGCGACATGATAGGTGCATCGCCTGTGGAAGATTAGTCGGGACTGGAGGGACTGGTCGTTCCTCTTAACAAACTGATGACGAACCATAGCATCATAATCTAGATAAGAAGGAGGCAACTTAATATCATCTCCACGTATGGGTATCTCAATAAAGTTAGCTATACGAGTTGCATAAATTCCACCAAAGAAATATCCATGAATACTATTATTATGCAACCTACGTGCAACAATAGCCCCCAAGTTGTATTGTTTATCTCCTAAAATGGCGCTCCTGAGAATGCTAAGATCGGGTACATACATGTGACATGCTTCATCTTTACCATTTATGCACCTTCCTATGAAGAGAGCAAAATAATGTATAGCGGGAAAATGAATGCTCCCTATGGTGGCTTGTGTTACATCTCTAGATTCCCCCACTGTAATACTAGCAAGAAAATCTCTAAGCTCAGATTTGCTAGGTTCACTAGCACTACCCCATTGTGGGAGTTTGTAGGCAGTATTAAAATCCTCTAAATCCATGGTATAAGATTTATCATAAAGATCAAACATGACAGTTTGTGAATTGCACGAGGATGAAAATTTAAACCTTCTCACAAATGAATCAGTTAAATAGAGGTATTGCCGGCACTTATCTGCCTCGAAGCTCTCCAGATCAGCATTACGCACATATGCGTCAAATTCCTCCTTGATTCCTGCTTGGACCATGAAATCTTCTGACGGCCATTCACAAGGCTGCACTTGAGCGTCCCTCGGTGGTTCATCGTCGGCATCACATATTGCGGGTCTGGGTCCTTGCTTCCTTGAAGAACCACCTTGGTACATTTTCCTAAACATATTTCTTCCTCTGAAAAATTTCTAAAATTTTTAGTAACTCAAAATAAAAGTGAACCAAATTCAACAATATTGATAGCAATGTTGGGGATATCGCTTATCGGGAACTTATCAGTCGACCCATGATAAGGGGTAAATCGGCCAGTTTATCGGCATATCGGCCGATTTATCGCCATATCGGATGATTTATCGGCCGATTTATCTTATCGGTCTGACAACGGTAAGCGATAAATCAGCCGATCTATCGACATATCGGAAGATATCTTGAACAGTGATTGATAGCAACTACTCCTACAAGTGCCTAGAGGCAATATCATGCATTAAAGCTACTTTTAACCATATAAATTTGGCATGCAAGCTCAAGAATAGGGTCACCTAAGCAGCAAAAATTTGCAACTAATAAAGCATTAGAACAACAACTAATTGGACCATTGGATGAGTCACATACCAAAGAACAATCCCCCAAAGCAGTTTTGTGAATGGAGCTTTGAGCTAGGAGATCGAAAATGGCAGCAAGATGAATTAGAACTCGTGCTTGAGCTGGTTGGTGATTTTTTTGGGAGGAAGAAGGAGTGTGTGGTGGCTGGAATAAGTGGAGGGGGCACCAGGGGCCCACGAGGCAGCGGCACGCCCAGGGGGTAGGGCGCGCCCTGGACCCTCGTGGCCAGGTGCTGGCTCCCCCTGATGTGTTCTCAGTGCCAGATATTCTCAAATATTCCAGAAAAAATCATATTAAATTTTCAGGGCATTTGGAGAACTTTTATTTTCGAGGTATTTTTTTATTGCACGGATAATTCAGAAAACTGACAGAAATTACTATTTTTGCTTTATTTAATATAAATAACAGAAAGTAAAAAGAGGGTTTAGAGAGTTGTGTTTTCTAAATTCATCCATCTCATGTTCATCAAAAGGAATCCACTAATGAGGTTGATCAGGTCTTATTAACAAACTCATTTCGAATAACATGAAACTGGAGAGCTTTCGAATAACACTAGGTTACCTCAACGGGGATATGCATGTCCCCAACAATAAGAATATCATATTGCTTCTTGACAGTAGGAATAGGAAATTGAAAACCTCCAATAGTAATAGTTGGAATTTTTCCAATAGAATTGATGCTGTGCACTTGAGGTTGTTTCCTCGGAAAGTGTACCGTATGCTCATTACCATTAACATGAAAAGTGACATTGCCTTTGGTGCAATCAAAAACAGCCCCTGCAGTATTCAAAAAGGGTCTTCCAAGAATAATAGACATACTATCGTCCTCGGGAATATCAAGAATAACAAAGTCAGTTAAAATAGTAACATTTGCAACCACAACAGGCATATCCTCACAAATACCGACAGGTATAGCAGTTGATTTATCAGCCATTTGCATAGATATTTTAGTAGGTGTCAACTTATTCAAATCAAGTCTACAATATAAAGAGAGAGGCATAACACTAACACCGGCTCCAAGATCACATAAAGCAGTTTTAACATAGTTTCTTTTAATGGAGCATGGTATAGTTGGTACTCCTGGGTCTCCAAATTTCTTTGGTATTCCACCCTTAAAAGTATAATTAGCAAGCATGGTGGAAATTTCAGCTTCCAGTATCTTTCTCTTATTAGTAACTATATCTTTCATATATTTAGCATAAGGATTCATTTTAAACATATCGATCAAACGTATATGCAAGAACATAGGTCTAATCATTTCAGCAAAGCGCTCAAAATCCTCATCATCCTTTTTCTTGGATGGTTTAGGAGGAAAAGGCATGGGTTTCTGAACCCATGGTTCTCTTTCTTTACCGTGCTTCCTAGCAACAAAGTCTATCTTATCATAACATTGATTCCTTTGATTGTGGGTTATCAAGATCAACAGCAGGTTCAATTTCTACATCATTATTATTGCTAGGTTGAGCATCAACATGAACATCATCATTAACATTATCACTAGGTTCATGTTCATTACCAGATTGTGTTTCAGCATCAGAGATAGAAATATCATTAAGATCTCAGGTGTGTCTACAATAGGTTCACTAGAAGAATGCAAAGTCCTGTCATTTTTCTTTTTCTTCCTTTTAGAAGGACTAGGTGCATCAATATTAATTCTCTGAGAATCTTGCTCAATTCTCTTAGGATGGCCCTCGGGATACAAAGGTTCCTGAGTCATTTTACCACCTCTAGTCATAACTCTAACAGCATTATCATTTTTCTTATTATTTAATTCATTGAGCAAATCATTCGAAGCTTTAAGCACTTGTTCTGCTTGAGTGGTAACCATAGAAGCATGTTTACTAATAAGTTTAAGTTCACCTTTAACACTATCCATATAATCACTCAAGTGTTCAATCATATAAGCATTGCGTTTCAGTTGTCTACCAAAATAAGCATTAAAATCTTCTTGCTTAACCATAAAGTTATCAAATTCATCCAAACATTGGCTAGCAAACTTAGCAGGAGGGATTTCAGCTTTATCATATCTATAGAGAGAGTTTACCTTTACTACCTATGTCGGGTTGTCAAGACCGTGTGTTTCTTCAATAGGTGATGAATTAAGACCATGTATCTCTTCAACGGGAGGTAAATTCTTAACATCTTCAGCTTTTATACCTTTTTCTTTCATAGATTTCTTTGCCTCTTGCATATCTTCAGGACTGAGAAATAGAATACCCCTTTTCTTTGGAGTTGGCTTAGGAGTTGGTTCATGAAGTGTCCAATTATTTTCATTGGTCAACATATTATTCAATTGAATTTTAGCTTGATCAACTGTTCTTTCCCTGAAAAGACAACCAGCACAACTATCCAGGTGGTCTCTGGAAGCATCGGTTAGTCCATTATAAAAGATATCAAGTATTTCATTTTTCTTGAGAGAATTGTCAGGCAAAGCATTAAGTAATCGGAGAAGCCTCCCCCAAGCTTGTGGGAGACTCTCTTCTTTAATTTGCACAAAATTATATATTTCCCTTAAAGCAGCTTGTTTCTTATGAGCGGGGAAATATTTAGCAGAGAAGTAGTAAATCATATCCTGGGGTCTACGCACACAAACAGGACCAAGAGAATTAAACCATAACTTAGCATCACCCTTTAATGAGAACGGAAATAATTTAAGGATATAATAGTAGCGAGTTTTCTCATCATTAGTGAACAGGGTAGCTATATCATTTAATTTAGTAAGATGTGCCACAACAGTTTCAGATTCATAGCCATAGAAAGGATCAGATTCAACCAAAGTAATTAAATCGGGATCGACAGAGAAATCATAATCCTTATCAGTAATAAAGATAGGTGAAGTAGCATAAGCATGATCATATTTCATTCTAGCATTCAGAGATTTTTCTTTCAGCTTAGCTAATAGTTTCTTAAGATCACTTCTATCATTGCAGGCAAGAAATTCTCTAGCAGTTTCTACATCCATAACATAACCCTCACGTACAACAGGCAATTCATATCTAGGAGAGAATCTTCATCATCACTTTCATCAATATTATCAGTTTCAATAATTTAATTCTCTCTAGCCCTAGCAAGTTGTTCATCAAGAAATTCACCAAGTGGCACAGTAGTATCAAGCATAGAGGTAGTTTCATCATAAGTATCATGCATAGCAGAAGTGGCATCATCAATAACATGCGACATATCAGAATTAATAGCAGAAGCAGGTTTAGGTGTCGCAAGTTTACTCAAAACAAAAGGTGAATCAAGTGCAGAGCTAGATGGTAGTTCCTTACCTCCCCTCATAGTTGAGGGGAAAATCTTGGTTCTTTGGTCTTGCAAGTTCTTCATAATGATAAGCAGATATAAATCCCAAGTGAATCAAAGAATAGAACTATGCTCCCCGGCAACGGCACCAGAAAATGGTCTTGATAACCCACAAGTATAGGGGATCGCAACAGTTTTCGAGGGTAGAGTATTCAACCCAAATTATTGATTCGACACAAGGGGAGCCAAAGAATATTCTCAAGTATTAGCAGCTGAGTTTTCAATTCAACCACACCTGGAAACTTAATATCTGCAGCAAGGTATTTTGTAGCAAAGTAATATGATAATAATGGTAACGGTAGCAAAAGTAATATTTTTGGGTTTTATAGTGATTGTAACAATAGCAACGAAAAGTAAATAAGAGAAGAATAATATATGAAAAGCTCGTAGGCAATGGGTCGGTGATGGAGAATTATGCCGGATGCGAATATTCATGCAACAGTTATAACATAGGGTGACACAAAACTAGCTCCAATTCATCAATGTAATGTAGGCATGTACTCTGAATATAGTCATACGTGCTTATGGAAAAGAACTTGCATGACATCTTTTGCCCTACCCTCCCGTGGCAGCGGGGTCCTATTAGAAACTAAGGGATATTAAGGCCTCCTTTTAATAGAGTACCGGACCAAAGCATTAACACATCGTGAATACATGAACTCCTCAAACTACGGTCATCACCGGGAGTGGTCCCGATTATTGTCACTTCAGGGTTGCCGGATCATAACACATAGTAGGTGACTATAGACTTGCAAGATAGGATCAAGAACGCACATATATTCATGAAAACATAAAGGTTCAGATCTGAAATCATGGCACTCGGGCCCTAGTGAGAAGCATTAAGCATAGCAAAGTCATAGCAACATCAATCTCAGAACATAGTGGTACTAGGGATCAAACCGTAACAAAACTAACTCGATTACATGATAAATCTCATCCAACCCATCACCGTCCAGCAAGCCTATGATGGAATTAATCACGCACAGCGGTGAGCATCATGGAATTGGTGATGGAGGAAGGTTGATGATGACGATGGCGACGGATTCCCCTCTCCGGAGCCCCGAACAGACTCCAGATCGGCCCTCCCGAGAGAGTTTAGGGCTTGGCGGCGGCTCCGTATCATAAAACGCGATGAATCCTTCTCTCTGATTTTTTTCTCCCCGAACACGAATGTATGGAGTTGGAGTTGAGGTTGGTGGGCGTCAGGGGGCCCACGAGGCAGGGGGTGTGCCCAGGGGGGTAGGCGCGCCCCCACCCTCGTGGACAGGGTATGGGCCCCCTGATGTGGATTCTTGAAGGGATCAAGAAGAGGTGTCTAGAGGGGGGTGATTAGACACTAAGTGTCAAAAGTTGCAGTTTTTAATTTCTTTAAGTTGAAGTGGAGCTTAGGCACTAGTTTAACTAACACAATACATATCAAGCAAGCATGCAAAGAGTATATGAGCAGCGGGAAGTAAAGCATGCAACTTGCAAGTATGTAAAGGGAAGGGTTTGGAGAAATCAAACGCAATTTGAGACACGGATGTTTTTGTCGTGGTTCCGATAGGTGGTGCTATCGTACATCCACGTTGATGGAGACTTCAACCCACGGAGGGTAACGGTTGCGCGAGTCCACGGAGGGCTCCACCCATGAAGGGTCCACGAAGAAGCAACCTTGTCTATCCCATCATGGCCATCGCCCACGAAGGACTTGCCTCACTAGCGATAGATCTTCATGAAGTAGGCGATCTCCTTGCCCTTACAAACTCCTTGGTTCAACTCCACAATCTTTGTCGGAGGCTCCCAAGTGACACCTAGCCAATCTAGGAGACACCACTCTCCAAGAAGTAACAAATGGTGTGTTGATGTTGAACTCCTTGCTCTTGTGCTTCAAATGATAGTCTCCCCAACACTCAACTCTTTCTCTCACAGGATTTGGATTTGGTGGAAAGTTGATTTGAGTGGAAAGCAACTTGGGGAAGGCTAGAGATCAAGATTCATATGGTAGGAATGGAATATCTTGGTCTCAACACAAGTGTAGGTGGTTCTCTCTCAGAAAATGTGTATTGGAAGTGTAGGTATGTTCTGATGGCTCTCTCCACGGATGAAGAGTGGGTGGAGGGGTATATATAGCCTCCACACAAAAACTAACTGTTACACACAATTTACCAATCTCGGTGAGACCGAAGTGAAAAACTCGGTCGGACCGATTTAGCAAACCTAGTGGCCGTTAGGGTTTTCAGTGGGACTGAGATGCAACTCGGTAGGACCGATATGGTTAGGGTTAGGGCATACCGTAATATCGGTGTGACCGGTTACACAAACTCGGTGGGACCGATTTTGGTAATAAGCTAACCAGAGAGTTGGTCAGGTAAACTCGGTGGAACCGATCGCTTATTTCGGTGGGACCGAAATGTTATGAAAAAGAAACAGAGAGTTTACATTGCAATCTCGGTGGGACCGAACGCTCATCTCGGTAGGACCGAAACGTTACGAAGGGAAACAGAGAGATTACAACCCCATCTCGGTGTGACCGAAATCCCTATCGGTAAGACCGATTTGCCTAGGGTTTGTGGCAGTGGCTATGACTTTTGAAACTCGGTGGGGCTAGATAGAAAGAATCGGTAGGGCCGAGTTTGACTTTTGGTTTAGGACATATTAGATGTGGGAAGGTAGTTGAGGGTTTTGGAGCATATCACTAAGCACTATGAAGCAAGAACCTCATTAAACAACACCTCATCCCTCCTTGATAGTATTGGCTTTTCCTATATACTCAATGTGATCTTGGATCACTAAAATATAAAATGTAGAGTCTTGAGCTTGGAGTTTGGGCCAATCCTTTGTCCTTAGCATTTTGAAGGGGTTCCACATCCTCTAGTCCATGCCACTTCATTGTTGAACTCATCTGAAACATACTAGGTAAAAGTGTTAGTCCAACAAGAGATATGTTGTCATTAATTACAAAAATCACCCTAGGAGCACTTGTGCTTTCAATCTCCCCCTTTTTGGTAATTGATGGCAACATACATCAAAGCTTTAGATAAGGATATAGAGAATAGCAAGTAAAGCTTTGGAAAGACATGTAACAAGCATAGGCTCCCCCTACATGTATGCAATCATGTGAATATGGTATATAGACGCATGTGAGAGCATAACCATGACAGAGTAGCAATGTGTTACATATATCTTGGCTATATGCATCAGAGCAAGTGATGAAAATATGAGAAATGTACCTTCATGCCCATGAGTCCTTCTTGCAAACAGTATGTACATCAGCAAGAATTTCTCATACACATGACCATGATGCATGTACTTACCTTGTGGTCTTGAGTTGGCTAGGATGATATGAACCTGCATAAACAAGGTTAGATAGCACAGATGCACCTACTAGTTAGAGCAATAAAAATAAACCACAAAAGTACCAAGACTGGGATGACATGTAGAGTGAGTACAGAGTACCACGATAGGTATTGACATGTCCCCAAAGAGAAGTATATTGAAAGTGCGTTATGTCGACCAGAGGGGGGTGAATAGGCGATTTTTATGAAATTCTTCACTGAGGAATTTGCTGGTGAGGAAATTCTTAGCAAAGAACTACTAGCCGCGGAATGACTACTCAAAAGTAAACATAACAGAATACAAGCATAGTCATCATGATGAAATGAAGACAGGCACAGAGTACAGGAAGCGTAAGCACAGGATAACACAGGATGAAGACAAATAGACTGAAGAAATTGAACTGAGCAAATTGAGAAAGTCTTCAATCAAAGTCTTCAAACACAGATATGAACAAGCACACAACACAGTTATGAGGAATGGAAGAGTTGAGGGAATAGAACCAGTAAGCTTGGTGAAGACAATGATTTGGTAGACCAGTTCCAATTGCTGTCTCAGTTGTACGTCTGGTTGGAGCGGCTGAGTATTTAAACTCGAGGACACACAGTTCCGGACACCCAGTCCTAAGCACGCAGCTCAGGACACCAAGTCCTCACCGTATTCTCCTTGAGCTAAGGTCACACAGACCTCGCCCAATCACTCGTGGTAAGTCTTCAGGCGACTTCCAAACCTTCACAAACTTGGTCACTCGGCGATCCACAATTCCTCTTGGATGCTCTAGACCATGACGCCTAACCATCTGGAAGAAGCACAGTCTTCAAAGGTAACAAGCGTCGGATCCACGCAGGATCAATCTCTTCAGTGATGCTCAATCACTTGGGGTTTGTAGGTGTTTGGGTTTTGGGTTTTGGGTTTTTCCTCACTTGATGATTTTCGCTCAAAGTCCTCGGAGGATGGGTTGCTCTCAAATGACAAGTGTCAGTTTCTCTCGGAGCAGCCAACCAGCTAGTGGTTGAAGGGGGCGGCTATTTATAGCCTGGGGAGCAGCCCGACATGATAAGACATAAATGCCCTTCAATGATATGATCATTAGGTGGATAGATATTTTGGGACAGTTGGCGCATAGCACATCAACGGTCAGAATTTTGAGTAGCAAAATCCTCAGGGCTATCATGTTCCTCCCTATGTAGGCAATCCGCACTGGCGAATTCCTAACTCCTCAGTCAGAACAAATTCCTCAGAGACCAGAAGAACTTCGTCTCTGTCACTGAAGAATATGACTGAACTGTATGAGATTTCCAATGGCTTCACTCGAAGGGATTGGTAGGTGTAGGATTTTGAGTTGAGCATCACATGGAAATTTTTCCTTAGTATTTCCTCGACCCCCTTTAATAGTACGGTGTTTCCTATGACTCAAAAATAGAAAATGAAACTACGAAAACAAAAGTCTTCATGCTTCATGTTCCTCAAATGAATACCAAGTCTTCAAGATCACACCAATTTCTTCACTTTCAAAGTCTTCAGAAAGTCTTCAGAGATCCAAAGTCTTCAGTCGAAGAACTTCATTTTTAGGGTCGACTTTCTTTGTAAATATCAAACTCCTCATAGACTTATAGACTTGTGTACACTCACAAACGCATTAGTCCCTTAACCTATAAGTCTTCAATACACCAAAATCTCTAAGGGGCACAAGATGCACTTACAGATATGCAATGAATTTAAGAATTTTCTTTCCCTTGGATGTCTTGCTCCCCCTGAATCTAGCATGGGATACTGGGAGAAGATAGGGAACAGAAAAACAGAGCTCAAAGAAACAAATGAAATAAGTACATATGAACATGTCTTCCCCCCAAGAAGACATGTGGCATCTCTCCTCTTGAACATCAAGCATCTGGGATCCTTGAAGATTACTCTTTCCTGGAGTATTCCCTCCCCTAGAGATCTCTATCCCCCTAGAGATATGATTAAGCTTTGATGTGATCTCTCTCTCTCCCTTTGACATCAATTTCCAAGAAGGGTCTTCTGGAATTTGTTGTGAATGGGTTCGGTCCTTGAATCACAGTACAAAGCATTAAGATAAATGTGATGCTTGCAGAGGACAAGATTCATTGAGTGGAGCTGGATCAAGAATGAAGCAGGAATAAATGGCAAAATGTTGACATATAACAGTGAAGAATTTGAAATGCATGATGAAATATGGTGACTGATGTAATTCAGCATGCATGCAATAATATTAACGAGGAATAAGCATGCAGAAAAACGTATCAAGAGTATCATAGCACCATCGGGTTTAAGTTTACAACTCGATCCAAAAAAGTCTAAGAAGAACGAGAGTTGTAACTTGAAAAAAAACACCCATATAGAAAGACCTGCTTGAAGACTAACTCAAAATTCTCCCCCTTTGTCATCAAATGACCAAAAGGATCGAATATGAGGACTAACGCCCCTGAAGAATATCAAGTTGATGAAGGAGCGCCAGCATTGTTGGGGTCGTTTGTTGTAGTTGGGCCTGCCGCAGTGTCGTCCAAGTCCTCATTTTCATCAGTGTCACGCGATGAAGAATATGAACTGGCCACCAGAGAAGGAACCTTGACCTTCTTGAATTTCTTCGGTGGAGGTGCAGACCAGTCAAAATCTTCATTGAGACCCATTTTCTTCAGATCGTCTTCACCATACAGATGTGACAGGATTGCCCAGGTGCGACCGAAGACTTGATGGAGGTAGTAATGGTTTTTCTTCAATGCATTGTGTGTAGCAGTCATGTTGTGAAGAAATGAACCAAACTGACGCTTAACTCATTTGTGATTTCGATCCACCTTCTGGTGAAGACTAAGCAGAAGTTCACGGTCGGTCATCACGCGCGGAGCAGTGGCTTGAGGAGTGGACTTGGGTGCATTGGCAGAGTCATGTGTGGAAGAGTCATCATTGGTGGAATAAGAGGCATCTTTGCGAAATTGACCATCCAATGGACGAATGCCTTCATCTATAACAGCTGGTGCCTTGCCCTTTCCATCAACTGAGGAATAGGTCTGCTTGAGGACTTCAATAGGGGGCAAGTAGCTGAGGTGATTCTGAAAATCTGATTTGTAGTTGAGTGAGGACCTTGTCCTGAGGAATCTCATAATCCAAGGTGCATAAGGCTTCAGCTCAAACGGAGACAGTGCAACATTTGCCAGAGTCCTCATGAAGAAATCGTGATAATTGACAGGAATGCCATGAACGATGTTGAATACCAGATTCTTCATGATGCCAACAATTTCCTCATCAGATGAGTCGTGGCCTTTGATAGGACTCATTGTCCTCGTAAGAATACGATAGACAGTTCTGGGCACATAAAGCAATTCCTTCACGAGGAATTTGGTTCTTGGTGCCTGAGCTGGCTTCAAAGGTTTCATCAGTACCTGCATGTAGTGATTTGTAAGCTCAGGTTCACTGTAGATGCAATGAGCTTATTCAAGGGGAGGACTGAGTGGTAAGGCACGAAGCAATTCAGAAGCTGGTGCAGTGTAGTGAGTATTTTCAGACATCCAGTCCAGCACCCATGAATTCACATCTTCAGAATCTCCTGTGATGTGCAGCGTTGCATAAAATTGAAGAATCAGTTCTTCATTCCAATCGCAGATGTCAGAGCAAAAGTTTAACAGTCCAGCATCATGAAGAACACTAAGGACTGGTGCGAAGCATGGCAGAGATTCCATATCCACATGAGGAATATGCTCGTGGTAGAAGATTTTCTCTTTGTTGAACAGCACTGAGGAATAGAAATTGGCTTGACTAGCAGTCCAGAAACGCCTCTTCCTAATGCGAGCAGAGTTATAAGGGTTATTGTCTTCGAAGAATACATGCTCGCCGAAGAAATCATCAGCCTTGAACTTTTGCTTGCGTGAGAATGGATCCTTTGGCTTGGGCAGAGGAGTGTCGGTGAGTTGCATCACGACCTCAGGAATCGCAATCTCAGGTTCTTCAGGCTGAGGAATTTCTGGTTCCTCTTCAGTGGCAGTCTGCGTCTTTAGATGTTCAGCAGCAGCAGTTTCTTCGGCACTAGTGGCTGGAATTTCCTCATGTACAGATGAAGTGGGTGAGTTTCTTCAGAGCCCATTTGAATAGTTTGTGCAGGCGACTGAGGTATTTGCTACAACGGTGTGAACATTGGAGAGTTTGGATGTTGACTTTCCCAGAATTCATCACTTATTACTGGTGTGGAGCAGCCAACGTCCACATCTTCATCTTCCATTTATTCAACGCCAGCCTATTCAGCTGTGAACTAAGGCATGGGCGAGGAGATGACAGGTGTTGAAGGGATCGTATCCACTTCAATTTCTTCATCAATCTGCTCTGACGAAGCAGCAGAATGATTTTCTTCATCACATCCGCTAGGGATCTCATATTCTTCACCAAAAGGAACAAGGTCCTTTGATGGCCTGGTCGAGATGGGAACAGCATCAATGGGATTAGCAAATGAACTTGTCATAGGCTTCATCTTCTTCGGAGCTGAAGAATCTGAAGCAGCTGATGCTTTCCTTTTCTTCACTGTTGCACGCTCCGCAGCCTTGGTCTTCTTCACATCTGATGCAGATGGAAGGATTGGAGTTGGTGTAGGCGCTGGAGGAGCAGAGGAATCTGGTTGATTTTCTTCATTTTCTTCAGGCACACCACTAGCGGGTGCCCTGGCAATTTCTTCAGCAGCTGGAATGCAGTCATCAGCCCTGGAACTCACGTTTTCTTTAGCAGCCTAATTTTCATCAGCGGTGCTGGCATTTTCTTCAGTAGGCTGAGCAGATGCTTCAGTCTGAGGAATTTCCTGTTGCGTTGGGGCTGCAACATTGGAGGTGAACTATTCTGTTATCTTTACAAATCTGACTTTGGCTCCCAGCCAGTCAGCATAATAGCGATCAAATTCATCACTCAGTTTCTTGATTTCTGATTGGAGAGCAACAAGTTCTTCAGGTGAAAGCTTCAGAATGTTTTGCTTCAGAAAGCGCTCTTTCTTGTACTGCGCTTTCTTCACTCTCCTCCCCTGTTCAAATTTCCATTTCTCTTCTTGTATGAAGTGAGTCAGCATGTGACTTTGACCAGGAGTCAGCTTGAAATCAGGCATGGGAGTGTTGGGGTCCTTGTGCCAAACATCAATGTATTCGAGGATTAACTTGGGATCCAAAAGCAGTGGCACATCTGTTCCCTTGGCTCTAGCGGCCCTGACTTGCCTATCTCTGATGATTTCTGCAAGTTCATCATCACCAGCTTTGTCTTCATCAGACGGCACTTGGAAGGCGACTTGCTTCTTCTGAGGAATAGGGCGAGGACCTCGTCCAGCAGTGGCCTTAGTCTTCAGTAGAGAGGGTCCCGTTGAGGAAGTTGGTGCAGCTGAGGAACTAGCTGAAGCTCCTGAGGAAATAGACATGCCTGCAGTCCTTTGGCATGAGGCAAGATGCACAGGTGCTGAGTACTTTATTGGAACAGCTGAGGACTTTGGAGGAGCTGATGATTTTGAGGGAGCAGGAGCAGCATGAGGAATTGGCCATGAGGGCTTTGAGAATTCTGGCCGTGAGGGCATTGCTGAGGAGCTTGGCCTGCGCGCAGGCTTCTTTGACATAGCCTTCTTCGGCTTGACAGCAGAGGCAGCAGCAGAGTCTTCATTGAATTTCCTCACTGCTTCTCTGGCTTGCTTAGCCAACTTGGCTTGGCGCTTGGCCCATTCATTAGGATAGTCCTCATCGCGCTTGAGGCTGGTGGGATCTGCTATTTGGCCAGGTGCCAATGGAGCTCTTGGGCATGGAGGATTGAGTGCGAATTTCTTCATGTACTTTGGAGTTACATACCTATACTCCCTCCATTCTCTTGCCCATCTCCTTTCCATCCTCTGTATGCGCACCTTGCGCTGATTTTTGTCCTCTTTTCCAAACTTGGCATCATCAGGAGTGCGGTAATCTTTGTATATGTCCTCGGGGATTTCAAAGGCAGTCATGACCTCAGGCTTCTTTCCTCCTTTCTGTGGCCTTTTACCATCAGCCATTTTCTTCAGTTGAGGAATTTGAACAATCGAAATCTCTGAATAAGTATGCAACTTTTCTTCGAGGAATGCTGCAAATGAATTAAGTTGATGAGAACCTAGTGATTCAGCAGCTAACATGAGTACCTGTGAACAGAGTATAGTTGCGAGGAATTTGGAGAGGTCATATGCGTTCTCAGAAGGTTTTTCAAAAATAACAAGTTTGAGGAATTTGACAAGATGAGTCTTGAAGAATTTCACTAAGCGTTCTTTGTCTTAGGTTCCAGAGTTGTATAGATCGAAGATCCACACAATTGAGGAATCTTGAAGAAAAATGATGCGTAGAGAAACGAATCAAGAACAGATGACTCGTGAGGTGTTTAGTGTGTGAAGATATGAAGAAAAACACCTATGACGATTTTGTAGATAATCATTCGAATCAATGAGGGCAGTAAAATTAAATTTTAATTACCCTGGATGAGAACACGACGAACAGTGAAGAGGAGAGGTGAAGTTCGTCAGTGTAGATCTTCCACGCCCTAACTCGGTGGAGGAAGACGGCTATGGCGGCGGTGGAGTGAAGATTTCCACGGTCGGCGCGAGTACAGCGGCGACGAGGTCGAGGCAGTGAAGCTCTTCCTCACCGGCGACAATGAAGTAGCGGCGGCGCTAGGGTTTGAGAAGCTCGAGCTGGAGAGAGATCGAGCGGAGTAAAAGAAGTGAGGAAGGGAAGGAGGGGTATTTATAGCCACGGTGAAAAAACTGTTCGCCCGAAGAAATTGGACGAACGTGCCCCTGACCCTTCTCATTCGCTTGACATGTGTCACCCACGTACTGAGAGGTGGAGATCGTGTGCGATCGTGGGTGAATGGATAAGTGTATCATGGGATGCGGAACGGTTTGAGCAGCAAAGCCGAAAATTTAGATAAGATCGGTTTTAATGTTCCGTTCGCAATTTCTTCAGCTGACAAGGACACAGTGAAGATTTTGAACGAGTTTCAAATAGAACGCACATGAAGAATTTGTGAACAGATTGGGTTGAGTATAGCATAGAGGGGAAGGGTCCGATCACATTCACTTAGCAGAAAAACCAACTTGAAGAATTAGCAATAAGTGAATGTTGTAGAAGACATAAACTTATATATATATATATATAGCCAATGAATAAAAACGACGGAAACAGTGAAAACAGTGCAAAGTTGAAGAATATGATCAATTGAGGAATTTCAACTTTTGGTGGTGGCGTGACCCACCGTATAAGAATAATGATTTCAGACACCGCGTACAATTATCGTAGGGTTCTGAGAATCAAATTCTTCGTTAATTTCTTCACACTAAGAGTGTTATTCTTCATTGATTGAAGAAAAATGTTTCTTCATGTGTTGCACATCTAAGTCATCAATTTTGCATAAGTGTTAGGATGAGTGTCCTTTTCAAAGAACATTCGAAGATTCTAGAATATTTAGCTCACACCGCAACTTGCTAAATCTCTTCTCATCCAAGGGCTTTGTGAAGATATCGGCTAGCTGTTCTTCAGTCTTCACATGCTCAATAGAAATGTCTCCCTTCAACACATGATCACGAAGAAAATGATGACGAATCTGAATGTGCTTTGTCTTTGAGTGCTAAACTGGGTTGTGAGCAATCTTGATGGCACTCTCATTGTCATAGAAGAGAGGCATATTCTTCATGTTGATGCCGTAGTCCTTGAGAGTTTGCTTCATCCATAGCGATTGAGCACAGCAAGAACCAGCAGCAATGTACTCAGCTTCAGCAGTAGATAGTGATACGCAGTTCTATTTCTTCGAGGACCAACAGACCAAAGATCATCCGAGGAAATGACATGTACCAGATGTTGACTTGCGGTCCACACGATCACCAGCATAGTCAGAGTCAGAATATCCAATGAGATCAAAAGCTGAGCCCTTGGGGTACCATAATCCAAGTGTTGGTGTGTGAGCTAGATATCGAAGAATATGCTTCATAGCCTTATGGTGTGATTCCTTCGGTGTAGCTTGAAATTGGGCACACATGCAAACACTAAGCATTATGTCTGGCCTAGATGCACATAGGTACAATAAAGAACCAATCATGGAGCAGTGTACCTTATGATCTAAGTCAATACCATTTTCATCAGTGCACAGATGGCCATTTGTGGGCATAGGAATTTTGACGCCTTTGCAATCTTGCATGCCGAATTTCCTCGGTACATCCTTGAGGTATTTCTCTTGAGATATGAATATGCCATTGCGTTGTTGACGAATTTGAAGACCTAAGAAGAATTTCAACTCTCCCATCATAGACATTTGATATTCTTCACTCATCATATAGGCAAATTCATCACTATAACATTGGTCAGTACAGCCAAAGATAATATCATCAACATATATTTGGCACACAAACAATTCACCATCATAAGATTTAGTGAAAAGAGTAGGGTCGAGTGAACCGGGTTTGAAGCCTTTCTTCATGAGGAATTCCTTCAAGGTATCATACCACACTCGTGGGGCCTGCTTGAGGCCATAGAGGGCCTTGTTGAGTCTGAAGACTTTGTCAGGATTCTTTGGATCTTCAAAACCTGGGGGTTGAGCAACATATACTTCTTCCTCAAGCTTACCATTGAGGAATGCACTTTTCACATCCATTTGATATAAAGTGATATCATGATGGTTAGCATAAGCAAGTAATATGCAAATAGCCTCAAGTCTAGCAACAGGTGTGAAAGTTTCATTGAAATCAATTCCTTCAACCTGTGTGTAGCCTTGAGCTACAAGCCGTGCCTTATTCCTCACCACAAGGCCATTTTCATCTTGCTTGTTGCGGTAGATCCACTTTGTGCCAATGATATTGTGCTTGCGAGGATCTGAACATTTGACCAGTTCCCAGACATTGTTGAGCTCGAACTGATGTAGTTCTTCTTGCATGGCCTGAATCCACTCAGGCTCCAGAAATGCTTCATCTACCTTAGTGGGCTATTGGGTTTCTTATAAGTGAGGAGTTCATAGGCAGTCTTCTTGAAGAATTTGTGAAGATATACTCGGTTGATGATGTGGCACGCAGTGTCAATTGCCTCAGTCCAGAAATGAGAGTCGTTTTGTATTCATCAAGCATAGTGTGAGCCATCTCAGCAAGAGTCATGTTCTTGTGCTCCACGACGCCGTTCTGCTGAGGAGTATAAGGAGCAGATAACTCATGAGTAATACCAAGTTCATCAAGATAGTCATCGAGACTAGAATTCTTGAACTCAGTGCCATTTGTCACTTCTGATGTGCTTGATCTTCACACCAAAGTTGGTTCAAGCCCTCGAGGAAAATTGTTTGAAGACTTCCTGCACTTCATGTTTGTAAGTAACAAGGTGTACCCATGTATAACGAGAGTAATCATCAACAATAACAAAGCCATATTGAGATGCTTCATTTGAAACAGCAGAATAATGATTAGGACCGAAGAGATCCATGTGAAGCAATTCAAATGGGCGAGTAGTGGTCATGATAGTCTTCGCTGGATGTTTGGCCTTTGTCATCTTCCCAGCTTCACAG
Source organism: Triticum monococcum (assembly GCA_034509565.1). Classification (NCBI taxonomy): domain Eukaryota; kingdom Viridiplantae; phylum Streptophyta; class Magnoliopsida; order Poales; family Poaceae; genus Triticum; species Triticum monococcum. Next base: position 111,875,088 of record CM067842.1, on the reverse strand, counting down.
GCTCCGCATAGGTGATCCTTGAGGAATTTGACATTCTCGATGCCAATGACATGCTTCTTCTTTGCAAGCGTGTGCAAATTCCTCATGCCTGCATGACCAAGTCGTCGATGCCAGAGCCAGCCTTCTGAAGCTTTTGCAAGTAGGCAGACGGCTGGTTGTGGTCCTGTAGAGAAATCAACAATATACAGGTCTCCTCTCCTAAAGCCTTCAAAGACTTTGGAATTTTCAGCTTCCATAACCACAACACAACGGTATTTGCCAAAGACAACAACCATATCAAGATCACAAAGCATTGAGATAGACATAAGGTTGTATCCTAAGGACTCAACAAGCATGACTTTGTCCATGTGTCGATCCTTTGTGATCGCAACCTTACCTAGACCCAATACCTGATTTTTGCCTTTGTCAGCAAAGATGATATGCTTCAGATGCGATGGAGATAATGGAGCATCCATCAATAGATTCTTGTCACCAGTCATGTGATTTGTACATCCACTATTGAGGACCCACTCAGTGGCTTTGGGTTGATCATCCTGCAGATGAATTAGTGCAGCTTACAAACTCATATACTTCATCAGTGAAGAATATGACATCAATTCATCAGATCAATTTCATCAAGCAAAAGAACAGATAAAGAAATATGATGACGTGAGAAATGAAAGTTCATTTCTTCATGATTAGCCTGCGTCCTATCAGGCACACACAGGTCTCCATCAAATTCTTCAGACAATTACATACGTCTAGAGACCTGACCTTGCAGAAGAGATTAGTTCTTTTTCTTCACCACCCACATCTGAAGGGGTGGCAAAGAGTTCATCACTCTGCGAGCTCCATACGAGAAAGATGGCATAGAAGCCAGTCCATTTTGTTTCACATAAGAGGGGTTAGAATAAGCATAGGAGTAAGCAGAGAAATTCTTTGAGGACTTATGGACATAATGATTTGAAGAATGATGCACATATCCATAATCCTTAGATCTTCCCTGCGAAACAGACGGGTTAGCACTATGATGTTCATATGAAGACTTTGATCCTTTTGAGGAATATGATCCATGTGAGGAGTTTGGTCCGTATGAGGACTTGGATCTATATGAAGAATTTGGTCCATATGAAGAATTTGATCTGGGGTTCCTATTCTTCACAGGTGGCGTCATGATGAAATTCACCTGAAGATTTTGAAGGAATCTTTTGGGAACCCAGATTTTCTTCATAGGGGGACCGTTCATGTAGTTAGTGCCAACATATCTAGCAAATACTTCACCATTCTGATTTTTGAATAGTTTGTAATTGGAGTCAAATGACTCATCATCAGAACTAGGAGATTCACATGCAAATCCAGATAAGTTAGATGGATCAACTGGAGGTTCCTTTGCAGCAACCCATGTAGTTTTGGGGTACTACTCAGGCTTCCAATATGTACCATCAGCAATGAGTTTCCTCTCAAAGGCAATACCCTCTTTCCTAGGGTTCCTGTTGAGGATCTACTTTTTAAGCACATCACAAAGAGTCTGATGCCCTTTGAGGCTTTTGTACATGTCTGTCATGTACAATTCCTTCAGCCCTGCATCATCAGTGATACTAGCAATGTCCTCAGATGAGGAATTAGTGATAGCAGAGGCATGTGAAGAATTTGAAACATTAGCGGCATTTGAACATTCAGGTGAAGAATTAGCAGATTCACGTTCAATGCACTTCAAGCATGGAGGAACAAATTCTTCCTGAGAAGCACTGATTTGTTGAGCAAGTAATGAATCGCGCTCCTTCTGAAGATCTTCATAACTCACTCTTAGCTTCTCAAGGTCTTGCTTTCTTTGAAGAAATTCATAAGAAAGCTTCTCATGATCAGATAAGAGAGTGTTATGATGACCTTGAAGATTGTCAAACCTAGTCTGAAGTCTCTGAAGATTTTCAGTTAAGACTTTAGTGCGATCCATTTCTTCACCCAACATATCATCACTTTTGTCTAGCATGTTTTGAACCTTTTCAAGAGCCCTTTGTTGTTTTACAGCAATCTTAGCAAGTTTAGAATAGCTAGGATTAAGGTTTTCATCAGATTCATTCTCACTTGATTCAGAGGAGGTACATTTGAGTACCTTGGCACCCTTTGCCATGAAGCAATAGGTGGGAGCGTAGTCATCATCGCCTTCATCAGCCTTGTTGGTGAGGTCATTTTCTTCAGTGTTGAAGATAGACTTGCTGACGAATGCAGTAGCGAGAGCTAGGCTCGCCACTTCGGATTCGGACTCCTCAGATGTCTCCTCTTCCTCATTTTCTTCAGATTCAGCCTCAGAGTCCATTTCCTTGCCAATGAATGCCCTAGCCTTCTTGGAGCTGCTCTTCTTGTGATATGAAGGCTTTGAGGATTTTGATGATGAAGATTTTGTGGATTTCTTCTTTTTCTTCGCATCATCAGAACTGTAATCCTTGTATTTCTTCTTCTTTGATTCCTTTTCCCACTGAGGACAATCTTGAATGTAATGCCCAGGTTTCTTGCATTTGTGACAGAGCCTCCTCTTGTAGTCACTGGATGAGGAATCATTGCTCCTTGTGGGTCTTCCAAAGCAACCACGTCTTGAGAACTTTTGGAACTTCTTCACGAGCAGAGCTAGATCATGGCTTAGTTCTTCAGGATCACCAAGGCTACTACCAGAGTCTTCATCTTCGGACTCAGATACAGCCTTGGCCTTCAGCGCACGTGATCTGCCATAGCTCGAACCATAGCGATCTATTTTTTCAGCAAGTTGGAACTCATGAGTATTTAGCCTCTCGAGAATATCAGCGGGATCAAGTGACTTGTAATTAGCACATTCTTGTATCATCAATGCCAGAGTGTCAAATGAGGAATCAAGCAATCTCAGCAATTTCTTCACCACCTCATGGTCGGTGATGTCAGTGGCACCAAGTGCTTGAAGCTCATTTGAGATGTCAGTGAGGCGATCGAAGGTTTGTTGAACATTTTCATTGTCGAGTCTTTTGAAGCGGTTGAAGATATTGCGAAGAACATCAACTCGAGAGTCACGCTGTGTTGAGACTCCTTCATTCACTTTGGAAAACCTGTCCCAGATAAGCTTTGTTGTCTCCAAAGCACTCACTCTGCCATACTGTCCTTTGCTCAGATGGCCACATATGATATTCTTCGCTTGAGAGTCGAGTTGCTTGAATCTCTTCACATCAGCAGCATTCAGAGAAGGTGTGACTGAGGGAACACCATTTTCCACAACATACCAGAGATCGTTATCAATTGTCTCAAGATGCATTCGCATCTTATTCTTCCAGTAGGGGTAGTTTGTCCCATCGAAGGTATGACACCCAGCAGAGACCTTGATCATACCTGCGGTCGACATAACTAAAACTTCAGGTGGTTAAACCAAAATCACACAGAACAAGGGAGTACCTTGCTCTGATACCAATTGAAAGTGCGTTATATCGACTAGAGGGGGTGAATGGGTGATTTTTATGAAATTCTTCACTGAGGAATTTGCCGGTGAGGAAATTCCTTAGCGAAGAACTACTAGCAGCGGAATGAGTACTCAAAAGTAAACATAACAGAATACAAGCATAGTCATCATGATGAAATGAAGACAGGCACAGAGTACAGGAAGCATAAGCACAGGATAACACAGGATGAAGACAAACAGACTGAAGAAATTGAACTGAAGAAATTGAGAAAGTCTTTAGTCAAAGTCTTCAAACACAGATATAAACAAGCACACAACACAGTTATGAGGAATGGAAGAGTTGAGGGAATAGAACCAGTAAGCTTGGTGAAGACAATGATTTGGTAGACTAGTTCCAACTGCTGTCTCAATTGTACATCTGGTTGGAGCGGCTGGGTATTTAAACTCGAGGACACCCAGTCCTGAGCACGCAGCTCAGGACACCAAGTCCTCACCGTATTATCCTTGAGCTAAGGTCACACAGACCTCGCCCAATCACTCGTGGTAAGTCTTCAGGCGACTTCCAAACCTTCACAAACTTGGTCACTCGGTGATCCACAATTCCTCTAGGATGCTCTAGACCATGACGCCTAACCGTCTGGAAGAAGCACAGTCTTCAAAGGTAACAAGCGTCGGATCCACGCAGGATCCATCTCTTCAGTGATGCTCAATCACTTGGGGTTTGTAGGTGTTTGGGTTTTGGGTTTTTCCTCACTTGATGATTTTCGCTCAAAGTCCTCGGAGGATGGGTTGCTCTCAAATGACAAGTGTCAGTTTCTCTCGGAGTAGCCAACCAGCTAGTGGTTGAAGGGGCGGCTATTTATAGCCTGGGGAGCAGCCCGACATGATAAGACATAAATGCCCTTCAATGATATGACCGTTAGGTGGATAGATATTTTGGGACAGCTGGCGCATAGCACATCAATGGTCGGAATTTTGAGTAGCAAAATCCTCAGGGCTATCATGTTCCTCACTGTGTAGGCAATCCGCACTGGCAAATTCCTAACTCCTCAGTCAGAATAAATTCCTCAGAGACCAGAAGAACTTCGTCTCTGTCACTGAAGAATATGACTGAACTGTATGAGATTTCCAATGGCTTCACTCGAAGGGATTGGTAGGTGTAGGATTTTGAGTTGAGCATCACATGGAAATTTTTCCTTAGTATTTCCTCGACCCCCTTTAACAGTACAGTGTTTCCTATGACTCAAGAAAGAGAAAATGAAACTACGAAAACAAAAGTCTTCACGCTTCATGTTCCTCAAATGAATACCAAGTCTTCAAGATCACACCAATTTCTTCACTTTCAAAGTCTTCAGAAAGTCTTCAGAGATCCAAGGTCTTCAGTAGAAGAACTTCATTTTTAGGGGTCGACTTTCTCTGTAAATATCAAACTCCTCATAGACTTATAGACCTGTGTACACTCACAAACGCATTAGTCCCTTAACCTATAAGTCTTCAATACACCAAAATCACTAAGGGGCACTAGATGCACTTACAGATATGCAATGAATTTAAGAATTTTCTTTCCCTTGGATGTCTTGCTCCCCCTGAATCTAGCATGGGATACTGGGAGAAGATAGGGAACAGAAAACAGAGCTCAAAGAAACAAATGAAATAAGTACATATGAACATGTCTTTCCCCCAAGAAGACATGTGGCATCTCTCCTCTTGAACATCAAGCATCTGGGATCCTTGAAGATTACTCTTTCCTGGAGTATTCCCTCCCCTAGAGATCTCTATCCCCCTAGAGATATGATTAAGCTTTGATGTGATCTCTCTCTCCCCCTTTGACATCAATTTCCAAGAAGGTTCTTCTGGAATTTGTTGTGAATGGGTTCGGTCCTTGAATCATAGTACAAAGCATTAAGATAAATGTGATGCTTGTAGAGGACAAGATTCATTGAGTGGAGCTGGATCAAGAATGAAGCAGGAATAAATGGAAAAATGTTTTTCCTGTAGTGCAATCGGTGTCACCGAGTTGTATGCTTTGGTTGCTCCAAAAATCTTCGGTTAGACCGGAAGCATGAAACCGGTGGAACCGAGTTCATCACAGAAAAACACTTGTCACCTCAGCTCACTAGACAAATAAGATCTCACAAAGATTTGCAATGAATTGGATGCACAAAATGCAGAACAAAGAACAGAGAAAAGAAATAAAAAGGTCTAGATGAAGTTTGAAAGGGGAAACAAATATGCATGAGACAAGTGCAAGAACACAAAAAGAACACAAGAGACCTTCATCTAGAGTTGGGCGGTGACAAAGTCACCTATGTTAGAGTACATTGACTTAAGAGTCAAGTGAGATCACTTGATCATAGGTCGTACTCATCGTTTAAGCTCAAAATGGGGTTACCATTTTTCATTTAAGTATCTTGATGTATTCACATCTTGTTGAGTTGCTTTGACTCATGACTTGGAGTAAAGCTACTCTAAGATGGAATAACATACCTTGGGTGGCGGTGTTGATCTTGATCATGTAGTTGAACTTGTGTGGGTTGCCCAAGGTTGATGTAGCCCATCAAGAGTTGGGAGCACCCTTTGGATTTTGAGTTCATCTACCTACATGGGTTAGTTTTCTCAAGGAAGAGCACTTGTGTATCCAACATGACAATCATGAAACTCGACATAGAATTTGTCAAAGGATATGTTTGAAAGGTTTCGTGCTTCCTTGTCATCAATCACCATTGTGTAGAGACTTGATGATGTAGAGATTGCTCAAGATGTGAGTGAATTGCAATCTCATAGAATTAGATTCGTCCAAGTACCTACAAGGGTTAGATAACATGCAAGATGCAAATTTTCAAGACATAAGATAATCATCATAGGAGAAATATCAAGAGATTAGTTGTAAGCTCAAGTCTTGCATGTATCCAATGTAGTTCCTACTCCAAGTTTGAAGCGTCAATGATGTTTAGTTCACCTCTTAACCTGCAAAACACTTTCTCATCAAGTGGTTTGGTGAATATATCCGCTAATTGCTTATCGGTGCGAACATGCTTAAGGTTTATGTCACCCTTAGCAACATGATCTCGAATAAAATGATGACGAACTTCGATATGCTTAGTTTGAGAGTGTTGCACGGGATTGTAAGCAATCTTGATAGCACTTTCATTGTCACAAAGCAATAGAACATGTTTCACATATATCCCATAATCTTTAAGAGCCTGGGTCATCCAGAGTAATTGAACACAACATGAACCCGCAGCAATGTATTCCGCTTCAGCGTTGGATAAGGATACCGAGTTTTGTTTCTTCGAAGACCAAGACACAAGAGATCTATCAAGGAATTGACAAGTACTCGAAGTGGACTTCCTATCAACCTTGTCACCGGCATAGTCCGAGTCGGAGTAGCCAACAAGATCAAAGGAAGCTCTCTTTGGATACCAAATGCCAAAATTTCGTGTATGTATTAAGTATCTCACTATCCTTTTCACGGCCTTAAGATGACATTCCTTAGGAGCAGCTTGATATTGTGCAAACATGCACACACTTAACATGATATCGGGACGCGAAGCACATAGATATAACAATGAACCAATCATAGAGCGATAAACCTTTTGATCGACCGGTTCACCGTCTTTGGTCAAATCAAGATGTCCACTAGTAGGCATGGGTGTAGTCATACCTTTGGATTCTTGCATATTGAACTTCTTGAATAAGTCCTTGGTGTACTTCGTTTGAGAGACAAATGTGCCTTCCTTAGTTTGCTTGATTTGCAAACCAAGAAAGAATTTGAGTTCACTCATCATAGACATCTCAAACTTTTCCGACATTAGCTTCCCAAACTTTTCACTAAAATGAGGGTTAGTTAATCCAAATATAATATCATCGACATAAATTTGGCATACAGATAGTTCTCCATTAACCCTTTTAGTAAAAAGAGTAGAATCTATATTTCCAATTTCAAAGCCTTTTTCAATAAGGAACTTGGTCAAGCATTTATACCATGCTCTAGGAGCTTGTTTAAGACCATACAGGGATTTGTGAAGTTTATAAACATGATTAGGTTTCTTAGGGTTGACAAAGCTGGGAGGTTGCTTAACATAAACTTCCTCTTCAATTTCACCATTTAGAAAAGCACTTTTAATGTCCATTTGGTACAAGGTGATATTATGGTGATTAGCATAGGTGAGTAAGATGCGAATGGACTCAAGTCTAGCAATGGGAGCATACGTCTCACCATAGTCCATACCTTCAACTTGTGTGTAGCCTTGGGCGACGAGACGCGCTTTGTTGCAAACCACTTGTCCATCTTCATCTTGCTTGTTGCGAAACACCCATTTGGTACCGATGATGTTGTGGTTGTTGTCGGGCTTTTCAACCAATGTCCACACTTGATTTCTCTCAAAGTTGTGTAGCTCTTCATGCATAGCGTTTATCCAATCCGGATCTTCCGATGCTTGTTCAACCTCCATAGGTTCAATGCGAGAGATGAATGAATAGTGTTCACAAAAGTTAGCTAAACGAGTTTTTGAGCGAGTGATTCTCCCGGTTTGGATTGTTGGGGAACGTAGTAATTTCAAAAAAATTCCTACGCACACGCAAGATCATGGTGATGCATAGCAACGAGAGGGGAGAGTGTGATCTACGTACCCTTGTAGACAGACAGCGGAAGCGTTAGCACAACGCGGTTGATGTAGTCGTACGTCTTCACGGCCCGACCGATCAAGCACCGAAACTACGGCACCTCCGAGTTCTAGCACACGTTCAGCTCGATGACGATCCACGGACTCCGATCCAGCAAAGTGTCGGGGAAGAGTTCCGTCAGCACGATGGCGTGGTGACGATCTTGATGTACTACCGTCGCAAGGCTTCGCCTAAGCACCGCTACAATATTATCGAGGATTATGGTGGAAGGGGGCACCGCACACGGCTAAGAATATGATCACGTGGATCAACTTGTGTCTAGAGGTGCCCCCTGCCCCCGTATATAAAGGATCAAGGGGGGTGCGGCCGGCCAGGAGGAGGGCGCGCCAGGAGGAGTCCTACTCCCACCGGGAGTAGGATTCCCCCCTTTCCTAGTTGGAATAGGATTCGGGAGGGGGAAAGAGGAGAGAGAGAAGGAAGGGGGGCGCCACCCCCCTCTCCTTGTCCTATTCGGACTAGGGGGGAGGGGCGCGCGGCCCAGCCCTGGCCACCTCCCCTCTCTTCCGCTAAAGCCCACTAAGGCACATATACCTCCCGGGGGGGTTTCCGTAACCTCCCGGTACTCCGGTAAAATCCCGATTTCATCCGGAACACTTCCGATATCCAAATATAGGCTTCCAATATATCAATCTTTATGTCTCGACCATTTCGAGACTCCTCGTCATGTCCGTGATCACATCCGGGACTCCAAACAAACTTCAGTACATCAAAATGCATAAACTCATAATATAACTGTCATCGAAACCTTAAGCGTGCGGACCCTATGGGTTTGAGAACAATGTAGACATGACCGAGACACGTCTCCGGTCAATAACCAATAGCGGAACCTGGATGCTCATATTGGCTCCTACATATTCTACGAAGATCTTTATCGGTCAGACCGCATAACAACATACGTTGTTCCCTTTGTCATCGGTATGTTACTTGCCTGAGATTCGATCATCGATATCTCAATACCTAGTTCAATCTCATTACCGGCAAGTCTCTTTACTCGTTTCGTAATACATCATCTCACAACTAACTCATTAGTTGCAATGCTTGCAAGGCTTATGTGATGTGCATTACCGAGAGGGCCCAGAGATACCTCTCCGACAATCGGAGTGACAAATCCTAATCTCGAAATACGCCAACCCAACATGTACCTTTGGAGACACCTGTAGAGCTCCTTTATAATCACCCAGTTACATTGTGACGTTTGGTAGCACACAAAGTGTTCCTCCGGCAAACGGGAGTTGCATAATCTCATAGTCATAGGAACATGTATAAGTCATGAAGAAAGCAATAGCAACATACTAAATGATCGGGTGCTAAGCTAATGGAATGGGTCATGTCAATCACATCATTCCCCTAATGATGTGATCCCGTTAATCAAATGACAACACATGTCTATGGTTAGGAAACATAACCATCTTTGATCAACGAGCTAGTCAAGTAGAGGCATACTAGTGACATTTAGTTTGTCTATGTATTCACGCAAGTATTATGTTTCCGGTTAATACAATTCTAGCATGAATAATAAACATTTATCATGAAATAAGGAAATAAATAATAACTTTATTATTGCCTCTAGGGCATATTTCCTTCAGTCTCCCACTTGCACTAGAGTCAATAATCTAGTTCACATCACCATGTGATCTAACATCAATAGTTCACATCTTTATGTGGTTAACACCCATAGTTCACATCGATATGTGACCAACACCCAAAGGGTTTACTAGAGTCAGTAATCTAGTTCACATCGCTATGTGATTAACACCAAAAGAGTACTAAGGTGTGATCATGTTTTGCTTGTGAGATAATTGTAGTCAATGGGTCTGTCTCATATAGATTCGTCAGTATTTTGCGAATTCTATGTCTACAATGCTCTGCACGGAGCTACTCTAGCTAATTGCTCCCACTTTCAATATGTATCTAGATCGAGACTTAGAGTCATCCAGATCTGTGTCAAAACTTGCATCGCCTTTTGTCACCTCCATAATCGAGAAACATTAATTTTTACCGATGTCCAGTGATCTACTTCCTAGATCACTATTGTACTCCCTCGCTTAACACAGTGTAGGGTATACAATAGATCTGGTACACAGCATGGCATACTTTATAGAACCTATGGCTGAGGCATAGGGAATGACTTTCATTCTCTTTCTATCTTCTGCCGTGGTCAGGCTTTGAGTCTCACTCAATTTCACACCTTGTAACACAGGCAAGAATCCTTTCTTTGCTTGATCCATTTTGAACTTCTTCAAAACTTTTTCAAGGTATGTGCTTTGAGAAAGTCCAATTAAGCGTCTTGATCTATCTCTATAGATTTTAATGCCCAATATGTAAGCAGCTTCACCGAGGTCTTTCATTGAAAAAATCTTATTCAAGTATCCCTTTATGCTATCCAGAAATTCTATATCATTTCCGATTAGTAATATGTCATCTACATATAATATCAGAAATGCTACAGAGCTCCCACTCACTTTCTTGTAAATACAGGCTTCTCCAAAAGTCTGTACAAAACCAAATGCTTTGATCATCTCATCAAAGCGCATATTCCAACTCCGAGATGCTTGCACCAGTCCACAAATGGATCGCTGGAGCTTGCATATTTTGTTAACACTTTTAGGATTGACAAAACCTTCTGGTTGCATCATATACAACTCTTCTTTAAGAAATCCATTAAGGAATGCAGCTTTGTTTATCCATTTGCCAGATTTCATAAAATGCGGCAATTGCTAACATGATTCGGACAGACTTAAGCATAGATACGAGTGAGAAACTCTCATCGTAGTCAACATCTTGAACTTGTCGAAAACATTTTTGCGAAAATTCTAGCTTTGTAGATAGTAACACTACTATTAGCGTCCGTCTTCCTCTTGAAGATCCATTTATTTTCAATTGCTTGTCGATCATCGGGCAAGTCAACCAAAGTCTAGACTTTGTTTTCATACATGGATCCCATCTCATATTTCATGGCTTCAAGCCATTTTGCGGAATCTGGGCTCATCATGATCTAGTAGCATGATTTCCAGAACTGGATTACCGTACCACTCTGGTGCGGATCTTACTCTGGTTGATCTACGAGGTTCAGTAATAACTTGATCTGAAGTTTCATGATTATCATCATTAACTTCCTCACTAATTGGTGTAGGTGTCACAGAAACCGTTTTCTGTGATGAACTACTTTCCAATAAGGGAGCAGGTACAGTTTACCTCATCAAGTTCTACTTTCCTCCCACTCACTTCTTTAGAGAGAAACTCCTTCTCTAGAAAATTTCCGAATTTAGCAACAAAAGTCTTGCCTTTGGATCTGTGATAGAAGGTGTATCCAATAGTTTCCTTTAGATATCCTATGAAGACACATTTCTCCGATTTGGGTTCGAGCTTATCAGGTTGAAGTTTTTTCACATAAGCATCGCAGTCCCAAACTTTAAGAAACCACAGCTTAGGTTCGCCAAACCATAGTTCATACGGTATCGTCTCAACGGATTTGGATGGTGCCCTATTTAACATGAATGCAGCTGTCTCTAATGCATGATCCCAAAACGATATTGGTAAATCGGTAAGAAACATCATAGATTGTACTATATCCAATAAAGTATGGTTATGACGTTCGGACACACCATTATGCTGTGGGGTTCCAGGTGGCATGAGTTTGTGAAACTATTCCACATTGTTTTAATTGAAGACCAAACTCGTAACTCAAATATTCGTCTCTGCGATTAGATCATAGAAACTTTATTTTCTTGTCACGATGATTTTCCACTTCACTCTGAAATACTTTGAACTTTTTAGACTTATGTTTCATCAACTAGATATACTCATATCTGCTTAAATCATCTGTGAAGGTCAGAAAATAATGATACTTGTTGCGAGCTTTAATATTCATCGGACCACATACATCAGTATGTATGATTTCCAACAAATCTGTTGCTCGCTCCATTGTTCCGGAGAACGGAGTCTTTAGTCATCTTGCCCATAAGGCATGGTTCGCAAGCACCAAGTGATTCATAATCAAGTGATTCCAAAATCCCATCAGCATGGAGTTTCTTCATGTGCTTTACACCAATATGACCTAAACGGCAGTGCTACAAATAAGTTGCACTATCATTATTAACTTTGCATCTTTTGGTTTCAATATTATGAATATGTGTATCACTACGATCGAGATCCAATAAACCATTTTCATTGGGTGTGTAACCATATAAGGTTTTATTCATGTAAACAGAACAACAATTTATTCTCTTACTTAAATGAATAACCGTATTACAATAAACATGATCAAATCATATTCATGCTCAACGCAAACACCAAATAACACTTATTTAGGTTCAACACTAATCCCGGAAGTATAGGGAGTGTGCGATGATGATCATATCAATCTTGGAACCACTTCCAATACACATCATCACTTCACCCTTAACTAGTCTCTGTTTATTCTGCAACTCCTGTTTCGAGCTACTAATCTTAGCAACTGAACTAGTATCTAATACTGAGGGGTTGCTATAAACACTAGTAAAGTACACATCAATAACATGTATATCAAATATACTTATGTTCACTTTGCCATCCTTCTTATCCGCCAATCACTTGGGGTAGTTCCGCTTCCAGTGACCAGTCCCTTTGCAGTAGAAGCACTTAGTCTCAGGCTTAGGACCAGACTTGGGCTTCTTCACTTGAGCAGCAACTTGCTTGCTGTTTTTCTTGAAGTTCCCCTTTTTCCCTTTGCCCTTTTCTTGAAACTAGTGGTCTTGTCAATCATCAACACTTGATGTTTTTCTTGATTTCTACCTTCGTTGATTTCAGCATCACGAAGAGCTTGGGAGTTGTTTCCGTTATCCCTTGCATATTATAGTTCATCACGAAGTTCTACTAACTTGGTCATGGTGACTAGAGAATTCTGTCAATCACTATCTTATCTGGAAGATTAACTCCCACTTGATTCAAGCGATTGTAGTACCCAGACAATCTGAGCACATGCTCACTAGTTGAGCGATTCTCCTCCATCTTTTAGCTATAGAACTTGTTGGAGACTTCATATCTCTCAACTCGGGTATTTGCTTGAAATATTAACTTCAACTCCTGGAACATCTCATATGGTCCATGACGTTCAAAACGTCTTTGAAGTCCCGATTCTAAGTCGTTAAGCATGGTGCACTAAACTATTAAGTAGTCATCATATTGAGCTAGCCAAACGTTCATAACGTCTGCATCTGCTCCTGCAATAGGTCTGTCACCTAGCGGTGCATCAAGGACATAATTCTTCTATGCAGCAATGAGGATAAACCTTAGATCACGGATCCAATCCGCATCATTGCTACTAACATTTTTCAACACAATTTTCTCTAGGAACATATCAAAATAAACACAGGGAAGCAACAACGCGAGCTATTGATCTACAACATAATTTGCAAAATACTACGAGGACTAAGTTCATGATAAATTTAAAGTTCAATTAATCATATTACTTAAGAACTCCCACTTAGAAAGACATCCCTCTAATCTTCTAAGTGATCACGTGATCCAAATCAACTAAACCATGTCCGATCATCACGTGAGATGGAGTAGTTTCATTGGTGAACATCACTATGTTGATCATATCTACTATATGATTCACGCTCGACCTTTCGGTCTCCGTGTTCCGAGGCCATATCTGTATATGCTTGGCTCGTCAAGTATAACCTGAGTATTCCGCGTGTGCAACTGTTTTGCACCCGTTGTATTTGAACGTAGAGCCTATCACACCCGATCATCATGTGGTGTCTCAGCACGAAGAACTTTCGCAACGGTGCATACTCAGGGAGAACACTTCTTGATAATTAGTGAGAGATCATCTTATAATGCTACCGTCAATCAAAGCAAGATAAGATGCATAAAAGATAAACATCACATGCAATCAATATAAGTGATATGATATGGCCATCATCATCTTGTGCTTGTGATCTCCATCTTCGAAGCACCGTCGTGACACCTTGATCTCCATCATAGCATCGTTGTCATCTCGCCAATCTTATGCTTCCACGACTATCACTACCACTTAGTGATAAAGTAAAGCATTACAGCGCGATTGCATTGCATACAATAAAGCGACAACCATATGGCTCCTGCCAGTTGCCGATAACTCGGTTACAAAACATGATCATCTCATACAATAAAATTTAGCATCATGTCTTGACCATGTCACATCACAACATGCCCTGCAAAAACAAGTTAGATGTCCTCTACTTTGTTGTTGCAAGTTTTACGTGGCTGCTACGGGCTTAAGCAAGAACCAATCTTACCCTTGAATCAAAACCACAACAATAGTTTGTCAAGTTGGTGCTGTTTTAACCTTCGCAAGGACCGGGCGTAGCCACACTCGGTTCAACTAAAGTTGGAGAAACTGTCACCCGCTAGCCACCTTTGTGCAAAGCACGTCGGGAGAACCGGTCTCGCGTAAGCGTACGCGTAATGTTGGTCCGGGCCGCTTCGTCCAACAATACCGCCGAACCAAAGTATGACATGCTGGTAAGCAGTATGACTTATATCGCCCACAACTCACTTGTGGTCTACTCGTGCATATAACATCAACACATAAAACCAGGCTCGGATGCCACTGTTGGGGAACGCAGTAATTTCAAAAAAATTCCTACACACATGCAAGATCATGGTGATGCATAGCAACGAGAGGGGAGAGTGTGATCTACGTACCCTTGTAGACAGACAGCGGAAGCGTTAGCACAACGCGGTTGATGTAGTCGTACGTCTTCACGGCCCGACCGATCAAGCACCGAAACTACGGCACCTCTGAGTTCTAGCACACGTTCAGCTCGATGACGATCCCCGGACTCCGATCCAGCAAAGTGCCGGGGAAGAGTTCCGTCGGCACAACGGTGTGGTGACGATCTTGATGTACTACCGTCGCAGGGCTTCGCCTAAGCACCGCTACAATATTATCGAGGATTATGGTGGAAGGGGGCACCGCACACGGCTAAGAATATGATCACGTGGATCAACTTTTGTCTAGAGGTGCCCCCTGCCCCCGTATATAAAGGATCAAGGGGGGTGCGGCCGGCCAGGAGGAGTCCTACTCCCACCGGGAGTAGGATTCCCCCCCTTTCCTAGTTGGAATAGGATTCGGGAGGGGGAAAGAGGAGAGAGAGAAGGAAGGGGGGCGCCGCCCCCCTCTCCTTGTCCTATTCGGACTAGGGGGGAGGGGCGCGCATCCGAGCCCTAGCCACCTCTCCTCTCTTCCACTGAAGCCCACTAAGGCCCATATACCTCCCGGGGGGGTTTCGATAACCTCCCGATACTCCAGTAAAATCCCGATTTCATCCGGAACACTTCCGATATCCAAATATAGGCTTCCAATATATCAATATTTATGTCTCGACCATTTCGAGACTCCTCGTCGTGTCCGTGATCACATACGGGACTCCGAACAAACTTCGGTACATCAAAATGCATAAACTCATAATATAATTGTCATCGAAACCTTAAGCGTGCGGACCCTACGGGTTCAAGAACAATGTAGGCATGACCGAGACACGTCTCCGGTCAATAACCAATAGCGGAACCTGGATGCTCATATTGGCTCCTACATATTCTATGAAGATCTTTATCGGTCAGACCGCATAACAACATACGTTGTTCCCTTTGTCATCGGTATGTTACTTGCCCGAGATTCGATCGTTGGTATCTCAATACCTAGTTCAATCTCGTTACCAGCAAGTCTCTTTACTCGTTTCGTAATACATCATCTCACAACTAACTCATTAGTTGCAATGCTTGCAAGGCTTATGTGATGTACATTACCGAGAGGGCCCAGAGATACCTCTCCGACAATCGGAGTGACAAATCCTAATCTCGAAATACGCCAACCCAACATGTACCTTTGGAGACACCTGTAGAGCTCCTTTATAATCACCCAGTTACGTTGTGACGTTTGGTAGCACACAAAGTGTTCCTCCGGCAAACGGGAGTTGCATAATCTCATAGTCATAGGAACATGTATAAGTCATGAAGAAAGCAATAGCAACATACTAAATGATCGGGTGCTAAGCTAATGGAATGGGTCATTTCAATCACATCATTCCCCTAATGATGTGATCCCGTTAATCAAATGACAACACATGTCTATGGTTAGGAAACATAACCATCTTCGATCAACGAGCTAGTCAAGTAGAGGCATACTAGTGACGTTTAGTTTGTCTATGTATTCACACAAGTATTATGTTTCCGGTTAATACAATTCTAGCATGAATAATAAACATTTATCATGAAATAAGGAAATAAATAATAACTTTATTATTGCCTCTAGGGCATATTTCCTTCATGGATATCATTGTAGATTTGCTCCACGGGATGATCTTTAGCAATTATTGCTCAAACTCGTGAAAGCTTTTGCTTGGGTCTTTGTTGAACATCTTCTTCATCTTGTTCTTCTTCTTGGCCTTCTTCATTGTTGGCGTTGGCGTTCTCTTGTCGTGATGGAGAAGGAGGTTGTTGACGTTCGTCTTGGTGCACTTCCTCGTTTTCTTCTTCTTAGTGTGTCCCACTCGTGGATGCTTCCGTATCAACTCTTGGTTCACCTTGTCGTGAGGTAGAAGCTTCCACTTGGACAGACGAGGTACTCTCCTTCACCTCCATTGGACGAATCTTGCCGATATACAAGTCTTGGATTGCTTCCGAGGGATCTTTGTCTCCTACATCAATTGGCAATTGCTCTACTTGTGAGCCATTAGATTCGTCAAACTTCACATCTACTGTTTCTTCAACCTTTCGGGTGAAATTGTTGTAGACACGGTATGTGTGAGAGTTTGAGCCATAACCAAGTAGGAAACCTTCATGAGACTTAGGAGCAAATTTAGAATGACGATGCTTATCAAGAATGTAGCACTTTGAGCCGAATACTCAAAGTTATCCAACTTGGGGTTTTTTACCGGTGAGGAGCTCGTATGCCGTCTTGCCGAGTAGCTTGTAAAGATACAAGTGATTTGTTGCATGACAAGTTGTCTCTACCGCTTCCGCCCAAAAGTGTTTTGGCGTCTTGTACTCATCAAGCATCATTCTTACCATCTCGATAAGAGTCCGGTTCTTCCTCTCAACAACTCCATTTTGTTGAGGTGTGTACGTAGCCGAGAACTCATGTGCGATCCCTTCTTCGTCAAGAAAGGTGTCCACATTTGCGTTCTTGAACTCCGTTCCGTTGTCGCTCCGAACCTTCTTGATCTTCACGTCAAATTGATTTTGGGCCTTCCTAGCAAAGTTTTTGAAGATCTTTTGGGCCTGCGATTTGTCATCAAGAAAGAACACCCACGTAAATATTGAAAAATCATCAACTATGACCAGACCAAATGAGTTACCACTGAGACTCTTGTAGGCATTTGGACCAAAGAGATCCATGTGAAGTAGCTCGAGTGGTCTTCTTGTGGTCATGATGTTCTTAGCACGATGACTTCCTCCAACTTGTTTCCCTGCTTGACAAGCACTACAGAGTCTATCCTTGTCAAATATGACATCGTTAATGCCAAGGATATGATTTCCTTTAATGAGTTTGTCAAGGTTTCGCATGCCCACATGGCCTAGCCTTCTATGCCACAACCAGCCTTTAGAAGATTTAGCAATTAAGCAAGTTTTAGGTTGATCCTTTTTAGTGAAATCAACAATGTAAAGATCTCCTCTACGTATACCGGTAAAGACAGTTTTATGATTATCTCTATGAAACACTTGGCGGTCTACTTCAGTAAATAGGACATTGAAACCGAAATCAGCAAGTCTAGATACTGAAAGTAAGTTGTAGCCAAGAGATTCAACGAGCATAACATTTTGTATGGAGCTATCATGTGAGATGGCCACCTTACCAAGGCCAACCACCTTACCCTTTGAATTATCACCAAAAGTGACATACTTTCGAGGGCCGTCATTTTCAGCAAGCTCACGGAACATGTCTTTATCTCTGGTCATATGATCAGTACATCCACTATCAAGGACCCATTCCTTTCCTCCAGCCATGTAGCCACGAAGATTTTCCATAAGACCAAAGTGTCTCATCGCATCATCAAGATCATAGTCACTATCATCATCATCCTCATCCGAGTATTCATGTTCAACATCATCTTGTGATTGATCAATTCCTAGAGAGGGCAATTCATTAGATAAATGATCATTTCTATAGTTATCCTTATGAATTCTAATAGCTCTAGAAATGATATTGCTAATGATTCCAACATCTCCTTTGGCACTCGTAAGATTAGTAAGCTCAAATAAGCGGTCACCGAATTTGGGATCATTGGAACTCATCTTAATCAAGGCAATAGACTTATGGAGGATTTCATCTAGATCTTTCAAGGAATAATTTGGAAAGATTTCCTCAAGAAATTTCCATATAGTTTAGGCACACTTAAGAGTAGGCAAACATCCAATCAAATTTCTAGGCAAGCCTCTAGTGATAAGATTAACAGTTCTAAGATTGCTAATCATGTTAATTGACTCATCAAGGGTAGGATGCATGGGATCAACATGAGGTGCACAAGGGCTAGCAATATACTTGTTCAAGTGATATTCATTGAAAATCTCAAGCATTTCATTTTTCCACTCATGAAAATATTCTCCATCAAGAATAGGCACTCTATGTCTAAGACTCCCCACAGTAGACTCATCCATCTTCCTCCAATGGAGTTTAAACCAAGGCAATGGAGACCAAGGCTCTGATACCAACTGAAGGGATCGAGAAGAGGTGTCTAGAGGGGGGTGATTAGACACTAAGTGTCAAAAGTTGCAGTTTTTAATTTCTTTAAGTTGAAGTGGAGCTTAGGCACTAGTTCAACTAACACAATACATATCAAGCAAGCATGCAAAGAGTATATGAGCAGCGGAAAGTAAAGCATGCAACTTGCAAGTATGTAAAGGGAAGGGTTTGGAGAAATCAAACGCAATTTGAGACACGGATGTTTTTGTCGTGGTTCCGATAGGTGGTGCTATCATACATCCACGTTGATGGAGACTTCAACCCATGGAGCGTAACAGTTGTGCGAGTCCACGGAGGGCTCCACCCACGAAGGGTCCATGAAGAAGCAACCTTGTATATCCCATCATGGCCATCGCCCACGAAGGACTTGCCTCACTAGCGGTAGATCTTCACGAAGTAGGCGATCTCCTTGCCCTTACAAACTCCTTGGTTCAACTCTACAATCTTGTCGGAGGCTCCCAAGTGACACCTAGCCAATCTAGGAGACACCACTCTCCAAGAAGTAACAAATGGTGTGTTGATGATGAACTCCTTGCTCTTGTGCTTCAAATGATAGTCTCCCCAACACTCAACTCTCTCTCTCACAGGATTTGGATTTGGTGGAAAGTTGATTTGAGTGGAAAGCAACTTGGGGAAGGCTAGAGATCAAGATTCATATGGTAGGAATGGAATATCTTGGTCTCAACATAAGTGTAGGTGGTTCTCTCTTAGAAAATGTGTATTGGAAGTATAGGTATGTTCTGATGGCTCTCTCCACGAATGAAGAGTGGGTGGAGGAGTATATATAGCCTCCACACAAAAACTAACCGTTACACAAAATTTACCAATCTCGGTGAGACCGAAGTGAAAAACCTGGTCGGACCGATTTAGCAAACCTAGTGACCGTTAGGGTTTTCAGTGGGACTGAGATGCAACTCGGTAGGACCGATATGGTTAGGGTTAGGGCATAATGTAATCTCGGTGTGACCGATTACACAAACTCGGTGGGACCGATTTTGGTAATAAGCTAACCAGAGAGTTGATCAGGTAAACTTGGTGGGACCTATCGCTCATTTCGGTGGGACCAAAATGTTACGAAAGAGAAACAGAGAGTTTACATTGCAATCTCGGTGGGACCGATCGCTCATCTCGGTAGGACCGAAACGTTACGAAGGGAAACAGAGAAATTACAACCCCATCTCGGTGTGACCGAAATCCCTATCGGTAAGACCGGTTTGCCTAGGGTTTGTGGCAGTGGCTATGACTTTTGAAACTCGGTGGCGCCGGATAGAAAGAATCGGTAGGGCCGAGTTTGACTTTTGGTTTAGGACATATTGGATGTGGGAAGGTAGTTGAGGGTTTTGGAGCATATCACTAAGCACTATGAAGCAAGAACCTCATTAAACAACACCTCATCCCTCCTTGATAGTATTGGCTTTTCCTATAGACTCAATGTGATCTTGGATCACTAAAATATAAAATGTAGAGTCTTGAGATTGGAGCTTGGGCCAATCATTTGTCCTTAGCATTTTGAAGGGGTTCCACATCCTCTAGTCCATGCCACTTCATTGTTGAACTCCTCTGAAACATACTAGGTAAAAGTGTTAGTCCAACAAGAGATATGTTGTCATTAATTACCAAAATCACCCAGGGAGCACTTGTGCTTTCAATTCTTCTTCCAGTATTTTTTATATATTCCAAAAATAATCTCCGTTGATTTTCAGGTCATTCCGAGAACTTTTATTTCTGCACAAAAATAACACCATGGCAATTCTGCAGAAAACAGCATTAGTCCGGATTAGTTCCATTCAAATCATGCAAGTTAGAGTCCAAAACAAGGGCAAAAGTGTTTGGAAAAGTAGATACGTTGGAGACGTATCAGCGTTCCAGCAGGCGCATGAGGAACAACGGTACAACCTATTCCTCTTGAAGCAGCACTGACTGTCGAAGCGCCAAATCTACGGTGAGCGGGCAAGCGAGGAGGCTGTGGCGGCCCATGGCCAAGGCGAACCCCACCTTCATCGTGGAGCAGCGTGCCATCTATGATGGCGTCCGCGCTCAAGCCGTCGCTCGCCAGGAAGCGGCCGCCGCGGAGGCATGGTTGCAGGCGATCGCGGAGCAGAACAACACGAACTGTGCCTCCTACGTGCCGCCGACGAACAATCAGCGTCGGCGCCACCATTCCATCATGGACCTCACATCCACTAACGACGGACAGCTCGCGGACTCCTCCGAGGATGAGTAGACCACGGGAGGCGGCAGGGCCTGGTGTCCCTTGTGGGCCGGTCCGTCTCCCGTGTTCTACTCTTCCTCGCGGTGACCACACCTTCATTTCAGCGGTCTTATCGACGGTGCTCATGGAGACGGCGGATGGAGGATGACACGGGCTTGGACGCCGGGCACCGCAGCCGTAGGATAGGTTTAGAGTCGGGTTTTTTTGTTCTAGATGTTTGAAATGTAATGAAAATCCATTGTGTTTGTATGAAATCTGTCATGTTTGTATGAAATACGGTCGTGTTTGCATGAATTTCAGCCGGTTTGTTGAAAAAAAGTCTGAAATATATGCAGCTAGCATTGGATGGCGTCCTCCCGCATATGTGTCCACGGACCGGTCCCTCCCTCCCATCCATGGAAGCATGCCAGAGGAAATTTGCGAGTTGCCATTGAAGATGCCCTAACATGGCCCATGCATAGAGATGAAATAAGTGATTCTTCAGTTCAAAAACTAGGATCTGATTGCAAAAGGCAAGAGAGTGACTATTTTAAAGTCGGACACATCATTGACACTTTATCCAGTAAACATTTTGTTCAATTTAATTGACATGATAATAACTATCTCAGTTTAGAAATAGCAAACGCTTTCTTACAAAATGCTTGATGAGGCAAGGACATAAGCTATGTCATTTCATAGAAGAAGAGAGTTGCCTGATTAATTGTGAGAAACCAGATAGAAACCAAGTACATGAAGTATACATAAATAAATCTATCGCTAGGAGGTAGGGTTTATACGATCACACACATGCGCCACGCATAATATCAAGAAAGATCGTCTAAGCCAAACACAAAAAGTGAATGTCACCGTAGGGATCATGCTATAGGTTCTCCAAATTGCACCGGTCATCTCAAAGGTCATAAGGGCATCTCCAAATTCCACTCACACTCCGGACATGTTTAGCCATCTAACACGGGCTTGTATCGATCCCTCGATCGGTTCAGACACACTTTTTCTTGCAAAGTCAAAACAAACCTAGGGAGGGGGAGCTTTGTGGGAGTTCGGACAACAGCCTACAATATATGATGACAACAATACTTACGTTCTTATTAGAACATCATAAATGGACATAAATTATATTGACCACTCGGGATATTGAGAGACTAGACGAAGTCTTCAAACATGTTAGTTGAGTCATATTCAACCATCATGTTCTCCATGCCCAAAGGGTCTCGTGACTGCTAGATAGTCATGTTGTCGCTAGGTCATGGAAAAACACCACACGAACAATTGACTTCCTAGTCGCTGTCAGGTTGAAGGTTGAAGTGAGATTCAAACATTTACCCTTGAGATTCTTTGTGTCCCAGGAATTGCTCATACGGAATAATCATTATCACGTTTCTTGCCTGTGTCTTCCTTTACATGGTTTTATAGCCAGCACTAGATGCTAAGATCTGGATTGATATAATGCCTTATGATTTATAAGATAACATATTTTTTTGTTAGCGGTGTGACTCCAACCGGTAGAGGGGCACACGGGTCTTGGATTGCACGGATTATCCCAATAGACACGAGAGCGATCATGATGTCCATGGTCCATGTAGGCTAGTTGTGGCCATTGAGGGCGAATGCCTCAAATTCTCTAGCCATCGGTTACCTATATGGGTAAATCAGAGATAATTAATTTACTATGAGTAAATTAAAAATCATCATGGTTTATATTGTAATGAATTTTGCAAAATTAATGGAAATTTCAAGGAGTTGGCCTAAGACCATTAGTGTGAACTTTAAATTGTTAAGCATAACACTTTGTAGATATTCTCCGAAAGAAAATTAGGAGTAGATCTAGCAGCATTAGAGGAGTATAATTCAATGAAATCAGTAGATACTCATACTTCAAATGCCTTATGTCATGACTTAATCAAATGTATGGGAGAGCACTTTAGCAATCATAATGTCAAAAAATGACAAAATGTAGGCTTAAACAGTAAAGGTAGATAATTTACAATGCAGTAGATCTACACTCTACCATGTGATCCCAAAACATTAATTTGAAGAAATTACTTCGAATTTTGCATATCAATTGTTACACGTATTAAGCCAAAAGGTTCAATTAAGATGAAATGATTTTTATTTGCAAGAAATTAAAATCTCAATTGCAAACAATGGATGTAAATAATCCCAACATGTAGAATAACATAGAAATATATTACATCATAGTTTATTCTAGACTACAAGTTACTCTACAGATATACACTACTGATGTAATGAATAATAATGATGTTGCAAACTTGAAGCTCAAGTGAAAAACTTGAATTGTATAGACCTCAAATCAGATGAGATGATCTTGTATCATGTTGCAAGATAATTTCAGCGGGGTGAATTGATATTTTGCGAGAAAAAATTGATCTCAATCACAATAAGATTGTTTTACAAGAAAAAATATATTTCTCAGTCGCAAATCATACCAAATAGATATGTTGTCAGGATTGGCAAAATGACAAACTGATCATGCCAATTACAGTGCACCGGAGGGTTACACTGCTATTTATACTAAGCCAAAAATGCCTAAATGCAAGCAGCATAATACGTGAGGACAGGCCTCTAAACACGAGAAAGTGGAAGGATTATACGCAAACATCCCACGTTTCCACTTCCTCGCGTGGATTCTATTAGGAATTTTCCCCAAATAGAATCAGCTGCGGAAGTGAGACATGCCGGAGCACGCACTGCGACGCGTGCCGGTCGCTTGAGTTGGGGCCGAGCGCTGGTCGCTAGCTTGCGTCTCCACCGCAGTCGGCCGCTCCGCCGCGAGAACCCGGGCCAGGTGCGGACGCAGTCAAGGCCGTGCAGGAGGGAGATGCGAGCGGCTTTCGTTGGCTGCCACAGTACCTTTAGGCCTCGTTTGGCACAAATGGATTTGGGAGGATTTCGGAGGCGGGGATTTGGGAGGATTTGGTGAATCCCTCCCTTCCACCCAATCCCCTCAAAACCCCTTGAATCCCCAAAACCCATCCATTCCCAATCCTCTTCGTTTAAAATTTCTGTTTGGTAGGCAAGGTTTGTCAAATTGACATAACATGGTGTAGAACATCTAAAAATTCAATCTTTACAATGTAACTAACTCCCTTATATCCTTGCTACAGAATTGTAAAGGCCACCTAATAAAAATGAGAAAAGCTGCTACAGGGGAATAATTTAGTAGTAGTTTTTCCCATCAGCAACATAATTTTGCATGACTCGAAATCAATATATCATCACAACAACATCATAATTCATCATAACAACATGACTTCGAATCCCGAATCCCAGGAATCATAATTTATCATGACAACATGATCTTTCGCAGCAACAACAGTTCATCACAGCCCCAACATAATTTTGCAGCAAAGATAACGCAACACAAGTACTTCTGGAATAGCTCAAGATCAGTTATAATTTCGCATACAGATATATCAATCTTTTGGTGTCATGATCATCTATCTTTGAGAATCTGAGAGAAAGTTATCCCTCCAGCTTGTTTATTGTTGCTTCTTTTGGTGCTTGAGAACCTGATGAAACAAAAAGAGATGAATATTAGAGTGCCTTCAGAATAACTTATAACTATAAGTTTTGCTAGATGAACATTAGAGTGCCTTCTGGAACATAAGTAGGCCTGTAGTACAGCAAGTTTCAGGAATAGAACAAGCAAGGAGTATTGTACTTGTAGTAGGAGCATTGTACTACTAGCAAGAAACAAGCTGTATATATTAAAGCAAAGTTTCCAGCAAGCAAGAAATGATTTATCAAACTTAAATTGCTCGAAAACAGGATTGATTACAAAAGAATGGAATACAAGTCATCAAGTTTTGCAAGCTTCCAAGGAAGAACTGGAGAACTGTCGCGCAAAATCTGGTCACATGTTAAGCAAGTGATTCTTCATGTTTCTGTCTCACAACATACCATGTGTTGGAGTATTTAACAGATGTAGTAGCACTGATTCATGTTTCTGTCTCACAACATACCATGCATTACACAGCAGTAATTCAGATGTTTTAATAGGACTAATTAAAAAGGGAAGCCAGCAGGTTACTGCAAGCATAGGAGCTAAGAGACACTAATTATTGGCAAGGGGAATAAGCTGCTTGTGTAGGGGTATATACATGGCTTCAGAAAGGGAGGTCAGCTAGGTTAACCATTGGTTGGTGAGGGCACCTAATTAATTGAGCTGGCACTTCGAAGTCAGACCAATGAACTGGATAGGAAGAGGACACCTAAATAGAGATCCTCACAAAAAAGATTTCCCTGACCACACAAAAAGGATTCCTGATAAAACAGCTGGCAAAAGCAAGTTCCTTGTTACACCAACTCACACAATTAGACAATAGCTACTGATAATTTGAAATTTGTCTCGGTGAAAAGCAAAAGCATGGAAGACGATGGTAACTAAAAATGACACGCAATTAGATGCGTGTTCGAGAGAATGAAAGAAGATGGTTAAAGCATGCACCAGTAGAGTCCAGACCACCGCAAATCTTCCTCGTGACATGACAGGTTAAAGCATGTTATTTGTAAGTTCCTTGTTAAATCTGAATAGTCGCTGCTAATTAAAATGTCATTTTAGTTACCGAGATACTAATAATTTCCTTGATAATCAAAATGCCACTTTAGTTAAAGATACTGTATGTAGAAGATAGTCACATGGCAGAGTTAGCATCTGTTTTGCCACTGGATCAGAACAGCAGTATAGAAAATAAGGCAGTGTAGAACAGCAGGCACAAGCTAACATCTGTTTTGCCACTGGATCAGAACAGAGCCCGGTAGCACAAACAAACAGATAGGCTAGAGGAGGCGGGCATTCTTGGCAAGCTAGCTGGCTGGCCTAGGGTTAGGGTCCATGTGGAGCTGGGGTAGGGGACGCCGTTCTTGGCGTGCTCGCCGGTGAGGACGAGGAGGACGGAGGGCGTGCGGGCGGTGGCAGCCATGGAGAGGAGGGGGGAGGGGAGGGGCTGCGATGACTAACCACCGGTGAGAAGTCCAGTAGGCCGGAGAGATCGCCGGCGTCGAGTCGGGCGGCGCGGCGTCGGCGGCATCGTCTCGAGTCGGGGCGGCCAAATCCTCGAGGGCGGGCGAGATGATTCTGAACCGTGTGGGAACAGGTGGGTCGAAGGGGTTGGGCCGAGAAAACCCTGCCTACCAAATGGGCCAACGGGTATTCGGGAGGAATCTGGGCCTCGCGGGGAAATTTCGCTGAAAACCCCTCCAATACTCGCGAAACAAACGAGGCCTTGGGCAGCGAGCCGTCGCATTGCGAGGATGCGGTCCACGAGTACGTCGTCTGCCGTCGCCTTGGGGGCCGTGGTTCTAGGCCGGGTCGAGGGGCTAGAGGATATGGTGCTGCCGCTCCACGAGGAGTCGTGCCGAGGGCTACGGCCTACGGGCACCGCCACGCCGCGCTGAAGCAAGCCAAGGGCGTCGGCCCACTTCCCCTTGCGGGAAGTCACGAGAGGACGCGGATGCGTCTTGCTCCGGGCCGAGCGCCATAGCAGGTTGCGCGGCCCCCGCCGTGTGCGCCGTCGTTGTTGGATGCGCTCCGGGGGGCGCTGCCTCGCTGCGGGGTGGGAAGCACCCGCGCCGTGGGCGTCTTCGCATGTCGGCTGCCGTAGCGTCGCGCCATGGCAAACTCCGCTGCACGCGCTTCGGAGGGAGGCATCGCGTCGGATGGCGCTCCCTCATCGTGACCTCGGCCGTACCATGGCCTTATACTTACCGATTCTATTGGTTCTTCTTCTCTCCCGTGATTTCTTCGGGTGTTCGAGCGTGCTCGCCCCACCGGCTGGAGGGAGTGGCCTGCCGCCTGTTTCAGCGTTGCTGACGAGTCTCGCCGTGAAATTGCTCCGCCAGAGAGCCGTGCCGATAACGTGTTGAATGAGCTGATAACGTTTTGAATGAAAACGAGATGTAACTGAGTGAATGAATCAGGTGTTTTCTTTCCATTGATAAATTAGGTATATATACAAGTTAAAGTGGCGCCTCGAGAGGGCACCGACATGAGGAAGATGCGTCTGCACGGACACTGATGTCTATACAGGCAAAGGGACGCGACCGTGCGGGGCAAAAATGACAAATCTGGCCTATGGATGAAACTATTTCACAAACTGAACTGTGTTTGAAAAAATTTCATCCAACTGACTCATTTATGTAGCGCCCGACATCTAGGCGTCACACTACACTGTGCAACGCCTAGCTCTCAGGCGCTACACGTCTAGCCAGTGTCGCACCTCAAAAGTCTGAAAAATGCTAAGTCAATGTGCAACGCCTGAGAGATAAAGGCTACACTATACAGTGTAGCGCCTAGTGTATAGGTGTTGCACAACATGCAATATGCAAACTCATGTACAAAGTTAATTTAACACACAGGAGAGGGCGAGAAACAAAACGTGGAAGCAGACAAAAGAGCCCGCTGGCAGAGGTACGCGCAGCACGTCTGGACATGTGCTTTCATGCATACATGCAGGAGAAAAAGTGGTACAAGTAGTATACATAGTATATATGAAGATGGCAAGTGGATAAAATATTTGGACCGGGTCCACACCATGCCATGCACGCATGGGCTTGCACTGTTTAGAGTGTGTCCACACCATAACGTTGGTGAAAGGTTTAAATATACCAGCCACCAGTGTAACGTCTATAAGCTAGGCGCTACACTGTATAGTGTGGCGCCTAGCTCTCAGACGTTACATATTGACTTAGCATTTTTCAGGTAGCCTGGAGTGCAACGCTGGCTAGACGTGTAGCGTCTGAGAATTAGGCGTTGCATAATGTAGTGTGACGCCTAAATGTCGGGCGTTACACAAAAAGATCAGTTGGATGAAATTTTTTCAAACACAGTTCAGTTTGTAAAATAGTTTTGTCCATAGGTCAGATTTGTCAATTTTGCCACCGTGCGAACACATGTGTCGGTACGACGCTTGGGCACTGTAGCCTATTTCTAACATGATCATGTACGACGCCTGATTGTATCTTGCACATTCTCTCGCAGAGATTCCTATCTTTTATGAATAAATAGACTGTGTTTAAATTTCAAAAAAAAACTGATCATCTAGTTTGTGACAATTTTCGGCAGTCTCCCATTAATGAAGCAGACAATTCATTTCTTAATTACTGTATGGTTATCAAAAAACTAGGAGGTGTCGAAATCTCCCATCAGAGGCAAGCATGGGAATAAAAAGTTAAAAGATCAAAAGGAATGACTTAATATCACCGATAGGTGTCCCGGATGGGTTCTCGAAAGAAAACAAAAAGGAAATTGCACCCGGGACTCATGAACACTTCTTGGATTAACAAAACTATAGTTTACATTGGAGCAAACCGTATGCGTGTCCATCCAGATTCTAGTATCACCCGAAAATTAATTGGCATCTTTTGGAGTACAACAAACTATGCCAATTATTAGGAAGATCGAAGGGAGGGTCACCAAAGCGTAGCTAATAAGATAGGTGCTAATTTTATCCTGGGTGCTCTTGAGGTTCTATATAATAAACATGACGGCTCCAGCCTCCAGAGAGAGGTAGGCAAAGAAGGATAACACCTACGGTATAGAAGAGAAGAAAGGGCATGAATTAGTGATAGTAGGTTACTAGTTGTGTAAGTTACTTATATATTGCACATGGTGCAGGTAAATTCCACACACCCTGTTGACGCCCATAAGGCCAACTTCACCGCGCGACCCTATCCTGTTCGGCCTCGTCCGTTTAGGGTAAAAAGGACAAAAAAGGCGGCCCAGCGCGCGGGAGCAAACAGACTTTTGTCCGCTTTGTGTCCGCTTTCGACCCATTTCCAGCCTAAACTTGCGCCGGTTTTGGGATGAAACGGACACCACACGGACGGGCGGGACGCGCGCGCTTGTCCTTTCCTGGCCCGCCTGTCGGGGACACTAGCAGTCCCTCCGCTCCCAACGCTTCACCCTCTCTCCCCGCCCCGCCCCGCCGCCGGCGCCGCCGCTATTCTCCAGCCGCCTCCTCACCGCGCAGCCCCCCCGCCGTCCATACCAAACCACGTCTCGACATGGCCGCCACCACGCCCGCGCTTCCGCCGTAGTTTTGGTCGTCAATCGGGGGAGGTTTGGCCGTGGCCGTCCTTGCCGGTGGCAGAGTCGGACACGACTGCCGGCGACATACCACGGCGGCCAAGGCAGATTCCGACGAGAGCTCCAGAGCGGCCTATAGCCGGCCGGCAACCACCCTGCTGCGTCGAGGTGATCATCGTGGCCTCTTCGCCACCACGACCGCAAGGTGTTCGACCTTTTGCCAACAAAGGTATGGACAGTGGAGACGAGTTTTTCTTCCATCACTTCCTTTGTTCATCGGACGATTCGTCGTCGGATGATGACGATCTTGTGGTGGTTGCACTGGTCGTTCACGACCATATTCAACGGCAGCTTCCTCGGTACAGGGGGTCAGTCCCTGGCCGTGCTCCCAACCTGAACCGCAACAGGGAGAGAGGCCACGCCCTGCTCTATGCAGATTACTTTGCCAACACCCCGCTCTTCAGGCCGGATAAATTTCGTCGCCGTTTTCGTATGGCAAGGCATGTGTTCAATCGTATCCGAGAGGGAGTGGTTGCTCATGACCCATACTTCGAGTGCAAGACGGATGCCCTTGGCAAGCTTGGATTCTCCTCCTATCAGAAATGCACCGCGGCCATCCGCATGCTTGCATATGGAATTCCAGGCGATCTGGTGGATGAGTATGTGCGTATGAGTGAGACAACATGTCTGATGTCAATGTACAAGTTTTGCCAGGCTGTGATCGAGGTCTTTGAGCCAGAGTACTTGAGGCAGCCAACTGCCGCTGATACAGAGAGATTGTTGGCGACCAACGCAGCTAGAGGATTTCCAGGTATGCTTGGCAGCATAGATTGTATGCACTGGGAGTGAAAGAACTGTCCATTTGCTTGGCAGGGCCAGTACAAGGGGCATGTTAACGGGTGCATTGTCATATTAGAAGCGGTGGCATCACAAGATCTTTGGATATGGCATTCTTTCTTCGGCATGGCAGGTTCTCACAATGATATCAACGTGCTGCAGCGTTCTCCAGTCTTCGCGAGGCTTGTAGAAGGCCACTCCCCACCTGTCAACTTTGAGATCAACGGCCACCATTACAACAAGGGATACTATCTAGTAGATGGTATATATACTCAGTGGTCAACTTTTGTGAAGACAATCTCGAAACCCCAAGGTGAGAAGAGAAAGAGATTTGCCCAAATGCAAGAGAGTGTTAGAAAGGATGTGGAACGTGCTTTTGGTGTGCTTCAATCCCGGTGGGGTATCGTTCGAAACCCTGCACTGTCATGGGATGAAGGGAAGCTTTGGGAGGTGATGACTGCTTGTGTGATCATGCACAACATGATCGTCGAGGACGAGCGGGATGAGAGTATCTTCGACCAAGGATTTGATTATCAAGGTGAAAATATTGAGCCCCTGCACCAAGACCCGGCCACATTTAAACAGTTTGCCCAATTCCACCGTGAGATGCGTGATTGGCACACTCATGTGAATCTTCAAAATGACTTGGTTAAGCACGTGTGGGATCACATTGGCAACCAATAGATGTATTTCTTCATTTTATGTTCAGTCAAGACAATTTCGATTTGGTTGTAAAACTGTTTTTATTAAAGACAATTTCAATTGGGTTGTAAAACTATTTTAATTTTCAGACAAATATTTGGGTTCGAAAATAGTTTTAATGCAAATTTGGGCATTTCTTGGCCCTGACGGATAGGATGGGGCAAAAGGATGCGGCCGCGCGCTGGGCGCACGGCCACCGCATCCCAGAACAGGCCCGGACACAACCCCAAATCCCTATCCAAAGGGACAAAAACAGGACAAAACGGACGCCTGTTTGGGGTCGCGCGGTGGAGTTGGCTTAATGCGCGCCCGAGTGTCAGTGTCCTCCTCTACCTCCTCCAAGGCCCTTCGGGCGCGGCACTCTCTTCGCCGCCGCCGACGGTCTTCGTCCTCGGCGATGTCGATGGCGGAGTGCTGGCTTTCCATGTCGCCAGAGAAGATCTGAACGAGGCGAGTATTAGTCGGAATGACTACCCTGACAAAGGCGATGAATATTGCTCTAAAGCTCCGTCCTCCTGCGTGTTTATATACAGCTGAATCCTTGTCAAATCATTGGACCTTCCATATGTCCTAACAAAATTTGAACCTTCCATACGTGTGTGTGGTCCTTATTTCCTAATCAATCGTTTACAAGTAGGCTAACACCTAACAATACCATCTGGTGGTTCTCTACTTGGTTCAGTTGACAGTTCCAACACTTACCGTTTCAAAAAAAAAAATCTAACACTTTGCCTCTGAACGGAGAAGCACGCGTCGGAAAAGGCATTTACATTCGCGTTCCGTTCACAGCGTGTATCTCCATCGCCCAAATCTATCCATGATACGTGTGAGAAAGCTGAGAAGGACCCCGCTAGGACCCAGGCAAGCCTTATCCAGTAGTAGGTGACATTGTTGCTAGATTCCCCTTACCCCTCCGGCGGTGAAATTAATTCCTGTGATTATCTCTCTAGCTTATCTTGTTGGAAGTAATTTAAACATCACAAAATTAAATATCCTGTTATTGAAATTGTTCTCAAAGAACGTTCTTTAAATAGTTTTAAATAGAACCAAATTGTATCCCGCAAAAAAACATAGAACCAAACTTTGTTAAACTGGTGTATGAACCTTGCCATGACAAATAGAAGTACTTTTCGGAAACTCTGGCATAGCTCGCAATTTTTGAAAAATAGGCAGAGAACGTTTTAACCGTATTTTTGAACTTTGTCGCCAAAACTCAAACTTTTCATTTTTATTGGTTTCTTCAAAAGTCCTTCTGATTTTCATGGCAAAGTTCAGGCACATCCTTCATAAAATCCGACAAAGCCTTCATAAAAATTGCACGCGCGTGATTTTTTAGTGAGGCTGTGGGTTAACATGTAATAATCCCATAGTAACTAGTGACATTATCCTGCAACAAAAAGTAACTAGCGACGTTAATTATCCACGCCAGATATAATTATGAGGCTGGCCTGCCACTAAACATGAGCATGGAAGGGAAAATTGCACAGAGCATGCACAAGACCTAGCTAGAGAAACGAATCTACTAGCCTGTGGCTGGTGCATGGCTGACACAACGATGGGCCTAACTGATTGGACAACATGCATGATGGCCGGCTCGGATTCGCACTCCATACGGAACACGAATTAAAAAACCGCGTCCAGCACACATGGTATAGGACATCGGATTTTTGTATGTATTTTTGTTTTTTTAAGGGGAAGGGTTTCTGTATGTCTGTCTATGTTCATGCACTCAGTAGGACTTTTACCATGCCAATATTGATCTTAGCAGTATGCTTGCAAAATCAGGGGGTGTTTGTTTCCAGGGACTTTTTTGTATAGGGACTAGAAAAAGTCCCTCTTAGATACTTTTTTACCAAATGAAAGGGACTTTTTAGGGACTAAACTAGGCATTTGGGACTAAATGAAGAAGACTCTCAAGGAGACTCTTTTTTGGGACTTTTCCAACAATGCCCCTCCATGCATTCAATGGCCCGCCAACCCATAGTGTTATTTGATTGTTATTTTTCTATATACTAGGGGCAACATGGTCATTTAATAACCTCTAGAAAAGGACTAGGGACTTTTTAGTCTCTAGAAACAAATATGGAGGGACTTTTTAGGGACTAGAGACTTTTTAGTTGGGACTAGAAAAAGTCTTAGGAATTACGAACCAAACAGGGCCTCAATGGCGTACTACCTGTGTCATCGAAATATTTTTTTCTTCAAAACGGAGGCAAAAGATTTGCCTCATCAATTAATTAAGAAGAAGAGAATTACCTAGTTAATTAACGAAAAACTGGGCCAAAACCGAGTGTCAACGAAATATGTTTAAAAGCTCAAAAGGAATGTCTTAATTTTCTGATAGATTTTCAAGATAAATAGATTCTCGGGCGAAAACAAAAGGGAAATTGCACCCAGGACTCACGAACACATCTTGGATCGGCGAAACTAGTTGTACATTGGAGCAAACAAAACAATATGCGTGTCCATCCAGATTTTAGTATCACCCCAAATCTAATTGGCATCTTTTGGATTACAACAAGCTATGCCAGTTATCCGGAAGATGGAAGGCAGGGTCACCAAAGCGTAGCTAATAAGATACTCCCTCCGTCCGTAAATATTTGTCGGAGAAATGAATGTATCTAGATGTATTTTAGTTTTAGATACATCCACTTTTATCTATTTCTCCGACGAGTAATTCTGGACGGAGGGAGTAGGTGCTAATTTCATCCAGGGTGCGCTTGAGGTTCCGTATAAGAGCATCTCTAGCCGCGCCCCCAGAACGGCTTCTCCAGACGATTTTTTTGCGACGGCGTCGAAAAAACGGTCCAGTCGCGTCCCTAGAAGCCCGTTTTTCGCCGGCTTGGGCCGAAATCAACGACAGCGGACCCAAGCCGAGCCCGACGCGCCGGGGAGGGGGGGGGGCGCTGGGGCGAGTGTTTTGGCGAGAAACAGCCGTGGGGCCGTCGATTCAGCGAGACAACCGCTTCGTCGACCTCATCACCTCGGTTCTCGCATAAATTAATGTGAAGGCTGCCGCGCTGCGGCCTCCATTGATGCCTCACGGACAGCGCAGTGAAGACGCCGCCGACGCGCGTCCCGCCCGCATGCGCCACCCGTCCGTCCGCATGCCGCCCCCGGCCACCCTGCTTCGGCTATAAAAGGCGCCCCTCCCTGTCGGTGAGCGCAACAGCCTCCCCCTCTACCTTCAGTGAAAGCCTTTTCCCCCACCGGCGAGCTCTCCCTCCACTCCCCTGTCCCGCCAACGAGCCAAACCATGGCGGAGAGATACCGAGGCGACGGCGCAGCGGCGAATGGCTTCGGCCGTCGACACCTCCAGGAGCCAGAGGCGCGCCTTCTGTACGAGGCCGAGTACCCGGCGCCCCCCGACATGCGCGTGCCTGGTTCGTGGAGACTGAGCGCCGGCGGCGTCCCGGTGCCTCCGGTGCCCGAAGGGGCGGCACGGCGGGCGGAGATCGCCCGCATCCGCTCCTCGTTGACGGAGGAGCAGCAGAACAAGCCGAGGTACGCGCCCGACAGCGAAACGTTGTGGATGATGTACTTCCAGCGCCGCCGGGAGGAGCAGATCGCCTCCGTCAACGGCATCATCCCTCGCGGCCGCCTCAACTCCGAAGGATGGCACGAGTGGTGGGGCGTCCTCGGTTGCACATTCGACGCTGTCCTCGACCACATCGAGACCGGCAATGTGCCGCGGCTGGAGTACCCGACGTGGCCCTCCTTCTCTCGCCGCCGCGGCAGTTCCTGGATGCCGCGGCGAATGGAGCCAGGGTCGTCCTCGTCATCGGCTACGGCTCACCGGCCCTCCGCCCCGTCAAGCCCGAGCCGGAGGAGACACCGCTCGGGCGTCGTGCTCGCAGTGGCGCCCTCGTCATCAACGAGCCCTCGCCTGCGACGGCATCGAACGCGGCGCTCCCTCCGCCTGGTCCGGCCAAAGCCCGAGCCGGACATGCTCCCGTTGAAGCCGGAGCACGCCGGCATGGTGGCCCCCGATGACGAGTCCGCCCTCAAATAGGAGAGGGAGGACTACGTCCGCGAGCAGGTGCGGCGCCAACGTCGGGCGTACCTAGAGACCTAGGCCCGTAGTCGCGCCGAGGAGGGCGGCGTTATCATCATCGACAGCGAGGACGAGGGCGAGGCCGGGCCGTCAAGCGCTGTCGGCGACCCCGGCGAGGGATGCAGCAGGTACACCGCAGGCGAGGCGCGCGACGACGACGATGGCGGCGGCGGCGACTACACTCGCTTCTATAGGCTTCTCGGCATGTAGACGGTGGCGGCGGCGACTACACTCGCTTCTATAGGCTTCTCGGCATATAGACGGCGGCGGCGGCGACGGTGGCGGCAGCGGCTAGGCTTTTTAGTTCGTTTTTAAGTTAGTTCATGCATGTTTTTAAGTTTTTGTACAAATTTCCAACGAAATTTGGCCGACTTCATGCAAAAGTTGCCGAGTTTGCAACAAAAAGTGAAACGAACTTCGCCGAACCCGCGGCGACCATGGGCGCGTAACTGAGAGCGAACCGAACCCCAGGAGACGATCTACCGCCGGCTCGCCCCAGGCTGCTTTTTTTTGGCATCCTGAAATGCTCTAATGTGAAAGACGGCGCCAGCCTACAGAAAGAGGTAGGCAAAGAAGGATATCGCCTGCCGTAAAAGAGAAGATGGGCATGAATTAGACATGCTATTCGGAAATTTGCATAAGTTACTATATGATCGCATACGCTGCAGGTAAATTTGCACACACCCTGTTGTAGCCCTTCATGGAAGCCGCCTCCTCCTCGTCCTTCTCGGCCGTTCTAGCGCGGCGCTCTCTTCGCCGCCGCCGACGGTCTTCGTCCTCGACGATGTCGATGGCGGAGTGCTGGCTTGCCATGTCGCCGGCGGAGAAGATCTGATCGAGGCTAGTATCAGTTCGAACGAACGAGTGTCGTACCAATGGCGATGGATATATTGCTCTAAACCTGCGTCCTCCACTCCTCCTGCGTGTTTATGTACGGCTGAATCCTTGTCAAATTATTGGACCCTTCCATAGATTTGATCCTATCAAAATTTGAACCTTCCATACCGTCGTATGTAGTCCGCATTTGTGAACACAAATCCGAGCCTTCCCCATAACATGTGAACCTCCCGCAGTGAGAGCAGAATTCAATGATTTTCACACAAGCTAGTACAGTTTTCATGGTCTCGGTGCTATGAGTATAGCTAAATGAGAAACGCGTGATTCATTAAATGAAAGACGCTAACCGAATAGTTAGAGATGCCGCAAGCAAAGATCATATAGCCTAAGTATAGTAGTACTTTCGTTTCTCATCATAAATATGACGTCACGTCATATTTTTTAAATTTAGGCGGCATGCTACAGTACACCTTGCAAGCATTTGGGACTGCCCTTATTTTCGCAAAAAAATAAATAAAAAAATATAAGTACATAACATGCACACATATTAAACAATTTACAATTGCACCTACTTCGAGATCACATTGCAGTTAGTATCCACGAACACCACGGCTTCAGCTTCAGGATCTCTGCCAAATGCTTCACCAGCTGGTTCTCGTATCCAATTGCCGGCCATCGGCGGTTCTAGCGGCAATGGTGGCACCGGCTACAAAGGCCGCGACGATGGAGGCGGCGGCTACGGCGGCAATGGTGGCGGTGGGTGCCAGGACCGCGGCGTTGGCTAGGCTCCAATGGTTTCGGCGGACAAGAAAATGAAATGAAAACTGACATGGCAGTCCGTCAGGTAATCAGGTTCCGCGCTTGACTGAAACTTTTGAAGCGACTTGCTTCTGGGCTGAGACCACGCGCGGTGCCGCCGTGCCGGAGGCTCCCCTCGATGCTCTTCTCCGCCGTCAGGCACGGGCTCAGACGGCGGTTCCGTTCTCCTGCCTCGCCGGCGAAGGCTCCCGCTTCCCCTTCCGCCGCGCATCGCCGCGGCTCTCACGCGGACGCCTCGCCCGTCTCGCACTCGTCGCTGCTCCTCCGGCTGCGGTCGGGCCCCGCCCTCGCCGAGGCCCGGCGGCTGCACGCCGCGGTGCTCGTCGGCGGCCACCGCCACGGCGCGGTCCTCGCCGCTCAGCTCGTGCAAGTGTATGCTAGGCTCGGGCAGATCGAGCACGCGCTTCTCGTGCTCGACGGAATGCCCAGGAGGAACTCCTTCGCGTGGAACGCCGCGATCAAGGGCCTCGTCGACTCGGGGCGGTTCTCCGAAGCGCTGGAGACGTACCGGGCGATGGTCGACGATGGCTCGGTTGCGGCTGATGGTTTCACGTACCCGCCCGTCATCAAGGCGTGTGCCGCGCTCGGAGTGGTTGAGCAGGGCCGGATGATCAGAGAGCATGTGGAGACGGGCGTTGCTCGTGGTGAGGCGACGCCCAATGTGTTTGTGCAGTGCGCGCTCGTGGACATGTTTGCCAAGTGTGGGTGCTTGGGCGAGGCGAGGAGTGTGTTCGAGAGCATGCAGCAAAGGGATGTGGCCGCGTGGACTGCGATGATCGGAGGAGCTGTGCATGCAGGAGATTGGCTCGATGCGATGTGTTTGTTCAATAGGATGAGATCACAAGGGTTCTCGGCTGATTCAGTGATCATTGCCACTGTCATTCCAGCATGTGGCAGGGTGAAAGAGTTGCGAGCTGGAATGGCGTTGCATGGATGCGCGGTAAGATGTGGAGTTGCTGATGATAACTGTGTTTCAAATGCTCTGGTTGATATGTACTGCAAGTGTGGCTGTCTGGAGATGGCTGATTATTTGTTCCGTTCTATCGATTTCAAGGATGTCGTCTCTTGGAGTACATTGATTGCGGGGTATTCGCAGAACGGGATGTATCATGCGAGTGTCAGTTTGTTTACTGAAATGGTTGCTTCAGGGTTAAAACCAAATTCCAATACCATGGCAAGTATACTTCCGAGTCTTTCTGGCCTGAAGTTAGTCAGGCATGGAAAAGAGGTTCATGGCTTCTCCTTAAGACATGGACTTGACCAGAGCAAGTTTCTGGGGAGCGCATTTATTGACTTCTACAGTAGACAAGGATTCATAGGGGAGGCAGGAACCGTATTTGAGCTCATTCCAAAGAAAGATTTGGTCATATGGAATTCAGTGGTTGCAGCGTATGGCGTGGATGGGGATACAGATTCTGCACTGTGTGCATTCAGGGCGATGCAGAAAGTAGGATTTAAACCTGATCATGTGACTGTTATTTCAGTTCTTCCAGTATGCAATCACCATTCCAGGCTCATCCAGGGTAAGGAACTACATGCTTATATCGTTAGGCATGATATGAGTTCTATCTGCTCAGTTAGTAACGCGCTTATAGATATGTACTGCAAATGTTGTTGCCTAGAAATGGGCAAAGATATTTTTCAGCTGATGACAGAGCGAGATACTGCCACATATAACACATTGATTTCTTCTTTGGGAAAGCATGGCCATGAAGATCAAGCCATAATGTTATTTGATCAAATGAAGAGAGATGGAATTGCTCCTGACAAAGTCACTTTTGTGGCTCTACTATCTTGTTGCAGTCATGCAGGCCTTACTGAGCAGGGCTTGCACTTTTATGATTCCATGTTACAAGACTACAACATTTCCCCAGATAAGGAGCATTACTCATGTGTTGTTGATCTTTACAGCAGATCTGGGAAACTTGACGATGCTTTGAAGTTCATTTCAAGTTTGAGGGAAGGGACAGAAATAGATGTTCTTGGATGCCTCTTGGCGGCTTGCAGAGTGCATAACAGAATGGATATTGCTGAGCTAGTTGCAAAAAGAATATTTGAAAAGAACCCCAGTGATCCTGGCTATCATATTTTGCTGTCCAATATATATGCTGATGCTGGAATGTGGTCTGATGTGACGAAGATCAGAACCATAATAGAAGAGAGGAGTTTGAAGAATAAAATAGGAAACAGTTTGATTTAAGTTGATCAGACCCTAAGTTATGGATCACATATATTAATCAGTGTTTTACTAAACCAAGAGAACCACTAATGGTTTGGTTAGGAAAATACACCTGAATAGGCGCTCCAAAAATGTCAGGCTGTCATCTATACTGCCAATATTCAGAACTTGAGGAAAAACCTTATGGTTAATTTGTTCCATATGATGGATATAGAATACAAGTTTATAACTGCTGATGTGCATAGATAATGTCGAGCCTGTAGGAAGGTATGTCAGAGAAACAGCTACTGTCTTCAGCAAGCTCTTACAAGATTTTCTTCATAGGAAACAACTCCATATCTGTGGATACAGGCGAATAAAAGGTGAACTGGAGAATATTTAGTGCATTGTACTTCTTTGGAGTTATTAGTGCATTAGTGCATTGGTGCATTGTACCTGCAGTCCTATGCACCTATTGCTAGTTATTATGTAGTTATAACTGAATAAAGAGAGGCTGTGCTAATTTGTTTAAGGTTAGAAGTTCACATTTCATTCTCTTTGACTACAATCAGGATTCATATAACATACTGAATGTCCTCATTTCACAGGCCTGCTTGGTATGCGAACTATTTTTTCTGGATTGCTTAGTACCCAGAATCCTTATTGTTCTGTTGGCAACCTAATCTGTTCTAATGCACATTTTCTTTGGTAATTAGCAGGATTGTTTTCATGACTTCACCAAGTACTCTGTTACTATAATGTACAGCTAATGGCATGATAAATCATTATAAGGGAACAAAACAAATGATACTTCTGAGCTCAGGTGATTTCCAGAGTTGCAGCGCAGTCAGACTTCTTACTTTTGTACTTGTGTCGTAGGCAATCACAGTTCCCAATCTACTAGTCTGAAGTTCTTTTATGTGACACCCAATGTTTTTTTTTCTTGTAGTGTTCGGAAGAAACAGCAACAACCCAGTCCAAGTTTGACATTCAGAACTCCAGATGTTGATGTTTAATAAGAAAATATGGGGCTATGCATGTTGGATTTTGAGGGCAAAATCAGAAGCCCTTCCGGTAACTATCTGAACTAACAAATAACCCTTTAAAATATCAGTTTTACCATGATTGTGAAGCTTGCTCACCACAGAAGCGGCAACTAGATCAGGCAACACATAGGCCAGGCATCTAAATGTAGTCTCTCTCGTCACATGGTTCAGCATACTACAAAGTATGCTCATGCTTAAATCTCTTCACCTGTTGCTATCATACAGCAGGGACAATGTTTCCATCAAATAGCGCCAAAAGCAGAAAGAATAAAGTGGAATACGTAAAGCATTCAGATTTCTCTTCTGATTCAAGGTACGAATACATGCACAAGGATAATCAATCAGTGCAATTGTTGAGCCTAGGCAAAAGAGTGGGCTCACTGCATGTCTACATCAGATAGTGGATGCCCTGCCTATCTGATTGTTGCTGTTGTCTGAAGTATGTGCAGAGGACAACAAGTTGGTCTATTAGTACAGCTTTTGTTATATCCATTCTGTTTCCTGGGATCGGTGGGACAAGAGGCTGCTAACTCACTGACTTGATGTGCGAGGTGGCGATGCACGCCGATGCTTCGGGTACGCCCGGTTTGACATACTTCCTATCGGTACTTTCTTTTCAAAGCAGAAACGCTGCGTTTGATCATATTACTTGTTTCTGGAGAGCTGTATCTTTGTATGGCACCACTGTTTAAGAAGAGCTTCTGTGACTTTTCATCTCTTGAAATGCTTTCATGGCTCAACTAGTGATCTCTCCCAGGACTAAGAAGACTAAAGCACTGTGTTTTTCCACCTGTTATTGTTCACTGCCCTTTGCAATTTAGTTCCTTATATGGTGTAAGGTTTGACAGGTTGACTTGCAAGATCCAGGAAAGTAATGAAAGCAAGTGGGCATCATTATCCTATCCAGGTCACATCTGCACACCAACTCTGAATGTTCCAATGGCCGGTATGATTTGGGCCACCAGCCTTCCTGCAATGGTAACTATCTCCCGCAACAGAATCCGGTATTCTCAGTTTCTATATACATAACCGAAATTAATTATGATCAACCCTAGACTAGAGGGCTAGAACTACAATTTTTATCCTCTGAGGTCAATCATATGTTGCTCTTAGCAGCTAACCTCCAGCTGCAGGTATACCGGACGAAGCAATGAAAGCTAGCCAACACATGTTCTGGAGTCTTGCTCTGCACATTTTCACAAAAAAACTACAGCTAGTTACTAGACTGGTTAGCATTTGTTTATGCCTAAGCTCTTATGATAATTGGCTTCCTGTCCCTGAAACATAAACAATTGGCAACGTCCTACTGTATTGTGCAGGGCTTCGGGGATGGAGCTTGAATTGAAAGAGTGGATATAGAAGGCAAGTTTATAACTGCTGATGTGCACAGATAATGTTGAGCTTGGGGGAGATTATGTCAGAGAAATATCTACTGTCTTCAGCAAGCTCTTAGAAGATTTTCTTCATAGGAAACAACTCCATATCTGTGGGTACAGGCGAGTAAAAGGTGAACTGGATAATAGTTAATGCATCGTACTTCTTTTGTAGTCATTAGTGCATTACTGCATTTTGCCTACAGTTATGCACCTTTTTGCTAGTTATTATGTACTCCCTCCGTCCCAAAATACTTGTCATCGAAATGGATAAAAAGGGATGTATTTAGAACTAACATACGTCTGGATACATTTTCTTTTATCCATTTTGATGACAAGTATTTCCGGACGGAGGGAGTAGTTATAACTGAATAAACAGTGACTGCTAATTTGTTTAAGGTTAGAACTTCACATTTCATTCTCTTTGACTGCAATCAGGCTTTATATAACATGTTGAATGTTTTCGTTTTGCAGTCCTGTTTTGGTATGGGACCTATTTTTTCTGGATTGCTTAGTGCCCCTGAATCCTTATTGCTCTGTTAGCAACCTAATCTGTTCTAATGCTGATTTTCTTTGGTAATTATCAGGATTGTTTTCATGACTTCACCAAGTACGCTATTACTGTAATGCACAGCTGTTGGCATGATAAATCATTTATCAAGAAACAAAATGATACTTTTGAACTCAGGTGATTTCCAGATTTCCAGCACAGTCAGACTTCTTACTTTTGTACTTGTGCCGCAGGCAATTGCAATTCCCAATCTACTAGTCTGAAGTTCTTTTATGTGACACCCAAAGTGTTTGTCTTTTCTTATAGTATTTGGAAGAAACAGCAACAATGCAGTCCAAGTTTGACGTCCAGAACTCCAGATGTTGATGTTTGCGAAGAAAATATGGAGCTATGCATATTGTATTTTGAGGGCAAAATCAGAAGCCCTTCCGGTAACTATCTGAATTAACAAATTATCCTTTAACATATCAGATTTACCATGATTCTGAAACTTGTTCACCACAGACGCGGCAACTAGATCAGGCGACACATAGGCCAGGCATCTAAATGTAGTCTCTCTCGTCACAGGGTTCAGCATACTACAAAGCATGCTCGTGCTTAAATCTCTTCACCTGTTGCTATCATACAGGAGCGGCAATGTTTCCATCAAATAGCGCCAAAAGCAGAAAGAATAAAGTGGATTACGTAAAGCATTCAGATTTCTCTTCTGATTTAAGGTATGAATGCATATACACAAGGATAATCAATCAGTGGAATTGTTGAGCCTAGGCAAAAGAGTGGGCTCACCGCATGTCTACATCAGATAGTGGATTCCCTGCCTATCTGATTGTTGCTGCTGTCTGAAGTATATGCAGAGGACAGCAAGTTGGCCTATTATTACAGCTTTTGTTAGATCCATTCTGTTTCCAGGAATTGGTGGGACAGGCTGCTAACTTACTGACTTTTATGTCCGTGGCGGTGATGCATGCCGATGCTTCTGGAGAGCTGGGTACACCCGTTTGTCATACTCCTATCGTTTCTTACTTTTCAAAGCAGAAAACGTCGCTGTTTGATCTTATTACTTGTTTCTGGAGAGTTGTATCTTGTACGACCCCACTGTTCAAGTAGAGCTTCTGTGAGTTTTCATCTCTTGAAGTGATTTCATGCATCAACTAGTGATGTCTTCGAGGACTAGGCAGGCTAAATCACTGTGTTTTCCACTGCTGTTGTTTTTGTCGCCATTTGTTAATTTACTTAGTTCCTTATGGTGTAAGACTGACAGGTTGGCCTGCAAGATCCAAGAGAGCAATGATTTATCGCCATATCCTATCCAGGTCACATCGGCACACCAACTCCGAAAGTTCCAATAGCCGGTATGATTTGGTCCGCCTACCTTCCTGCAACGGTAACCATCTCCCGCCACAGAATCTGGTAGTATTCTCAGTTTTATATACATGAACCAAATTAATTGTGATCAACCCTAGGCTAGAAGTCTACAACTATAATTTTTATCCTCTGAGGTCAATCATATGTTGCTCTTAGCAGCTAACCCCCAGCATTGCCAGCTGCAGATATACCGGAGCAAGCAATGGAAGCTGGCCAACACATGTTCTGGAGTCTTGCTCTGCACATTTGTCCACCCTAAGTTTCACAAAAAACAACAGCTGGTTACTACACCGGTTAGCATTTGTTTAAGCTTAAGCTCTTTTGATCATTGGCTCCCTGAAACATAAACAACTGGCGCGTCCTACTGTATTGGGCAGGGCTTCGGGGGTGGAGCTTGAATGAGTGGCACGCCCATCCATGTGGGCAGCGTAGATGAGGACGATCTCCTGATTATGAGGTACCGACCCACGCCCTGTCTTCACGCTGCGGCCACCGACGCTGCTTGAATTCACTCATGCTCATGCTCATGAATTGCTTGGCTGTCCTATTTCACCAGTGAGGGTTGAGGTGCTGCTGCAAGAAAGAGTCTTGGACGTTTGCCTGATCTGATGATTCATTGGCTCATGATTTGGACTTGTGCAGCACAGTGGCGCTGGGGAGCCCAGTTTGTGCAGTAGGGGTCTGGCCCCATTCATGGGCAATGGCTTGGTGTGCAGCAGCAGTAGCAGAAGGGTGTGCACATGCCCCCAGCCAAGACCACTTCGGCATTTGAAATCATCCGGCGAGATGTTGAGTTGTGCTACTAGCTCAACTACATATTCGTGTGGATTCGATCCTACGCTGGCTGCACCGTAAACATCATCATATTCAAATGTCAACTGATGATGATGATACTGCTAAAAGCAACACCGTTTCTGTCTTTCAGCCCTGCAGGCAAGGCATCAAAGACTTTTGAGTTAGATAACATGTAAGAGGCATCAATAAATCGATCTTCCAGCTTGCAGGTATGCATTTTTACTTTACTTGTTATTCCAACCGTCCTCTAGATCCACGAGAACATGCCACGGAATAAACAGCCCTCGGTCGTCACTGATCCCGCGCGTAGCTCTGGTCATAATGCAGTGCAATCTTTTTTTCTTCTTCTGAACCTACATAATGCGATCTTAGCTAAGCTCACTTGTCATATTCGTTACGTTACACGAACGGAAGAAGGGCGTTTAACAAGTGGGTCTCCAATGTTGGTAGCCCGGCCTCAGAGCTCTTGCATCATTGATGGAGCTTCAGACCATTCCGGAGGAAACAGGCCATGGACCCCTGCTAGCAACTACACTACGTAATGACATGATTGCACTAAACGCTCAGAACTAATAATCTCCCGTCAGTCCAAAAGAGATCTTGCCGGTGCACCCACCCCGGATGCCTGATGTGTGGGCATGATGAGGGCTTTTCGCGTGTGTGTCCGGTAGACGTTGCTGTCATGCCAACTTCGTTCCGTCCCAAAGGCGGACAGGGTGGTGGGTTGTTTACCATTGTCGCCCCTTGTTTCCCACTTCGATCTCTTGGAAGTGCATGGCGACGTCGCTTCTTGAACAATCAGTCAAATTTGGCTGAGATAGAGTAGTACTACGCGGAGGGAGTCCAGATAACCTTCAACTTTAAGTTGGAAGGCGCGTCCATGCAGGGAAAGCGGGCACGGAGCCACGCGGGTCGGCGCCGGCCGTTGGAGCCGAACCAACAGCGAAGCGGGCGCGCGACCGCACGAGGGCACCGCCGTAGCATCCGATTCTTCCCACATGATCCAACCCAACCCCCTGGCTGGCTCGGCTCGTGGGATGGGAGCATCATCACCGCGGCACGAGCCGGGCACGTAACGTAAACCTCGCCAACCGTCGCCTCGCCGTCTTTATAATCCCGGGCTCGTCGTCAGGGCATCGCACCACCACATCACTCTACTCCACCTACCTGTCTCGCCCTCCTTGTTCACATCATCTCCCTTGGCTTTCCCTTCGGCGCTTCGAGAGAGAGGAAGAAGGAAGGAGATGGCGGACGAGGGGACGGCCAACTGCATCGACATCATCCTCGCCATCATCCT
The DNA here is from genome assembly GCA_034509565.1 of Triticum monococcum. Taxonomy (NCBI): domain Eukaryota; kingdom Viridiplantae; phylum Streptophyta; class Magnoliopsida; order Poales; family Poaceae; genus Triticum; species Triticum monococcum. The sequence continues at coordinate 111,830,241 of CM067842.1, read as the reverse complement.
GCCGCCGCTCGGCGTCTTCTTCAAGTTCGCCTGCGGGGTGAGTAACCGTACTTACTTTGCAGTGGGCTTCTCTCATGAGCGTGTTGTTCCGTCGAGAGGAAGCAGAGGCGGTGTGTGCTGTGGTTAATTGACTGCTGGTGCTGAACGTGGTTTTGCAGATCGAGTTCTGGATCTGCTTGCTGCTCACCTTCTTCGGCTACCTCCCCGGCATCATCTACGCCGTCTGGGTCATCACCAAGTAGGACTGCAGGAGGGGCACCTCTGCCTCGGCCTGCCTCTAGGTACGCATGCCACCGATGCACCTCGGTGGAACTTGTCAGGTTCCCTGGTTATTTTCTGCTCAGTAGAGTCCTCTGTAGAATTTACAAAGGCAATTCTTTACTGTAAAATAAAAAACCTAAAAAAACATAGTCCACCGTATTAACAGCACAACAAAGCAAGCGAATTTTGCAAATCCACAAGAGAAGCGCTCTGCAGCCTCTTGTTACTTCCACCTCTGTACCAAAAACAGAGGAACCATCTTGTTTGGTTCAGAGAGCTGCGAGGAAATTCCTGAACTGATCCCTGCTTGCTCTGGTTGTTGTTTGTGCCAGGTGATCCATGGCGAACTTGTTCTGTGTCTGGCACAAGCCGTTTGTCTGAGATGCGAGCTACAGTTCATGGTGCTGCCTGCCTACATGTGTGTGTTCATGCTGTTGTACATCTGTGTGTGTTGTCCGTGCTTGATGATTAGCCTCCTCTCCTGTCACCCTCCCCAGTGTAGTGCATCCATCCATCCAGTTGTTCCTCCGCGCATTTTCGTCGTCCATGTACTTTGAACTTTGATTAATTAATTAATTAATCAATCAATTGATTGGTGGAGAAGTTTTCCGTTGTTCCCGAGCGTTCCTCGTGCAATTCTCGTTCCATCCGATTGGTTTTGTTGGTTGGCGAGCTCCCCCTCCCCAGCTTCTTCCATAATCATCACTCCATATATTTTTTACAATTCTAGATAATTAGACCTTAACTAGATAGAATTGTAAAAAAATATGAAATGACGATTCTGAAAGAAGCTGGGAAGGGGGGTGATTTTAGAAGAATCACCGAAAAGAACTGGCCCTCAAGTTCATTCAACGGATGTGACGGAGGACCGGAGGAAATCACGGACGGGGAACCGGTGATGACAGTGAGCGTCCGTCACGAGTGAGCGTCCGTCACGTTTCGCAGTGGGACTGGCTGCAGCGCGATCTCTCTCTACTTCTTTTTTCCACAAGTCAAAGACCCTCATTTTTATCGCCACGTATTTCATTTTCTTCCGATATCGTTTCCAAGAGGCAACGATGACAGGTGCCAGAGTCACGACTCACGAGTGGCGCGTCCTCGCACAAGGCCCGCCTGACAGCTCCCCACGAGCGAAAGAAAAATGGGTGGTACGCGTGGCAGTGAAACACATGCGAGAATATATTTACGACTCGTGTACGAGCGGCACACGCCAGACTGATCTATTGTCTAACCTTTTCTTTTTCTTCAAAGTCCTCCCAAGGATCTCGATTCGTTAAGAAAGAAGATGGTTGCCAGGTTAATTTAACGAAAAATCCGGCTCAAACCGTCACAAAAGTCCACACAGGGCAACACCGGCCGACATGATCACGAAAATGCAACAACGTCCCAAAGAAACATAAAGTCGAGATCGTTCATCACACCTCCATGAGCCAACGACTCCGACTTCACCATCCACGATGTCCTTGTCGCCGCAAACACCGGAACCCATGCCGACACGCGCCAAACTAAAAGCCACACCACCACACTGTCGATAGAGCACCTGCCGACCGCAATGCCTTGAACGTCTATGCCATGGAGAACACAACGGGATCCATACGACTTCAAGATGAAGCCCCAAAAAGGAAAAAGACGATGCCAGCATTGTTGCCCGACCTGACCGGGCCTTAGGCTTTCCCCCGAGGAATTGGGTCCGAGGGTGTGTAGGAGATGGACTCCACAGCGGCGCCTCCAAAGAGGTGAAATGACGTCCACCTACGCCAACACCGTCGGCTGGCAAGAGCCCGACAACCTTTTGCCTAGAGCACCGCCCATCACCGCACTGCTAGCCTGCACACCTCCCAAGAAGCCACCGCGCCAGTAGCACCTGAGAGCCACCACGAACCTCACCTCGTCGTGGGGCAACGCCGACGGGCCAGATCCGGCAAGCCCACCCGCCTGCCAGATCTGGCAACCCACCACAGGCTACGTCGCCACAGGAACCATCGAATCCCGACACGCTGAGCACGGGGATCACGAAGGGGGCTGCCACCCCGCCCCTACACGTCGATGTAGATGCCAGGACGGGATGGGAGGGCCGCCACCCCTTCCCGAACCCACCGGAACGAGTCATTGTGCTAAACCCACGCAAACCATCATTCCCCACAGCACCCTAGCCGCCAACCGAAGCCCCCGGCAGGCACAACCAGTCCACCAACGCCGGAGAGACGGATCCAACCGCAACCTCCTAGAACGGAAAAAGTCCAAAACAAACCTTCAATTTGTAGGCGAAAGCTAAATCAAACCCCGAACTCTCAATTCCTGAAATCAGCACACCAAACTCTCTAATCCCGGTCTATTTTAAATCTTGACAGAACATAGCCGGGATTTGCTGAATTGGGCCGGCCCAGTAGCGCAGTTGCTCGCGCGTGCGCACTAATCTGGTTTTTTCTTAGTTTCTTCCTTTTTCATTTTCATTTTTTTATTTTTACACATGTCTAATTTTTCTCAGTACCCAATGTACATTTTTAACGCACACATTAAATATTTTTGGATAAAATTTTGAAATTTTCAAATATATTATGTACATTTATAAATTACATGTTTTCAAAACTTTTTGAATACAAGGTAATATTTTTTTCAACTACATGTCTTACATTTTCTTTATGATGATAAACATTTTATAAAACTACACAACACTCTTTTACGTGGTTCAACATTTTTAAATTTGCATACACTTTTTGCAAGGGCATGCCACATACATTCTGTTAAGGTTTTGACACTTTTTTTTACATCACGCAAACATTTTTTTACATTGTAAAAACATTCTTTAAAAAATGTCACAAACACATTTTTTGGAAGTCGTGATCATTCTTGAAATGTTACATTTTTTAATGTATAAAACATTTTTTTGAACCACACAAATATTATTATACATTGTATAAACATTTGGATTGGCCCGTACATTTTTTAAAACTTGTGATATTTTTTAGATGTCACAAAATATTTTCAGGTTTCAGAAAATGTTTATGTAGCAAAACGTGCCCGCACTTTAAAATTTTGTGCAGGTTGCAGAAAAAAATTATGTTTCAAAAAGTGTTTGCACTTTAAAATTTTGTTCAGGTTTCAAAAAATGTTTATAAATGTGTTCGCTTTTTCAAAGTTGTTGGTTTTTAAAAATATTCGAAATTATCAAAAAGTTCTCGCACGTTACAAAATGTTCAAATATTTCACAAATAAATACGTTTTCAATAATTGTTTGCCCCTAAAAAATGTTTACAAAGTTCGGCGCTTTGGTTTCTGATTAAATATTTCGGGCCTCTGACTATGCCAGTCATAGTCGTCTGGTGTAGTGCCTACCAGGTCCCAAGTTCGACTCCACAGCATGTTTTTTTTGTTTTGGCATTATTACGTCGCTGTTAAAAAAAGAAAGAAAGAATTTTTTTGCGTGCTGTGTTAAGGAAAAAAACTCGCTACATGTCTGGTGGGCTGGCGCAGTCGAGTCCACTCCCAACAATCCGAAATATTTTTTAAATACATCATTTATGAAATTCCAAAAACTGTATTAAAAAATGTGACACAATTTTGAAAATATGAAATATTTTTCATAGCATGTGAAAAACTGTTGGAATTCTGAACATTTTTTGATAAATATGATTTTTTTTTGAAATCACGAACAGTTTTTTAAAATGCTAATAGAGTTGATTTTGTGCGAAACACGAAATTCCAAACAGTTTTTGAAAACACAAAACGAATTTAATTTGTGCGAAAAATAGAAAACAGAAACATTTTTAACTTTTGAACAATTTTAGAAATGTGTGAACATTTTTTAAACCTCACGAATTCTTGTTGTTTTATAGTGGGCCGGCCCAAATTCTAGTCCGTGAGAGTAGCTGGAATCCCGGCCGGGATTGTAGTCTTCCCAGCGTGCCAAACAGGTCTAGGGTCCAAAATAGACCAGAATTACAAGTTAATGTGCCAATTTCCAGGATTCAAAGTTCAGGATTTGATTTAGATTTCGTCTATAATTTTAAGGTTTATTTTAGACTTTTTCCTCCTAGAACTGACGAGCCCTCAGCCGAACCAATGCCAGATCGCCGAGCCACATCGTTGCGGCTGCCACCCAAAGCAGCTGGGACTAAGGCCAGAATCACATCCCATTGTTAGAGTCTGGAACAAAATGGAGCCTCCCCGTGCGTTTGGATTTTCGACCGTCCGATCGAGCTCACTGACGCGTCCTGGTCGTCGGATCACGAGATGGAGCGATCCAGGCCATCCGATCGCCAGATGGAGCGTTCTGGCCGTCGGATCAAGCCCTATGCTCAGGTTCGTGCCACCGCCTGTAAATCTCGTGCCCCACGGAGGGCATTCTCGACTTTTCACACATCGGCATATAAAAGGAACTCGCCCTCCGTTGCGCCCCTCTGCTTCACTCCAGCCGTCGTCGCCCCGCGTCCGGTTCTCCTCCCCCTTCTCCCTCTTCGTCGCGGCCGCTGCTCGCCTCGTCCCCCTCGTGCCTCCACCCCCTAGCCTCGCCTTCTCCTCCTCCCGTCCTCTCCTCCGCCGCTCGGTCACCGTGCCCGTGCTGCTCAACCCCCGCCGCCCCATCAGCTGCTCCGTCGCCGTTCATGGCATCCGGGAGGCACGCGGCCGCGCCCCCTCCCATCATGCCGTCAAGGGTAGGAGCCAGGCGGAGCGCCCCCCCTCCCCTCTCTCTTCCTCCTGTCGCTCGCGCCGCCACCCCTGCCTCCTCCTCTCCCGTCGACCACCTTCCCCGCCCCGCGTATTCTCCTCTCCGTCGCCGGCTCGCTTCAGCCTCCTCCTCCTCCTCCTCTTGTCCCTCACACGTGTCCCGCGTGAGTCGAGGCGGCGAGATCCAACCGTGGCGGCCGGGATCCAGCTCGCTGACGCGATCCACTGCCGTTCCCGAGCCCGACAACGAAGGAGGTGGGCGGCCATCCATCCCCACGTAGTGGTGGACGAAGGAGGTGCACGTACACGGCGAGGTCGACGTGCCTCCCCCCGGATTCGTGCTGGCCGACGGCGACGGCCGTGCAGCGAGGGAGTCGTCGATCTCTCCTCATCAACAGCCTGGATGTGATGGCCATTGCCAGGTTTGAAGGTGGCCGAGGTGAGCTTCTGATCCAGTCGTCCTTCTTGATGCACTCGTCCATTTTCTTCAAAAATTGTGTGTTTTCCTCTCTTTCTTCGATCTGCCTCTTCTGACTGCGCTCAGCCAGCGCCACTTCTTCCATCACCGTCTGACGTGCGGTCTCGCCCTGTTCTTCTTGCAGGTTGTTGTCAGCGATTGGTTCCATGGATCCATCTTATGTGTGGCTGTGTGCAGCCTGCAGGCACCGGGAGGCATCACAGTCTGTAAGGCAAGCATCATGGTTTGTACTATACTTCTCATGAAAGCTCATAATATTCCTCAGTTTGCCGAAGCTAAACAACTAAGCACTTTAAAAGGATATATCCTTGCAATTATATTTCTTTATGGTGAGATAACCTAGAGAAGTATCGATGTGATGGCCATTCAAGAAAATAAATGATAGAGGAAAATGCTACCCATGTAGTCGATTGGGTAGAGAAGGTCGACGATCTTGGTTTTGGCCTATCTCTTGCGCTTTTTCTTTGCCCCTTTCATATTTACATTTTGCTGTTGTACAATTGGATCTATTAAAGGGATGTCTGGGTCGTTGTTGCAGCCTTGCAGGTGAAGGCCTTGTGGTAGGACTCATTGCCTGCTAAACTAACAGTCTTGTAGGCTGTAGCTCACCTTACTTTTGCTGGGATTTTTTCTTCCAAATTTGATGAAGTAACCTGCTAAAGCATGATCAACAGATTAGTCTAACCAATTAACATCTGTCTTTAATTGTGAGAACCAAGTCAATAAAAATGGGCATGAATCGGTCTTGTCAGAATCTACTATTCAGTGCTTTGCATATGTCATATTGCTAATGTTCACAAAATTACATGTATCTTTTGCCAGCAAAACGCATGTACCCGTTCGGCCCGCAGCAAGACTTGGCATCGTCGTTCTTCTCCAAAGATTTCGTCCTTACAGAGGTTAGCAAATAAGTGGAAAAGATAGAGAGACAGAGCCTTGGTTTGGTTTCTGCTGGGTGCTGGCAAATAATCTGGAATAGTAGCGGTTGCAGCCCACATGATTTGTTTTCATATACTTTATAATGTAGAGGTAGGCTGGATTCTGGAAATTGGAGTCAATGGTGGATCAGAGAGGTGTGTGTGTGTGCATCATGCTTCTGTCTGATAAAAATTGTGATCATTGTTTCGTTAGGTGTCCTCTTCTTAGTTCATGTCGCAGCCATAATAAAATGCTTTGGTTTTCCTTTGTGCTCGGTGTTGGTAGTTAGCAGAGTGTTGAAATTATTGACGCTCCAACAAAATCCACTAAAAATGATGGAGCAGTTTGAAGCCTGTGTTTGAAGCCTGTGTTTCATGTTTTTGGGGGAGATATTCTGGCTGGTATTTATTCTGGTTATTGCTTGCATCAATTTGGTTAAACTCACTTTGATTTCTTCCATCATGAATGATATTCGCCGAACTGAACTTCTCTAAAGTGCACCAACTAGAGCTTAGTCTTAGATATTTTGTGTGTAATTTAAAATTGCTCAAATTTATTAATCCACCATTACAATGATTTTTATAGAGGCAAAATGATTGTATATATGACTGGCTGATACAAAATCTGGACAGTTCTGTCATGCCTTTTATCTTCACATCTGCCTTTCATGAATCTACTAAAGCTTTTTTTTACTTGATCTTCTGTGCAGCTATGTTTATTCAGGTTATAGGGCCTCCATAGGAAACACAGTAATCTGAATTCCTAAGTAAATATAACAGCTCCAGTGTGATTTTCTTGCTTAAATTTCCCATTCTGAATTCCTAAGTATTTATAACAACTCAAGTGTATCCATATAGTAAGATATCACATTAGATTTTCTTCTTACTTTGATCTTTAGCCATGTAAAGTAGGCTGTCTTCGATTCGCTGTTGTGCTACTGCTAGGCATGAACAGAATGGCCTCCTCTTATTGCGAACCACACTGATGTTGGCTTCTGGTTTCTGCTGTAATGGAATATTTACTATGGACAAATATGACAACATTCATTTGGAGCACCGTTTCCACGACTGCAATAATTAGTCCCAGGGGAAAAGTTAGCTCCTTTTAGTGATGTTAGCGGCTGCTCGACTTATTTCATCATCAATCTGCTAGCTCCAAAAATAACCCAAGAGCTCCTTTTAGTGATGTTTGGGCCCTTATTTGTTATTGTATTTGGTAACAATTACTCTATAATACAATGCTCTTACTGCAAAAGAAATACCCGTCTTATTTTTACATTTCTTGTTTTTATTCATGTGCATCAATCTTCTCTTTTATCTGCATCAGGTTGCTAACAGAGTTAAGCATATGAGATATCCAGCAGAAAAGGCAACTAAAGGGTGGATTTATTTAATTTGTTTTGTCTACACAAAGGTGAGTACAAATGTTGTTGCTACTATACCCTTTCCCACTATTATATCCATTTTTCAATGCTCAAGTATGTGTATATGTTTGGTTTGTAAAACTTTTTGCGATAAAGCATGTTTATTTGTATGGCTTGCGATGCTTTGTTAGAAAGAAGATCAGACATGTGCTGGCCATCAACATGTTTTAGCGTTTTAGGCAGTGGTTTTAGGTATATTATATGAGTATCTACGAAATGTTTGATGTTTTATGAGGATCCAGAAAAGTAATGTGGTTTATGTTACGGACCTACTGTGAATGATTATACGGATTATGTTGGTTTTGGTTCCTATGTGCATATGCTTTTCTATCCGTCTTTGGTCAGTCGGTTTTTATCCATTGTATGAATATTTTGTGTCTTTATGGTGAAAAAGCCTAACAACAACTTTTAGACTTTTGCTTATATTCAATAGCTTATCAATTTCTTCTGATCTGAATTCTCACCAGACTTTTGTGCTACTCAGAAATTATGTGGGTATGAAACTCTGCCCACTACCCTGGATTCAAGTGATTGGCGGCGGGTTCTGGGTTCAGTGGACAAGGATCTCAAATAGTTAACTATATAGTTTACTCCTATGCTTTGATAAAGCATTGTGAATTAGTTACAGTGAACAATCTTTGTTGCTTTTTTTGGTACAGCGTGCTAAACCCTGATGTGTTTAGTAAGTATAAAAAATGGACCATTGGCATGTAATGGACTATAGTGCTATGGATAATTTTGTTCTCTGAACCTATGGAATATAAACCATGTCTTACTGGGTTGGATATGGCTGGGGGGCAAGAGGGGTGTGGCAAGCTGCAATTCCAATTCTTCTCTTGGGTCATATGTAATGCTTTGGTGTGTCATATTGCACTGAAACTATATCGCTATGTTTATATTTTAAATGCAATGCTTTAGTTGCTTTGCTTTTGGAGGCTCCATCAGAATAGAGGCATTTTAGTAGTCTAAATTTTTCTTAAGCCAGTTCATAGATAATGATATGTATATGGTATTGTACTGAATCAGTATCATGTTTTTTTTAATATTTGCTACTCCCTATTATGTCTCAATAACTATTACCGGATGGGATATGACTGTACCTGGCCGCGGTGGATATGACTGTACCCGGCAGCATCGCTGTCGGGTGCGGCAAGCCGCATTTCCTACCTAGTAGCTTATTCATATGGGTGAAGAAGTGGAGATGACATCTAGTTCTCCAGCTCAATGCCAAGGAAAATACGCCTGGTCGGGCGTCAACTAACAAAATCTTATCAAATACTCCCTCTGTCCCAGAAATAAGTGTCTCGACTTTGTACAAGTTGAGACACTTATTTCTGGGACAGAGGGAGTAGTATGCTGTTATGCGCACAGCGAAACAACTGCTGGTATGACCAAGCCGAGAGGAGCACAATACATACATGCTACTAAACAAATGAAACTGGCAAATTCAATCCAACATGCCACTCCGAGAATTTCAGATTATCACTGCGGACATAGGAAATTGTTTCAAACACAGAAGACTAAGCAAGCTCTCACATCCCCGTGGGCTAAGCAATTTCACTTTGGCTCCAGAATAACAGCAGAGAGATCATATATCGCCAAAAAAGAAAACAGAAATATCAGAACCGTAGACAGGTAGTAGACTGTAGACAACTGACATGAGGTGAGAACAAAATTCACTTGAAATTAACATATAACAGACACAGGAATACAGGCCTGAGACTCCTGGGTGATTGTGTATCAGCAACGCAGAAAACGAAGTTCGCACATTAACGTGGTGGAAACGTTCAGACTAGACTTATTTCTACTTAGATAAGGTTAACACTATCAGCAGACAGATAGCAGATTGAAGATTGGCAAGCCAGAAATTTCAGTACAGCGGACTACTAAGGTGAGATAAGAGCAATTTTCACTTCATCAACTGAAAACAGATACAGCAATGCATGCCTCATTTCAGTTGAGTGGCAGTAACCTAATAAAGATACTCTACTACATTAGGACTAAGAAACAATAGACGGTTCCAATGGGTACAGAGCAAGCAAGACAGGTAGTTCAAACTCCCCCATAATTGCAACCAAACAACATGCTAAAATCTGATGAACTACGCTGTTACGCACCACAGATATACCACTTGTGCTACACAGGAAAATCAATATTTCAAAAACCATGGCAGGAACAAATATACGTATATCTTCTAGTCCTACCGTAAACATATATTCCCTCCATCCCAAAATAAGTATCTCAACTTTAGTACAACTTTGTACAAAAGTTAGTACAAAGTTGAGACACTTATTTTGGAACGGGTATATAGCACTCATAGAATTGCAGACTCGGTGCACAGAACAATCACCAGTTTCTGGATGGCTGCAACATGTATATATCAACATAGGAAAGCATGCTATCACTGTATCACATCAGTGTGGTGGAAATATTAGGACTGGTAAACTCTACCTCAGCCAAGTATCAGCAAACAGCAGATTGATGAGATTAGCAAGCCTGAAATTTCACTAGAGTAAACTACTAAAATGAGACGGGAGCAAAATTAATTGCATCAACTGATAACAGATAGAGCAAAACAAGCTTCATTGTTCAAGAAATTTAATGGGAAATCTCTCTAATTACCATAGCACTTCGGTTGAATGGCAGTAACCTAACGATAGTACATTAGGCCTACAAAACCATAGATGGTTGCGAGGGTGTGCAGGGTAAATAAAACAGGTAGTTCAAACTTCCCCACAATTGCAACCATATAACATAACCAGCCGATGTAAACTACAAGCTCTACCTATTGTGTCGCCTCCTCTGCGTCTTTCTTCTTCTTTTTCTTCTCCTTTTTCTTCTCGCTCTTCTCAACTTCACTCTCTGTAGCGACATCATCACCGCCTTCCTTGCTCTTCTTCTTCTTGTCCTTTTTCTTCTCGCTCTTCTCAACTTCCACGCTCTCTGGAGCGACATCATCACCGCCTTCCTTGCTCTTCTTCTTCTTTTTCTTCTCGCTGGCACCCTTCTCCTCATCAGACAGACTGCTCTTCTCCTCCTTCACTGCCTCCGAAACAGCTGATCCTGGTTCTCCCTTGTCTTTCTTTTTTTTCTTCTTCTTCTCACTCTTCTCCCCTTCCACTGCCTCAGTGACCTCCTCCACCTTCATCTTCTTTGCAGGTGTAGAAGCAGTTACATCATCCTCATCAGTCTTCCTCTTTTTCTTCTTCTCCTTGACCTCCTCACTTGGCACCACATCCTGTTCTTCCACCTTCACCTTCTCAGGCTCAGGAGCAGCTGCAAGGCTAGCAATCATCGCATCACCACCAGTAGGAAGCACCACATTCCGAAGCCACTCAGCTGGGGTCTTCTCAGTTGGCTTCCCATGCTTATCAAGGAGGCCCTCAGCAATCATCTTCTTCTTCTTGAGTGCCACTGGACCAAGCCCCCACTTCCTTGGGTATGTGTCCCTGTCCATCACCACCCTCTTAATCTTCGCCACAGCACCATGGTCACAAGTCGCCATAACAGCAGTGGGCATCTCAGCAATACCAATGGCAATCGCCTCCCCCTTTGTAGTCATGAGAACAACCTCCTCTCCAACATCAATATCATTCTCAAACCGGAGCAACCCAGGAATCATAAGCTTGGCACCATAGCAGATAGCATTAACAGCAGAATCCTTCACAACAAGCCTCTTGTAACTGGTAAGAATTACCTCAAGCGGCATCACCACACGCCTTATGTAAGACTCATCCTTGTGGTTGTCAAGCGCCCACATGGCATCCATCACATCGTGCATGGTGACCATGTTGTCCTGCTCTCCGAGGATACCTGACCGGACACGGCGCAGCTCCTGCATATGCGCACCGACACCCAGGAGCAGCCCAAGGTGCACACAGAGCGTCCGGACATAGGTTCCAGCCTCGCAGGAGATCCAGAACACAGCAAGGTGGCGCTCGGCGTCATGCTCCAGCAGCTTGCTCTCATAAATGGTGCGCACCCTGAGCTGGCGCTTGACCGCCGAGATGAGCGGCGGGCGCTGGAACACGGCGCCGGTAAGGGACTCGAGCGCGCGAGCGACCCGGGCCGTGTCTGGGACGGCGGCGTGGAAGCGGGCGATGCACACATACTCCTTACCTGCGCCCTGCTGCGACTTGACGAGGCGTGTGGCGCGGTCGACGCAGACGATGAGGTTGCCGGTGACCTTGGGGTCGAGCGTGCCGCTGTGGCCGGTCTTCTCGACGCGGAGGAGGCGCTTGATCCACGCCACCACCTCGTGGGAGGAGGGGTTGGACGGCTTGTCGAGGTTGATGACGCCGTATCGGAGGTATTCGGCGAGGGGGCGCTTGAGCGGCGAGTGGCCGGAGGGGAGCGGGGTGTAGTGGCCGGTGCGGACGTTGAGGCGGTCGTAGTTCTTGAGGAGGAGCGGCCAGGTGGAGGTGTCGAGTGACGGAACCAGGGCCTGGGGCTTGATCATATAGCCATCAGTCTTGGCCTCGGCGTCCGCCAGCGATGTGGTATCGGCGGCGGGGTCGGCGGAGGCGTCCTTGGATTTGCTCTTCTTTTTCTTGGATTTGGTGTGCTCGGAGGCGGGGGAAGCGACGGCCGGCGGCGTGGACGACATGGCGGCGGGTGGGGTGGGTGGGGTGGGGGGAGGGGGGATTAGGGTTTTTGCGGGGACGGAAAGCGGCGCCGTGGCGGCGAGGGAGAGGAAGAAAGGGGTTTTAAGGAGGAAGGGTTTAGCGGGTGAAAGTGGTGCGTGCGTGGGCTGGACCGATGGGCTTCGAGTTGGGCCTCCCAGTTCCACCACTGGATGTGCATGGGCCGGACCAAAACCACGGACCGAAGTAATTGAGTTTGTCCCTACTGTGGTTTTGAAAACGTGGACTTTATAAAAATTCTGAATATTTTTTGATAGCATAAAGATTTTCTAATTCTGAACATTTTTTTGAAAAAACACAAATTTATGGAAAATCGAATTTTTTTTATTTTAAAAATATTTTTCAAAAAACATGAACATTTTCTGAAATATGATATCTATAGAAAATACAAATAATTTTCGAAAGTGGGAAAAAATTGGAAACCTGAAAGTTTTTTTGAAATTAAGATTTTTTATAAAAAGTATACTTTTTTTAAAACACGAACATTTCTTTAGAAGTGCGAGCATTTTATTTAAAGCAACAAAAAAGTGAACTTTTTTATAAAAACAAAAAGGGTAAAAGATAAAACCAAAAAGAAAACCAATAAAATCCAGTGAAGAAAAACATAAAAATGAAATAAAAAAACATAGATCAGTTCCTAAAAATCAAAACCTTCTAGAAAGTTCCTAAAACAAGGAAAACTAGAGAAACATAACTTGACTAAATGGGCTAGCCTAGTTCGATTGCTCGTTGGTTGGCTCTATGTGAAATAACAACAACCCAACGCAGCGAGCGTCATATAGAAAATTCGTCTGGCCTATTTCCCTGTACTTGTTTTTACTAGCAGTTGAAGGTGTCTTGCCTATTGAGGAGCAAGGAAATTCAAAAAAAAAATCGGGCATCATAGTGGCGCCACAACACCCTTTGTCAAACATCTCTTATTTGCAGACGACAACTTGCTTTTTTGCAAAGGCTAGTACAGCGGAGCAACGGAGATTGGGGAGGTACTTAGTATATTGTTAGGCATCGGGCCAACTTGTTGATATGTCCAAGAGTTCAATTCATTTTATTAATGGGTGCCCAAAAGGTATGAGGGAAGAAATGAAAATTGCACTTGAGATTCCAAAAAAAACTCCCAATGGTCGCTAACTTGATCTGCCTTCTGAGGTGGGATGAAATAAGAACGGAATGTTCAAGTACGTGAAGGATAGGCTCTGGAATAAAATACAAGGGTGGATTGAACATATCTTGGGTGCAATAGGAAAGGGTATGCTGATAAAATCAATAGTTAGGTTTTTCGAACGTACTCAATGTTTGTTTTTAAACTTAAAGGGATCTGTGAGAAGATAAAAAGCCTATTCAGGGATTTCTGGTGGAGGAGCAAGCAAGGTAAACGGAAAACCTCACTAGGTATAACTGGGACATGCCTTACTCACGATGCCAAAGTATATGGGTGGTTTAGGCTTCAAGGACATCGAGCTTTTTAACTTGGCATTGTTAGCACGACGAGTGTAGGGAATTTTGCGGACAACAGAGTCTCTCCATGTTAGAATCCTCAAATCAATGTATCCCCCTCCCCCCGCTCCCACACACGTTGATATCATGCAGGTGATACGTCCATTTTGCATCATATTTTCATATTGATATTTATTGCATTATGAACTGTTATTTCACTTTAAGATACAATTCTTATGCCTTTTCTCTCTTGATGCTAGTTGGTTTATTTGGTGGAAGATTATATGTTCAGATCCTTGATGTTATTCAATACCCTTTGATCTTGAACATGAATATGATTTATGAGTAGTTACTTTTGTTCTTGAGGATATGGGAGAAGTCTTGTTATAAGTAATCATGTGAATTTGGTATTCGTTCAATATTTTGATGATGTGTATGTTGTGATTTCATCAGTGGTGTTATGTGAAGGTCGTCTACATGACACTTCACCATATTTGGGCCTAAGAGAAGGCATTGTGGAGTAGTAATTAGATGATGGGTTGCTAGAGTGACATAAGCTTAAACCCTTGTTTATGCGATATTTCGTAAGGGGCTGATTTGGATCCGTATGTTTCATGTTATGGTTAGATTTTAATTCTTCTTTCGTAGTTGTGTATGCTTCCGAGAGGGTTAATCATAAGTGGGAGGCTTGTTCAAATAAGAACATCACCCAAGCACCGGTCCACTCACATATCAAATTATTAAAGTAACGAACGCGAATCAAACAAACATGATGAAAGTGACTAGATGAATTCACATGTGTCCGCAAAACGCTTTGCTTGCTATATGTAACGCCCCGATGCGGCTATATCTCCCACGTGTCGAAGCACGACTTAGAGGCATAACCGCATTGAAAGCAATGTCGCAAGTGAGGTAATCTTCAAACAACCCATGTAATACATAAGGGAACGAGATACATAGTTGGCTTACAATCGCCACTTCACACAATATATGAATAAAGCATTACATCATCCAGATACAATCAAGGTCCGACTACGGAACCAAAATAAAAGAAGACTATCCTAAAAGCTACACAGATCCCCGATCGACCCCAACTGGGCTCCACTACTGATCAACTAGAACGAAACGGCACAAAGGACAAGATCTTCATCTAGCTCCTCCTTGGGCTTGGTTGCGTCATCTGCACGGTCTCATCGACACCTGCAAACTGGTTTTGGAAGTATCTGTGAGTCACGCGGACTCAGCAATCTCACACCCTCGCGATCAAGACTATTTAATCTTATGGGTAAGGTAAAAGGTATGAGGTGGAACTACAACAAGCGAAAAGCATATATGGTGGCTAACATACGCAAATGAGAGCGAGAAGAGAAGGCAAAGCACGGCCGAGAAACTATGATCAAGAAGTGATCCTAGAACAACCTACGTCAAGCATAACTCCAACACCGTGTTCACTTCCTGGACTCCGCCGAGAAGAGACCATCACGGTTACACACGCGGTTGATGCATTTAAATTAAGATAAACTCCAGGTTTTCTACAACCGGACATTAACAAATTCCCATCTGCCCATAATCACGGGCACGGCTTTCGAAAGTTCAAATCCCTGCAGGGGTGTCCCAACTTAGCCCATCACAAGCTCTCACGGTCAACGAAGGATATTCCTTCTCCCAAGACAATCCGACCAGGCTCGGCATCCCGGTTACAAGACATCCTCGACAATGGTAAAACAAGTCTAGCAAGACCAGCCGCTGTGCCGACAAATCCCGATAGGAGCTGCACCTATCTCGTTCTCAGTGCACACCGGATAAGCTAAGCGTATGGGAGCCAACATAACCCAAATTGCCAAGGGACGGCCCCGCACGGTGCTCTGGGTTGGACCAACACTTAGACAAGCACTGGCCCGGGGGTTTAAATAAAGATGACCCTTGGGCTGGCCTAACCCAAGGGAAAAAGAGGCTAGGTGGCAAATGATAAAACCAATGTTGGGCCTTGCTGGAGGAGTTTTATTCAAGGTGAACTGTCAAGGGGTTTCCATTATAACCCAACCGTGTAAGGAACGCAAAATCCGGGAACATAACACCGATATGACGGAAACTAGGGCGGCAAGAGTGGAACAAAACACCAGGCATAAGGCCGAGCCTTCCACCCTTTACCCAGTGTATAGATGCATTAATTTAAATAAGAGATATTGTGATATCCCAACAAAATATCCATGTTCCAACATGGAACAAACTCCAATCTTCACCTGCAACTAACAGCGCTATAAGAGGGGCTGAGCAAAGCGGTAACATAGCCAAACAACGGTTTGCTAGGACAAGGTGGGTTAGAGGCTTGGCTCAACAATATGGGAGGCATGATAAGCAAGTGGTAGGTATCGCAGCATAGGCATAGCAAAAGAGCGAGCATCTAGCAAGCAAAGATAGAAGTGATTTCGAGGGTATGGTCATCTTGCCTGAGATCCCGCAAGGAAGAAGAACGAGTCCATGAAGAAGACAAACGGAAGTTGTTGAACGGATCCTCACAAACGCGACGTTATCGGAACCAACCCTAAGAAGCAACACCGGAAAGAAGCACACAACATAGTAAACAACCAACACATGAACATGGTATGATATGCGGGATGCGGTATGCGGTGCATATGCATGATTTGGAAAGGAATGATTGAACCTGGCCTCAACTTGGAAATCCAAGAGTGCCACTGGAAAGGTGAGGTGATTTTGGTTGAAATCGATATAAAGATCACCGGAATCGGATGCACGGTTTGGAAATGGCAAGCAAAACAAATATGGCACCGGTCTGCGATAAACAGCAAGTAGCCATCTAAATGCATCAAGATAAATATGCTACATCACTCAAACATGGCAACAAAATACATGGCAGGGATCCACTCATGATGCTCGACAAAAGATGAACACTGAGCTACGGCTAGTTCACTCAATAGCAAGCTCAAACAAGCATGGCAAAAGTGCAAAAGATAACATGTTTCAGACTTAAAGTGAAATTAACAGCATGTCAGGAATTATCATCAGGAAGCAATGTTTAGAGCATGAAAACTACATGCTACAGGAACATATCATGGCAAAGCAAGGAATGGCATGAAGCTACTCAAAGCATGTAACAAAAGTTCCTTAGTGATCTTGAGCCAAAAGGGATGAGAAAATACAATTACAAGCATGTGAACATAGCAAAAACATAAACAGATTCAGACTTAGTGAAAAACTGGAGCATGCAAAACAGATTAACAAGTAGGCATGTTTACGAGCTCGATGCACTGACTACAGAGCATGGCATGACAAACTAATCATACACCCATCAAGAATACATGGCATAGAAGCTAGACATGGCAAGAACACCAACATAGCATGCATGGATCAATAACAACATCCTCGGCAAAATCGCTAAACATGTCAACAATCTGCCAGGATCATTTTATAGCAAAAGTAGAGCTCGATTGACTCAAGCTAGGGTGTTCCATAAATGCAAACAAAGACATGGATGGATAGAGCATCACAATATCTACAAAACATCCTTACTGGTCATCCTCAAAAGAGGCACGGATCACTAGGAAACAACATGAACATATGGCATAAAAATAATGACAGGGCAAGGACTTAGTGAAATTCTAAGTCCCTGAAATCAACATCAATGAGTAAGCTACTTTGCATGCTTGTGCTAGTCACCACATAGATCACAAAAATACATGGCATACACCCCTGTAAAGATGGCATGGCATTCTACAAAACACATGTAGAGCTCAGGATCATAGCATGCACACATTAATCATGGCAAAAATGACAAAAGGCCATTTGCTGAAACAGATCTGAAATAATCATCACATAGCCCTCTTCCAATAGCATTTCGGGCATCAAGATGAGCTCAAATGAAAATGATGCAATGAGATGAAATGATGTACTCGTCGAGAAGAACATTTTGATATGCTACACGCATGAATCGGAGCCTCGGATGCGGAGTTATGGCATGTCAAAGATTGCATAAAATTAGGGTTTCGGGGAGAAAAAGTCAACCGGCTAGGGTTTTCCAGATCTGGATCGGGTGGCGCAGAAACCGAGGATGGCTGGGGCTCCGCCGGAACAGTGCTCAGGTTCGCCGGACTTGCCGGATCTTGCCGGATCTGCAACTCGCCGGCCACATGGAGGGAGAGGACGACGAGGGACGAGGGGGGGCCGGAGGAGGCTGGCGGCGGCGACGGTGTCCCGCGGTGGCGGCGCTCCTTGGGTAGCGGCACGCGTCGCTGGACCAGGGTCGGTGACAAGGCGAGCTCGCGCGGGCGCGGGCGAAGGAGAGCGGGGCGGCACGGCGAAAGGCGCAGGGGGCGACGCGCGGCCCGGATGCGCGGAGGAGAGGGCCGGCCTTGGACCGAGCGGGCCTCGGCGGTGGGAGGAGGCGGCCGGCCACGTGGCACACCCTGATTGGGCGCGGGCGGCGGCAGCGGTTGAAAACGGACACGTCCGGCACCGGCGAACGTTGTCCGGCACGCGGAGGAAGAAGGGGGCTAGGGTTTCAGGGAAAAGATCCGAAAACGAAAATGAAGGGGTCTATTTATAGAGGTAGATGGGGCTAGGAAGCTCCAAATGAGGTGCGGTTTGCGGCCACGCGATCGTGATCGAACGCTCTAGATGATAGAAAGGGTTTAGATGGGTTTAGGGCCAGTTTGGAAGGGTGTCGGGCTGCAACACACCCGAGGCCTTTTCGGTCCCTCGGTTAACCGTTGGAGTATCAAACGAAGTCCAAATGGTACGAAACTTGACATGCAGTCTACCGGTAGTACACCAAGGCCACATGACAAGTCTTGGTCCAATCCGAAAACGTTTAACACCCGCACATGAAAAGAGGTAGAAAAGGACACCGGGTGACATAGGAGCGCCGGATTGCAAAACGGACAACGGGGAAAATGATTGGATGCATGAGACGAACATGTATGCAAATGAAATGCACATGATGACATGATATGACATGCAAGCAAAGACAAGGCAACAACAGCGAATAACTGGAGGACACTTGGAACATCAATCATGGGGCGCTACAACACTACACCACTACGAGAGGATCTCGTCCCGAGATCTAGAATGGCACCGGAGGGGAAAACAGAAGAGAAAGAGAAGAGGTAAAACTAGGTTGCTCCTTTGACAAACGAGTGAAACCAAAGAACCTTGAAAAGGTTAAGCCATTTCGAGAAAAGAATACAACGGAGATAAATGAAGTTGAAAGCACTCCGTTAGCAAAGAGGAACAAGGAAGAACAACTTCGAGCAGCACTCCGGTTGAAAAGAAAAGGAATTGAATAAGAACTTGAGCAAAAGGGCACAACACTCCGGTTCAATGGACATGCATGAAATGCACATGATCTTTGACAAAACGAGATGACGGGTGAAAAGAACAACATCGCAATGCCTCTGAAACGAAAGAATAGAAGATAGATAATTGAAATAGGAGAATTGAGAAGAAAATGCCAACTTCTGCCACAAAAGAGCTTGAGAAGGCATCCTTAGGAGAAGGGTCGGACGGAGTTGTTGGAAAAAAAAGCAACAACGAAAAGAACAAGGTTGTAGTGGACTTATGGAGAACATCTCAAAACTAAGAGGTGAAATTCTGCCACTACTGGAAGCAATAGATTGGATTGATAAGAACAAGTAGATGAGAAAACTTATCTCACCGGGAGGATAAACGAAGAACTTGGGTCATTTATAAGCACCATAGATAGCAACAATCCTTAGGGAAGGCTTTAGGTGAAATATAACCCAAGATAATTCCAAAGAAGAGATTGATGGATTTAAAATACCTCATTCTTAACAACATGTGAATCATGAAACATGAACTCAAATTATCAAGAATGACATAAAACCACCTCCAGTGATATGATAGAAAGAAATGCCCTCCGGAATGCAAGATGAAGAATTCTTTAGCTCCTCTGAAAAGAATCTTGATGAACGCTTGGAGAAGGGAATAAATCCTTTGATGAATCACCATGATGGGCCTCCATGAAGAACTCCGGTAACAAAGGATAACGACAAGAAAGAGAAGTTGAAAACACAGGGTGAAACCTTGTAATGATTTAATATGGAACTTCGTGATGAGATAAAGCAGAAAACTGGAACTCCGGAAAAAAGAAGAACAAATGAGATCAAGAATTTGATGAACCTCCGGAATAAAGAATTGAATTCACTCGATGAAACAAGAATAAGAATTACATTATGCTTATCCTTCACCAATTAAATTGATGACAATCAATGGATTTGACATATTACTTATTCTCGTAGAAAAGATTAAGAGAGATATAACATAAACTTGAGAATGTCTTCAACGAACCACTGGTAGGATTGGAACATCGAATAAATTGATAAATAAGAGAACTCTTGAACGAAATACCGTTAGAATTAAAATAAACAAAGTAAAGGGATAAATCACCGGTAAGAATTCGAGAATGAACTAGGATACTTGAGGGGATTTAGATACATAAGAACGAAGAGGTCACGAGCTGACAAGAGAATACTTGAATGATGCATCGGTAAGATTTGGAGAACGAGAGCTGAAAGCTGAGAATGAATAACTCTGAGATGATGGGCTCCGGATAATCAAACTGAAAAGACTCCTGAATTGCTCCGGATAGGTGAAAAGAATTCTCACAATCGAAAATAATTATGAGAGAATGACAACAAGCTAGAATCATGAATCTTGAAGAGAATGGAGCAAGATATGGAGGAAAAATTCTTCTTCGGTCTTCAAATGTTGAGAATGACGACGAGAAACACCACCAAGAATTATTGAGGCACACCGGAATGAAGAATGGAAAAGGTTGAGCCAACGGTGAAAAGAACTAGAAAGATCTTAGAGAAGAACATATGACTGATGATAAATCATTCTTATGTCAAACTTTGAAAATAATTTAGGATAGCTCCGGGAAAAATAAGAAGAGTCAGGTAAGATCCTGGGAAAAGACCTGTGGGTTAGGTCCCACTCAAAAGATACACCATTGAACGATTTAAAAGAAAGATTGCACCGGTTGAATTAAATGGCTTGAATTGAGATAACCACCTCGAAATAGGTTGAATGGATCTTGAATGACAAGACGAGCCTATTGAGATCTCTTGAGCACTCCGGAACAAGTGAATAGCGAGAAGTGAATTATTATGAGGTGCACCGGCATAAGAAAAGCATTGAAACAAGGAAAAAATATGATCGACAAAGCTTGAATTGAATTCACCGGAGACGAAAACGAGTGAAAAGTGACGAACTTGAAGCTCCGTTAGCATCCTCATGAGAATCACCGGGTAAGAACATTGACGGAAAAGGAATGGAGAGGCTTCCCATCAATAAAAGGATACTTGAATAAGAAATCTGAGTCCTTGAAGAAAAGGGTGGGAGGGCGGGAAAAATAAAGTCAACTTGGAGACGGATGAAACGAACAACGTTGATGTAAAACTGAGATTGGATCTTGCGAATGTTGAAATGATCGGATCCACTTGAAGAGAGACTCGCCGGTTGAAAAAGGATTAACATGGCAATCTCGATTATCATGAAGGATTAGTGTTCATATCGGAGTATGAGAACACCGCTTAGGAAAGGTATGGAATCAACATTTGACTTCGAAGCAACTCGAATACCACACTCAAAACAAAACAAAGGATTGGCTTGCGGAGTAAGCCGGAACAAACATATGATAGAGATTTCGTCCGAAGTTTTCGTGGTGGGGCCTACACGGGCTCAATCGTACAGCACCATCATGTACAAGGCAGTGCACATGACATACGAAGCGTCCCCAAGTCGGCATAGCCAAGGAATCTTTAAGACACAAGGAGACCACTGCAAAACTGACCGTGGATAGGCGGACCACTAGACGTCGAACCCCAATTTCATATCATACATCTGTCGGAAAGATATCCTAAAAGCTACTTGAATTCCCACTTATAAACTCCCGAAACTTTCCAGTTATGCAATCAGGTGTTGGGGATACAGGGGAAGCATAATATCTCACCCAAAACTAACAAATCCTACATCCAGCTGTATCCATCCTTCAACACATAACCAAGAAACCTTCGGAAATCATTTACCTCAACCTTCGAAAAGCATCTGTTATACGAGTTATGGCAATACTCCCGAACTCCCGCCCCAGTACTGGGTGGCGTCGAGGTTATCTCACCAACAACTGCATAAAAGAGATTTTCGATGTCGGCGAGCTCAGGTATTCCAGAATTGCAACGATAAAATTGTGACGACAACACCTCGGAGCTCAACTCCCCGGGACACTGCCACAACCCCTAAATGTTAGGAGGCACCAAGAACAATGTTCTCGTCACAAAACCATCGGAACGATTCCAAGATACCTGCGTGATCCTAAAATAAAAATTTAGTGAAATTTGAGAAGAGAAGAGTCAAAACTCTACGTAAGGATGCCTCACCAGAGCGACGAAGGGACTGAGGAGTAAAAAGAATTCCTAACTCTCCGATATATATAATCCTATAAGACTCAAAACATTTTTCTAGACTCAACAATGCCAGTGATTCGATCAAGCAGGGGGCTCCTAAAGTCGGGGAAGGCTCTGATTACCAACTTGTAATGCCCTCGATGCGGCTATATCTCCCACGTGTCGAAGCACGACTTAGAGGCATAACCACATTGAAAGCAATGTCGCAAGTGAGGTAATCTTCACACAACCCATGTAATACATAAGGGAACGAGATACATAGTTGGCTTACAATCGCCACTTCACACAATACATGAATAAAGCATTACATCATCCAGATACAATCAAGGTCCGACTACGAAACCAAAATAAAAGAAGACTAGCCCAAAAGCTACACAGATCCCCGATCGACCCCAACTGGGCTCCACTACTGATCAACTAGAACGAAACGGCACAAAGGACAAGATCTTCATCGAGCTCCTCCTTGAGCTTGGTTGCATCATCTGCACGGTCTCATCGGCACCTGCAAACTGGTTTTGGAAGTATCTGTGAGTCACGGGGACTCAGCAATCTCACACCCTCGCAATCAAGACTATTTAAGCTTATGTGTAAGGTAAAGGTATGAGGTGGAGCTACAACAAGCAACTAGCATATATGGTGGCTAACATACGCAAATGAGAGCGAGAAGAGAAGGCAAAGCACGGTCGAGAAACTATGATCAAGAAGTGATCCTAGAACAACCTACGTCAAGCATAACTCCAACACCGTGTTCACTTCCCGGACTCCGCCGAGAAGAGACCATCACGGTTACACACGCGGTTGATGCATTTTAATTAAGATAAACTTCAGGTTTTCTACAACCGGACATTAACAAATTTCCATCTGCCCATAACCGCGGGCACGACTTTCGAAAGTTCAAATCCCTGCAGGGGTGTCCCAACTTAGCCCATCACAATATCTCACGGTCAACGAAGGATATTCCTTCTCCCAAGACAATCCGATCAGGCTCGGCATCCCGGTTACAAGACATCCTCGACAATGGTAAAACAAGTCCAGCAAGACCACCCGCTGTGCCGACAAATCCCGATAGGAGCTACACATATCTCGTTCTCAGGGCACACCGGATAAGCTAAGCGTAAGGGAGCCAACGTAACCCAAGTTGCCAAGGGATGGCCCCGCATGGTGCTCTGGGTTGGACCAACACTTAGACAAGCACTGGCCCGGGGGTTTAAATAAAGATGACCCTTGGGCTGGCCTAACCCAAGGGAAAAAGAGGCTAGGTGGCAAATGGTAAAACCAATGTTGGGCCTTGCTGGAGGAGTTTTATTCAAGGCGAACTGTCAAGGGGTTCCCATTATAACCCAACTGTGTAAGGAACGCAAAATCCGGGAACATAACACCGATATGACGGAAAACTAGGGCGGCAAGAGTGGAACAAAACACCAGGCATAAGGCCGAGCCTTCCACCCTTTACCCACTGTATAGATGCATTAATTTAAATAAGAGATATTGTGATATCCCAACAAAATATCCATGTTCCAACATGGAACAAACTCCAATCTTCACCTGCAACTAACAGCGCTATAAGAGGGGCTGAGCAAAGCGGTAACATAGCCAAACAACGGTTTGCTAGGACAAGGTGGGTTAGAGGCTTGGCTCAACAATATGGGAGGCATGATAAGCAAGTGGTAGGTATCGCAGCATAGGCATAGCAAAAGAGCGAGCATCTAGCAAGCAAAGATAGAAGTGATTTCGAGGGTATGGTCATCTTGCCTGAGATCCCGCAAGGAAGAAGAACGAGTCCATGAAGAAGACAAACGGAAGTTGTTGAACGGATCCTCACAAACGCGACGTTATCGGAACCAACCCTAAGAAGCAACACCGGAAAGAAGCACACAACATAGTAAACAACCAACACATGAACATGGTATGATATGCGGGATGCGGTATGCGGTGCATATGCATGATTTGGAAAGGAATGATTGAACCTGGCCTCAACTTGGAAATCCAAGAGTGCCACTGGAAAGGTGAGGTGATTTTGGTTGAAATCGATATAAAGATCACCGGAATCGGATGCACGGTTTGGAAATGGCAAGCAAAACAAATATGGCACCGGTCTGCGATAAACAGCAAGTAGCCATCTAAATGCATCAAGATAAATATGCTACATCACTCAAACATGGCAACAAAATACATGGCAGGGATCCACTCATGATGCTCGACAAAAGATGAACACTGAGCTACGGCTAGTTCACTCAATAGCAAGCTCAAACAAGCATGGCAAAAGTGCAAAAGATAACATGTTTCAGACTTAAAGTGAAATTAACAGCATGTCAGGAATTATCATCAGGAAGCAATGTTTAGAGCATGAAAACTACATGCTACAGGAACATATCATGGCAAAGCAAGGAATGGCATGAAGCTACTCAAAGCATGTAACAAAAGTTCCTTAGTGATCTTGAGCCAAAAGGGATGAGAAAATACAATTACAAGCATGTGAACATAGCAAAAACATAAACAGATTCAGACTTAGTGAAAAACTGGAGCATGCAAAACAGATTAACAAGTAGGCATGTTTACGAGCTCGATGCACTGACTACAGAGCATGGCATGACAAACTAATCATACACCCATCAAGAATACATGGCATAGAAGCTAGACATGGCAAGAACAACAACATAGCATGCACAGATCAATAGCAATATCCTCGGCAAAATCGCTAAACATGTCAACAATCTGCCAGGATCATTTTATAGCAAAAGTAGAGCTCGATTGACTCAAGCTAGGGTGCTCCATAAATTCAAACAAAGACATGGATGGATAGAGCATCACAATATCTACAAAACATCCTTACTGGTCATCCTCAAAAGAGGCACGGATCACTAGGAAGCAACATGAACATATGGCATAAAAATAATGACAGGGCAAGGACTTAGTGAAATTCTAAGTCCCTGAAATCAACATCAATGAGTAAGCTACTTTGCATGCTTGTGCTAGTCACCACATAGATCACAAAAATACATGGCATACACCCCTGTAAAGATGGCATGGCATTCTACAAAACACATGTAGAGCTCAGGATCATAGCATGCACACATTAATCATGGCAAAAATGACAAAAGGCCATTTGCTGAAACAAATCTGAAATAATCATCACATAGCCCTCTTCCAACAGCATTTCGGGCATCAAGATGAGCTCAAATGAAAATGATGCAATGAAATGAAATGATGTACTTGTCGAGAAGACCATTTTGATATGCTACACGCACGAATCGGAGCCACGGATGCAGAGTTATGGAATGTCAAAGATTGCATAAAATTAGGGTTTCAGGGAGAAAAAGCCAACCAGCTAGGGTTTTCCATATCTGGATCGGGCGATGCGGAAATCGAGGATGGCAGGGCTCCGCCGGAACAGTGCTCAGGTTCGCCGGACTTGCCGGATCTTGCTGGATCTGCAACTCGCCGGCCACATGGAGGGAGAGGACGACGAGGGACGAGGGGGAGGCTGGCGGTGGCGACGGTGTCCCGCGGTGGTGGCGCTCCTTGGGCAGCGGCGCGCGTCGCCGGAGCAGGGTCGGTGGCGGGGCGAGCTCGCGCCGGTGCGGGCGAAGGAGAGCGGGGCGGCGCTGCAGGCGGCGCGGCGAAAGGCGCAGGGGGCGGCGCGCGGCCCGGGCACGCGGAGGAGAGGGCCGGCCTTGGGCCGAGCGGGCCTCGGCGCTGGGAGGAGGCGGCCGGCCATGTGGCACACCCTGATTGGGCGCGGGCGGCGGCGGGGGTTGAAAACGGACACGTCCGGCACCGGCGGACATTGTCCGGCGCGCGGAGGAAGAAGGGGGCTAGGGTTTCGGGGAAAAGATCCAAAAACGAAAATGAAGGGGTCTATTTATAGAGGTAGAGGGGGCTAGGAAGCTCCAAATGAGGTGCGGTTTGCAGCCACGCGATCGTGATCGAATGCTCTAGATGATAGAAAGGGTTTAGATGGGTTTAGGGCCAGTTTGGAAGGGTGTTGGGCTGCAACACACACGAGGCCTTTTCGGTCCCTCGGTTAACCGTTGGAGTATCAAACGAAGTCCAAATGGTACGAAACTTGACAGGCGGTCTACCGGTAGTAAACCAAGGCCGCCTGACAAGTCTCGGTCCGATCCGAAAACGTTTAACACCCGCACACGAAAAGAGGTAGAAAAGGACACCAGGTGACATAGGAGCGCCGGATTGCAAAACGGACAACGGGGAAAATGCTCGGATGCATGAGACGAACATGTATGCAAATGAAATGCACATGATGACATGATATGACATGCATGACATGCAAGCAAAGACAAGGCAACAACAGCGAATAACTGGAGGACACCTGTCACATCAATCACGGGGCGCTACACTATAAGAGAAAGTTTCGGCCTGTCCTTTGCTATAGAAAGGATTGGGCTACCTTGTTGCACCTTTGTTACTATTACTACTTGTTGTTCGTTACAAATTATCTTGCTATCAAATTATCTGTTACTGATAATTTCAGTGCTTGCAGAAAATACCTTGCTGAAAACCGCTTGTCATTTCCTTTCGGTCCTCATTGGGTTAGACACTCTTACTTATCAAAAGGACTGCGATTGATTATAGACGATTGATGGGGAAAATTGTGTGTGATGTAGGTGTGAACGGAAAAGTTTTTCTGGGATTCATCGTGTGGGATGTATATATGAACGGAAATGTTCTTCTTGGATTGGTTGTGTGGGATGTACATACAAACGGAAACGTATTCCGTCTATTGACTGTGTGGGATGTACATACGAAGGGAAACGTCTCTCTGGGATTCAGTGTGTGGGATGTACTTACGAACGGAAACGATTAGGCATGTATAATTGTATGCAATGGCTAGTTCGATCGCACACGAGCTCATTTCACGCAGCGTGTGTGACTGGAGGGCCTATCCCCAATGGTTTCTGGATAGTGTGGGAAGGACCCCCCTATCGCCACACTCACTAGGTGATGGTTCAAAATGCCATCATGAAAAGGGGTTAAAAACCGTTTGTATGGCAGCTTGTTGTACCAGTGTGGGGAGTGATACATCCATTTTGCATCATGTTTTGTTATTTATGATGTTTTTATGCATAATAATGTTTTTGGAGTAATTCTAATGTGTTTTCTCTCATAATTTGCAAGGTACACACAAAGAGGGAGAATTTTGGCAGCTGGAAATCTGGACCTGGAAAAGCTACGTCGGGCTACCTATTCTGCAAAACTCCAAATAGGCTGAAACTTCACGGAGAATTTTTATGGAATATATCATGGATATTGGAGAAAATAAGTACCAAAGGAGGCCCACCAGGTGGGCACAACCCACCTGGGCGCCAGGGAGCCCAGACGCGCCCTGGTGGGTTGTGCTCACCCAGGCCCACCTCCGGTGCTCATCTTCTACTATATAGGTCATTTTGACCTAGAAAAAAAATAAGGGGAGGACTTTCTGGACGGAGCGCCGCTGTCTAGAGGCGGAACTTGGGCAGGAGCACTTTTTCCTTCCGGCGAAGCGATTCCGCCGGGGGAACTTCCCTCCCGGAGGGGAAAATCATCATCACCAACAACTCTCCCATCTTTGGGAGGGCAATTGATGACCCACAAATATAGGGGATCTATCGTAGTCCTTTTGATAAGTAAGAGTGTCGAACCCAATGAGGAGCAGAAGGAAATGATAAGCAGTTTTCAGTAACGTATTCTCTGCAAGCACTGAAATTATCGGTAACAGATAGTTTTGTGATAAGGTAATTTGTAACGGGTAACAAGTAATAAAAGTAAATAAGGTGCAGCAAGATGGCCCAATCCTTTTTGTAGCAAATGACAAGCCTAGACGAACTCTTATATAAAGGAAAGCGCTCCCGAGGACACATGGGAATTATCGTCAAGCTACTTTTCATCACGCTCATATGATTCACATTCGGTACTTTGCTAATTTGATATGTGGGTGGACCGGTGCTTGGGTACTGCCCTTACTTGGAAAAGCATCCAACTTATGATTAACCCCTCTTGCAAGCATCCGCAACTACAAAAGAAGTATTAAGGTAAACCTAACCATAGCATGAAACATATGGATCCAAATCAGCCCCTTACGAAGCAACGCATAAACTAGGATTTAAGCTTCTGTCACTCTAGCAACCCAGCATCTACTTATTACTTCCCAATGCCTTCCCCTAGGCCCAAACAATGGTGAAGTGTCTGTTGGGGAACGTAGTAATTTCAAAAAAAAAAATCCTACGCACACGCAAGATCATGGTGATGCATAGCAACGAGAGGGAAGAGTATCATCGACGTACCCTCATAGACCGTAAGCGGAAGCGTTATGAGAACGCGGTTGATGTAGTCGAATGTCTTCACGATCCGACCGATCCAAGTACCGAACACACGACACCTTTGAGTTCAGCACACGTTCAGCTCGATGACGTCCCACGAACTCCGATCCAGCAGAGCTTCATGGGAGAGTTCCGTCATCACGACGGCGTGTTGACAGTGATGATGTTGCTACCGACACAGGGCTTTGCCCAAGCACCACTATGATATGATTGAGGTGGATTATGGTGGAGGGGGCACCGCATTCGGCTAAGGGATCAATGATCAACTTGTGTCTAGAGGTGCCCCCTGTCCCCGTATATAAAGGAGCAAGGGGGGAGGCCGGCCGGCCCTCTATGGCGCGCCAGGAGGAGGAGTCCTCCTCCTAGTAGGAGTAGGACTCCCCTCTTTCCTACTCCTACTAGGAGGGGGAAAGGAAGGGGGAGAGGGAGAAGGAAAGGGGGGCGCCGTCCCCCTCTCCTAGTCCAATTCGGACCAAAGGGGGAGGGGCGTGCAGCCTGCCCTAGGCCAGCCCTCTCTCTCTCTCTCCACTAAGGCCCATAAGGCCCATTATTTCTCCCGGGGGGTTCCGGTAACCCTTCGGCACTCCGGTTTTCTCCGAAATCACCCAGAACACTTCCGGTGTCCGAATATAGTCGTCCAATATATCGATCTTTACGTCTCGACCATTTCGAGACTCCTTGTCATGTCCGTGATCATATCTGGGACTCAGAACTACCTTCGGTACATCAAAACACAAAAACTCATAATACCGATTGTCACCGAACTTTAAGCGTGCGGACCCTATGGGTTCGAGAACTATGTAGACATGGCCGAGACACGTCTCCGGTCAATAACCAATAGCGGAACCTAGATGTTCATATTGGCTCCCACATATTTTACGAAGATCTTTATCGGTTAAACCGCATAACAACATACGTTGTTCCCTTTGTCATCGGTATGTTACTTGCCCGAGATTCGATCGTCGGTATCTCAATACCTAGTTCAATCTCGTTACCGGCAAGTCTCTTTACTCATTCTGTAATGCATCATATCGCAACTAACTCATTAGTTACAATGCTTGCAAGGCTTATAGTGATGTGCATTACCGAGTGGGCCCAGAGATACCTCTTCGATAATCGGAGTGACAAATCCTAATCTTGATCTATGTCAACTCAACAAGTACCATCGGAGACACATGTAGAGCACCTTTATAATCACCCAGTTACGTTGTGACGTTTGGTAGCACACAACGTGTTCCTCCGGTAATCGGGTGTTACATAATCTCATAGTCATAGGAACATGTATAAGTCATGAAGAAAGCAATAGCAGTAAACTAAAACGATCAAGTGCTAAGCTGACGAAATGGGTAAAGTCAATCACATCATTCTCCTAATGATGTGATCCCATTTATCAAATGACAACTCATGTCTATGGTTAGGAAACATAACCATCTTTGATCAACGAGCTAGTCAAGTAGAGGCATACTAGTGACAATCTGTTTGTCTATGTATTCACACATGTATCATGTTTCCGGTTAATATAATTCTAGCATGAATAATAAACATTTACCATGATATTAGGAAATAAATAATAACTTTATTATTGCCTCTAGGGCATATTTCCTTCAGTCTCCCACTTGCACTAGAGTCAATAATCTATATTACATAGTAATGATTCTAACACCCATGGAGTCTTGGTGCTGATCATGTTTTGCTCGTGAGTGAGGCTTAGTCAACGGGTCTGCAACATTCAGATCCGTATGTATCTTGCAAATCTCTATGTCTCCCACCTGGACTTTATCACGGATGGAATTGAAGCGTCTCTTGATGTGCTTGTTTCTCTTGTGAAATCTGGATTCCTTTACCAAGGTAATTGCACCAGTATTGTCACAAAAGATTTTCATTGGACCCGATGCACTAGGTATGACACCTAGATTGGATATGAAGTCCTTCATCCAGAGTCCTTCATTTGCTGCTTCCGAAGCAGCAATGTACTCCGCTTCACACGTAGATCCCGCCACGACGCTTTGTTTAGAACTGCTCCAACTGACAGCTCCACCGTTCAATATAAACATGTATCCGGTTTGTGATTTAGAATCATCCAGATCAGTGTCAAAGCTTGCATCAACGTAACCATTTACGATGAGCTGTTTGTCACCTCCATAAACAAGAAACATATCCTTAGTCCTTTTCAGGTATTTCAGGATTTTCTTGACCGTTGTCCAGTGATCCACTCCTGGATTACTTTGGTACCTCCCTGCTAAACTAATAGCAAGGCACACATCAGGTCTGGTACACAACATTGCATACATGATAGAGCCTATGGCTGAAGCATAGGGAACATCTTTCATTTTCTCTCTATCTTCTGCAGTGGTCGGGTATTGAGTCTTACTCAACTTCACACCTTTTAACACAGGCAAGAATCCTTTCTTTGCTTGATCCATTTTGAACTTATTCAAAACTTTGTCAAGGTATGTGCTTTGTGAAAGTCCAGTCAAGTGTCTTGATCTATCTCTATAGATCTTGATGCCCAATATGTAAGCTGCTTCACCGAGGTATTTCATTGAAAAACTCTTATTCAAGTATCCTTTTATGCTATCCAGAAATTCTATATCATTTCCAATTAACAATATGTCATCCACATATAATATTAGAAATGCTACAGAGCTCCCACTCACTTTCTTGTAAATATAGGCTTCTCCAAATGTCTGTATAAAACCATATGCTTTGATCACACTATCAAAACGTTTATTCCAACTCCGAGAGGCTTGCACCAGTCCATAAATGGATCGCTGGAGCTTGCACACTTTGTTAGCACCCTTTGTTAGCACCCTTTGCATCGATAAAACCTTCAGGTTGCATCATATACAACTCTTCTTCCAGAAATCCATTCAGGAATGCAGTCTTTACATCCATTTGCCAAATTTCATAATCATAAAATGCGGCAATAGCTAACATGATTCAGACGGACTTAAGCATCGCTACGGGTGAGAAGGTCTCATCATAGTCAACTCCTTGAACTTGTTAAAAACCTTTCACAACAAGTCGAGCTTTGTAGACAGTAACATTACCATCAGCCTCTGTCTTATTCTTGAAGATCCATTTATTCTCGATGGCTTGCCGATTATCGGGCAAGTCAACCAAAGTCCACATGTTGTTCTCATACATGGATCCCATCTCAGATTTCATGGCCTCAAGCCATTTTGCGGAATCTGGGCTCATCATCGCTTCCTCATAGTTTGTAGGTTCGTCATCATGACTTCCAGAACAGGATTACCGTACCACTCTGGTGTGGATCTTACTCTGGTTGACCTACGAGGTTCAGTAGTAACTTGATCTGAAGTTTCATGATCATCATCATTAGCTTCCTCACTAATTGGTGTAGGTGTCACAGAAACCGGTTTCTGTGATGAACTACTTTCCAATAAGGGAGCAGGTACAGTTACCTCATCAAGTTCTACTTTCCTCCCACTCACTTCTTTCGAGAGAAACTCCTTCTCTAGAAAGGATCCATTCTTAGCAACAAAAGTCTTGCCTTCGGATCTGTGATAGAAGGTGTACCCAATTGTCTCTTTTGGGTATCCTATGAAGACACACTTCTCCGATTTGGGTTTGAGCTTATCAGGTTGAAGCTTTTTCACATAAGCATCGCAGCCCCAAACTTTAAGAAACGACAACTTTGGTTTCTTGCCAAACCACAGTTCATAAGGAGTCGTCTCAATGGATTTAGATGGTGCCCTATTTAACGTGAATGCAACCGTCTCTAAAGCATAACCCCAAAACGATCGCGGTAAATAGCAAGAGACATCATAGATTGCACCATATCTAGTAAAGTACGATTCCAACGTTCGGACACACCATTACGCTGTGGTGTTCCGGGTGGCGTGAGTTGTGAAACTATTCCACATTGTTTCAAATGAAGACCAAACTCGTAACTCAAATATTCTCCTCCATGATCAGATCATAGAAACTTTATTTTCTTGTTACGATGATTCTCCACTTCACTATGAAATTCTTTGAACTTTTCAAATGTTTCAGACTTATGTTTCATCAAGTAGATATACCCATAGCTGCTCAAATCATCTGTGAAGGTGAGAAAATAATGATACCCGCCGCGAGCCTCAATATTCATCGGACCACATACATTAGTATGTATGATTTCCAACAAATCTGTTGCTCGCTCCACAGTTCTGGAGAACGACGTTTTAGTCATCTTGCCCATGAGGCACGGTTCGGAAGTACCAAGTGATTCATAATCAAGTGATTCCAAAAGTCCATCAGAATGGAGTTTCTTCATGCGCTTTATACCAATATGACCTAAACGGCAGTGCCACAAATAAGTTGCACTATCATTATCAACTCTCCATCTTTTAGCTTCAATACTATGAATATGTGTATCTCCACTATCGAGATTCAAAAAGAATAGACCACTCTTTAAGGGTGCATGAACATAAAAGATATTACTCATATAAATAGAACAACCATTATTCTCTGATTTAAATGAATAACCGTCTCGCATCAAACAAGATCCAGATATAATGTTCATGCTTAACGCTAGCACCAAATAACAATTATTTAGGTCTAATACTAATCCTGAAGGTAGATGCAGAGGTAGCGTGCCGACTGCGATCACATCGACTTCGGAACCATTTCCCACGCGCATCGTCACCTCGTCCTTTGCCAATCTTCGCTCAATCCATAGTCCATGTTTCGAGTTGCAAATATTAGCAACAGAACCAGTATCAAATACCCAGGAACTACTACGAGAATTGGTAAGGTACACATCAATAACATGTATATCACATATACCTTTGTTCACCTTGCCATCCTTCTTATCCGCCAAATACTTGGGGCAGTTCCGCTTCCAGTGACCAGTCTGTTTGCACTAGAAGCACTCAGTCTCAGGCTTAGGCCCAGACTTGGGTTTCTTCTCTTGAGCAGCAACTTGTTTGCCGTTCCTTTTGAAGTTCCCTTTCTTCTTCCCTTTACCCTTTTTCTTGAGACTGGTGGTCTTGTTAACCATCAACACTTGATGCTCCTTCTTGATTTCTACCTCCGCAGCCTTTAGCATTCGAAGAGCTCGGGAATTGTTTTATTCATCCCGTGCATGTTATAGTTCATCATGAAGCTCTTGTAGCTTGGTGGCAGTGATTGAAGAACTCTGTCAATGACACTATCAACAAGAAGATTAACTCCCAGTTGAGTCAAGTGGTTATGGTACCCAGACATTTTGAGTATATGTTCACTGACAGAACTATTCTCCTCCATCTTGCAGCTGTAGAACTTATTAAAGACTTCATATCTCTCAATCCAGGCATTTGCTTGAAATATTAACTTCAACTCCTGGAACATCTCATATGCTCCATGACGTTCAAAATGTGGTTGAAGTCCCGGTTCTAAGCCGTAAAGCATGGCACACTGAACTATCGAGTAGTCATCAGCTTTGCTCTGCTAGACGTTCATAACATCTGGTGTTGCTCCTATAGCAGGTTTGGCACTTAGCGGTGCTTCCAGGACGTAATTCTTCTGTGCAACAATGAGGATAATCCTCAAGTTACGGACCCAGTCCGTGTAATTGCTACCATCATCTTTCAACTTTGCTTTCTCAAGGAACGCATTAAAATTCAACGGAACAATAGCACGGGCCATCTATCTACAACAACATAGACATGCAAAATACTATCAGGTACTAAGTTCATGATAAATTAAGGTTCAGTTAATCAAATTATTAAAGAACTCCCACTTAGATAGACATCCCTCTAATCATCAAAGTGATCACATGATCCATATCAACTAAACCATGTCCGATCATCACATGAGATGGAGTAGTTTTCAATGGTGAACATCAATATGTTGATCATATCTTCTATATGATTCACGCTCGACCTTTCGGTTTCCAGTGTTTCGAGGCCATATCTGCATATGCTAGGCTCGTCAAGTTTAACCCGAGTATTCTACATGTGCAAAACTGGCTTGCACCCATTGTATGTGAACGTAGAGCTTATCACACCCGATCATCACGTGGTGTCTCGGCACGACGAACTTTCGCAACGGTGCATACTCAGGGAGAACACTTGTACCTTGAAATTTAGTGAGAGATCATCTTATAATGCTACCGTCGATCTAAGCAAAATAAGATGCATAAAAGATAAACATCACATGCAATCAATATAAGTGATATGATATGGCCATCATCATCTTGTGCTTGTGATCTCCATCTCCGAAGCACCGTCATGATCACCATTGTCACCGGCATGACACCTTGATCTCCATCGTAGCATCGTTGTTGTCTCGCCAACTATTGCTTCTACGACTATCGCTACCGCTTAGTGATAAAGTAAAGCAATTACAGGGCGATTGCATTGCATACAATAAAGCGACAACTATATGGTTCCTGCCAGTTGTCGATAACTCGGTTACAAAACATGATCATCTCATACAACAAAATATAGCATCATGTCTTGAACATATCACATCACAACATGCCCTGCAAAAACAAGTTAGACGTCCTCTACTTTGTTGTTGCAAGTTTTACGTGGTTGCTATGGGCTGAGCAAGAACCGTTCTTACCTACGCGTCAAAACCACAATGATAGTTTGTCAAGTTAGTGATGTTTTAACCTTCTCAAGGACCGGGCGTAGCCACACTCGGTTCAACTAAAGTTGGAGAAACTGACACCCGCCAGCCACCTGTGTGCAAAGCACGTCGGTAGAACCAGTCTCACGTAAGCGTACGCATAATGTCGGCCCGGGCCGCTTCATCCAACAATACTGCCGAACCAAAGTATGACATGCTGGTAAGCAGTATGAGTTGTATCGCCCACAACTCACTTGTGTTCTACTCGTGCATATAACATCTATGCATAAACCTGGCTCGGATGCCACTGTTGGGGAACGTAGTAATTTCAAAAAAATCCTACGCACAGGCAAGATCATGGTGATGCATAGCAATGAGATGGAAGAGTATCGTCCACGTACCCTCGTAGACCGTAAGCAGAAGCGTTATGAGAACACGGTTGATGTAGTCGAACGTCTTCACGATCCGACCGATCCAAGTAGCGAACGCATGGCACCTCCGAGTTCAGCACACATTCAGCTCGATGACGTCCCATGAACTCCGATCCAGCAGAGCTTCATGGGAGAGTTCTGTCAGCACGACGGCGTGTTGATGGTGATGATGTTGCTACCGACGCAGGGCTTCGCCTAAGCACCGCTACGATATGATCGAGGTGGATTATGGTAGAGGGGGCACCGCACACGGCTAAGGGATCAATGATCAACTTGTGTCTAGAGGTGCCCCTGCCCCCGTATATAAAGGAGCAAGGGGGGAGGCCGGCCGGCCCTCTATGGCGCGCCAGGAGGAGGAGTCCTCCTCCTAGTAGGAGTAGGACTCCCCTCTTTCCTACTCCTACTAGGAGGGGGAAAGGAAGGGGGAGAGGGAGAAGGAAAGGGGGGTGCCGCCCCCCTCTCCTAGTCCAATTCGGACCAAAGGGGGAGGGGCGCGCAGCCTGCCCTAGGCCAGCCCTCTCTCTCTCCACTAAGGCCCATAAGGCCCATTATTTCTCCCGGGGGGTTCCGGTAACCCTCCAGCACTCCGGTTTTCTCCAAAATCACCCGGAACACTTCCGGTGTCCGAATATAGTCATCCAATATATTGATATTTACGTCTCGACCATTTCGAGACTCTTTGTCATGTCCGTGATCATATCAGGGACTCTGAATTACCTTCGGTACATCAAAACACAAAAACTCATAATACCGATAGTCACCGAACTTTAAGTGTACGGACCCTACGGGTTCGAGAACTAGGTAGACATGACCGAGACACGTCTCCGGTCAATAACCAATAGAGGAACCTGGATGTTCATATTGGCTTCCACATATTCTACGGAGATCTTTATCGGTCAAACCGCATAACAGCATACGTTGTTCCCTTTGTCATCGGTATGTTACTTGCCCGAGATTCGATCGTCGGTATCTCAATACCTAGTTCAATCTCATTACCGGTAAGTCTCTTTACTCGTTCTGTAATGCATCATATTGCAACTAATGCATTAGTTACAATGCTTGCAAGGCTTATAGTGATGTGCATTATCGAGTGGGCCTAGAGATACCTCTCCGACAATCGGAGTGACAAATCCTAATCTTGATCTATGTCAACTCAACAAGTACCATCGGAGACACCTGTAGAGAACCTTTATAATCACCCAGTTACGTTGTGACGTTTGGTAGCACACAAAGTGTTCCTCCGGTAATTGGGAGTTACATAATCTCATAGTCTTAGGAACATGTATAAGTCATGAAGAAAGCAATAGCAGTAAACTAAAATGATCAAGTGCTAAGCTGACGAAATGGGTAAAGTCAATCACATCATTCTCCTAATGATGTGATCCCATTTATCAAATGACAACTCATGTCTATGGTTAGGAAACATAACCATCTTTGATCAACGAGCTAGTCAAGTAGAGGCATACTCGTGACAATCTGTTTGTCTATGTATTCACACATGTATCATGTTTCCGATTAATACAATTCTAGCATGAATAATAAACATTTATCATGATATGAGGAAATAAATAATAACTTTATTATTGCCTCTAGGGCATATTTCCTTCAGTGTCATGTAGTCGACGTTCACATGACACCACTAGAGGAGAGACAACATACATCTCATCAAAATATCGAACGAATACCAAATTCACATGAATACTTATAGCAAGACTTCTCCCATGTCCTCAGGAACAAACGTAAATACTCACAAATCATATTCATGTTCATAATCAGAGAGGTATTAATATGCATAAAGGATCAGTACATATGATCTTCCATCAAGTAAACCAACTAGCATCAACTACAAGGAGTAATCAACACTACTAGCAACCCACAGGTACCAATCTAAGGTTTTGGGACAAAGATTGGATACAAGAGATGAACTAGGGTTTGAGATGAGATGGTGCTGGTGAGATGTTGATGGAGATTGACCCCTCCCGATGAGAGGATCGATGGTGATGATTTCCCCCTCCCGGGCGGAACAGCTCCGCCGGAGCCCTAGATTGGCTCCGCCAAGGTTCCGCCTCGTGGCGGCGGTGTTTCGTCCCGCAAGCTTGCTTATGATTTTTTCCAGGGCGAAACAATTCATATAGCCAAAGATGGGCACCGGAAGCCTGCCAGGGGGGCCACGAGACAGGGGCGCGCCCCCACCCTCGTGGATGGTGGGTGGCCCCCCTCTGGTGCTTCCTTTGCCCAATATTTTTTATATATTCTAAAAATGACTCCCGTGGAGTTTCAGGACTTTTGGAGTTGTGCAGAATAGGTCTCTAATATTTGCTCCTTTTCCAGCCTAGAATTCCAGCTGCCAGCATTCTCCCTCTTCATGTAAACCTTGTAAAATAAGAGAGAATATGCATAAGTATTGTGACATAATGTGAATAACAACCCATAATGCAATAAATATCGATATAAAAGCATGATGCAAAATGGACGTATCAACTCCCCCCAAGCTTAGACCTCGCTTGTCCTCAAGCGGAAGCCGATATCGAAAAATATGTCCACATGTTTAAAGATAGAAGTGTCGATAAAATAAAATACAGACATGAGGGCATCATGATCATTCTTAGAACAACAACATATATATTGTCATATGATTTCTTATGCTAAAGTAACAATTCATTCACAATTTCAAGTATGAATCAGAAACTTCATTGAAAACTAACAAACTATAATCTCAGTCATTGGAGAAATTGCAATTTATCATAACATCGGAAAGAGTCAATATAAGAGCTTTTTAGCAAGTCCACATACTCAACTATCATTTAGTCTTTCACAATTGCTAACACTCACGCAATACTTATGGGTATTGAAGCTTTAATCGGACACAGAGAAAGATAGGGGATTATAGTTTTGCCTCCCAACCTTTTACCTCAAGGGTAATGTCAACAATAATAGTTCATGAAAACTCACGCTCAATTAGCTATATATATCAGGATCTTTCCAACACACAGTGCTTGCCAAAGGATAAAATGTAAAAAGGAAAGGTGAAGATCACCATGACTCTTGTATAGAGTATAAGACAAAAATAAAAGATAGGCCCTTCGCAGAGGGAAGCAGAGGTTGTCATATGTTTTTATGGTTGGATGCACAAAATCTTGATGCAAAAGAATGTCACTTTATATTGCCACTTGTGATATGGACCTTTATTATGCAGTCCGTCGCTTTTATTTCTTCCACATTGATACGTCTCCAACGTATCTATAATTTTTGATTGTTCCATGCTATTGTATTATCAACCTTGGATGTTTTATATGCATTTATATGCACTTTTATATTATTTTTGGGACTAACCTATTAACCCAGAGCCCAGTGCCAATTTTTGTTTTTTCCTTGTTTTAGAGTATCACAGAAAAGGAAAATCAAACAGAGTCCAATTGACCTGAAACTTCATGGAACTTATTTTTAGAAAGAAAGCAATACAGGAGACTTGGAGTGCACGTCGGGGGATCAACGAGGAAGCCATGAGGCAGGGGGGCGCGCCCACCCCCCCGGGCGCGCCCTCCACCCTCGTGGGCCCCTCATGGATCCCCTGACGTACTTCTTCCGCCTATATATCTCCATATACCCTAAAACGATCGGGGAACACAATAGATCGGGAGTTCCGCTGCCAGAAGCCTCCGTAGCCACCGAAAACCAATCTAGACCCGTTCTGGCACCCTGCCGAAGGGGGGGAATCCCTCTCCGGTGGCCATCTTCATCATCCCGGTGCTCTCCATGATGAGGAGGGAGTAGTTCTCCCTCGGGGCTGAGGGTATGTACCAATAGCTATGTGTTTGATCTCTCTCTCTCTCTCGTGTTCTTGAGGTGGTACGATCTTGATGTATCGCGAGCTTTGCTATTATAGTTGGATCTTATGATGTTTTCTCCCCCCTCTACTCTCTTGTAATGGATTGAGTTTTCCCTTTGAAGTTATCTTATCGAATTGAGTCTTTAAAGATTTGAGAACACTTGATGTATGTCTTGCCGTGCGTATCTGTGGTGACAATGGGATACCACGTGATTCACTTGATGTATGTTTTGGTGATCAACTTGCGGGTTCCGCCCATGAACCTATGCATAGGGGTTGGCACACGTTTTCGTCATGATTCTCCGGTAGGAACTTTGGGGTACTCTTTGAGGTTCTATGTGTTGGTTGAATAGATGAATCTGAGATTGTGTGATGCATATCGTATAATCATACCCACGGATACTTGAGGTGACATTGGAGTATCTAGGTGACATTAGGGTTTTGGTTGATTTGTGTCTTAAGGTGTTATTCTAGTACGAACTCTAGGGCTGTTTGTGACACTTATAGGAATAGCCCAACGGATTGATTGGAAAGAATAACTTTGAGGTGGTTTCGTACCCTACCATAATCTCTTCGTTTGTTCTCCGCTATTAGTGACTTTGGAGTGACTCTTTGTTGCATATTGAGGGATAGTTATGTGATCCAATTATGTTATTATTGTTGAGAGAACTTGCACTAGTGAAAGTATGAACCCTAGGCCTTGTTTCAATGCATTGCAATACCGTTTACGCTCACTTTTATCATTAGTTACCTTGCTGTTTTTATATTTTCATATTACAAAAACCTTTATGTACTATCCATATACCACTTGTATCACCATCTCTTCGCCGAACTAGTGCACCTATACAATTTACCATTGTATTGGGTGTGTTGGGGACACAAGAGACTCTTTGTTATTTGGTTGCAGGGTTGCTTGAGAGAGACCATCTTCATCCTATGCCTCCTATGGATTGATAAACCTTAGGTCATCCACTTGAGGGAAATTTGCTACTATCCTACAAACCTATGCACTTGGAGGCCCAACAACGTCTACAAGAAGAAGGTTGTGAAGTAGACATCAAGCTCTTTTCTGGCGCCGTTGCCGGGGAGGTTAGTGCTTGAAGGTATATCTTTAGATCTTGCAATCGAATCTTTTTGTTTCTTGTTTTAGCACTAGTTTAGTTTATAAAAGAAAACTACAAAATATATGGAATTGAGTTTGCCTCATACACTTCATCTTTTTAATATCTTTCGTGAGTATGATGGAAAGGAAAATTGCGCCAAAGTGTTAGAAGAAGAATGCATTAAAATGTTTGGCACTAAATATTTGAATGATGAGCATGATTGAAATGTTGTTAGTATGAATTCCTTGAATATCCATGATGCTAATGATATGCAAAGCCACAAGCTTGGGGAAGCTATGTTTGATGAAGATGATATTTTTTGTCCCCCAAATTTTGATGAGCAAATTTATTATGATGAAAGCATGCCTCCTATCTATGATGATTATTGTGATGACACGTATACTTTAAAGAACAATGATAACCATGAAACTTGTCATCTTGATCTTAATTTTCAATCACATGATAGTTATTTTGTTGAGTTTGCTCCCACTATTATTCATGAGAAGAAATTTGCTTATGTGGAGAGTAGTAAATTTTCTATGCTTGTAGATCATGAAAAGAATGCTTTAGGTGCTGGTTATATTGTTGAATTCATTCATGATGCTACTGAAAATTATTATGAGGGAGGAATATATGCTTGTAGGAATTGCAATAATATCAAGTTTCCTCTCTATGTGCTTAAAATCTTGAAGTTATGCTTGTTTTGCCTTCCTATGCAAGTTGATTCTTGTTCCTACAAGTTGTTTGCTCACAAAATCCCTATGCATAGGAAGTGGGTTAGACTTCAATGTGCTACTCATATTCTTCATGATGCTCTCTTTATGTTACAATTCTTATCTTTTATGTGAGCATCATTGAAATCATCATGCCTAGCTAGGGGCGTTAAACGATAGCGCTTGTTGGGAGGCAACCCAACTTTATTTTCGTTCCTTGATTTTTGCTCCTGTTTAGTAATAAATAATTTATCTAGCCTCTGTTATGATTGTGTTTTTTATGTTTTAATTAGTGTTTGTGCCAAGTAGAACCGTTGGGAAGACTTGGGGAAAGTCTTATTGATCTTGCTGTAAAAACAGAAACTTTAGTGCTCATGAGAATTGTTGCCATTTTTTATTGGAGAGCGATATTTAGTTAATTATTTTTGCATATGATTAATAGATAAATTCCTCACGTCCATAAATTTATTTGAGAATTTTATGAGTTCCATAAGTATACGTTTGATCTAGATTACTACAGACTGTTCTGTTTTTGACAGATTCTGTTTTCGATGTGTTGTTCGCTTATTTTGATGAATCTATGAGTAGTATCGGAGGGTATGAACCATAGATAAGTTGGAATACAGTAGATATTACACCAATATGAATTTAGAATGAGTTCACAACAGTACCTAAGTGGTGATTTATTTTCTTATACTAACGGAGCTTACGAGTTTTCTGTTAAGTTTTGTGTTGTGAAGTTTTCAAGTTTTGGGTAAAGATTCGATGGACTATGGAATAAGGAGTGGCAAGAGCCTAAGCTTGGGGATGCCCAAGGCACCACAAGGTAATATTCAAGGACAACCAAAAGCCTAAGCTTGGGGATGCCCCGGAAGGCATCCCCTCTCGTCTTCGTTCATCGGTAACTTTACTTGGAGCTATATTTTTATTTACCACATGATATGTGTTTTGCTTGGAGAGTCATTTTATTTCTTTTGCTTTGCTTTCTGTTTGAATAAAATTCCAAGATCTGAAATTCTTAAATGTTAGAGAGTCTTCACATAGTTGCATAATTATTCGACTACTCATTGATCTTCACTTCTATCTTTCGGAGTAGTTTGTCATTTGCTCTAGTGCTTCACTTATATCTTTTTAGAGCACGGTGGTGGTTTTATTTTGAAGAAATTAATGAACTCTCATGCTTCACTTATATCATTTTGAGAGTCTTTAGAACAACATGGTAGTTTGCTTTGGTTATGAAACTAGTCCTAATATGATGGGCATCCAAGAGGGATATAATAAAAACTTTCATATGAAGTGCATTGAATACTATGAGAAGTTTGATACTTGATAATAGTTTTCAGATATGAAGATGGTGATATTAGAGTCATGCTAGTTGAGTAGTTGTGAATTTGATAAATACTTGTGTTGGAGTTTCTGATTCCCGTAGCATGCACGTATGGTGAACCGTTATGTGATGAAGTCGGAGCATGCTTTATTTATTGATTGTCTTCCTTATGAGTGGCGGTCCGGGACGAGCGATGGTCTTTTCCTACCAATCTATCCCCCTAGGAGCATGCACGTAGTACTTTGTTTCGATAACTAATAGATTTTTGCAATAAGTATGTGAGTTCTTTATGACTAATGTTGAGTCCATGGATTATACGCACTCTCACCCTTCCACTATTGCTAGCCTCTCTAGTACCGCTCAACTTTCGCCGGTACCATAAACCCACCATATACCTTCCTCAAAACAACCACCATACCTACCTATCAAGGAATTTCCATAGCCATTCCGAGATATATTGCCATGCAACTTTCCACCGTTCCGTTATTATGACACGCTCCATCATTGTCATATTGCTTTGCATGATCATGTAGTTGACATTGTATTTGTGGCAAAGCCACCATTCATAATCCTTTCATACATGTCACTCATGAGTCATTGCACATCCCGGTACACCGCCGGAGGCATTCATAGAGTCATATCTTGTTCTAAGTATCAAGTTGTAATTCTTGAGTTGTAAGTAAATAAAAGTGTGATGATCATCATTATTAGAGCATTGTCCTGAGTGAGGAAAGGATGATGGAGACTATGATTCCCCCACAAGTCGGGATGAGACTCCGGACGAAAATAAATAAATAAAAGAGGCCAAAGAAGCCCAAATAAAAAAAGAGAAAAGAGGCCATAAAAAAAGAGAAGGCCCAAATAAAAATAAAAAATGAGAGAAAAAGAGAGAAGGGACAATGCTACTATCCTTTTACCACACTTGTGCTTCAAAGTAGCACCATAATCTTCATGATAGAGAGTCTCCTATGTTGTCACTTTCATATATTAGTGGGAATCTTTCATTATAGAACTTGTCTTGTATATTCCAATGATGGGCTTCCTCAAAATGCCCTAGGTCTTTGTGAGCAAGCAAGTTGGATGCACACCCACTTAGTTTCTGTTCAAGCTTTCATACACTTATAGCTCTAGTGCATCCGTTGCATGGCAATCCCTACTCACTCACATTGATATCTATCGATGGGCATCTCCATAGCCTGTTGATACGCCTAGTTGATGTGAGACTATCTTCTCCCTTTTGTCTTCTCCACAACCACCCTTCTATTCCACCTATAGTGCTATGTCCATGGCTCACGCTCATGTATTGCGTGAAGATTGAAAAATTTTGAGAACATCAAAAGTATGAAACAATTGCTTGGCTTGTCATCGGGGTTGTGCATGATTTAAATACTTTGTGTGGTGAAGATGGAGCATAGCCAGACTATATGATTTTGTAGGGATAACTTTCTTTGACCATGTTATTTTGAGAAGACATGATTACTTTGATAGTATGCTTGAAGTATTATTATTTTTTATGTCAATATTAAACTTTTGTCTTGAATCTCATGGATTTGAACATTCATGCCAAAATGAAGAGAATTACTTAGAGAAATATGTTAGGTAGCATTCCACATCAAAAATTCTGTTTTTATCATTTACCTACTCGAGGACGAGCAGGAATTAA
This sequence comes from Triticum monococcum, assembly GCA_034509565.1. Lineage (NCBI taxonomy): Eukaryota > Viridiplantae > Streptophyta > Magnoliopsida > Poales > Poaceae > Triticum > Triticum monococcum. Next base: position 111,786,037 of record CM067842.1, on the reverse strand, counting down.
GCTTGGGGATGCTGATACGTCTCCAACGTATCTATAATTTTTTATTGTTCCATGCTATTATATTATCAACCTTGGATGTTTTATATGCATTTATATGCACTTTTATATTATTTTTGGGACTAACCTATTAACCCAGAGCCCAGTGCCAGTTTATGTTTTTTCCTTGTTTTAGAGTATCACAGAAAAGGAAAATCAAACGGAGTCCAATTGACCTGAAACTTCACGGAACTTATTTTTAGAAAGAAAGCAATACAGGAGACTTGGAGTGCACGTTGGGGGATCAACGAGGAAGCCACGAGGCAGGGGGCGCGCCCACCCCCTGGGCGCGCCCTCCACCCTCGTGGGCCCCTCATGGCTCCCCTGACGTACTTCTTCAGCCTATATATCTCCATATACCCTAAAACGATCGGGGAACACAATAGATCAGGAGTTCCGCCGCCAGAAGCCTCCATAGCCACCGAAAACTAATCTAGACCTGTTCCAGCACCCTGCCGGAGAGGGAAATCCCTCTTCGGTGGCCATCTTCATCATCCTGGTGCTCTCCATGACGAGGAGGGAGTAGTTCTCCCTCGGGGCTGAGGGTATGTACCAGTAGCTATGTGTTTGATCTCTCTCTCTCTCTCTCTCTCTCGTGTTCTTGAGGCGGTACGATCTTGATGTATCGCGAGCTTTGCTATTATAGTTGGATCTTATGATGTTTTCTCCCCCCTCTACTCTCTTGTAATGATTGAGTTTTCCCTTTGAAGTTATCTTATCAGATTGAGTCTTTAAAGATTTGAGAACACTTGATGTATGTCTTGCCGTGCGTATCTGTGGTGACAATGGGATACCACGTGATTCACTTGATGTATGTTTTGGTGATCAACTTGCGGGTTCCGCCCATGAACATATGCATAGGGGTTGGCACACGTTTTTGTCGTGATTCTCCGGTAGGAACTTTGGGGCACTCTTTGAGGTTCTATGTGTTGGTTGAATAGATGAATCTAAGATTGTGTGATGCATATCGTATAATCATACCCACGTGTACTTGAGGTGACATTGGAGTATCTAGGTGACATTAGGGTTTTGGTTGATTTGTGTCTTAAGGTGTTATTCTAGTACAAACTCTAGGGCTGTTTGTGACACTTATAGGAATAGCCCAACGGATTGATGGAAAGAATAACTTTGAGGTGGTTTCGTACCCTACCATAATCTCTTCGTTAGTTCTCCGCTATTAATGACTTTGGAGTGACTCTTTGTTGCATGTTGAGGGATAGTTATGTGATCCAATTATGTTATTATTGTTGAGAGAACTTGCACTAGTGAAAGTATGAACCCTAGGCCTTGTTTCAACGCATTGCAATACCATTTACGCTCACTTTTATCATTAGTTACCTTGCTGTTTTTATATTTTCAGATTATGAAAACCTTTATCTACTATCCATATACCACTTGTATCACCATTTCTTTGCCGAACTAGTGCACCTATACAATTTACCATTGCATTGGGTGTGTTGGGGACACAAGAGACTCTTTGTTATTTGGTTGCAGGGTTGCTTGAGAGAGACCATCTTCATCCTACGCCTCCTACGGATTGATAAACCTTAGGTCATCCACTTGAGGGAAATTTGCTACTGTCCTACAAACGTCTGCACTTGGAGGCCCAACAACATCTACAAGAAGAAGGTTGTGTAGTAGACATCACACATCACAAGATCATATAAAGCTTATTTTCTCCACACTAATAAATCATATATATTTAGAGAGCAATTTTTATTGCTTGCAACAATGACAACTTACTTGAATGATCTTACTCAATCCATAGGTAGATATGGTGGACTCTCATGGAAAACCTGGGTTTAAGGATATTTGGAAGTACAAGTAGTATCTCTACTTGGTGCAAGGAATTTGGCTAGCAAGAGAGGGAAAGGCAAGCTCAGCATGTTGGATGATCCATGACAATATAATTTATTTCGGATGTAAGGAAACATAACCCATTACGTTGTCTTCCTTGTCCAACATCAACTTTTTAGCATGTCATATTTAATGAGTGCTCACAATCATAAAAGATGTCCAAGATAGTATATTTATATGTGAAAACCTTTCTTTCTTTATTACTTCCTATTAATTGCAACGATGACCAAAACTATGTTTGTCAACTCTCAACAACTTTTATTCATCATACTCTTTATATGTAAAGTCATTACTCTCCATAAGATCAATATGATCTCTTTATTTATTTTTATTCTTCCTCTTTTTTTCTCAAGGATCATAGAAAGATAGCAAAGCCCTTGACTCAACACTAATATTTATTATATATAGCTCATGGACTCGATTACATAGAAGGATCATAAAGCAAAACTCCAAACTAGATCATGCTAAAACTTTATTCTACTAGATCAAGATATTACCAAAAGGATCGAACTAAAAAATGGTGAAGATAAAAGTGTGATGGTGATACGATACTGGGGCACTCCCCCAAGCTTGGCAGTTGCCAAGGGGAGTTCCCATACCCATGTATTTATGTCTCTTTCTTCGGAGGTGGTGATGTGATATTCTTGGCGATGATGCCCCTCAGGATGCAATTCTCTTCCTCGAGCTTATTAACTTGTTGCTTGAGGTCCATTATTTCCTTACAGACCTTGCCCGTGACGGCTAAAGCTCCTTTCACCCATGGATGTTGCATAGCTATGGGAGAACAAGTAACACTCTTTTTCATATTTTCATAAGAAAGAAATCTAACATTGGAAGGGATGACCGAGTTTGGAATAGCTGAGCTCTGTAGTTCCCCCATCGTGAATCCGGCTCGGAAACGAGAAGTAACTTCTTGATCCTCTTCCATGGCATCTATCCTTTTCAAGTCGGCCCCCATCTCTTCCTCCGTTGATGGCCCAAAGTGGTCAGCATCACTGTTTGCTCCTGGTCCCGGTGTCGGATGAGACACCCGGCTCTCCCCGACTGACTCTTGAGAAGACATCTTGCTCTAATCTGCGATAGAGACAACTCAAAAAAAAACATGAGATATTTGCATGGTACGGTGGTCAAAACCTTCGGGAGATTATATAATGAATTTTTACCGACCAAAAGGAGTATCGTGCAAGAAAACGGAGTTCGGAGGACACACGAGGTGCCCACGAGGCAGGGGGCGCCCAAGGGGGTAGGGCGCGCCCTCCACCCTCATGGATGCCTCGTGTCCTTCCCGGACTGCTTCTTATTTTCTATTTTCTTAAATATTCCAAAACAGAGAAAAATTTCTATTATAACTGTTTTGGAGTCGGTTTACTTACCGTACCACATACCTCTTCCTTTTCGGAGGCTAGAACGTTGTGGAAGGTGTCTCTTATATACTCCTCCGGGGTTACGGTTTCAATAACATTAGTTTCAACATTTATAGGATTGCCTGAGATATAATGTTTGATTCTTTGACCGTTCACCACCCTCGGATTTGTGCCTTCAAAGTTGTTGATTTTTATGGCACTGGAACGATAGACCTCCTCGATACCATAAGGACCTTCCCATTTGGGGAGGAGTTTTCCTGCAAAAAATCTTAAATGAGAGTTGTATAACAATACATAATCTCCTACATTGAACTCATGTTTTTGTATCCTTTTGTCATGCCATCTTTTGACTTTTTCTTTAAATAGTTTGGCATTCTCATAGGCCTGGGTTCTCCATTCATCAAGTGAGCTAATGTCAAATAGTCTCTTCTCACCGACAAGTTTGAAATCATAATTGAGCTCTTTAATGGCTCAATATGCCTTATGTTCTAGTTCGAGAGGTAAGTGACATGCTTTTCCATAAACCATTTTATATGGAGACATACCCATAGGATTTTTATATACAGTTCTATAGGCCCATAATGCATCATCAAGTTTCTTGGACTAATTCTTTCTAGATCTATTAATAGTCTTTTGCAAAATTAATTTAAGCTCTCTATTACTCAGTTCTACTTGACCACTAGACTGTGGATGATATGGAGATGCAATTCTATGATTAACATCATACTAAGCAAGCATTTTATGAAAAGCACCATGAATAAAATGTGAACCACCATCAGTCATTAAGTATCCAGGGACTCCAAACCTCAGAAAAATAACTTCTTTAAGCATCTTAATAGAGGTGTTATGATCAGCACTACTAGTTGGAATAGCTTCTACCCACTTAGTAACGTAATCAACAACAACTAAAATATGTCTATACCCATTAGAGGAAGGAAACGGTCCCATGTAATCGAAACCCCAAACGTCAAATGGTTCAATAACAAGTGAATAATTCATAGGCATTTCTTGACATCTACTAATATTACCAATTCTTTGACATTCATCACAAGACAAGACAAACTTACGGGCATCCTTGAAGAGAGTAGGCCAATAAAAACTGGATTGCAATACCTTATGTGCAGTTCTATCTCCAGCATGGTGTCCTCCATAAGCCTTAGAGTGACACTTGCATAGGATCTGTTCCTGTTCATGCTTAGGTACAGAACGTCTAATAACACCATCTACTCCTTCTTTATAAAGGTGTGGGTCATCCCATAAGTAATGTCTTAAATCATAGAAAAAACTTTTTCTTTTGCTGGTATGTGAAACTAGGTGGTATAAATTTAGCAACAATGTAATTAGCATAATCGACATACCATGGAGCAGTACGAGAAGCATTTATGACAGCTAATTGTTCATCAGGAAAGCTATCATCAATAGGTAGTGGGTCATCAAGAACATTCTCTAACCTAGACAAGTTGTCTGCAACTGGGTTCTCAGCTCCTTTTCTATCAATAATATGCAAATCAAATTCTTGTAGTAGGAGAACCCATCTAATAAGTCTAGGTTTAGCATCTTTCTTTTCCATAAGGTATCTAATACCAGCATGATCAGTGTGAACAGTTACTTTAGAACCAACAATATAAGGTCTGAACTTATCACAAGCAAATACAATTGCTAAAAATTCTTTTTCAGTAGTAGCATAATTTCTCTAGGCACTGTCTAGAATTTTACTAGCATATTGGATAACATTTAATTTCTTATCAACTCTTTGTCCTAGAACAGCACCTACAGCATAATCGCTAGCATCACACATAATTTCAAAGGGTAATTCCAATGAGGAGGCTGAACAATAGGTGCAGAAATCAAGGCTTTCTTAAGTATTTCAAATGCTTCTACACAATCATCATCAAAGACAAAATGAGCATCTTTTTGTAAGAGATTAGTCAGAGGCCTAGAAATTTTTGAGAAGTCTTTAATGAACCTCCTATAAAAACCGGCATGACCAAGGAAACTTCTTATACCTTTAATGTCCTTAGGACACGACATCTTTTCAATAGCAACAACTTTAGCTTTATCAACTTCAATACCTCTTTCAGAAATTTTATGTCCCAAGACAATACCTTCATTAACCATAAAGTGACACTTCTCCCAATTCAAGACAAGATTAGTTTCTTCACATCTCACTTCTTTCATCTTAGGATTTAACCGTCGTTGGTGATCAACAACCGGTTTAGCATCTTTTTCCAATTTTATTTTGTGCTGACATAGAGTGGGACTAATGCCCTTAAGATCATAAAGAGTATATCCAATAGCAGCACGGTGCTTCTTCAGAGTTTTCAATAATTTCTCTTCTTCCTGCTCTGAAAGGTTAGAACTAATAATAACAGGATATATCTTCTTTTCATCAAGATAAGCATATTTAAGAGTATCAGGCAATGGTTTAAGCTCAAACACGGGATCACCCTTGGGTGGAGGAGGATCCCCTAGAATTTCAACAGGCAAATTGTGTTTCAAATAGGTCCCTGTTTAAAGAATACTTCATATATTTCCCTTCTTTCATTCATAAACATATCATTTTCATGGTCTAGCAAATATTGTTCTAAAGGATCATTAGGAGGCGCGACAATAGAAGCAAGACCAATAATTTCATCTTTAATATGCAATTATTTATCATGGGGTTGTCTACGAAATTTAGCAAAATTAAAATCGTGAGACATATCCCCTAAACCAATAGAAACAATATCCATTTTGAAGTCTATCTTAGCATTAATAGTATTCAAGAAGGGTCTACCAAATATAATGGGACAAAAGTCATCTTGTGGGGAACCAAGAACAAGAAAATCAACAGGATATTTAACTTTCCCATACAAGACTTCAACATCTCTAACAATCCCAATCAGTGAAATAGTATATCTATTGGCAAGCTTAACTGTAACAACAATACCTTCTATCTCAGCAGGTGCAATATCATGCATAATTTCTTCATATAAAGAATGAGGTATTGCACTAGCACTAGCACCCATATCACATAAGCCATGGTAGCAATGATCTCCTATTTTAACAGAAATAACACGCATGCCTACAACAGGTCCATGTTTATTTTTAGTATCGGGTCTAGCAATTCTAGCAGCTTCATCACAAAAGTAAATAAGATGCCCATCAATATTATCGGACAAGAGATCTTTAACCATAGCAATACTAGGAACAACTTTAATTTGCTCAGAGGGTGTAGGTGCTCTAATATTACTCTTACGAACCACAGTTGAAGCTTTAGCATGATCCTTTATTCTAGTAGGGAAAGGTGGTTTCTCAATATAAGCGGTACGAACAATAGGATCAACATTATAAGTGATAGTCTTTTATTCAACTTTAGTAGGTTCAACTACTTTTAATTCAATGGGAGGATGATATTTAAGCCAATTCTCATTCGGGAGATCAACATGAGTAGCAAATGATTCACAAAAATAAGCTACTATCTCAGAGTCAAGTCCATATTTAGTGCTAAATTCATGAAAAGCATCGGTATCCATAAAAGATTTAACACAATCAAACTTAGGTGTTATACCTGACTCCTTACCTTTGTCGAGTTCCCAATCTTTAGAATTGTGTTTAATTCTTTCCAAGAAATCCCATTTGAATTCAATAGTCTTCATCATAAAAGAGCTAAGATGGAGCAGAAGGAAATGATAAGCAGTTTTCGGTAAGGTATTCTCAGCAAGCACTGAAATTATCGGTAACAGATAGTTTTGTGATAAGGTAATTTGTAACGGGTAACAAGTAATAAAAGTAAGTAAGGTGCAGCAAGATGTCCCAATCCTTTTTGTAGCAAAGGACAAGCCTGGACAAACTCTTATATAAAGGAAAACGCTCCTGAGGACAATGGGAATTATCGTCAAGCTAGTTTTCATCACGCTCATATGATTCGCGTTCGGTACTTTGATAATTTGATATGTGGGTGGACCGGTGCTTGGGTACTGCCCCTCCTTGTACAAGCATCCCACTTATGATTAACCCCTCTTGCAAGCATCCGCAACTACAAAAGAAGTATTAAGGTAAACCTAACCATAGCATGAAACATATGGATCCAAATCAGCCCCTTACAAAGCAACACATAAACTAGGGTTTAAGCTTCCGTCACTCTAGCAACCCATCATCTACTTATTACTTTCCAATGCCTTCCTCTAGGCCCAATCAATGGTGAAATGTCATGTAGTCGACGTTCACATGGCACCACTAGAGGAGAGACAACATACATCTCATCAAAATATCGAACAGATACCAAATTCACATGACTACTTATAGCAAGACTTCTCCCATGTCCTTAGGAACAAACATAACTACTCACAGATCATATTCATGTTCATAATCGGAGGGGTATTAATATGCATAAAGGATCTGAACATATGATCTTCCACCGAATAAACCAACTGGCATCAACTACAAGGAGTAATCAACACTACTAGCAACCCACATGTACCAATCTAAGGTTTTGGGACAAAGATTGGATACAAGAGATGAACTAGGGTTTGAGATAAGATGGTGTTGGTGAAGATGTTGATGGAGATTGACCCCCTCCCGATGAGAGGATCGATGATGATGACGGTGGTGATGATTTCCCCCTCCCGGAGGGAAGTTTCCCCGGCAGAACAACTCCACCGGAGCCCTAGATTGGTTCCGCCAAGGTTCTGCCTCGTGGCGGCGGAGTTTCGTCCCGTAAGCTTGTTTATGATTTTTTTTCTCGGACGAAATACCTCATATGGCAGAAGATGGGCACCGGAGGCCTGCCAAGGGGCCCACGAGGCTGGGGGCGCGCCCAGGGGGTAGGGCGTGCCCCCCACCCTCGTGGATGGTGGGTGGCCCCCTCTGGTACTTCCTTTGCCCAATATTTTTATATATTATGAAACGTGCTCCCGTGAAGTTTCAAGACTTTTGTAGTTGTGCAGAATAGGTCTCTAATATTTGCTCCTTTTCCAGCCTAGAATTCCAGCTGCCGGCATTCTCCCTCTTCATGTAAACCTTGTAAAATAAGAGAGAATAGGCATAAGTATTGTGACATGACATCTAATAACAGCCCATAATGCAATAAATATTGATATAAAAGCATGATGCAAAATGGACGTAACACACATAGAGAGGAAACTTGATATTATTGCAATTCCTACGAGCATATATTCCTCCCTCATAATAATTTTCAGTAGCATCATGAATGAATTCAACAATATAACCATCACATAAAGCATTCTTTTCATGATCTACAAGCATATAATTTTTTTACTCCCCACATAAGCAAATTTCTTCTCATGAATAGTAGTGGGAGCAAACTCAACAAAATAACTACCATGTGAGGTATAATCCAATTGAAAGTTAAAATCATGATGAAAAGTTTCATGGATATCACTATTCTTTATAGCATATGTGTCATCACAATAATCATCATAGATAGGAGGGATGCTTTCATCATAATAAATTTGCTCATCAAAACTTGGGGGACAAAAAATATCATCTTCATCAAACATAGCATCACCAAGCTTGTGGCTTTGCATCTCATTAGCATCATGGATATCCAAAGAATTCATACTAACAACATTGCAATCATGCTCATCATCCAAAGATTTAGTGCCAAACATTTTAAATGCATTCTTCTTATAACACTTTGGCACAATTATCGGAATCCTTATTTTCACAAAAGATATTAAAAAGATGAAGCAGATGAGGCAACCTCAATTCCATTTTTTAGTTTTCTTTTATGACTAAACTAGTGATAAAACAAGAAACAAAAAGATTCGATTGCAAGATCTAAAGATATACCTTCAAGCGCTAACCTCCCCGGCAACGGCGCCAGAAAAGAGCTTGATGTCTACTACACAACTTTCTTGTTGTAGACGTTGTTGGGCCTCCAAGTGCAGAGGTTTGTAGGACAGTAGCAAATTTCCCTCAAGTGGATGACCTAAGGTTTATCAATCCGTGGGAGGCGTAGGATGAAGATGGTCTCTCTCAAACAACCCTGGAACCAAATAGCAAAGAGTCTCTTGTGTCCCCAACACACCCAATACAATGGTAAATTGTATAGGTGCACTAGTTCGGTGAAGAGATGGTGATACAAGTGCAATATGGATGGTAGATATAGTTTTTTGTAATCTGAAAATATAAAAAACAGCAAGGTAACTAATGATAAAAGTGAGCACAAACGGTATTGCAATGCGTTGAAACAAGGCCTAGGGTTCATACTTTCACTAGTGCAAGTTCTCTCAACAAGGATAACATAATTAGATCATATAACTATCCCTCAACATGCAACAAAGAGTCACTCCAAAGTCACTAATAGCGGAGAACAAACGAAGAGATTATTGTAGGGTACGAAACCACCTCAAAGTTATTCTTTCCGATCAATCCATTGGGCTATTGTTATAAGTGTCACAAACAACCCTCGAGTTCATAGTAAAATAACACCTTAAGAAGCAAATCAACCAAAACCCTAATGTCACCTAGATACTCCAATGTCACCACAAGTATACGCGTGTATGATTATACGATATGCATCACACAATCTCAGATTCATCTATTCAACCAGCACAAAGAACTTCAAAGAGTGCCCCAAAGTTTCTACCAGAGAGTCAAGACGAAAATGTGTGCCAACCCCTATGCATAGATTCCCAAGGTCACGGAACCCGCAAGTTGATCACCAAAATGTACATCAAGTGAATCAATAGAATACCCCATTGTCACCACAGGTATCCCACGCAAGACATACATCAAGTGTTCTCAAATCCTTAAAGACTCAATCCGATAAGATAACGACAAAGGTAAAACTCAATTCATCACAAGGAGATAGAGGGGGAGAAACATCATAAGATCCAACTATAGTAGCAAAGCTCACGGTACATCAAGATCATGCCACTTCAAGAACACGAGAGAGAAAGAGAGAGAGGGAGGGAGGGAGAGAGAGAGATCAAACACATAGCTACTGGTACATACCCTCAGCCCCGAGGGTGAACTACTCACTCCTGGTCATCGAGAGCGCCGGGAGGATGAAGATGGCCACCAGTGATGGATCCCCCTCCGGCAGGGTGCCGGAACAGGGCCCCGATTGGTTTTTTGTGGCTACAGAGGCTTGCGGCGGCGGAACTCCCGATCTAGGTTTCTTTTCGGGGGTTTCTATATTTATAGGAATTTTTGGCGTCGGTCTCACGTCAAGGGGGTCTCCGAGTCATCCACGAGGCAGGGGGCACGCCCTCCACCCTCATGGATAGCTCGGGACTCTTCTGGCCCAACTATTTTACTCCCGGGGCTTCTTTTGGTCCATAAAAATCATCAAAAATTGGCACGTCAATTGGACTCCGTTTTGTATTCCTTTTCTGTAAAACTCAAAAACAAGGAAAAACAGAAACTGGCACTGGGCTCTAGGTTAATAGGTTAGTCCCAAAAATCATATAAAATAGCATATAAATGCATATAAAACATCCAAGATGGATAATATAATAGCATGGAACAATAAAAAATTATAGATACATTGGAGACGTATCAAGCATCCCCAAGCTTAATTCCTGCTCGTCCTCGAGTAGGTAAATGATAAAAACAAATTTTTTGATGTGGAATGCTACCTAACATATTTACAAATGTAATCTTCTCTATTGTGGTAAGAATATTTAGATCCATAAGATTCAAAACAAAAGTTTAATATTGACATAAAAATACTTAAAGCATACTAACAAGGTAATTATGTCTTCTCAAAATAACATGGCCAAAGAAAGCTTATCCCTACAAAATCATAGTCTAGCTATGCTCGATATTCATCACACAAAATATTCAAATCATGCACAACCCCGATGACAAGCCAAGCAATTGTTTCATACTTTTGATGTTCTCAAAAAATTTCAACTTTCAGGCAATACATGAGTGTGAGCCATGGACATAGCACTATAGGTGGAATAGACGATGGTCGTGGAGAAGAAAAAAGGAGATAGTCTCACATCAACTAGGCATATCAATGGGCTATGGAGATGCCCATCAATAGATATCAATGCGAGTGGGTAGGGATTGCCACGCAACGGATGCACTAGAGCTATAAGTGTATGAAAGCTCAAAAAGAAACTAAGTGGGTGTGCATCCAACTTACTTGCTCATGAAGACCTAGGGCATTTGAGGAAGCCCGTCGTTGGAATATACAAGCCAAGTTCTATGATGGAAAATTCCCACTAGTATATGAAAGTCACAACATGGGAGACTCTCTATCATGAAGATCATGGTGCTACTTTGAAGCACGAGTGTGGTAAAAGGATAGTAGCATTGCCCCTTCTCTCTTTTTCTCTCATTTGTTTTTTTGGGCCTTCTCTTTCTTTGGCCTTTCACTTTTTTCCTCACATGGGACAATGCTCTAATAATTAAGATCATCACACTTTTATTTACTTACAACTCAAGAATTACAAATTGATACTTAGAACAAAATAAGACTCTATATGAATACCTCCGGTGGTGTATTGGGATGTGCAATGAATCAAGAGTGACATGTGTGAATGATCGGTGGCTTTGCCACAAATACAATGTCAACTACATGATCATGCAAAGCAATATGAAGTGTGCCATAATAAACGAAACGGTGGAAAGTTGCATGGCAATATATCTCGGAATGGCTATGGAAGTGCCATAATAGGTAGGTATGGTGGCTGTTTTGAGGAAGGTATATGGTGGATTTATGGTACCGGCGAAAGTTGCGCGGTACTAGAGAGGCTAGCAATGGTGGAAGGATGAGAGTGCGTATAATCCATGGACTCAACATTAGACATAAAGAACTCACATACTTATTGCAAAAGTCTATTAGCTATCGAAATAAAGTACTACGTGCATGCTCCTAGGGGGATAGATTGGTAGGAAAAGACCATCGCGCGTCCTCGACTGCCACTCACAAGGAAGACAATAAAAAAATATCTCATGCTCCAACTTCGTTACATAACGGTTCACCATACGTGCATGCTACGGGACTCACAAACATTAACACAAGTACCTATCAAATTCACAGCTACTCACTAGCATGACTCTAATATCACCATCTTCATATCTCAAAACAATCATAAGGAATCAAACTTCTCATAGTACTCAATGCACTTTATATGAAAGTTTTTATTATATCCCTCTTGGATGTCCATCATATTAGGACTAAATTCATACCCAAAGCAACTACCATGTTGTTTAGAGACTCTAAAAATGATATAAGTGAGGCATGAGAGTTCAAAAATTTCTTCAAAATAAAACTACCGCCATGCTCTAAAAAGATATAAGTGAAGCACTAGAGCAAACGACAAACTACTCCAAAAGATATAAGCGAAGCACAATGAGTAGTTGAATAATTATGTAACTACATGAAGACTCCTTCTCATAAATAAAATTTCAGATCTTAAGTACTTTATTCAAACAGCAAACAAAACAAAACAAAATGACATTGCAAGTACATCACATATCATGTAAAGAAGCAAAAACTTAGGCTCAACCAAAACTGACCGATAGTTGTTGAAGAAGAAAGGTGGGATGCCAACCGGGTCATCCCCAAGCTTAGATGCTTGAGACATATTGAAATATTAATTAGGGATGCCTTGGGCATCCCCAAGCTTGAGCTTTTATTTCTCCTTAATTCCTTTCATATCGTGGTTTCCCTAATTCTTAAAAACTTCACCCACACAAAACTCAGCAAGAACTAGTGAGATAAGTTAGTATAAATCCATGCAAAACCTTATCATTCTCTACTGTAGCAAATCACTAAAATTATTATTTAACATTTCCTACTAATTGCCTCTGCATATTTAACACTCCTATCCTCAAATAGAATCATTAAACAAGCAAACGTATGCAAACAATGCAATCATAACAGCAATCTGTCTAAACAGGATAGTTTGTAAAGAATGCACGAGGAATCATACTTCTTTAACTCCAAAAATTCTTAAAAATTACCGCGCTGTAGACAATTTGTTGTTTCTCATTGTGTAAAATTTCAATATTTTATCATGTTCTTACTATTCACAAATATTCAAAACATAACAACAAACTTTATGTTTTTAAAACAGCAACATATGGACTTGCAAAATAAGCATGGTAAAGGCTATAATTGACCTTTTTATTGAAGTAAAATATGCAAAATATTACTCTAAATAACAGCAAGCAAATCCTAATAAAAGAAAATGACGCTCCAAGCAAAACACATATCACGTGGTGAATAAAAATATAGCTCCAAGTAAGGTTACCGATGAACGAAGACGAAAGAGGGGATGCCTTCCGAGGCATCCTCAAGCTTAGGCTCTTGGTTGTCCTTGAATATTACCTTGGGGTGCCTTGGGCATCCCCAAGCTTAGGCTCTTGCCACTCCTTATTCCGTAGTCCATTCAATCTTTACCCAAAACTTGAAAACTTCACAACACAAAACTTAACAGGAAACTCGCAAGCTCTGTTAGTATAAGAAATCAAATCACCACTTAGGTACTGTCAAGACAAGATTCATAATTTTTCTCACATGATTCCTAATGTACCATAACATTTCTGCAATTTATATTAAGCAATATAAGCCATAGAAACTAGAAAACAAGCAAACTATGCATCAAAAACAGAATCTGTCAAAAACAGAACAGTCTGTAGTAATCTGTAACTCCCGAATACTTATGTAACTCCAAAAATCCTGAGAAATTAGGAAGTCCTAGGAAATTTTTTATTAATCTTCTGCAAAAAGAATCAGTATTTTATCACGGTTCTATTAAAAATGAGAATTGTTGACCTGAGCACAAACGTTTCTGATTTTCAGCAAGATCAAATCAACTATCACCGTAAGCCCTCCCAAAGGTCTTACTTGGCACTTTATTCAAATAAAAGCTATAAAACATGATTACTATAGTAGCTAAATTATGTGAACACGCAAAAACAGTAGGTGTAAATATTGGGTTGTCTCCCAACAAGCGCTTTTCTTTAATGCCTTCAAGCTAGGCATGTTGATTTCAATGATGCTCACATAGAAGATAAGAATTGAAACATAACGGGAGCATCATGAAGCATATGACAAGAACATTTAAGTCTAACCCACTTCCAATGCATAGGGATTTTGTGAGCAAACAACTTGTGGGAACAAGAATCAACTTGCATAGGAAGGTAAAACAAGGATAACTTCAAGATTTTCAACACATAGAGAGGAAACTTGATATTATTGCAATTCCTACGAGCATATATTCCTCCCTCATAATAATTTTCAGTAGCATCAAGAATGAATTCAACTATATAACCATCACATAAAGCATTCTTTTCATGATCTACAAGCATACAATTTTTTTACTCCCCACATAAGCAAATTTCTTCTCATGAATAGTAGTGGGAGCAAACTCAACAAAATAACTATCATGTGAGGTATAATCCAATTGAAAGTTAAAATCATGATGAAAAGTTTCATGGATATCATTATTCTTTATATCACATGTGTCATCACAATAATCATCATAGATAGGAGGAATGCTTTCATCATAATAAATTTGCTCATCGAAACTTGGGGGACAAAAATATCATCTTCATCAAACATAGCATCCCCAAGCTTGTGGCTTTGCATATCATTAGCATCATGGATATTCACAGAATTCATACTAACAACATTGCAATCATGCTCATCATCCAAAGATTTAGTGCCAAACATTTGAATGCATTCTTCTTCTAACACTTTGGCACAATTATCAGAATCCTTATTTTTCACGAAAGATATTAAAAAGATGAAGCATATGAGGCAACCTCAATTCCATTTTTTGTAGTTTTATTTTATAGACTAAACTAGTGATAAAACAAGAAACAAAAAGATTCGATTGAAAGATCTAAAGATATACCTTCAAGCACTAACCTCCCCAGCAACGGCGCCAGAAAAGAGCTTGATGTCTACTACACAACCTTCTTGTTGTAGACGTTGTTGGGCCTCCAGGTGGAGAGGTTTGTAGGACAGTAGCAAATTTCCCTTAAGTGTAGGACCTAAGGTTTATCAATCTGTGGGAGGCATAGGATGAATATGGTCTCTCTGAAACAACCCTGGAACCAAATAGCAAAGAGTCTCTTGTGTCCCCAACACACCCAATACAATGGTAAATTGTATAGGTGCACTAGTTCGGTGAAGAGATGGTGATACAAGTGCAATATGGATGGTAGATATAGGTTATTGTAATCTGAAAATATAAAAACAGCAAGGTAACTAATGATAAAAGTGAGCACAAACGGTATTGCAATGCGTTGAAACAAGGCCTAGGGTTCATACTTTCACTAGTGCAAGTTCTCTCAACAAGGATAACATAATTAGATCATATAACTATCCCTCAACATGCAACAAAGAATCACTCCAAAGTCACTAATAGTGGAGAACAAACGAAGAGATTATTGTAGGGTATGCAACCACCTCAAAGTTTTTCTTTCCGATCAATCCATTGGGCTATTCCTACAAGTGTCACAAACAGCCCTAGAGTTCATAGTAAAATAACACCTTAAGACACAAATCAACCAAAATCCTAATGTCACCTAGATACTCCAATGTCACCACAAGTATCCGCGGGTATGATTATATGATATGCATCACACAATCTCAGATTCATCTATTCAACCAGCACAAAGAACTTCAAAGAGTGCCCCAATGTTCCTACCGGGGAGTCAAGACAAAAACGTGTGCCAACCCCTATGCATAGATTCCCAAGGTCACGGAACCCGCAAGTTGATCACCAAAACGTACATCAAGTGAATCAATAGAATACCCCATTGTCAACACAGGTATCCCACGCAAGACATACATCAAGTGTTCTCAAATCCTTAAAGACTCAATCTGATAAGATAACTTCAAAGGGAAAACTCAATTCATCACAAGGAGATAGAGGGGGAGAAACATCATAAGATCCAACTATAGTAGAAAAGCTCGCGCCACATCAAGAACATGAGAGAGAGAGAGAGAGATCAAACACATAGCTACTAGTACATACCCTCAGCCCCGTGGGTGAACTACTCACTGCTCATCATGGAGAGCGCCGGGATGATGATGATGATGGCCACCGGTGATGGATCCCCCCTCCGACAGGGTGCCGGAACAGGGTCCCGATTGGTTTTTGGTGGCTACAGAGGCTTGCGGGGGCGAGACTCTTCTGGCCCAACTATTTTACTCCGGGGGCTTCTTTTGGTCCATATAAAACATAAAAAATTGGCACGTCATTTGGACTCCGTTTGGTATTCCATTTCTGTAAAACTCAAAAACAAGGAAAAAAACAGAAACTGGCATTGGGCTCTAGGTTAATAGGTTAGTCCCAAAAATCATATAAAATAGCATATAAATGCATATAAAACATCCAAGATGGATAATATAACAGCATGGAACAATAAAAAATTATAGATACGTTGGAGATGTATCAAGACTGCCCAAGCTTAATTCCTGCTCGTCCTCGAGTAGGTAAATGATAAAAATAGAATTTTTGATGTGGAATGCTACCTAACATATTTATCAATGTAATCTTCTCTATTGTGGCAAGAATATTCAGATCCATAAGATTCAAAACAAAAGTTTAATATTGACATAAAAATAATAATACTTCAAGCATACTAACAAGGCAATTTTGTCTTCTCAAAATAACATGGCCAAAGAAAGCTTATCCCTACAAAATCATATAGTCTGGCTATGCTCCATCTTCATCTCACAAAATATTCAAATCATGCACAACCCCGATGACAAGCCAAGCAATTGTTCCATACTTTTGATGTTCTCAAACTTATTCAACTTTCACGCAATACATGAGTGTGAGCCATGGACATAACACTATAGGTGGAATAGACAGTGGTTGTGGAGAAGAAAAAAGAAGGAGATAGTCTCACATCAACTAGGCGTATCAACGGGCTATGGAGATGCCCATCAATAGATATCAATGTTTGTGAGTAGGGATTGCCATGCAACGGATGCACTAGAGCTATAAGTGTATGAAAGCTCAAAAAGAAACTAAGTGGGTGTGCATCCAACTTGCTTGCTCATGAAGACCTAGGGCATTTGAGGAAGCCCATCGTTGGAATATACAAGCCAAGTTCTCTGATGGAAAATTTCCACTAGTATATGAAAGTGACAACATAGGAGACTCTTTATCATGAAGATCATGGTGCTACTTTGAAGCACAAGTGTGGTAAAAGGATAGTAGCATTGCCCCTTCTCTCTTTTTCTCTCATTTTTTGGGCCTTCTCTTTTTTGGGGCCTTCTCTTTTTTTCCTCACATTGGACAATGCTCTAATAATGAAGATCATCACACTTATATTTACTTACAACTCAAGAATTACAACTTGATACTTAAAACAAAATATGACTATATATGAATGCCTCCGGCGGTGTACCGGGATGTGAAATGAATCAAAAGTGACATGTATGAATGATCTGTGGCTTTGCCACAAATACAATGTCAACTACATGATCATGCAAATCAATTTGGCAATGATGAAGTGTGTCATAATAAACAAAACGGTGGAAAGTTGCATGGCAATATATCTCGGAATGTCTATGGAAATGCCATCATAGGTAGGTATGGTGGCTGTTTTGAGGAAGGTATATGGTGGGTTTATGGTATCGGCGAAAGTTGAGCGGTACCTGGGAGGCTAGCAATGGTGGAAGGATGAGAGTGCGTATAATCCGTGGACTCAACATTAGTCATAAGGAGCTCGCATACTTATTGCAAAAGTCTATTAGCTATCGGAACAAAGTACTACACGCATGCTCCTAGGGGGACAGATTGGTAGGAAAAGACCATCGCTCGTCCCCGACCGCCACTCATAAGGAAGGCAATAAAAAAATATCTCATGCTCCAACTTCGTTACATAACGGTTCACCATACGTGCATGCTACGGGACTCACAAACCTTAACACAAGTATTTCTCAAATTCACAACTACTCACTAGCATGACTCTAATATCACCATCTTCATATCTCAAAACAATCATAAGGAATCAAACTTCTCATAGTATTCAATGCACTTTATATGAAAGTTTTTATTATATCCCTCTTGGATGCCCATCATATTAGGACTAAATTCATAACCAAAGCAACTACCATGCTGTTTAGAGACTCTAAAAATGATATAAGTGAAGCATGAGAGTTCAACAATTTCTTCAAAATAAAACCAGCGCCGTGCTCTAAAAAGATATAAGTGAAGCACTAGAGCAAACGATAAATTACTCCAAAAGATGTAAGCGAAGCACAATGAGTAGTTGAATAATTATGTAACTATGTGAAGACTCCTTCTGATAAATAAAATTTCAGATCTTAAGTGTGTTATTCAAACAGGAAGCAAAACAAAATAAAATGGCATTGCAAGTACAACACATATCATGTAAAGAAGCAAAAACTTAGGCCCAACCAAAGCTGACCGATATTTGTTGAAGAAGAAAGGTGGGATGCCAACAGGGGCATCCCCAAGCTTAGATGCTTGAGACTTCTTGAAATATTAATTAGGGATGCCTTGGGCATACCCAAGCTTTAGCTTTTGTGTCTCCTTAATTCATTTCATATCATGATTTCCCTAATTCTTAAAAACCTCATCCACACAAAACTCAACAAGAACTCGTGAGATAAGTTAGTATAAATCCATGCAAAACCTTATTATTCTCTACTATAGCAAATCACTAAAATTATTATTTAACATTGCCTACTAATTGCCTCTACATATTAAACACTCCTATCCTCAAATAGAATCATTGAACAAGCAACCATATGCAAACAATGCAATCATAACAGCAATCTGTCTAAACAGGATAGTTTGTAAAGAATGCAAGAGGAATCATACTTCTTTAACTACAAAAATTCTGAAAAATTACCACACTGTAGATAATTTGTTGTTGCTCATTGTGCAAAAATTTCAAGATTTTATCATGTTCTCACTATTCACAAGTATTCAAAACATAACAGCAAACTTTCTGTTTTTAAAACAGCAACATATGGACTTGCAAAATAAGCATGGTAAAGGCTATACTTGACCTTTTTATTGAAGTAAAAGATGCAAAATATTACTCTAAATAACAGCAAGCAAATCCTAATAAAAAAAATGATGCTCCAAGTGAGGGAGTCCTGGATGAAGGGGTCCTCGGGCGTCCGATCTATTGGGTATGGGCCGGACTATTGGACCGTGAAGATACAAGATGGAAGACTTCCTCCTGTGTCCGGATAGGACTCTTCTTTGCGTGGATGGCAAGCCAGGCAGCCAGATATACTTTTTCCTTCTATGTAACCGACTTTGTATAACCCTAGTCCCCTCCAGTGTCCATATAAACTGGAGGGTTTAGTTTGTAAGGATAATCATAATCAGATAGGCTAGACTTCTAGGGTTTTAGCCATTACGATCTTGTGGTAGATCAACTCTTGTAAACCCCATACTCATCAATATTAATCTAGCAGGACGTAGGGTTTTACCTCCATCGAGAGGGCCTGATCCTGGGTAAACATTGTGTTCCCTGTCTCCTGTTACCATCAACCTTATACACAAAGTTCGGGACCCCTACCCGAGATCCGCCGGTTTTGACACCGACATTGGTGCTTTCATTAAGAGTTCCAATGTGTCATCGCCAAGAGGTTCGATGGCCCCGTTAATCATCCATAACAACATTGTCCAAGGAGAAACCTTCCTCCTCGGACAGATCTTCGTGTTCGGCGGCTTCACACTGCGGGCCAACTTGCTTGGCCGTCTAGAGCAGATCAATAGCTACACCCCTGGCCATCAAGTCAGATTTGGAAGCTTGAACTACGTTGCAGACATCCGCGAAGACTTGATCTTCGATGGATTCGAGGCCGCGGCAGTAGCCGCTCCCTGTCACCGCGATGAACATGGCTTAAATCTGTCATCGAACTACACCCAGGAGATAGAACCTGCAACTACTCCAGCTTTAGATCCGGTGCAGGTCACTCCATCCAAGGACGGGGGGACTCAACCCCGCCACGGAGGCCGCAGACTTAGCGGCGTTGGAGCCGCACACAGTCCCAACCTTAAGTGAGGTCTGCGTTGCCAGAACCTCGGACATGTTGCCGACCACAGGTTCCAAAGCATGTGTGTCCGCGCACGACGAGCTTGATCGGGCGTCGATCGTCGAATTCAGCTCCGCGGACATCTTCCGGCACTCGCCTTTAGGCCATGTGCTAAACTCATTAAAAACACTCTCCTTAGCGGGGGACTCATGACCGAATTATATCCGGTTCGAACTGGAGGCTGATGACGAATTTCGCTTCCCACCCCCCGCCCACTTAATAGCCATTGTCAAAGATTTAACTAACATGCTCGATTACGGCTCCGACGACATCGACGGTATGGACGGCGATGCCGGAGAAGAGGAGGCCCAAAACCCGCCGTTTACAGGATGCTGGACGGCCACTTCCTCATATGACGTATACATGGTGGATGCACCAAAAGAGAATAGCGGCGATGACAAGGAAGATCCAGTTGAGGATAAACCTCCTGAGATACAACCAAAGTGCCAGCGTCAGCGGCGCCGCTCTAAGTCATGCCGTAGCAAAGACAGCAACACCGGCACAGGAGAAGATAACACTCCGGACGGTGCCAAAGACAACGAAGACCCCGTTGAGGCGACTTCCGAACAAGTTGAACGGGAAGACGGGCAAGTTAGCCTTGATGAACAGGCCATGCACGAAGACTCGAAGGACAGTAATTATCTTTCGCTCTCTGAGGACGAGGCGAGCCTCGGCACCGAGGATTTTATCATGCCCGAGGAACCTCTCGAGTAGGAGCGCTTCAAGCGCCAGCTAATAGCCACCGCAAGGAGCCTAAAAAAGAAACATCAATAGCTTCAAGCTAATCAAGATCTGCTCAACGATAGATAGACTGACGTCCTGGCAGCTGAGGAATACGGCCTTAAGCGCCCAACCAAAAGCTACCCGAAGCGCAAATTGCTACCTCAATTCGATGACGAGGCGTTGGAGCCCATACCACCATCGTGCAATGCGGCTGACCGACTAGCACGTTGTCGGGACAAAGTGGCAACCCAAGCCGAACACCGGCCCGTACCACCTCACCATAAAGACAAAGACAAAGCTACTCAAAGAAGCACACATGATCTCCGACAGGGCCTGAAGAATAAAGTAGGTCTGGCCAGATCGATCTATGTATCACGGGGGCGTGCCCCGACGTGCGATGACGGCTATCGAGCCAAACACGACAAGTACATTTACGTCTGAGCCGAAAATCGTAGACAGACTCCATCCGAAGTACGTCACGACCTGACCCAATATAGAGGCGCCACACACCCCCTATGCTTCACTGATGAAGTAATGGAACATGAATTCCCAGAAGGGTTCAAACCCGTCAATATCAAATCATATGATGGAACCACAGGTCTAGCGGTATGGATCGAAGACTTTATCCTCCATATTCACATGGCGCGCGGCGATGATCTTCATGCCATCAAATACCTGCCCCTAAAGCTCAAGGGGCCAGCCCGACACTGGCTGAACAACCTGCCTGAAAACTCTATTGGCAGCTGGGAGGACTAGGAAGAAGCCTTCCTTGACAACTTCCAGGGTACATATGTTCGACCTCTAGATGACGATGACTTAAGTCACATAATTCAAGAGCTCGGAGAGTCAGCCAGGAAACTCTGGACTAGGTTCCTAACTAAAAAGAACCAGATCGTCGACTGTCCGAATGCCGAAGCCTTGGCGGCCTTCAAGCACAGCATCCAGGATGAATGGCTCGCTCGACACCTCGGCCAAGAAAAGCCGAAGTCCATGGCAGCCCTCACGGCACTCATGACCCGCTTTTGCACAGGCGAAGATAGCTGGCTAGCCCGCAGTAATAACAATACAAGCGAACCTGGCACTTCGGAAGCCAGAAATAGCAATGGCAAGCCCCGGCACAATAAACATTGATGTCGAGGCAATGGTGATAATACCGAGGACACGGTAGTTAACATCGTATTCAGTGGCTCCAAGTCCGGTCAGCGGAAGAAGCCATATAAAATAAATAATCAGGGCCCTTCCAGCCTGGACCGCATACTCGATCGCCGAAGGTCTGAGGTAAACTACTCACACATCATCGGAGAGGCTATGGTGTTGATGTAGAAGCCCTCCGTGATCGATGCCCCCTCCGGCGGAGCTCCGGAACAGGCCCCAAGATGGGATCTCGTGGATACAGAAAGTTACGGCGGTGGAATTAGGGTTTTGGCTCCGTATCTGATCGTTTGGGGGTATGTAGGTATATATAGGAGGAAGGAGTACGCGGGTGGAGCAACAGGGGGCCCACGAGGGTGGAGGGCGCGCCTGGAGGGGTAGGCGCCCCCCTACCTCGTGGCTTCCCTGTTGGTTGCTTGACATAGGGTCCAAGTCTCCTAGATCATGTTCGTCTCGAAAATCACGTTCCCAAAGGTTTCATTCTGTTTGGACTCTGTTTGTTATTCTTTTTCTGTGAAACTCTAAAATGGGCAAAAGAAGCAATTCTGGGTTGGGCCTCCGGTTAATAGGTTAGTCCCAAAAATAATATAAAAGTGAGTGATAAAGCCCAATAATGTCCAAAACAGAAGATAATATAGCATGGAGCAATCAAAAATTATAGATACGTTGGAGACGTATCAGTGGCCTGCTCGTCTGCCGCCCTCTTCTGGGCTTCAGCCAGTGCTGCTTTGAGGGTTTCCACCTCGGACGTCTTCCCTACAAACTATCACACGATCAACGCAAGCAATTCATATCTTGCTATATTTGAATAGGTCGTTACACACCCTGCGTGTCCGCAAGCTGCCTTCTCGCATGACCGAGCTCTTCCTCGGTCTGTTCCAGCCTTTGCTTCAGTTCGGAGAGTTCGGCAGCATGAGAAGTCGCGGCTAGCAGCGACGCCTGCTTATTCACAAAGACATATAAAAATTAGTCTCCTGTGACAAACTATTTGATCCTCTGTTTCGGTTTTTCTTTCCGAACACCGGACAAAGTTTCAGGGGCTACTGTCTATACTGTAACTTTCTTTTCACATAAATGCATTGCTTACCTCAAAGCTTGTTAGAAGGCTCATGCAGGCTTCGTCCAGTCCGCTTTTCACAGACTGGATCTTCTCAATCACCGCACCCATAAGGGTACAGTGTTCCTTAACGATGGAAGCGCTTCGCAGTGCTTCCCGTAGAGTATCCGGCACCTCTGGTTGGATAGAGGTCACCGGCGGAAGGGGCACACCTCCTTCTGATGAAGGAGGCTGCTGGCCAGATTCCGGAGCCGTATAGGTCTCCGAGACCGCATTCGGCTGGGGCCGAATTGGACATAGCCCCCATCGCCGATCTCCATGGGGATTTGCTCCCCCATGTGTTCGGCGGCCGAGGTCTCACCCTCTGGCATCGTCTTAACGACCTCCTACGTCTCTCCTGTTGGGGAACGTAGCAGAATTTAAAATTTTCTACGCATCACCAAGATCAATCTATGGAGTTATATAGCAATGAGGGAAAGGGGAGTGCATCTACATACCCTTGTAGATCGCGAGCGGAAGCGTTCAAGAGAACGGGGTTGATGGAGTCGTACTCGTCGTGATACAAATCACCGATGACCTAGCGCCCAATGGATGGCACCTCCGCGTTCAACACACGTACGGTTGGGAAGACGTCTCCTCAAACTTGATCCAGCAAGGGGGAAGGAGAGGTTGATGGAGATCCAGCAGCACGACGGCGTGGTGGTGGAAGCAACGGTGATCTCGGCACGGCATCGCCAAGCTTAGCGAGAGGGAGAGGTGTCACGGGAGGGAGAGGGAGGCGCCAGGGGCTAGGGTGCGGCTTCCCTCCCTCCCCCACTATATATAGGACTCCTAGGGGGTGCCGGCCCTAGGAGATCCAATCTCCAAGGGGTCGGCGGCCAAGGGGGGTGGCTTGCCCCCCAAGCCAAGTGGGGCGCCCCCACCCCTAGGGTTTTGAACCCTAGGCGCAGGGGGAGGCCCAAGGGGGGCGCACCAGCCCACCAGGGGCTGGTTCTCTTCCCCACTTCAGCCCATGGGGCCCTCCGGGATAGGTGGCCCCACCCGGTGGACCCCCGGGACCCTTCCGGTGGTCCCGGTACAATACCGGTGACCCCTGAAACTTTCCCGATGGCCGAAACTGGACTTCCTATATATAATTCTTCACCTCCGGACCATTCCGGAACTCCTCGTGACGTCTGGGATCTCATCCGGGACTCCGAACAACTTTTTGGTTACCGCATACTAATATCTCAACAACCCTACCATCACCGAACCTTAAGTGTGTAGACCCTACGGGTTCGGGAGACACGCAGACATGACCGAGACGACTCTCCGGTCAATAACCAACAGCGGGATCTGGATACCCATGTTGGCTCCCACATGCTCCTCAATGATCTCATCGGATGAACCATGATGTCGAGGATTCAATCAATCCCGTATACAATTCCCTTTGTCAATCGGTACGTTACTTGCCCGAGACTCAATCGTCGGTATCCCAATACCTCGTTCAATCTCGTTACCGACAAGTCACTTTAATCGTACCGTAATGCATGATCCCGTGATCAATCACTTGGTCACATTGAGCTCATTATGATGATGCATTACCGAGTGGGTCCAGAGATACCTCTCCATCATACGGAGTGACAAATCCCAGTCTCGATTCGTGCCAACCCAACAGACACTTTCAGATATACCCGTAGTGCACCTTTATAGTCACCCAGTTATGTTGTGACGTTTGGCACACCCAAAGCACTCGTACGGTATCCGGGAGTTGCACAATCTCATGGTCTAAGAAAGTGATACTTGACATTCGGAAAAGCTATAGCAAACGAACTACACGATCTTTGAGCTATGCTTAGGATTGGGTCTTGTCCATCACATCATTCTCCTAATGATGTGATCCCGTTATCAATGACATCCAATGTCCATAGTCAGGAAACCATGACTATCTTTTGATCAACGAGCTAGTCAACTAGAGGCTCACTAGGGACGTGTTGTGGTCTATGTATTCACACATGTATTACGATTTCCGGATAACACAATTATAGCATGAACAATAGACAATTATCATGAACAAGGAAATATAATAATAATCATTTTATTATTGCCTCTAGGGCATATTTCTAACAGTCTCCCACTTGCACTAGAGTCAATAATCTAGTTACATTGTGATGAATCGAACACCCATAGAGTTCTGGTGTTGATCATGTTTTGCTCTAGGGAGATGTTTAGTCAACGGATCTGCCACATTCAGGTCCGTATGTACTTTAAAAATATCTATGTCTCCATTTTGAACACTTTCACAAATGGAGTTGAAGTGACGCTTGATATGCCTCATCTTCCTGTGAAACCTGGGCTCCTTGGCAAGGGAAATAGCTCCAGTGTTGTCACAGAAGAGAGTCATCGGGCCCGACGCATTGGGAATGACTCCTAGGTCAGTAATGAACTCCTTCACCCAGATTGCTTCTTGTGCTGCCTCTGAGGCTGCCATGTACTCCGCTTCACATGTAAATCCCGCCACAACACTTTGCTTGCAACTGCACCAGCTTACTGCCCCACCATTCAAAATATACACGTATCCGGTTTGTGACTTAGAGTCATCCAGATCTGTGTCGAAACTAGCATCGACGTAACCCTTTACGACGAGCTCTTCGCACCTCCATAAACGAGAGACATATCCTTAGTCCTCTTCAGGTACTTCAGGATATTCTTGACCGATGCCCAGTGTTCCATGCCGGGATTACTTTGGTACCTTCCTACCAAACTTACGGCAAGGTTTACATCAGGTCTGGTACACAGCATAGCATACATGATAGACCCTATGGCCGAGGCATAGGGGACGACACTCATCTTTTCTCTATCTTCTGCCATGGTCGGGCATTGAGCCGCGCTCAATCTCGTACCTTGCAACACAGGCAAGAACCCCTTCTTTGACTGATCCATATTGAACTTCTTCAATATCTTGTCAAGGTACATACTCTGTGAAAGACCAATGAGGCGTCTCGATCTATCTCTATAGATCTTGATGCCTAATATGTAAGCAGCTTCTCCAAGATCCTTCGTTGAAAAACACTTGTTCAAGTAGGCCTTTATGCTTTCCAAGAATTCTATATCATTTCCCATCAACAATATGTCATCCACATACAATATGAGAAATGCTACAGAGCTCCCACTCACTTTCTTGTAAATGCAGGCTTCTCCATAAGTCTGCGTAAACCCAAACGCTTTAATCATCTCATCAAAACGAATGTTCCAACTCCGAGATGCTTGCACCAGCCCATAGATCGAGCGTTGGAGCTTGCACACCTTGTCAGCATTCTTAGGATCAACAAAACCTTCCGGCTGCATCATATACAATTCTTCCTTAAGGAAACCATTAAGGAATGCCATTTTGACGTCCATTTGCCATATCTCATAATCATAGAATGCGGCAATTGCTAACATGATTCGGACGGACTTCAACTTTGCTACGGGTGAGAAAGTCTCATCGTAGTCAACCCCTTGAACTTGTCGATAACCCTTAGCGACAAGCCGAGCTTTATAGATGGTTACATTACCATCCGCGTCTGTCTTCTTCTTAAAGATCCATTTATTTTCTGTGGCTTGCCGATCATCGGACAAGTCAGTCAAAGTCCATACTTCATTTTCATACATGGATCCTATCTCGGATTTCATGGCTTCCAGCCATTTGTCAGAATCTGGGCCCGCCATCGCTTCTTCATAGTTCGAAGGTTCACCGTTGTCTGACAACATGATTTCCAAGACAGGGTTGCCATACCACTCTGGTGCGGAACGTGTCGTTGTGGACCTATGAAGTTCAGTAGCAACTTGATCTGAAGTTTCATGATCATCATCATTAACTTCCTGTCTAGTCGGTGCAGGCACCTCAGGAACAATTTCCTGAGCTGCGCCACTCTCCGGTTCAAGAGGCAATACTTCATCAAGTTCTACTTTCCTCCCACTTACTTCTTTCGAGAGAAACTCTTTCTCTAGAAAGGATCCATTCTTGGCAACAAAGATCTTGCCTTCGGATCTGAGGTAGAAGGTATACCCAATAGTTTCTTTAGGGTATCCTATGAAGACACATTTTTCCAATTTGGGTTCAAGCTTTTCAGGTTGAAGTTTCTTAACATAAGCATCGCGTCCCCAAACTTTTAGAAACGATAGCTTAGGTTTCTTCCCAAACCATAATTCATACGGTGTCGTCTCAACGGATTTCGACGGAGCCCTATTTAAAGTGAATGCGGCAGTCTCTAAAGCATAGCCCCAAAATGACAGCGGTAGATCGGTAAGAGACATCATAGATCGCACCATATACAATAGAGTGCGATTACGACGTTCGGACACACCATTACGCTGAGGCATTCCAGGCGGCGTGAGTTGTGAAACTATTCCACATTTCCTTAAGTGCGTGCCAAATTGGTGACTCAAGTATCCCCCCCCCCCCCACGATCTGATCGCAAGAACTTGATTTTCCTGTCACGTTGATTCTCAACCTCACTCTAAAATTCCTTGAACTTTTCAAAGGTCTCAGACTTGTGTTTCATTAAGTAGACATACCCATATCTACTTAAGTCATCAGTGAGGGTGAGAACATAATGATAGCCACCGCGAGCCTCAACACTCATTGGACCGCACACATCAGTATGTATGATTTCCAATAAGTTGGTTGCTCGCTCCATTGTTCCTGAGAACGGAGTCTTGGTCATTTTACCCATGAGGCATGGTTCGCACGTGTCAAATGATTCATAATCAAGAGACTCCAAAAGTCCATCTGCATGTAGCTTCTTCATGCGTTTGACACCTATGTGACCAAGACGGCAGTGCCACAAGTATGTGGGACTATCATTATCAACCTTACATCTTTTGGTCTTCACACTATGAATATGTGTAACATTATGCTCGAGATTCATTAAGAATAAACCATTCACCAGCGGGGCATGACCATAAAACATATCTCTCATATAAATAGAACAACCATTATTCTCGGATTTAAATGAGTAGCCATCTCGAATTAAACAAGATCCTGATACAATGTTCATGCTCAAAGCTGGCACTAAATAACAATTATTGAGGTTTAAAACTAATTTCGTAGGTAAATGTAGAGGTAGCGTGCCGGCGGCGATCACATCGACCTTGGAACCATTCCCGACGCGCATCGTCACCTCATCCTTTGCCAGTCTCCGCTTATTCCGCAGCTCCTGCTTTGAGTTACAAATGTGAGCAACCGCACCGGTATCAAATACCCAGGAGCTACTACGAGTACTGGTAAGGTACACATCAATTACATGTATATCACATATACCTTTAGCGTTGCCGGCCTTCTTGTCCGCTAAATATTTGGGGCAGTTCCGTTTCCAGTGACCACTTCCCTTGCAATAAAAACACTCAGTCTCGGGCTTGGGTCCATTCGTTGGCTTCTTCCCGGCAGCTTGCTTACCGGGCGCGGCAACTCCCTTGCCATCCTTCTTGAAGTTCTTTTTACCCTTGCCTTTCTTGAACTTGGTGGTTTTATTCACCATAAACACTTGATATTCCTTTTTGATTTCCACCTCCGCTGATTTCAGCATTAATTATACCTCAGGAATGGTCTTTTCCATCCCCTGCATATTGAAGTCCATCACAAAGCTCTTGTAGTTCGGTGGAAGCGACTGAAGGATTCTGTCAATGACCGCGTCATCCAGGAGATTAACTCCCAACTAAGTCAAGCGGTTATGCAACCCAGACATTTTGAGTATGTGCTCACTAACAGAACTATTTTCCTCCATCTTACAACTAAAGAACTTGTCGGAGACTTCATATCTCTCAACCCGGGCATGAGCTTGGAAAACCATTTTCAGCTCTTCGAACATCTCATATGCTCCGTGTTGCTCAAAACGCTTTTGGAGCCCCGGTTCTAAGATGTAAAGCATGCCGCACTAAACGAGGGAGTAATCATCAGCACGTGACTGCCAAGCATTCATAATGTCTTGGTTCTCTGGGATGGGTGCATCACCTAGCGGTGCTTCTAGGACATAATCTTTCTTGGCAGCTATGAGGATGATCCTTAGGTTCCGGACCTAGTCCGTATAGTTGTTGTTATCATCTTTCAGCTTGGTTTTCTCTAGGAACGCATTGAAGTTGAGGGCAACATTAGCGTGGACCATTTGATCTACAAGACACATTGTAAAGATTTTAGACTAAGTTCATGATAATTAAGTTCATCTAATCAAATTATTCAATGAACTCCCACTCAAATAGACATCCCTCTAGTCATCTAAGTGAAACATGATCCGAGTCAACTAGGCCGTGTCCGATAATCACGTGAGACGGACTAGTCAACATCGGTGAACATCTTCATGTTGATCGTATCTTCTATACGACTCATGCTTGACCTTTCGGTCTTCCGTGTTCTGAGGCCATGTCTGTACATGCTAGGCTCGTCAAGTCAACCTAGGTGTATTGCCTATGTAAATCTGGCTTACACCCGTTGTATTCGAACGTTAGAATCTATCACACCCGATCATCACGTGGTGCTTCGAAACAACGAACCTTCGCAACGGTGCACAGTTAGGGGGAACACTTTCTTGAAATTATTATGAGGGATCATCTTATTTAAGCTACCGTCGTTCTAAGCAAATAAGATGTAAAACATGATAAACATCACATGCAATCAAATAGTGACATGATATGGCCAATATTATTTTGCTCCTTTTGATCTCCATCTTCGGGGCTCCATGATCATCGTTGTCACCGGCATGACACCATGATCCCCATTGTCTTCTTGAAGTTGTCTCGTCATCTATTACTTCTACTACTATGGCTAATGCTTTAGCAATAAAGTAAAGTAATTACATGACGTTTATGTTGACACGCAGGTCATAAATAAATTAAGACAACTCCTGTGGCTCCTGCCGGTTGTCATACTCATCGACATGCAAGTCGTGATTCCTATTACAAGAACATGATCAATCTCATACATCACATATATCATTCATCACATCCTTTTGGCCATATCACATCACACGGCACATGCTGCAAAAACAAGTTAGACGTCCTCTAATTGTTGCTGCAAGTTTTTACGTGGCTGCTATAGGTTTCTATCAAGAACGTTTCTTACCTACGCCAAAACCACAACGTGATATGCCAATTTCTATTTACCCTTCATACGGACCCTTTTCATCAAATCCGATCCGACTAAAGTGGGAGAGACAGACACCCGCTAGCCACCTTATGCAACTAGTGCATGTCAATCGGTGGAACCAGTCTCATGTAAGCGTACGTGTAAGGTCGGTCCGGGTCGCTTCATCCCACGATGCCGCCGAATCAAGATAATACTAGTAATGGCAAGTAAATTGACAATATCGACGCCCACAACTGCTTTGTGTTCTACTCATGCATAGAAACTACGCATAGACCTAGCTCATGATGCCACTGTTGGGGAAAGTAGTAGAATTTAAAATTTTCTACGCATCACCAAGATCAATCTATGGAGTTATCTAGCAACGAGGGAAAGGGGAGTGCATCTACATACCCTTGTAGATCGTGAGCGGAAGCATTCAAGAGAACGGGGTTGATGGAGTCGTACTCGTCGTGATCCAAATCACCGATGACCTAGAGCCGAACGGACGGCACCTCCGCGTTCAACACATGTACGGTTGGGAAGACATCTCCTCCAACTTGATCCAGCAAGGGGGAAGGAGAGGTTGATGGAGATCCAGTAGCACGATGGCGTGGTGGTGGAAGCAACGGTGATCTCGGCAGGGCTTCGCCAAGCTTAGCGAGAGGGAGAGGTGTCACGGGAGGGAGAGGGAGGCGCCAGGGGCTAGGTTGTGGCTGCCCTCCCTCCCCCCACTATATATAGGACCCCTAGGGGGGCGGCAGCCCTAGGAGATCCAATCTCCAAGGGGGGCGGCGGCCAAGGGGGGTGGCTTGCCCCCCAAGCCAAGTGGGACGCCCCCACCCCTAGGGTTTCCAACCCTGGGCGCAGGGGGAGGCCCAAGGGGGCGCACCAGCCCACTAGAGGCTGGTTCCCTTCCCCACTTCAGCCCATGGGGCCCTCCGGGATAGGTGGCCCCAGCCGGTGGACCCCCAGGACCCTTCTAGTGGTCCCGGTACAATACCGGTGACCCCCAAAACTTTCTCGATGGCCGAAACTGGACTTCCTATATATAATTCTTCACCTCCGGACCATTCTGGAACTCCTCGTGACGTCCGGGATCTCATCCGGGACTTCGAACAACTTTCGGGTTACCGCATACTAATATCTCAACAACCCTAGCGTTACCGAACCTTAAGTGTGTAGACCCTACGTGTTCGGGAGACACGCAGACATGACCGAGACGAATCTCCGGTCAATAACCAATAGCGGGATCTGGATACCCATGTTGGCTCCCACATGCTCCTCGGTGATCTCATCGAATGAACCACGATGTCAAGGATCCAATCAATCCCGTATACAATTCCCTTTGTCAATCGGTACGTTACTTGCCCGAGACTCGATCGTCGGTATCCCAATACCTTGTTCAATCTCGTTACCCGCAAGTCACTTTACTCGTACCGTAATGCATGATCCCGTGATCAACCACTTGGTCACATTGAGCTCATTATGATGATGCATTACCGAGTGGGCCCAGAGATACCTCTCCGTCGTACGGAGTGACAAATCCCAGTCTCGATTCGTGCCAACCCAACAGACACTTTTGGAGATACCCGTAGTGCACCTTTATAGTCACCCAGTTACGTTGTGACGTTTGGCACACCCAAAGCACTGCTACGGTATCCGGGAGTTGCACAATCTCATGGTCTAAGGAAATGATACTTGACATTCGGAAAAGCTATAGCAAATGAACTACACGATATTTGAGCTATGCTTAGGATTGGGTCTTGTCCATCACATCATTCTCCTAATGATATGATCCCGTTATCAATGACATCCAATGTCCATAGTCAGGAAACCATGACTATCTTTTGATCAACGAGCTAGTCAACTAGAGGCTCACTAGGGACGTGTTGTGGTCTATGTATTCACACATGTATTACGATTTCCGGATAACACAATTATAGCATGAACAATAGACAATTATCATGAACAAGGAAATATAATTATAATCATTTTATTATTGCCTCTAGGGCATATTTCCAACATCTCCCTGGCCGGGGGTCCTTCAATACAACACCTCGGCATCGTCCATAGCCTTGGGAGAAGAGGCCGTTGGAAGGGACCCGTTGTCCATCACCTTCGGATCCAGCGAGTTCCCCGTAGACGAGGATCGCTCGAGGGCGGAGCGAGCCGGACTGCAAATGCATGATTCAACAAGTTAGAATTATGAGGTTAAAAAGGAGGATGTATGAATACTTCAGGGTCTTCAGATACTCACGATCCGGCCAGGGACTTGTTCCGAGGGCACCGTTCTGGGCTGCTATCGACGTCCAACGCAGAGCTATCTGCGAGGGAAGCATTTCCCTTCTTGGACGCCTCCGCCTCCAGATCTGTGGAGGCCGCCCTCTTCTCCCCCCCCCCACCTCGGGGAGGGGGAAGTTGCTTTCTTCCTACCCTTCCTCCTCCTCCTCCTCCTCGTCTTTGGCGACGGAGCGAGTTTCGGCATCTTTGGACGCCGCATTCGAAGTACCCTTAGGACGAAGGCCTCCTCTGGTCCCCTTGGCCTTCTTTTTGGCCTTCTTCTCCGGCGCCATGTAGGGCATCGGAACCAACATCTTCGTCAAAAGCGGGATGCCTGGTTCCTCTGGCAGCGAAGCCGAACACCGAATCCGCTCCGCCTTCTTCGTTCAACCCTGAAAAGGCAAAATAGGGACGTTGGGACAACCTCCTTGAGCAAGCTAGAAAGAGATACGCCTTGAAGCATGCAATACTTACCGAACTGGCGGGATGGGCCAGATCGTGTCCGCAGTCCTCGATTGTCTCCGACCATGTCTCGTTGGCCTTGAAGAGCACCTTCTGATACGTCTCCGTCGTATCTACTTTTCCAAACACTTTTGCCCTTGTTTTGGACTCTAACTTGCATGATTTGAATGGGACTAACCTGGACTGACGCTGTTTTCAGCAGAATTGCCATGGTCTTATTTTTGTGCAGAAATAAAGTTCTCGGAATGACCTGAAAATCAACGTAGAATTATTTTGGAGTATATAAAAAATACTGGAAGAAAGATCCACGTCAGGGGGCCCACACCCTGTCCACGAGGGTGAGGGCGTGCCCTACCCCCCTGGGCGCACCCCCCTGCCTCGTGGGCCCCCTGACGCTCCACCGACCTCAACCTTGACTCCATATATTCACTTTCGAGGAGAACAAAATCAGAGAAAAGGATTCATCGCGTTTTACGATATGGAGCCGCCGCCAAGCCCTAAACTCTCTCGGGAGGGCTGATCTGGAGTACGTTTGGGGCTCCAAAGAGGGGAATCCGTCGCCATCATCATCATCATCAACCTTCCTCCATCACCAATTTCATGATGCTCACCGCCGTGCGTGAGTAATTCCATCGTAGGCTTGCTGGACGGTGATGGGTTGGATGAGATTTATCATGTAATCGAGTTAGTTTTGTTAGGGTTTGATCCCTAGTATATGTTCTGAGATTGATGTTGCTATGACTTTGCTATGCTTAATGCTTGTCACTGAAGGAAATATGCCCTAGAGGCAATAATAAAGTTATTATTTATTTCCTTATTTCATGATAAATGTTTATTATTCATGCTAGAATTGTATTAACCGGAAACATAATACATGTGTGAATACATAGACAAACAGAGTGTCACTAGCATGCCTCTACTTGACTAGCTCGTTAATCAAAGATGGTTATGTTTCCTAACCATGGACAAAGAGTTGTTATTTGATTAACGGGATCACATCATTAGTTGAATGATCTGATTGACATGACCCAGTCCATTAGCTTAGCACCCGATCGTTTAGTATGTTGCTATTGCTTTCTTCATGACTTATACATGTTCCTATGACTATGAGATTATGCAACTCCCGTTTGCCGGAGGAACACTTTGGGTGCTACCAAACGTCACAACGTAACTGGGTGAGTATAAAGGAGTACTACAGGTGTCCCCAAAGGTAGATGTTGGGTTGGCGTATTTTGAGATTAGGATTTGTCACTCCGATCGTCGGAGAGGTATCTCTGGGCCCTCTCGGTAATGCACATCACTTAAGCCTTGCAAGCATTGCAACTAATGAGTTAGTTGCGGGATGATGTATTACGGAACGAGTAAAGAGACTTTCCGGTGACGAGATTGAACTAGGTATTGGATACCGACGATCGAATCTCGGGCAAGTAACATACCGATGACAAAGGGAAAAACGTATGTTGTTATGCGGTCTGACCGATAAAGATCTTCGTAGAATATGTAGGAACCAATATGGGCATCCAGGTCCCGCTATTGGTTATTGACCAGAGATGTGTCTCAGTCATGTCTACATTGTTCTCGAACCGTAGGGTCCGCACGCTTAACGTTACGATGACAGTTATTATGAGTTTATGCATTTTGATGTACCGAAGGTTGTTCGGAGTCCCGGATGTGATCACGGACATGACGAGGAGTCTCGAAATGGTCGAGACATAAAGATTGATATATTGGAAGCCTATGTTTGGACATCAGAAGTGTTCCGGGTGAAATCGGGATTTTACCGGAGTACCGGGAGGTTACCGGAACCCCCCGGGAATCATATGGGCCATAGTGGGCCTTAGTGGAAAGGAGAAGGGGGCAGCCCAAGGTGGCCGCGCACCTCCTCCCTCCCCTAGTCCTATTAGGACTAGGAGAGGTGGCCGGCCCCTCTCTCTCTCTCTTTCCCCCTTGAGGATTCCTATTCCAACTAGGATTGGGGGGGAGTCCTACTCCCGGTAGGAGTAGGACTCCTCCTGGCGCGCCAAGGCTGGCCGCACCTCTCCCCCCTTGCTCCTTTATATACAGGGGCAGGGGGCACCTCTAGACACACAAGTTGATCCACGTGATCGTTCCTTAGCCGTGTGCGGTGCCCCTGCCACCATATTCCACCTCGATCATATCATTGCAGTGCTTAGGCGAAGCCCTGCGTCGGTAGAACATCAAGATCGTCACCACGCCGTTGTGCTGACGGAACTCCTCCCCGAAGCTTTGCCGGATCGGAGCCCGGGGATCGTCATCGAGCTGTACGTGTGCTAAGAACTCGGAGGTGCCGGAGTAACGGTGCTTGGATCGGTCGGATCGGGAAGAAGACGTACGACTACTTCCTCTACGTTGTGTCAACGCTTCCGCTGTTGATCTACAAGGGTGCGTAGATCACACTCTCCCCTCTCGTTGCTATGCATCACCATGATCTTGCGTGAGTGTAGGAAAATTTTGAAATTACTACGTTCCCCAACAGGGGCATCCGAGCCTAGGTTTTATGGTTTGATGTTATATGCACGAGTAGAACACAAGTGAGTTGTGGGCGATACAAGTCATACTGCCTACCAGCATGTCATACTTTGGTTCAGCGGTATTGTTGGACGAGACAACCCGGACCAACCTTACGCGTACGCTTACGCGAGACCGGTTCCCCCGACGTGCTTTGCACACAGGTGGCTTGCGGGCGACTGTCTCTCCAACTTTAGTTGAACCGAGTGTGGCTACGCCCGGTCCTTGAGAAGGTTAAAACGGAGTCTATTTGACAAACTATCGTTGTGGTTTTGATGCGTAGGTGAGATTGGTTCTTGCTTAAAGCCCGCAGCAGCCACGTAAAACTTGCAACAACAAAGTAGAGGACGTCTAACTTGTTTTTGCGGGGCATGTTGTGATGTGATATGGTCAAGGCATGATGCTAAATTTTATTGTATGAGATGATCATGTTTTGTAACCGAGTTATCGGCAACTGGCAGGAGCTATATGGTTGTCGCTTTATTGTATGCAATGCAATCGCGATGTAATGCTTTACTTTATTACTAAGCGGTAGTGATAGTCGTGGAAGCATAAGATTGGCGAGACGACAACGATGCTATGATGGAGATCAAGGTGTCGCGCCGGTGATGATGGTGATCATGACGGTGCTTCGGAGATGGAGATCACAAGCACAAGATGATGATGGCCATATCATATCACTTATATTGATTGCATGTGATGTTTATCTTTTTATGCATCTTATCTTGCTTTGATTGACGGTAGCATTATAAGATGATCTCTCACTAAATTATCAAGAAGTGTTCTCCCTGAGTATGCACCATTGCCAAAGTTCGTCGTGCCCAGACACCACGTGATGATCGGGTGTGATAAGCTCTACGTTCATCTACAACGGGTGCAAGCCAGTTTTGCACACGCAGAATACTCAGGTTAAACTTGATGAGCCTATCATATGCAGATATGGCCTCGGAACACGGAGACCGAAAGGTCGAGCGTGAATCATATAGTAGATATGATCAACATAACGATGTTCACCATTGAAAACTACTCCATCTCACGTGATGATCAGTTATGGTTTAGTTGATTTGGATCACGTAATCACTTAGAATATTAGAGGGATGTCTATCTAAGTGGGAGTTCTTAAGTAATATGATTAAATTGGACTTAAATTTATCATGAACTTAGTCCTGGTAGTATTTTGCAAATTATGTTGTAGATCAATAGCTCGCGTTGTTGCTTCCCTGTGTTTATTTTGATATGTTCCTAGAGAAAATTGTGTTGAAAGATGTTAGTAGCAATGATGCGGATTGGATCCGTGATCTGAGGTTTATCCTCATTGCTGCACAGAAAAATTATGTCCTTGATGCACCACTAGGAGACAGACCTATTGCAGGAGCAGATGCAGACGTTATGAATGTTTGGCTAGCTCAATATGATGACTACTTGATAGTTTAGTGCACCATGCTTAATGGCTTAGAATCGGGACTTCAAAGACATTTTGAACGTCATGGACCATATAAGATGTTCCAGGAGTTGAAGTTAATATTTCAAGCAAATACCCGAGTTGAGAGATATGAATTCTCCAACAAATTCTATAGCTAAAAGATGGAGGAGAATCGCTCAACTAGTGAGCATGTGCTCAGATTGTCTGGGTACTACAATCGCTTGAATCAAGTGGAAGTTAATCTTCCTGATAAGATAGTGATTGACAGAATTCTCTAGTCACCATCACCAAGTTAGTAGAACTTCGTGATGAACTATAATATGCAAGGGATAACGAAAACAATTCCCAAGCTCTTCGTGATGCTGAAATCGACGAAGGTAGAAATCAAGAAAAACATCAAGTGTTGATGGTTAACAAGACCACTAGTTTCAAGAAAAGGGCAAAGGAAAGAAGGGGAACTTCAAGAAGAACAGCAAGCAAGTTGCTTCTCAAGTAAAGAAGCCCAAGTCTGGTCCTAAGCCTGAGACTGAGTGCTTCTACTGGAAAGGGACCGGTCACTGGAAGCGGAACTACCCCAAGTGATTGGCAGATAAGAAGGATGGCAAAGTGAAAATAAGTATATTTGATATACATGTTATTGATGTGTACTTTACTAGTGTTTATAGCAACCCCTTAGTATTTGATACTAGTTCAGTTGCTAAGATTAGTAACTCGAAACGGGAGTTGCAGAATAAACATAGACTAGTTAAGGGTGAAGTGACGATGTGTGTTGGAAGTGGTTCCAAGATTGATATGATCATCATCGCACACTCCCTATAAATTCAGGATTAGTGTTGAACCTAAATAAGTGTTATTTGGTGTTTACGTTGAGCATGAATATGATTTGATCATGTTTATTGTAATACGGTTATTCATTTAAGTAAGAGAATAAATTGTTGTTGTGTTTACATGAATAAAACCTTAAATGGTTACACACCCAATGAAAATAGTTCGTTGGATCTCGATCGTAGTGATACACATAATCATAATATTGAAACCAAAAGATGCAAAGTTAATAATGATAGTGCAACTTATTTGTAGCACTGTCGTTTAGGTCATATTGGTGTAAAGCGCATGAAGAAACTCCATGCTGATGGGCTTTTGGAATCACTTGATTATGAATCAGTTGATGCTTGCGAACCATGCCTCATGGGCAAGATGACTAAGACTCTGTTCTTCGGAACAATGGAGCGAGCAACAGATTTGTTGGAAATCATACATACTGATGTATGTGATCCGATGAATATTGAGGCTCGCGATAGATATCATTATTTTCTGATCTTCACAGATGATTTGAGCAGATATGAGTATATCTACTTGATGAAACATAAGTCTGAAACATTTGAAAAGTTCAAAGAATTTCAGAGTGAAGTGGAGAATCATCGTAACAAGAAAATAAGGTTTCTACGATCTGATCGCGGAGACAAATATTTGAGTTACGAGTTTGGTCTTCAATTAAAACAATGTGGAATAGTTTCACAAATTCGTGCCACCCGGAAGACCACAGCATAATGGTGTGTCCGAACGTCATAGCCGTACTTTATTAGATATAGTGCAAATCTATGATGTTTCTTACCAATTTACCACTATCGTTTTTTGAGGTTATGCATTAAAGACAGCCGCATTCACGTTAAAAAAGGGGCACCATCTAAGTCCGTTGAGACGACACAATCTGAACTGTGGTTTAGCAAGAAACCAAAGTTGTCGTTTCTTAAAGTTTGGGGTTG
The DNA here is from genome assembly GCA_034509565.1 of Triticum monococcum. Taxonomy (NCBI): domain Eukaryota; kingdom Viridiplantae; phylum Streptophyta; class Magnoliopsida; order Poales; family Poaceae; genus Triticum; species Triticum monococcum. The sequence goes on along the minus strand of CM067842.1, from coordinate 111,747,296 downwards.
TGATGCTTATGTGAAAAAATTCCATCCTGATAAACTCAAAACCAAATCGGAGAAATATGTCTTCATAGGATACCCAAAAGGAGACTGTTGGGTACACCTTCTATCACAGATCCTAAGGCAAGACATTCGTTGCTTATAATGGATCCTTTCTAGAGAAGGAGTTTTCTCTCGAAAGAAGTGAGTGGGAGGAAAGTAGAACTTGACGAGGTAACTGTACCTGCTCCCTTATTGGAAAGTAGTTCATCACAGAAATCTGTTCCTGTGACTACTACACCAATTAGTGAGGAAGCTAATGATGATGGTCATAAAACTTCAGATCAAGTTACCACCGAATCTCGTAGGAAAACCAGAGTGAGATCCGCACCAGAGTGGTACAGTAATCCTATTCTGGAAGTCATGTTACTAGACCATGACGAACTTGCGAACTATGAGGAAGCGATGATGAGCCCAGATTCCGCAAAATGGCTTGAGGCCATGAAATCTGAGATGGGATTCATGTATGAAAACAAAGTATGGACTTTGGTTGACTTGCCCGATGATCGGCAAGCCATATAAAATAAATGGATCTTCAAGAGGAAGACGGACGCTGATAGTAGTGTTACTACCTACAAAGCTAGAATTGTCGCAAAAGGTTTTCGACAAGTTCAAGGTGTTGACTATGATGAGAGTTTCTCACTTGTATCTACGCTTGAGTCTGTCTGAATCATGTTAGTAATTGCCGCATTTTATGAAATCTGGCAAATGGATAAACAAAACTGCATTCCTTAATGGATTTATTAAAGAAGAGTTGTATATGATGCAACCAGAACGTTTTGTCAATCCGAAAGGTGCTAACAAAATGTGCAAACTCCAGCGATCCATCTGTGGACTGGTGCAAGCATCTCGGAGTTGGAATATACGCTTTGATGAGTTGATCAAAGCATATAGTTTTATACAGACTTGCGGTGAAGCCTGTATTTACAAGAAAGTGAGTGGGAGCACTACAGCATTTCTGATAAGTATATGTGAATCGGAAATAATGTAGAATTATTCTGTAAAGCATAAAGGAGTGTTTGAAAGGAGTTTTTCAAAGAAAGACTTCGGTGAAGCTGCTTACATATTGAGCTTCAAGATCTATAGAGATAGATCAAGACACTTGATAAGTTTTTTAAATGAGTACATACCTTGACAAGATTTTGAAGTAGTTCAAAATGGAGCAGTCAAAGAAAGAGTTCTTGCCTGTATTACAAGGTGTGAAGTTGAGTAAGACTCAAAGCCCGACCACGGCAGAAGATAGAAAGAGAATGAAAGTCATTCCCTATGCCTTGGCCATAGGTTCTATAAAGTATGTCATGCTGTGTACCAGATCTATTGTATACCCTGCACTGATTTGGCAAGGGAGTACAATAGTGATCTAGGAGTAGATCACTGGACAGCGGTCAAAATTATCCTTAGTGGAATAAGGATATGTTTCTCGATTATGGACATGACAAAAAGGTTCGTCATAAAGGGTTACATCGATGCAAGTTTTGACACTAATCTAGATGACTCTAAGTCTCGGTCTAGATACATATTGAAAGTGGGAGCAATTAGCTAGAGTAGCTCCATGCAGAGCATTGTTGACATAGAAATTTGCAAAATACATGCGGATCTGAATGTGGCAGACCCGTTGACTAAGATTCTCTCACAAGCAAAACATGATCACACCTTAGTACTCTTTGGGTGTTAATCACATAGCGATGTGAACTAGATTACTGAATCCAGTAAACCCTTTGGGTGTTGGTCACATGGCGATGTGAACTATGGGTGTTAATCACATGGTGATGTGAACTATTGCTGTTAAATCACATGACGATGTGAACTAGATTATTGACTCTAGTGCAAGTGGGAGACTGAAGGAAATATGCCCTAGAGGCAATAATAAAGTTATTATTTATTTCCTTATTTCATGATAAATGTTTATTATTCATGCTAGAATTGTATTAACCGGAAACATAATACATGTGTGAATACATAGACAAACAGAGTGTCACTAGTATGCCTCTACTTGACTAGCTCGTTAATCAAAGATGGTTATGTTTCCTAACCATGGACAAAGAGTTGTTATTTGATTAACGGGATCACATCATTAGTTGAATGATCTGATTGACATGACCCATTCCATTAGCTTAGCACCCGATCGTTTAGTATATTGCTATTGCTTTCTTCATGACTTATACATGTTCCTATGACTATGAGATTATGCAACTCCCGTTTGCCGGAGGAACACTTTGGGTGCTACCAAACGTCACAACGTAACTGGGTGATTATAAAGGAGTACTACAGGTGTCCCCAAAGGTAGATGTTGGGTTGGCGTATTTTGAGATTAGGATTTGTCACTCCAATTGTCGGAGAGGTATCTCTGGGCCCTCTCGGTAATGCACATCACTTAAGCCTTGCAAGCATTGCAACTAATGAGTTAGTTGCGGGATGATGTATTACGGAACAAGTAAAGAGACTTGCCGGTGACGAGATTGAACTAGGTATTGGATACCGACGATCGAATCTCGGGCAAGTAACATACCGATGACAAAGGGAACACCGTATGTTGTTATGCGGTCTGACCGATAAAGATCTTCGTAGAATATGTAGGAACCAATATGGGAATCCAGGTCTCGCTATTGGTTATTGACCAGAGATGTGTCTCAGTCATGTCTACATTGTTCTCGAACCGTAGGGTCCGCACGCTTAACGTTACGATGACAGTTATTATGAGTTTATGCATTTTGATGTACCGAAGGTTGTTCAGAGTCCCGGATGTGATCACGGACATGAAGAGGAGTCTCGAAATGGTCGAGACATAAAGATTGATATATTGGAAGCCTATGTTTGGACATCGGAAGTGTTCTGGGTGAAATCGGGATTTTACCGGAGTACCGGGAGGTTACCGGAACCCCCCGGGAATCATATGGGCCATAGTGGGCCTTAGTGGAAAGGAGAAGGGGGCAGACCAAGGTGGCCGCGCGCCTCCCCCCCTCCCCTGGTCCTATTAGGACTTGGAGAGGTGGCCGCCCCCCCCCCCCTCTCTCTTTCCCCCTTGAGGATTCCTATTCCAACTAGGATTGGGGGGGAGTCATACTCCCGGTAGGAGTAGGACTCCTCCTGGCGCGCCCCAAGGCTGGCCGCACCTCTCCCCCCTTGCTCCTTTATATACAGGGGCAGGGGGCACCTCTAGACACACAAGTTGATCCACGTGATCGTTCCTTAGCCGTGTGCGGTGCCCCCTGCCACCATATTCCACCTCGATCATATCGTTGCAGTGCTTAGGCGAAGCCCTGCGTCGGTAGAACATCAAGATCGTCACCACGCCGTTGTGCTGACGGAACTCCTCCCCGAAGCTTTGCTGGATTGGAGCCCGGGGATCGTCATCGAGCTGTACGTGTGCTAAGAACTCGGAGGTGCCGGAGTAACGGTGCTTGGATCGGTCGGATCGGGAAGAAGACGTACGACTACTTCCTCTACGTTGTGTCAACGCTTCCGCTGTTGAACTACAAGGGTACGTAGATCACACTCTCCCCTCTCATTGCTATGCATCACCATGATCTTGCGTGAGCGTAGGAAAATTTTGAAATTACTACGTTCCCCAACAGTCACTAGGGCCCGAGTGCCATGATTTCAGATCTGAACCTATTATGTTTTCATCAATATATGAGAGTTCTTGATCCTATCTTGCAATTCTATAGTCACCTATTATGTGTTATGATCCGTTAACCCCGAAGTGACAATAATCGGGATACTTATCAGTGATGACCGTAGTTTGAGGAGTTCATGTATTCACTGTGTTTAAATGCTTTGGTCCGGCACTCTATTAAAAGGAGGCCTTAATATCCCTTAGTTTCCAATAGGACCCCGCTGCCATGGGAGGGTAGGACAAAAGATGTCATGCAAGTTCTTTTCCATAAGCACGTATGACTATATTCGGAATACATGCCTATATTACATTGATGAACTGGAGCTAGTTCTGTGTCACCCTATGTTGTGAGTGTTACATGATCGGTCACATCTGGCATAATTCTCCATCACTGATCCAATGCCTACGAGCTTTTCATATATTGTTCTCCGCTTATTTACTTTTCCTTTGCTACTGTTACAATAACTACAAAACCCAAAAATATCACTTTTGCTACCGTTACTTTTGCTATCGTTACCACTACTATCATACTACTTTTCTACTAAATACCTTGCTGCAGATATTAAGTTTCCAGGTGTGGTTGAATTGACAACTCAACTGCTAATACTTGAGGATATTCTTTGGCTCCCCTTGTGTCAAATCAATAAATTTGGGTTGAATACTCTACCCTCAAAAACTGTTGCGATCCCCTATACTTGTGGGTTATCACCTTCCAGATCTCCTCGTGCGTAGTTCCGAAGAAGTGTCGCAGGGTCTTGTGCTTGGCCGGATTGAACTCCCATAGATGGCAAGCCTGGTTCTGGCATGTAAGGATCCGACGAATTAGCATCACCTGAATCACATCGACGAGTTTAACATTCTAGTCCATCATGCTCCTGATGCGCGTCTCAAGCGCAGTCAACTCATCTGACAAAGACAAATCCAGGCCCTTCTCCTGCTAGGAGGTAAGCCGCATTGGGACCTCGGACTTGAATTCGGGAGCCGCGGCCCAGGCAGTGTCGCGGGGCTCAGTGACATAAAACCACAGCTTCTGCCACCCCTTGACGGTCTCCACGAAGGTGCCTTTGGGCCACGGGATGTTGGACATTTTGCTCAACATGGCGCCTCCACATTCGGCGTGTTCACCGCGCACCACCTTCGGCTTCACATTAAAAGTCTTCAACCACACTCTGAAGTGGGGAGGGATGCGGAGGAAGGCCTCACACACGACAATAAACGTCGGGATGGTGAGGAAGGAATTGGGGGCCAGATCGTGGAAGTCCAGCCCATAGTAGAACATGAGTCCGCGAACGAATGGGTGAATAGGAAATCCCAGGCCACAGACGAAATGAGGGATGAACACGACCCTCTCATGGGGCTCCGGGGTGGGGATGATCTGTCCCTTAACAGGAAGCCGATAGGCGATCTCCCTGGACAAATATCTGGCCTCCCGAAGTTGGGTGATGTCCTTCTCCTTGACGGTGGAGGCCATCCACTTGCCCTGCGCTCCGGACATGGTTGGAGTGCTTTCCTGGGGGAGGAAAGATGAGAACTTGGGCGCTGAAGCTCAAGAGTGGGTAGACGGAAGGAGAGAAGGCATGGGTGAAAGAGGGGAATCCTTATCTCCTTATAAAGGCAGTGAATATTAAGCGCGTCCCCACTTGCCTTGAAACTCGCCTGTTCCCAAGGGTCATGCGAATGGCGCGGTTGGATTACCCATGCCCGTATTGATGAGAATCCCGCAATAAGGGGACACGATCTCTTCTTTGACAAGACGTGCCAATAAAGCCGCGTTTAGAAATATGGAGCGGCAGGCCGATAAACGGTTCGAAATAATGACCGGAAGGTGATGTATTGTTACATTGCAAAAGTTTGTCAGCAGATTGGACTCGTGAAATATTGTATTCTCTGCAGTGGTGTGCGGAACTTGTTTTGTGGATCCAGACACGATCTTGGTGTTCGAAGACTATGTCAGAGTATTCGGAGGAGGAACCCGCCTTGCAATTCCGAAGACAATCTGCGCGCCGGACACCTTGTCATTGAAGCCTGGTTCAGGGGCTACTAAGGGAGTCCTGGACTAAGGGGTCCTCGGGCGTACGGTCTATTGGGCATGGGCCGGACTATTGGACTGTGAAGATACAAGATGGAAGACTTTCTCCCGTGTCCGGATAGGACTCTTCTTTGCGTGGATGGCAAGCTAGGCGGCTGGATATACTTTTTCCTTTCTATGTAACCGACTTTGTATAACCCTAGTCCCCTCCGGTGTCTATATAAACTGGAGGGTTTAGTTTGTAAGGATAATCATAATCAAATAGGCTAGGCTTCTAGGTTTTTAGCCATTACGATCTTGTGGTAGATCAACTCTTGTAACCCCCGTACTCATCAATATTAATCTAGTAGGACGTAGGGTTTTACCTCCATCGAGAGTGCCTGAACTTGGGTAAACATTGTGTTCCCTGTCTCCTATTACTATCAACCTCAGATGCACAGTTCAGGACCCCCTACCCGAGATCCGCCGGTTTTGACACCGACACCAAGCAAAACACATATCATGTGGTGAATAAAAATATAGCTCCAAGTAAGGTTACCGATGAACAAAGACGAAAGAGGGGATGCCTTCCGGGGCATCCCCAAGCTTAGGCTCTTGGTTTTCCTTGAATATTACCTTGGGGTGCCTTGGGCATCCCCAAGCTTAGGCTCTTTCCACTCCTTATTCCGTATTCCATCGAATCTTTACCCAAAACTTGAAAACTTCACAACACAAAACTTAACAGGAAACTCATAAGCTCTGTTAGTATAAGAAAGCAAATCACCACTTAGGTACTGTCAAGACAAGATTCATAATTTTTATCACATGATGCCTATTGTACCATACCATTTATACAATTTATATTAAGCAATATAAGCCATAGAAACTAGAAAACAAGCAAACTATGCATCAAAAACAGAATCTGTCAAAAATAGAACAGTATGTAGTAATCTGTAACTCTCGAATACTTCTGTAACTCCAAAAATCCTGAAACTTTTTGCTTGTTTTTTACTTCGCAGAAAATCAATACCAAACGGAGTCCAAACGCAACGAAACTTTTTGGAGTATTTTTTGGACCAGAAGACACACGCTGGGCCAAGGAAGTAGCAGAGGGGGCTCCGAGGGGACCACAACCCACCTAGGCGTGCCTGGGGGCCCAGGCACGCCCTGGTGGGTTGTGCCCACCTCAGCCGCCTCCCACACTGCATCTTTGCTCTATAAATACCCCCAAAATTCAAAAACCCTAGGGGAGTCGACGAAACACAATTCCAGGCGCCGCAAGTTCCAGAAACCACAGATCCAATCTAGACACCATCATGGTGGGGTTCATCATCCTCATTGGCGACTCTCCGATGATGCGCGAGTAGTTCATTGTAGACCTACGGGTCCGTAGTTAGTAGCTAGATGGCTTCCTCTCTCTCTTTTGATTCTCAATACAACGGTCTCTTGGAGATCTATTTGATGTAACTCTTTTTGCGGTGTGTTTGTTGGGATCCGATGAACTTTGAGTTTATGATCAGATCTATTTTATCCATGAAAGTTATTTGAGTTTTGATCTCTTATATGCATGATTGCTTATAGCCTCGTATTTCTTCTTTGAATATTTGGTTTAGGTAGGCCTCGTATTTCTTCTTCGAATCTTTTCTTGCCATGGGAAGAGGTGCTTTATGATGGGTTCGATCTTACGGTGCTCAGTCCCAGTGACAGAAGGGGGCATGACATGTATGTATCATTGCTATTAAGGATAACAAGATGGGGTCTATTCCTATATGAATAGATCTTGTCTACATCATGTCAACGTTCTTATTGTATTACTTCATTTTTTCCATGAACTTAATACACTAGATGCATGTTGGATAGCGGTCTATCTGTGGAGTAATAGTAGTAGATGCAGGCAGGAGTCGGTCTACTAATCCTGGACGTGATGCTTATATAATGATCATTGCCTGGATATCGTCATAATTATTAGAAGTTCTATCAATTGCCCAACAGTAATTTGTTTACCCGCCGTAAGCTATTTTTCTTGGGAGAAGCCACTAGTGAAAACTACAGCCCCCGGGTCTCTTCTTTATCATATTTTCCTTCAAGATCTATTTTTATTTGCTTTTATTTCTAGATCTATTAATCCAAAATACCCAAAATACCTTGCTGCAATATTTTGTTATTTATTTTATCTCGCATTCCCACGAGATCTATTTGTCCAATCTACTGCAATTTTATCTATCTTTTTACCCGGGAGCGATTGACAACCCCTCTTTTACGTCGGGTTGCAAGTATTTGTTCTTTGTGTGCAGGTACTGTTACATAGTGTTGTGTGGTTCTCCTACTGGTTTGATAACTTTGGTCTCATCACTAAGGGGAATACCTACCCTAGTTGTGCTGCATCATCCCTTCCTCTTTGGGGAAATACCGATGTAGTTCAAGCCGCATCAGTTCCTGACCTAGCCGTGCCCCCTTTTCCTTATTTGTGCACGGGAGGAAGGTAGGGGGAGGTGGCGCCCCCTTTCCTTTCTCTCATGAGGAGGGAAAGGCAGGAGGGGCCAACCTCCCACTTTCCTTCCCCCTAGGGCCGATGGCCAATGAGAGGGGCGCACCGGCCCCTTGTGTGATGGTGTGTTCCCTCCTTTGGCCCATTAAACCTATATAGCCTCCCGGGGCTTCCCGGAACCCCTTCCGGTGATCCGATGAATACCCGGTACCCCTGAAACTCTTCCGGTGTCCAAACATTATCGTTCTATATATCAATCTTTACCCCCAGACCATTCTGGAGCTCCTCGCCATGTCTGTGATCTCATTTGGGACTCCGAACAACATTCGGTCACCAAATCACATAACTCATGTAACACTATATCATCAACGAACGTTAAGCGTGTGGACCCTACGGGTTCGAGAACTATGTAGACATGATCAAGACACTTCCCCGATCAATAACCAATAGCGGAACCTGGATGCCCATGTTGGTTCCTACATATTCTACGAAGATCTTTATCGGTCAAACAGTTATGACAACATACATAATTCCCTTTCTCTGTCAGTATGTTACTTGCTCGAGATTCGGTCGTCGGTATCTCCATACCTAGTTCAATCTCGTTACCGGCAAGTCTCTTTACTCGTTTCGTAATATATCATCTTGTAACTAACTCCTTAGTCACTTTGCTTGCAAGCTTCTTATGATGTGTATTACAGAGAGGGCCTAGAGATACCTCCCCGTTACACGGAGTGACAAATCCCAATCTCGATTCACGCAAACTCAATAGACACCTTCGGAGATACCTGTAGAGCATCTTTATGATCACCCAGTTATGTTGTGACGGTTGATACCACACAAGGTATTCCTCCGGTATCCGGGAGTTGCATGATCTCATGGTCAAAGAAATATGTATTTGACATTAAGAAAGCAGTAGCAATAAAATTGAACGATCATATGTTATGCTAACAGTTGGGTCTTGTCCATCACATCATTCTCCTAATGATGTGATCCCGTTATCAAATGACAACTCATGTGTATGGTTAGGAAACCTTAACCATCTTTGATCAACGAGCTAGTCTAGTGGAGGCTCACTAGGGACACGATATTTTTTTATGTATCCACACATGTATTTAAGTTTCTGGTCAATACAATTCTAGCATGAATAATAAACCTTTATCATGATTTAGGAAATATAATAATAAACATTTTATTATTGCCTCTAGGGCATACTTCCATTAGGTTCCATGAATAACACATGGAAGAACATGGAGATATCACAAGCGAAACACTCAAGAACAAGTCCAATCACACATCCACTAGACTAACAAACATGTAAGATCCACAAGATACATGCATGAACAATCAAAGGGAATAATATACAAGGTAGAGTTCATCGCAAATCCAAGCGGGGATGAGTTATTGATGGTCTAGATATATCCTTCTCCACATGTAGAGGTCTTGCATCCACTAGGGATCTTCTCCATATGGAGGCCTTGCACTCCAATGGAGTCTTCTCTCTATGGAGGAATACCACGAGGGGAGGTACATGAGCTAAGCTCCAATGTGTAGTTCTAATCTTAGCTATCCTAGAATGGAGGTGGAGGTGGTCTATTTATAGAACAAGACATGAAGTGGGGGTGGGAGAGAGGTACATGGGCCTTTGGCCTGACTCTGCGCGCAGGCAGGCACCGATTGTCTGGGCTAGAGGTCGTATGGCCGGCCGTTCCAAGAGGACGGACGTCCGGCGCACTGGCCGGATGTCCGACCTGGAGGTGGTCGTTCTTCTGTTGCGCTCGGGTGTCCTTCTACTAGATTTCCGAGGGTAGGCCGGATGTCCGGGCGTTCGTGAGGTGCCGGATGTCCGAGCTAGTGCCGGATGTCCGACCGCTGATGCCTTTGGTCGTCTGTTGGTGAAGCTCATGCGAGGCTGCGCAGGCGCCGGATGTCAGGCCTCTGGCCCGGATATCCAGTCGTTGTAGATTCAGCAACATCGTCTTATCTCGTCGCCACTTCCATGCTTCCCTTGCAGATGGTGTAGTTGTTCCTTGGCACTTGCACTCCTACTTGACATATGTGAAGCTTAGACAACACCTATGCATACCCATAGAAGAAGTGTCAAGTAGTATACCATCCTCGAAGGGGTCAAGTGAGCCCATGTAAAGGAGATGATTCACCTTTATGTATGTGAAATATATGTCGCACGTGTCACTTGCCAAATGGACTCTTGACATGGTGATGTCCATAGGATGCTCCGCCTCACCAAGGTTCCATCCCAAGTGAGGGTATTTGCTTAGCGTCTCGCTCAGAGATTCATGCCATCGGGTTGTGATTGTGAGCTTTGTGGTGCAAAGAATGATACATGGCGGCATTCCTTGCTAGACCACGGCATGGCGAGATGTGTGTTGGTGCTGGTCGACAAGTCACTCATAGAGCATATGGGAACAACTAGGTGCCCTAATGCAAATGAGTGGTTGTTGCACATGCTCGAGATGGTATCACATAAGGACTTTACAAAATTTCTCATCACTTTGTGGGTGATCAGCAACAAGCGATTCATGAGGTTATTTCCAGAGTTCGGAGGCCATCCATGGGTTTATCTTGCAGTATTTGGCAGACTTTGAGATCATCAACAACGTCCCATGCAAGCAAGGCAGGACGGTGCAACCAATGGCAAGGGCGCCCAGATGGTGAAGGAAATATGCCCTAGAGGCAATAATAAAGTTGATATTTATATTTCCTTATAAAATGTTTATTATTCATGCTAGAATTGTATTAACCAGAAACTTAAGACATGTGTGAATACATAGACAAACAGAGTGTCCCTAGTATGCATCTACTTGACTAGCTCATTATCAAAGATGGTTAAGTTTCCTGACCATAGACATGAGTTGTCATTTGATGAACGTGATCACATCATTAGAGAATGATGTGATGGACAAGACCCATCCCTTAGCTTAGCATTATGATCGTTTAGTTTTATTGCTACTGCTTTCTTCATGACTTATACATATTCCTCTGACTATGACATTGTGCAACTCCCGAATACCAGAGGAACACCTTGTGTGCTATCAAACGTCACAACGTAACTAGTGATTATAAAGATGCTCTACAGGTGTCTCCGAAGGTGTTTGTTGAGTTGGCATAGATCAAGATTAGGATTTGTCACTCCGTGTATCGGAGAGGTATCTCTGGGCCCTCTCGGTAATGCACATCACGATAAGCCTTGCAAGCAATGTGACTAATGGTTTAGTTACGGGATGATGCACTATGGAACGAGTAAAGATACTTGCCGATAACGAGATTGAACTAGGTATGATGATACCGACGATCGAATCTCGGGCAAGTAACATACCGATAACATAGGGAACAACATATGTTGTTATGCGGTTTGACCGATAAAGATCTTCGTAGAATATGTAGGAGCCAATATGAGCATCCAGGTTCCGCTATTGGTTATTGACTGGAGATGTGTCTCAGTCATGTCTACATAGTTCTCGAACCCGTAGGGTCCGCACGCTTAACGTCCGATGACGATTTGTATTATGAGTTATGTGTTTTGGTGACCGAAGTTTGTTTGGAGTCTTGGACGAGATCACAGACATAAAGAGGAGTCTCAAAATGGTCGAGAGGTAAAGATTCATATATTGGAAGGTTATATTCGGACATCGGAATGGTTCCGAGTGATTCGGGTATTTTTCCGGAGTACCGAGGGGTTACCGGAACCCCCCGGGGAAGATTTGGACCAACATGGGCCTAAGGGAGAGAGAGGGAAGCCCGCGGGGGGTGGCCACGCACCCCCTCCTAGGGATTCCGAATAGGACAAGGAGGAGGGGGCGGCGCCCCCCTTCCCTTTCCCTCTCCCTCTACTTTCTATTCCCTCCGGTGGAGAAAGGAAAAGGGGCCGAATCATACTTGGACTAGGAGTCCAAGTAGGATTCCCCCCATGGCACAACCCTCTTGGCTGCCGGCCTCTCTCCCCCCTCATTTATATACGTGGGCAGGGGGCACCCCAAAGACACACGAAGATTTCTCTTAGCTGTGTGCGGTGCCCCCCTCCACAGTTTATTCCTCCAATCATAGCGTCGTAGTGCTTAGGCGAAGCCCTGCGCAGATCACATCACCATCACCGTCAACACACCAGCATGTTGTAGGAAATCTCCCTAGACCCTCTACTGGATCAAGAGCTCGAGGGATGTCATCGAGCTGAACATGTGCTGAACACGGAGGTGCAGTACATTCGGTACTTGGATCGGTTGGATCGTGAAGACGTTCGACTACATCAACCGCATTAACCTAACGCTTCCAATTTCGGTCTACGAGGGTACGTAGACACACTCTCCCCGTCTTGTTGCTATGCATCTCCTAGATAGATCTTGCGATCGTAGGAAATTTTTGAAATTGCATGCTACGTTCCCCAATAGTGGCATCCGAGCCAGGTCTATGCGTAGATGATATGCACGAGTGGAACACAAAGAGTTGTGGGCAACAATAGTCATACTACTTACCACCAACGTCTTACTTTGATTCGGCGATATTGTTGGATGAAGCAGCCTGGACCAACCTTACATGACCATGTTCATGAGACCGGTTCTACCGACGTGCTTTGTGTTGGGGAACGTAGTAATTTAAAAAAATCCTACACGCACGCAAGATCATGGTGACGCATAGAAACGAGAGGGGAGAGTATCGTCTACGTACCCTCGTAGATAGTAAGCGGAAGCGTTATGACAACGCGGTTGATGTAGTCGTACGCCTTCACGATCGACCGATCTAGCACCGAAGGTACAGCACCTCCGTGATCTGCACACGTTCGGCTCGGTGACATCCCGCAAACTCATGATCCAGTAGAGCTTCGAGGGAGAGCTTCATCAGCACAGCGGCATCATGACGATGATGATGTTGCTACCGGAATAGGGCTTCGTCTAAGCACCACTACGATATTACCAAGGTGGATTATGGTGGAGGGGGGGCCCGCACACGGCTAAAGATCAATGATCAACTTGTGTGTCTATGGGATGCCCCCCTCCCACGTATATAAAGGAGTGGAGGAGGGGAGGGGTCGGCCCTCTCTATGGCGCGCCCTAGGGGAGTCCTACTCCCACCGGGAGTAGGATTCCCCCCTTCCATGTAGTAGGAGTAGGAGAGAAGGAAGGGGAGGAGAGGAGAAAGGAAAGGGGGCTCCCAATTCGGATTGGGCTAGGGGGCGCGCCTCACACCTTTTTCTTCCCTCTCCTCTTTTCCACTAAGGCCCAATAAGGCCCATATACTCCCCGGGGGGTTCCGGTAACCTCACGGTACTCCGGAAAATACCCGAACTCATCCGGAACCATTCCGATGTCCAAACATAGGCTTCCAATATATCGATCTTTATGTCTCCACCATTTCGAGACTCCTCATCATGTCCGTGATCAAATCCGGGACTCCGAACTACCTTCGGTACATCAAAACACATAAACTCGTAATGCTGATTGTCACCGAATGTTAAGCATGCGGACCCTACTAGTTCGAGAACTATGTAGACATGACCGAGACATGTCTCCACTCAATAACCAATAGCGGAACCTGGATGCTCATATTGGCTCCTACATATTCTACGAAGATCTTTATCGGTTAAACCGCATAACGGTATACGTTGTTCCCTTTGTCATCGGTATGTTACTTGCCCGAGATTCGATCGTCGGTATCTCAATACCTAGTTCAATCTCGTTACTGTCAAGTCTCTTTACTCATTCCGTAATGCTACATCCCGTAACTAACTCATTATCTACATTGCTTGCAAGCCTTATTGTGATGTACATTACCGAGAGGGCCCAGAGATACCTCTTCGACAACCAGAGTGACAAATCCTAATCTTGATCCATGCCAGCTCAACAAACACCATCGAAGACACCTGTAGAGCACCTTTATAATCACCCAGTTACGTTGTGACGTTTGGTAGCACACAAAGTGTTCCTCCGGTATTCGAGAGTTGCATGATCTCATAGTCATAGGGACATGTATAGTTATGGAGAAAGAAATGGCAACAAACTAAACGATCATCGCGCTAAGCTAACGGATGGTTCAAGTCAATGACATCATTCTCTAATGATGTGATCCCGTTAATCAAATGACAACTCATGTCTATGGTTTAGGAAACATAACCATCATTGATTCAATGAGCTAGTCAAGTAGAGGCAAACTAGTGACATTATGTTTGTCTATGTATTCACACATGTACTAAGTTTCCGTTTAATACAATTCTAGCATGACTAATAAACATTTATCATGATATAAGGAAATATAAATAACAACTTTATTATTGCCTCTAGGGCATATTTCCTTCAGTCTCCCACTTGCACTAGTCAATAATCTAGATTACATTGTAATGATTCTAGCACCCATGGAGTCTTGGTGTTGATCATGTTTTGCTCGTGAGAGAGGCTTAGTCAACGGGTCTGCAACATTTAGATCTGTATGTATCTTGCAAATCTCTATGTCTCCCTCCTTGACTTGATCACGGATGGAATTGCAGCGTCTCTTGATGTGCTTGGTTCTCTTGTTAAATATGGATTCCTTTGCCAAGGCAATTGCACCAGTATTGTCACAAAAGATTTTCATTAGACCCGATGCACTAGGTATGACACCTAGATTGGATATGAACTCCTTCATCCAGACTCCTTCATTTGCTGCTTCCGAAGCAGCTATGTATTCCGCTTCACATGCAGATCCTGCCACGATGCTCTGCTTGGAACTGCACCAACTGACAGCTCCACCATTTAATAAAAACAAGTATCTGGTTTGTGACTTAGAGTCATCCGGATCAGTGTCAAAGCTTGCATCGACGTAACCATTTACGGCGAGCTCTTTGTCACCTCCATATATGAGAAACATATCCTTAGTCCTTTTCAGGTATTTCAGGATGTTCTTGACCGTTGTCCAGTGATCCACTCCTGGATTACTTTGGTACCTCCCTGCTAAACTTATAGCAAGGCACACATCAGGTCTGGTACACAACATTGCATACATGATAGAGCCTATGGCTGAAGCATAGGGAACACCTTTCATTTTCTCTCTATCTTCTGCAGTGGTCGGGCATTGAGTCTGACTCAACTTCACACCTTGTAACACAGGAAAGAACCCTTTCTTTGCCTGATCCATTTTGAACTTCTTCAAAACTTTATCAAGGTATGTGCTTTGTGAAAGTCCAATCAAGCATCTTGATCTATCTCCATAGATCTTGATGCCCAATATATAAGCAGCTTCGTCGAGGTCTTTCATTGAAAAATTCTTATTCAAGTATCCTTTTATGCTATTTAGAAATTTAGTATCATTTCCGATCAACAATATGTCATCTACATATAATATTAGAAATGCTAGAGAGCTCCCACTCACTTTCTTGTAAATACAGGCTTCTCCAAAAGTCTGTATAAAACCATATGCTTTGATCACACTATCAAAGCATATATTCCAACTCCGAGAGGCTTGCACCAGTCCATAAATGGATCGCTAGAGCTTGCACACTTTGTTAGCACCTTTTGGATCGACAAAACCTACTGGTTGCATCATATACAACTCTTCTTTAAGGTACCCATTAAGGAATGCAGTTTTGAAATCGATTTGCCAAATTTCATAATCATAAAATGCGGCAATTGCTAACATGATTCAGAGGGATTTAAGCATCGCTACGGGTGAGAAGGTCTCATCATAGTCAACTCCTTGAACTTGCAGAAAACCTTTCGCAACAAGTCGAGCTTTGTAGATAGTAACATTACCATCAGCGTTAGTCTTCTTATTGAAGATCCATTTATTCTCTATGGCCTGCTGATCATCGGGCAAGTCAACTAAAGTCCACACTTTGTTCTCATACATGGATCCCATCTCAGATTTCATGGCTCCAAGCCATTTTGCGGAATCTGGGCTCATCATCACTTCCTCATAGTTCGTAGGTTCGTCATGATCAAGTAACATGACTTCCAGAATAGGATTACCATACCACTCTAGTGCGGATCTTACTCTGGTTGACCTACGAGGTTCGGTAGTAACTTGATCAGAAGTTCCGTGATCATCATCATTAGCTTCCTTACTTACTGGTGTAGGAATCACTGGAACTGATTGTAGTGATGAACTACTTTCCAATAAGGGAGAAGGTACAATTACCTTGTCAAGTTCTACTTTCCTCCCACTCACTTCTTTCGAGAGAAACTCCTTCTCTAGAAAGGATCCATTCTTAGCAACGAATATCTTGCCTTTGGATCTGTGATAGAAGGTGTACCCAACAGTCTCCTTTGGGTATCCTATGAAGACACATTTCTCCGATTTGGGTTCGAGCTTATCAAGTTGAAGCTTTTTCACATAAGCATCGCAGTCCCAAACTTTAAGAAACGACAACTTCGGTTTTTTGCCAAACCACGGTTCATAAGGTGTCATCTCGATGGATTTAGATGGTGCCCTATGTAACGTGAATGCGGCTGTCTCTAAAGCGTAACCCCAAAACGGTAGCGGTAAATCAGTGAGAGACATCATAGATCGCACCATATCTAGTAAAGTACGATTACGACGTTCGGACACACCATTACGATGTGGTGTTCCAGGTGGCATGAGCTACAAAACTATTCCGCATTGTTTCTAATGAAGTCCAAACTCATAACTCAAATATTCGCTTCCATTATCAGATCATAGAAACTTGATTTTCTTGTTACATGATTTTCCACTTCACTCTGAAATTCTTTGAACTTTTCAAATGTTTCAGGCTTATGTTTCATTAAGTAGATATACCCATACCTGCTCAAATCATCTGTGAAGGTGAGAAAATAACGATATTCGCCGTGAGCTTCAATGTTCATTGGACCACATACAACAGTATGTATGATTTCCAATAACTCTGTTGCTTGCTCCATTGTTCCGGAGAACGGAGTTTTAGTCATCTTGCCCACGAGGCATGGTTTGCAAGTACCAAGTGATTCATAATCAAGTGATTCTAGAAGTCCATCAGAATTGAGTTTCTTCATGTGCTTTGCACCAATATGACCTAAACGACAGTGCCACAAATAAGTTGCACTATCATTATCAACTCCGCATCTTTTGGCTTCAATACTATGAACATGTGTATCACTACTATCAAGATTTAGTAAAAAGAGACCACTCATCAGGGGTGCATGACCATAAAAGATATTACTCATATAAATAGAACAACCATTATTCTCCAATTTAAATGAATAACTATCTTACATCAAACAAGATCCAGATGTAATGTTCATGCTCAACGCTGGCACCAAATAACAATTATTTAGGTCTAATACTAATCCCGAAGGTAGATGTAGAGGTAGCCTGCTGATGGCAATCACATCGACTTTGGAACCATTTCCCACACGCATCGTCACCTCGTCCTTAGCTAATCTTCCCTTAATCTGTAGCCCCTATTTCGAGTTGCAAATGTTAGCAACTGAACCAGTATCAAATATCCAGGCACTACTGCGAGCATTAGTAAGGTACACATCAATAACATGTATATCAAATATACCTTTCACTTTGCCATCCTTCTTCTCCGCCAAATACTTGGGGCAGTTCCGCTTCCAGTGACCAGTTCCTTTGCAGTAGAAGCACTCAATCTTAGGCTTAGGTCCAGACTTGGGTTTCTTCACTTGAGCAGCAACAGGCTTGTTGTTCTTCTTGAAGTTCCCCTTCTTACCTTTACCCTGTTTCTTGAAACTGGTGGTCTTGTTGACCATCAATACTTGATGCTCCTTCTTGATTTCTACTTCCGCAGCCTTTAGCATTGCGAAGAGCTCAGGAATCGTCTTATCCATCCCTTGCATATTATAGTTCATCACGAAGCTCTTGTAGCTTGGTGGCAGTGATTGAAGAACTCTGTCAATGACACTATCATCAGGAAGATTAACTCCCAGTTGAGTCAAGTGGTTGTGGTACCCAGACATTCTGAGTATATGTCCACTGACAGAACTATTCTCCTCCATCTTGCAGCTGTAGAACTTATTGGAGACTTCATATCTCTCAATCTGGGCATTTGCTTGAAATATTAACTTCAACTCCTGGAACATCTCATATGCTCCATGAGATTCGAAACGTTGTTGAAGTCCCGGTTCTAAGCCGTAAAGCATGGCACACTGAACTATTGAGTAGTCATCAGCTTTGCTCTGCCAGGTGTTCATAACATCTGGTGTTGCTCCTGCAGCGGGTTTGTCACCTAGCGGTGCTTCCAGGACGTAATTCTTCTGTGCAGCAATGAGGATAATCCTCAAGTTACGGACCCAGTCCATGTAGTTGCTACCATGATCTTTCAACTTAGCTTTCTCTAGGAATGCATTAAAATTCAACAGAACAACAGCACGGGCCATCTATCTACAACAACATAGACATGCAAAATAATATCAGGTACTAAGTTCATGATAAATTAAAGTTCAATTGATCAAATTACTTAAGAACTCCCACTTAGATAGACATCTCTCTAATCATCTAAGTGATCACATGATCCATATCAACTAAACCATGTCCGATCATAATGTGAGATGGAGTAGTTTTCAATGGTGAACATCACTATGTTGATCATATCTACTATATGATTCACGCTCGACCTTTCAGTCTCTAGTGTTCCGCGGCCATATCTGCATATGCTAGGCTCGTCAAGTTTAAGACGAGTATTTTGCATGTGCAAAACTATCTTGCCCCCGTTGTATGTGAACGTAGAGCTTATCACACCCGATCATCACGTGGTGTCTCGGCACGACGATCTGTAGCAACAGTGCATACTCAGGGAGAACACTTTTACCTTGAAATTTAGTGAGAGATCATCTTATAATGCTACTGCCGAACTAAGCAAAATAAGATGCATAAAGGATAAACATCACATGCAATCAATATAAGTGATATGATATGGCCATCATCATCTTGTGCCTTTGATCTCCATCTCCAAAGCACCGTCATGATCACCATCGTCACCGGCTTGACACCTTGATCTCCATCAAAGCATCTTGTCGTCTCGCCAACTATTGCTTCTACGACTATCGCTACCGCTTAGTGATAAAGTAAAGCAATTACATGGCGATTGTATTTCATACAATAAAGCGACAACCATGTGGCTCCTGCCAGTTGCCGATAACTGTGTTACAAAACATGATCATCTCATACAATAAAATTTAGAATCATGTCTTGACCATATCACATCACAACATGCCCTGCAAAAACAAGTTAGACGTCCTCTACTTTGTTGTTGCAAGTTTTACGTTGCTGCTACGGGCTGAGCAAGAACCGTTCTTACCTACGCATCAAAAACCACAACGCGGTATAGTGATTGATTTTTGATCTTCGGAAAGAACCCTGTTCATTGAATCCGATTCAACTAAAGCTGGAGAAACGGACACCCACTAGCCACCTGTGTGCGAAGCCCGTTGGTAGAACCAGTCTCGTGTAAGCGTACGCGTAATGTCGGTCTGGGCCGCTTCATCCAATAATGCCGCTAAATCAAGAATCAACTAGTGACGGCAAGCAATATGTATATACCCACGCCCACAACTCCTTTGTGTTCTACTCGTGCATATAACATCTACGCATAAACCTGGCTCGGATGCCACTGTTGGGGAACACAGTAATTTCAAAAAAATTCCCACGCACACGCAAGATCATGGTGATGCATAGCAAGGAGAGGGGAGAGTATCGTCTACGTACCTTCATAGACCGTAAGAGGAAGCATTATGACAACGCGGTTGATGTAGTCGTACATCTTCACGATCGACCGATCTAGAACCGAAGGTACGACACCTCCGCGATATGCACACGTTCGGCTCGGTGACGTCCCGCGAACTCATGATCTAGTAGAGCTTCGAGGGAGAGCTTCGTCAGCATGACGGCGTGATGATGGTGATGATGTTGCTATCAGAATAGGGCTTCGCCTAAGAACCACTACGATATTACCGAGGTTGATTATGGTGGAGGGGGGCACCGCACACGGCTAAAGATCAATGATCAACTTGTGTGTCTATGGGGTGCCCCCTCCCCCATATATAAAGGGGTGGAGGAGGGGAGGGGTCGGCCCTCTCTATGGCGCGCCCTAGGGGAGTCCTACTCCCACCGGGAGTAGGATTCCCCCTTCCATGTAGTAGGAGTAGGAGAGAAGGAAGGGGAGGAGAGGAGAAAGGAAAGGGGGGCTCCCAATTCGGATTGGGCTAGGGGCGCGCCTCCCACCTTTTAGTTCCCT
Source organism: Triticum monococcum (assembly GCA_034509565.1). Taxonomy (NCBI): domain Eukaryota; kingdom Viridiplantae; phylum Streptophyta; class Magnoliopsida; order Poales; family Poaceae; genus Triticum; species Triticum monococcum. The sequence goes on along the minus strand of CM067842.1, from coordinate 111,726,979 downwards.
CTCCTCTTTTCCACTAAGGCCCAATAAGGCCCATATAGCCCCCCCCCCCCCCCCCGAGGGGGGGGGGGTTCCGGTAACCTCCCGGTACTCCGGAAAATGCCCAAACTCATCCAGAAGCATTCTGATGTCCAAACATAGGCTTCCAATATATCGATCTTTATGTCTCGACCATTTCGAGACTCCTCATCATATCCATGATCAAATCCGGGACTCCGAACTACCTTCCGTACATCAAAACACATAAACTCGTAATACCGATCGTCACCGAACGTTAAGCGTGCGGACCCTACGGGTTCGAGAACTATGTAGACATGACCGAGACATGTCTCCGGTCAATAACAAATAGCGGAACCTGGATGCTCATATTGGCTCCTACATATTCTACGAAGATCTTTATCGGTCAAACCGCATAACGGTATACGTTGTTCCCTTTGTCATCGGTATGTTACTTGCCCGAGATTCGATCGTCGGTATCTCAATACCTAGTTCAATCTCGTTACCGTCAAGTCTCTTTACTCATTCCGTAATGCTACATCCCGTAACTAACTCATTAGCTACATTGCCTGCAAGCCTTATTGTGATGTACATTACCGAGAGGGCCCAGAGATACCTCTTCGACAACTAGAGTGACAAATCCTAATCTTGATCCATGCCAGCTCAACAAACACCATCGGAGACACCTGTAGAGCACCTTTATAATCACCCAGTTACGTTGTGACGTTTGGTAGCACACAAAGTGTTCCTCCGGTATTCGAGAGTTGCATGATCTCATAGTCATAGGAACATGTATAGTTATGGAGAAAGAAATGGCAACAAACTAAACGATCATCGTGCTAAGCTAACGGATGGTTCAAGTCAATGACATCATTCTCTAATGATGTGATCCCGTTAATCAAATGACAACTCATGTCTATGGTTTAGGAAGCATAACCATCATTGATTCAATGAGCTAGTCAAGTAGAGGCAAACTAGTGACATTATGTTTGTCTATGTATTCACACATGTACTAAGTTTCCGTTTAATACAATTCTAGCATGACTAATAAACATTTATCATGATATAAGGAAATATAAATAGCAACTTTATTATTGCCTCTAGGGCATATTTCCTTCACTTTGCACACAGGTCCTTGTTGAAGGTTAAAATATAAATAACAACTTTATTATTGTCTGTTTCTCCAACTTTAGTTGAATCGAATTTGACTACGGCCGGTCCTTGTTGAAGGTTAAAATAGCACACTTGACCAAAAATTGTTGTGGTTTTGATGCGTAGGTAAGAACGGTTCTTGCTAGAAGCACGTAGCAGCCACGTAAGACTTGCAACAACAAAGTAGAGGACATCTAACTTGTTTTTGCAGGGCATGTTGTGAGGTGATATGGTCAAGACGTGATGAGATATAAATTGTTGTATGAGATGATCATGTTTTGTAACAGTTATCGGCAACTGGCAGGAGCCATATGGTTGTCGCTTTGTTGTATGAAATGAAACCGCCATGTAATTCCTTTACTTTATCACTAAGCGGTAGCGATAGTCGTAGAAGCAATAGTTGGTGAGACGATGATAACCCACAAGTATAGGGGATCGCAACAGTTTTTGAGGGTAGAGTATTCAACCCAAATTTATTGATTCGACACAAGGGGAGGCAAAGAATATTCTCAAGTATTAGCAGCTGAGTTGTCAATTCAACCACACCTGGAAACTTAATATCTGCAGCAAAGTGTTTAATAGCAAAGTAATATGATAGTAGTGGTAACGATAGCAAAAGTAACAGTAGCAAAAGTAATATTTTTGGTGTTTTGTAGTGATGATAACAATAGCAATGGAAAAGTAAATAAGCAAAGAAAAATATATGGAAAGCTCGTAGGCAATGGGTCGGTGATGGAGAATTATGCCGGATGCGATCGATCATGTAACAGTCATAACCTAGGGTGACACAGAACTAGCTCCAATTCATCAATGTAATGTAGGCATGTATTCCGAATATAGTCATACGTGCTTATGGAAAAGAACTTGCATGCCATCTTTTGTCCTACCCTCCTGTGGCAGCGGGGTCCTAGCGGAAACTAAGGGATATTAAGGCCTCCTTTTAATAGAGTACCGGAACAAAGCATTAACACATAGTGAGTACATGAACTCCTCAAACTACGGTCATCACCGGGAGTGGTCCCGACTATTGCCACTTCGGGGTTGCCGGATCATAACACATAGTAGGTGACTATAGACTTGCAAGATAGGATCAAGAACTCTCATATATTGATGAAAACATAATACGTTCAGATCTGAAATCATGGCACTCGGGCCCTAGTGACAAGCATTAACCATAGCAAAGCCATAGCAACATCAATCTCCGAACATAATGGATACTAGGGATCAAACCCTAACAAAACTAACTCGATTACATGATAAATCTCACCCAACCCATCACCGTCCAGCAAGCCTACAATGGAATTAATCACGCACGGCAGTGAGCATCATGAAATTGGTGATGGAGGATGGTTGATGATGACGATGGCGACGGATTCCCCTCTCCGGAGCCCCGAACGGACTCCAGATCAGCCCTCCCGAGAGAGTTTAGGGCTTGGCGGCGGCTCGGTATCGTAAAACATGATGAATCCTTCTCCCTGGTTTTTTTCTCCTCAAAAGTGAATATATGGAGTCAGGGTTGAGGTCGGTGGAGCGTCAGGGGGCCCACGAGGCAGGGGAGCGCGCCCAGGGGGGTAGGGCACGCCCCCACCCTCGTGGACAGGTGGAGGCCCCCCTGACGTGGATCTTCCTTCCAGTATTTTTTATATATTCCAAAAAAATTCTCCGTTGATTTTCAGGTCATTCCGAGAACTTTTATTTCTGCACAAAAATAACACCATGGCAATTCTGCTGAAAACAGCGTCAGTCCGGGTTAGTTCCATTCAAATCATACAAGTTCGAGTCCAAAACAAGGGCAAAAGTGTTTGGAAAAGTAGATACGACGGAGACGTATCAACTACCCCAAGCTTAAACCTTTGCTTGTCCTCAAGCAATTCAGTTGATAAACTAAAAGTGATAAAGAAAAACTTTTACAAACACTGTTTGCTCTTGTTGTTGTAAATATGTAAAGCCAACATTCAGGTTTTCAACAAAGATTATGAACTAACCATATTCAAAATAACATTTAGGTCTCATGTTTACTCATATCAATGGCATAATCAACTAGCGAGCAATAATAATAAATCTCGGATGACAACACTTTCTCAAAACAATCATGATATGATATAACAAGATGGTATCTCGCTAGCCCTTTCTGAGACCGCAAAACATAAATGCAGAGCACCTTTAAAGATCAAGGACTGACTAGACATTGTAATTCATGGTAAAAGAGATCCAGTCAAGTCATACTCAATGTAAACTAACAGTAATGAATGCAAATGACAGCGGTGCTCTCCAAATGGTGCTTTTTAATAAGAGGATGATGACTCAACATAAAAGTAAATAGATAGGCCCTTCACGGAGGGAAGCATGGATTTGTAGAGGTGCCAGAGCTCGGTTTTGAAATAGATATGAATAATATTTTGAGCGGTATGCTTTCATTGTCAACATAACAACCAAGAGATGGTGATATCTTCCATGCTACACACATTATGGGCGGTTCCCAAACAGAACGGTAAAGTTTATACTCCCCCTCCACCAACAAGCATCAATCCATGGCTTGCTCGAAACACCGAGTGCCTCAACTAACAACAGTCCCGAGGGAGTTTTGTTTGCAATTATTTTGATTTGATTTGCGTAAAGCATGGGACTGGGCATCCCGGTGACCAGCCATTTTCTCGTGAGTGAGGAGCGGAGTCCACTCCTGTTGAGAATAACCCGCCTAACATGGAAGATACGGACAGCCCTAGTTGATACATGAGCTATTCGAGCATACAAAACAGAATGTTTATTTGAAGGTTTAGAGTTTGGCACATACAAATTTACTTGGAACGGCAGGTAGATACCGTATATAGGTAGGTATGGTGGACTCATATGGAATAACTTTGGGGTTTATGGAATTGGATGCACAAGCAGTATTCCCGCTTAGTACAGGTGAAGGCTAGCAAAAGACTGGGAAGCGACCAGCTAGAGAGCGACAATAGTAATGAACATGCATTAAAATTAATCAACACCGAATGCAAGCATGAGTAGGATATAATGCACCATGAACATAAATATCGTAGAGGCTATGTTGATTTTGTTTCAACTACATGCGTGAACATGTGCCAAGTCAAGCCACTCGAATCGTTCAAACAAGGATACCACCCTATCATACCACATCACAACCATTTTAATAGCATGTAGCTCCTAGCTAATTAAGCATGGCATAAGCAACTATAATCTCTAATTGTCATTGCAAACATGTTTATTCATAATAGGCTGAATCAGGAACGATGAACTAATCATATTTACAAAAACAAGAGAGGTCGAGTTCATACCAGCTTTTCTCATCTCAATAAGTTCATCATATAATCATCATTATTGCCTTTCACTTGCACGGCCGAATAGTGTGGATAATAATAATAGTTCACGTGCATTGGACTAAGCTGGAATCTGCAAGCATTCAATTCAAGAGAGAAGACAAGGTAATGTGGGCTCTTTTGTCAGATCAACAATAATGCATATAAGAGCCACTTTAACATTTTAATTATGGTCTTCTCCTCTTGGCCCCCAAAGAACACGAAAAGAAATAAAACTATTTACACGGGAAAGCTCCCAACAAGCAAAAGAAGAACGAGAAATATTTTTGGGTTTTCTTTTAATTACTACTAGAAGCATGGAAATTAAACTAATTAAAAGCTACAACTAATTTTTTTTGTTTTTCTTAAGGTTTATTAAATACACAAGAAGAAAGCATAAAAAGGAAAATAAACTAGCATGGATGATACAATGAAAAAGTATGAGCACCGACAACTAGCAATGAGTGTGTGAACATGAATGTAATGTTGGTGAGAAATACGTACTCCCCCAAGCTTAGGCTTTTGGCCTAAGTTGGTCTATGGCCACGGCTGGCCTGTCGGATATCCAAAGTTGTAGATGGGGTCGTACTGAGATGCAGCAGCTATTGCCTCATGAGCTGCCGCTTGGAGACGGGTCGTCTCCGTCCTCCTCTTATACTCGCCCGCCTCCTCCCTGGTTATAACATATCTCCCTTTTGCCTGAGAGTCAAAGAAAGCATGAGCAGGGAGAGCGACGTGATAGGTGTGTCGCCTGTTAAAGATTAGTCGGTACTGGAGGAACTGATCGTTCCTATCAACAAACTGATGACGAACCATGGCCTCATAATCTAAATAAACAAGAGGCAACTCAATATCATACCCACGTATGGGTATGTCAAGAAAATTAGCTAGACGGGTTGCATAAATTCCATTGAAGAAATCTCCATTAAATCTATTATTATGCAACCTACATGCAACAATGGCTCCCAAATTATAATGTCTATCTCCTAATACAACACTCTTGAGAACACTGAGGTCAGGGACACACATGTGACATGCTTCATCCTTACCATTTATGCACCTACCTACAAAGAGAGCAAAATAATGTATAGCAGGACAATGAATGCTCCCTATGGTAGCTTGCGTTATATCTCTAGATTCCCCCACAATTATACTTGCAAGAAAATCTCTAAATTCAGATTTGCGAGGTTCATTAGGACTACCCCATCGTGGAAATTTGCAAGCAGTGTTAAAATCCTCTAAGTCCATAGTATAAGAATTTTCATAAAGATCAAACAGGACAGTTTGAGAATTGCGTGATGATGAAAATTCAAACCTTCTCACAAAGGAATTAGTGAGATAGTGGTATTGGCGGCACTTATCTGCCTCGAAGCTCTCAAGATCAGCATTACGCACATATGCATTAAATTCTTCCTTGATTCCTGCTCGATCCATAAAGTCCTCTGAAGGCCATTCACAAGCCCGCACTTGAGCTTCCCTCGGTGGTTCATCGTCGGCATCGCGTATTGCGAGCCTGGGTCCTTGCTTCCTTGAAGGACCACCTTGGTACATTTTCCTAAACATATTTCTTCCTCTGAAAATTTTCTGAAATTTTAGTAACTTCAAAATAAAAGTGAACCAAACTCAACAAAATTGACAGCAACTACTCCTACAAGTGCCTAGAGGCAATATCATGCATCAAAACTACTTTTGACCATATAAATTTGACATGCAAGCTCAAGAACAGGGTCACCTAAGCAGCAAAAATATGCAATGAATAACGCACTAGAACAAAAACTAATTAGACCATTGGAGGAGTCACATACCAAGGAACAATCCCCCAAAGCAGTTTTGTGAGAGGTGCTTTGAGCAAGGAGATCAAAAATGGCAGCAAAATGAGCTTGGACTTGGGTTTGAGCTAGTTAGTGATGTTTGTGGGAGGAAGAAGGAGTGTGTGGTAGCTGGAATAAGTGGAGGGGAGCCACCATGGGCCCACGAGGTAGGGGGCGTGCCCAGGGGGGTAGGGCGCACCCTGGACCCTCACGGCCAGGTGCTTGCTCCCCCTGTTGTGTTCTCAGTGCCAGATATTCTCAAATATTCTAGAAAAAATCATATTTAATTTTCAGGGCATTTGGAGAACTTTTATTTTTGGGGTATTTTTTTATTGCATTGATAATTTAGAAAACAGACAGAATTACTATTTTTGCTTTATTTAATATAAATAACAGAAAGTAAAAAGAGGGTACAGAGAGTTGTGTTTTCTAAATTCATCCATCTCATGTTCATCAAAAGGAATCCACTAACAAGGTTTATCAGGTCTTGTTAACAAACTCATTCAGAATAACATGGAACTGGAGAATTTTCGAATAACACTAGGTTACCTCAACAGGGATATGCACATCCCCAACAATAAGAATATCATATTTCTTCTTGACAGTAGGAAGAGGAAATTCAAAACCTCCAAAAATAATCGATGGAATTTTTCCAATAGAGTTTATACTATGAACTTGAGGTTGTTTCCTCGGAAAGTGTGTCGTATGCTCATTGCCATTAACATGAAAAGTGACATTGCCTTTGGTGCAATCAATAACAGCCCCTGTAGTATTCAAAAAGGGTCTTCCAAGAATAATAGACATACTATCGTCCTCGGGAATATCAAGAATAACAAAGTCCGTTAAAATAGTAATGTTTGCAACCACAACAGGCACATCCTCACAAATACCGACATGTATAGCAGTTGATTTATCATCCATTTGCAAAGATATTTCAGTAGGTGTCAACTTATTCAAATCAAGTCTACGATATAAAGAGAGAGGCATAACACTAACACCGGCTCCGAGATCACATAAAACAGTTTTAACATAGTTTATTTTAATGGAGCATGGTACAGTTGGTACTCCTGGATCTCCTAGTTTCTTAGGTATTCCACACTTAAAAGTATAATTAGCAAGCATGGTGGAAATTTCAGCTTCCGGTATCTTTCTTTTATTAGTAACAACATCTTTCATATATTTAGCATAAGGATTCATTTTAAGCATATCAGTCAAACGCGCACACAAAAAGATGTTGGAAATATGCCCTAGAGGCAATAATAAATTGGTTATTATTATATTTCCTTGTTCATGATAATCGTTTATTATCCATGCTATAATTGTATTGATAGGAAACTCAGATACATGTGTGGATACATAGACAACACCATGTCCCTAGTAAGCCTCTAGTTGACTAGCTCGTTGATCAATAGATGGTTACGGTTTCCTGACCATGGACATTGGATGTCGTTGATAACGGGATCACATCATTAGGAGAATGATGTGATGGACAAGACCCAATCCTAAGCATAGCACTAGATCGTGTAGTTCGTATGCTAAAGCTTTTCTAATGTCAAGTATCATTTCCTTAGACCATGAGATTGTACAGCTCCCGGATACCGTAGGAGTGCTTTGGGTGTGCCAAACGTCAAAATGTAACTGGGTGGCTATAAAGGTACATTACAGGTATCTCCGAAAGTATTTGTTGGGTTGGCACGAATCGAGACTGGGATTTGTCACTCTGTGTGACGGAGAGGTATCTCTGGGCCCACTCGGTAGGACATCATCATAATGTGCACAATGTGATCAAGGAGTTGATCACGGGATGATGTGTTACGGAACGAGTAAAGAGACTTGCCGGTAACGAGATTGAACAAGGTATCGGGATACCGACGATCGAATCTCGGGCAAGTATCGTACCGATGGACAAAGGGAATTGTATACGGGATTGATTAAGTCCTTGACATCATGGTTCATCCGATGATATCATCATGGAACATGTGGGAGCCAACATGGGTATCCAGATCCCGCTGTTGGTTATTGACCGGAGAACGTCTCGGTCATGTCTGCATGTCTCCCGAACCCGTAGGGTCTACACACTTAAGGTTCGATGACGCTAGGGTTATAAAGGAAGTTTGTATGTGGTTACCGAATGTTGTTCGGAGTCCCGGATGAGATCCCGGACGTCACGAGGAGTTCCGGAATGGTCCGGAGGTAAAGATTTATATATAGGAAGTCCTGTTTCGGCCATCGGGACAAGTTTCGGGGTCATCGGTATTGTACCGGGACCACCGGAAGGGTCTCGGGGGCCCACCGGGTGGGGCCACCTGCCCCGGGGGGCACATGGGCTGTAGGTGGTGCGCCTTGGCCTACATGGGCCAAGGGCACCAGCCCCAAGAGGCCCATGCGCCTGGGGAAACCCTAAAAGGAAGAGTCCCAGAAGGGGAAGGCACCTCCTAGGTGCCTTGGGGGGGGGAAGGACTCCTCCCCTGGCCGCCGCCCCCTAGGAGATTGGATCTCCTAGGGCTGGCGCACCCCCCCCCCTTTGGGATCCCTATATATAGTGGGGAGGGAGGGCCTCTCAAGACACACCTTTTGCCTTTGGTGCAGCCCTCTCCCCTCTCCCAAGTTCTTCTCCTCTCCCGTGGTGCTTAGGCGAGGCCCTGCAGGATTGCCACGCTCCTCCACCACCACCATGCCGTTGTGCTGCTGCTGGATGGAGTCTTCCTCAACCTCTCCCTCTCTCCTTGCTGGATCAAGGCATGGGAGACGTCACCGGGCTGTACGTGTGTTGAACGCGGAGGTGCCGTCCGTTCGGCACTAGGATCATCGGTGATTGGAATCACGACGAGTACGACTCCATCAACCCCGTTCACTTGAATGCTTCCTCTTAGCGATCTACAAGGGTATGTAGATGCACTCTCCTTCCCCTCGTTGCTGGTTTCTCCATAGATAGATCTTGGTGACACGTAGGAAAATTTTGAATTTCTGCTACGTTAACCAACAGTGGCATCATAAGCTAGGTCTATTGCGTAGATTCTATGCATGAGTAGAACACAAAGTAGTTGTGGGCGTTGATTTTGTTCAATATGCTTGCCGTTACTAGTCTTATCTTGATTCGGCGGCATCGTGGGATGAAGCGGCCCGGACCAACCTTACACGTACTCTTACATGAGACCGGTTCCACCGACAAACATGCACTAGTTGCATAAGGTGGCTGGCGGGTGTCTGTCTCTCCCACTTTAGTCGGATCGGATTCGATGAAAAGGGTCCTTATGAAGGGTAAATAGCAATTGGCATATCACGTTGTGGTTTTGCGTAGGTAAGAAACGTTCTTGCTAGAAACCCAGAGCAGCCACGTAAAACATGCAAACAACAATTAGAGGACGTCTAACTTGTTTTTGCAGGGTATGCTATGTGATGTGATATGGCCAAAAGGATGTGATGTATGAGATTGATCATGTTCTTGTAATAGGAATCACGACTTGCATGTCGATGAGTATGACAACCGACAGGAGCCATAGGAGTTGTCTTAATTTATTTATGACCTGCGTGTCAACATAAACGTCATGTAATTACTTTGCTTTATTGCTAAAGCGTTAGCCATAGTAGTAGAAGTAATAGATGACGAGACAACTTCAAGAAGACACGATGATGGAGATCATGGTGTCATGCCGGTGACGATGATGATCATGGAGCCCCGAAGATGGAGATCAAGAGGAGCAAAGTGATGATGACCATATCATGTCACTATTTGATTGCATGTGATGTTTATCATGTTTATACATCTTATTTGCTTAGAACGACGGTAGTAAATAAGATGATCCCTTACAACAATTTCAAGAAGTGTTCTCCCCTAACTGTGCACCGTTGCGACAGTTCGTGTTTCGAACCACCACGTGATGATCGGGTGTTAGATTCTAACGTTCACATACAACGGGTGTAAGACAGATTTACACACGCGAAACACTTAGGGTTAACTTGACGAGCCTAGCATGTACAGACATGGCCTCGGAACACAGAAGACCGAAAGGTCGAGCATGAGTCGTATAGAAGATACGATCAACATGAAGATGTTCACCGACGTTGACTAGTCCGTCTCACGTGATGATCGGACACGGCCTAGTTAACTTGGATCATGTAATCACTTAGATGACTAGAGGGATGTCTATCTGAGTGGGAGTTCATAAGATGAACTTAATTATCTTGAACATAGTCAAAAAGGACTTTGCAAAGTATGTCGTAGCTCGCGTTTCAGTTCTACTGTTTAGATATGTTCCTAGAGAAAAATTAGTTGAAAGTTGATAGTAGAAAATTATGCGGACTAGGTCCGTAAACTGAGGATTGTCCTCATTGCTTCTTAGAAGGCTTATGTCCTTAATGCACCGCTCGTGTGCTGAACCTCGAACGTTGTCTGTGGATGTTGCGAACATCTGACATACACGTTTTGATAACTACATGATAGTTCAGTTAAACGGTTTAGAGTTGAGGCACCAAAGACGTTTTTGAAACGTCATGAAACATATGAGATGTTTTGAGGGCTGAAATTGGGATTTCAAGCTCGTGCCCACGTCAAGAGGTATAAGACCTCCGACGATTTTCTTAGCCTGCAAACTAAGGGAGAAAAACTCAATTGTTGAGCTTGTGCTCAGATTGTCTGAGTACAACAATCATTTGAATCAAGTGGGAGTTAATCTTCCAGATAAGATGGTGATGTTTCTCCAAAGTCATTACCACCAAGCTGCTAGAGCTTCGTGATGAACTATAATATATCAGGGACATATATGATGATCCTTGAGATATTCGCGATGTTTGACACCACAAAGTAGAAATCAAGAAGGAGCATCAATTGTTGATGGTTGGTGAAACCACTAGTTTCAAGAAGGGCAAGGGCAAGAAGGGATACTTCATGAAACGGCAATTCAGCTGCTGCTCTAGTGAAGAAACCCAAGGTTTAACCCAAACCCGAGACTAAGTGCTTCTGTAATAAGGGGAACAGCCACTGGAGCGGAATTACCCTAGATACTTGGTAGATTAGAAGGCTGGCAAGGTCGATAGAAGTATATTAGATATACATTGTGTTGATGTGTACTTTACTGGTACTCCTAGTAGCACCAGGGTATTAGATACCGGTTCGGTTGCTAAGTGTTAGTAACTCGAAATAAAAGCTACGGAATAAACGGAGACTAGCTAAAGGTGAGCTGACGACATGTGTTGGAAGTGTTTCCAATGTTGATATAATCAAGCATCGTACGCTCCCTCTACCATCGAGATTGGTGTTTGCGTTGAGCATAGACATGATTGAATTATGTCTATTGCAATACGGTTATTCATTTAAGGAGAATAATAGTTACTCTGTTTATTTGAATAATACCTTCAATGGTCTTACACCTAAAATGAATGGTTTATTGAATCTCGATCGTAGTGATACACATGTTCATGCCAAAAGATAGTAATGATAGTACCACCTACTTGTGGCACTGCCACGTAAGTCATATCGGTATAAAACGCATGAAGAAGCTCCATGTTGATGGATCTTTGGACTCACTCATGTTTGAAAGGATTGAGACATGCGAACCATGTTTGTTGGTAGATATGCTTGAAGAAACTCTATACAGATGGACCGTTTGGACTCACTTGATTTTGAATCACTTGAGACATGCAAATCATACCACTTGGGCAAGATGATTGAACGCCTCGGTTTCAGTAAAATGGAACTAGAAAGCAACTTGCTGGAAGTAATACATTTTGATGTGTGCAGTCCAATGAGTGCTGAGGCGTGTAGTGGATATCGTTATGTTTTTACTTCACAGATGATTTGAGTAGATGTTGAGAATATTTACTTGATGAATCACGAGTCTAAATTATTGAAAGGTTCAAGTAATTTCAGGGTGAAGTTGAAAGATCGTCGTGACAAGAGGATAAAAGATCTATGATATGATCATAGAGATGAATATCTGAATTACGAGTTTGGCATAGAATTTAGACATTGTGCAAATTGTTTCACAACTGATACAGCCTGGAACACCATAGTGTGATGGTGTGTCCGAACATCATAACTGCACCCTATTGGATATGATGCATACCATGATGTCTCTTATCGAATTACCACGATAGTTTATGGGTTAGGCATTAGAGACAACCACATTCACTTAAAAAGGGGCACCATGTAATTCCGATGAGGTGACACCGTATGAACTATGGTTTATAGAAACCTAAGCTGTCATTTCTTAAAAGTTTGGGGCTGCGATGCTTATGTGAAAAAGTTTCAGGCTGATAAGCTCGAACCCAAAGCGGATAAATGCATCTTCATAGGACACCCAAAACAGTTGGGTATACCTCCTGTCTCAGATCCGAAAGCAATAAGGGATTGTTTCTAGAATCGGGTCCTTTTTCGAGGAAAAGTTTCTCTTGAAAGAATTGAGTGGGAGGATGGTGGAGACTTGATGAGGTTATTGAATCATCTCTTCAACTAGTGTGTGGTAGGGCACAGGAAGTTGTTCCTGTGGCACCTACACCAATTGAAGTGGAAGCTTATGATATTGATCACGAGACTTCGGATCAAGTCACTCCCAAACCTCGTGGGATGACAAGGATGCGTACTACTTCAGAGTGGTATGTAATCCTGTCTTGGAAGTCATGTTGCTAGACAACAATGAACCTACGAGCTATGGAGAAGCGGTGGTGGGCCTGGATTCCGATAAATGGCTCGAGGCCATAAAAATCCGAGAGAGGATCCATGTATGAAAACAAAGTGTAGACTTTGGCAGAACGGCTCGATGGTCGTAAGGCTATTGAGTACAGATGGATTTTAAAAGGAAGACGGACAATGATGGTAAGTATCACCATTAAGAAAGCTCGACTTGTCGTTAAGATGTTTTCCGACAAGTTCAAGGAGTTGACTACGATGAGACTTTCTCACACGTAGCGATGCTAAAAGTCTGTTGGAATTATATTAGCGATTACTGCATTATTTCTGAAATCTTGCAGATAGGATGTCAAAACATTGTTTCCTCGACGTTTTTCTTGAGGAAAGGTTGTATGTGATACAACCAGAAGGTTTTGTCAATCCTGAAAGGTGCTAATAAGTATGCAAAGCTCCAGCAATCCTTCTAAGGACTGGAGTAAGCATCTCGGAGTTGGAATGTATGCTTTGATGATGATCAAAGAATTTTTGGGTTTGTACAAAGTTTATGAGAAACTTGTATTTCCAAAGAAGTGAGTGGGAGCACTATAGAATTTCTGATGAATATATGTTATTGACATATTGTTAATCAGAAATGACGTAGAATTTCTGGAAAGCATATAGGATTATTTGGAAAGTGTTTTTCAATGGAAAGCCTGGATTAAGCTACTTGAACATTGAGCATCAAGATCTATAAGGATAGATCAAAACGCTTAATGGAACTTTCAAATGAGCACATACCTTGACATGATCTTGAAGGTGTTCAAAATGGATCAGTCAAAGAAGGAGTTCTTGCCTGAGTTGTAAGGTATGAAGTTAAGACTTAAAGCTCGACCATGGCAGAATAGAGAGAAAGGACGAAAGTCGTCCCTTATGCTTAAGACATAGGCTCTACAGTATGCTATGCTGTGTACCGCACCTGAAGTGTGCCTTGCCATGAGTCAGTCAAGGGGTACAAGAGTGATCCAAGAATGGATCACAGGACAGCGGTCAAAGTTATCCTTAGTAACTAGTGGACTAAGGAATTTTTCTCGATTATGGAGGTGGTAAAAGAGTTCGACGTAAAGAGTTATGTCGATGCAAGCTTAACACCTATCCGGATAGCTCTGAGTAGAGATACCGTATACGTATAATGGAGCAACAATTTAGAATAGCTCCAAGTAGAACAGTTATTTGGAATAGCTCCAAATAGAACGTGGTAGCTGCATCTAGGAGATGACATAGAGATTTGTAAAGCACACACGGATCTGAAAGGTTCAGACCCGTTGACTAAAACCTCTCTCACAAGCAACATGATCAAACCTAGAACTCATTGAGTATTAATCACATAGTGATGTGAACTAGACTACTGACTCTAGTAAACTCTTGGGTGTTAGTCACATGGCGATGTGACCTGTGAGTGTTAATCACATGGCGATGTGAACTAGATTATTGACTCTAGTGCAAGTGGGATACTGTTGGAAATATGCCCTAGAGGCAATAATAAATTGGTTATTATTATATTTCCTTGTTCATGATAATCGTTTATTATCCATGCTATAATTGTATTGATAGGAAACTCAGATACATGTGTGGATACATAGACAACACCATGTCCCTAGTAAGCCTCTAGTTGACTAGCTCGTTGATCAATAGATGGTTACAGTTTCCTGACCATGGACATTGGATGTCGTTGATAACGGGATCACATCATTAGGAGAATGATGTGATGGACAAGACCCAATCCTAAGCATAGCACTAGATCGTGTAGTTCGTATGCTAAAGCTTTTCTAATGTCAAGTATCATTTCCTTAGACCATGAGATTGTAAAGCTCCCGGATACCGTAGGAGTGCTTTGGGTGTGCCAAACGTCACAACGTAACTGGGTGGCTATAAAGGTACATTACAGGTGTCTCCGAAAGTATCTGTTGGGTTGGCACGAATCGAGACTTGGATTTGTCACTCTGTGTGACGGAGAGGTATCTCTGGGCCCACTCGGTAGGACATCATCATAATGTGCACAATGTGATCAAGGAGTTGATCACGGGATGATGTGTTACGGAACGAGTAAAGAGACTTGCCGGTAACGAGATTGAACAAGGTATCGGGATACCGACGATCGAATCTCGGGCAAGTATCGTACCGATGGACAAAGGGAATTGTATACGGGATTGATTAAGTCCTTGACATCGTGGTTCATCCGATGAGATCATCGTGGAACATGTGGGAGCCAACATGGGTATCCAGATCCCGCTGTTGGTTATTGACCGGAGAACGTCTCGGTCATGTCTGCATGTCTCCCGAACCCGTAGGGTCTACACACTTAAGGTTCGATGACGCTAGGGTTATAAAGGAAGTTTGTATGTGGTTACCAAATGTTGTTTGGAGTCCCGGATGAGATCCCGGATGTCACGAGGAGTTCCGGAATGGTCCGGAGGTAAAGATTTATATATAGGAAGTCCTGTTTCGGCCATCGGGACAAGTTTCGGGGTCATCGGTATTGTACCGGGACCACCGGAAGGGTCTCGGGGGCCCACCGGGTGGGGCCACCTGCCCCGGGGGGGCACATGGGCTGTAGGGGGTGCGCCTTGTCCTACATGGGCCAAGGGCACCAGCCCCAAGAGGCCCATGCGCCTGGGGAAACCCTAAAAGGAAGAGTCCCAGAAGGGGAAGGCACCTCCTAGGTGCCTTGGGGGGGAAGGACTCCTCCCCTGGCCGCCGCCCCCTAGGAGATTGGATCTCCTAGGGCTGGCGCACCCCCCCTTTGGGATCCCTATATATAGTGGGGAGGGAGGGCCTCTCAAGACACACCTTTTGCCTTTGGTGCAGCCCTCTCCCCTCTCCCAAGTTCTTCTCCTCTCCCGTGGTGCTTAGGCGAAGCCCTGTAGGATTGCCATGCTCCTCCACCACCACCATGCCATTGTGCTGCTGCTGGATGGAGTCTTCCTCAACCTCTCCCTCTCTCCTTGCTGGATCAAGGCATGGGAGACGTCACCGGGCTGTACGTGTGTTGAACGCGGAGGTGCCGTCCGTTCGGCACTAGGATCATCGGTGATTGGAATCACGACGAGTACGACTCCATCAACCCCGTTCACTTGAACGCTTCCGCTTAGCGATCTACAAGGGTATGTAGATGCACTCTCCTTCCCCTCGTTGCTGGTTTCTCCATAGATAGATCTTGGTGACACGTAGGAAAATTTTGAATTTCTGCTACGTTCCCCAACAAAAGATAGGTCTAATCATTTCAGCAAAGCGCTCAAAATCCTCATCATCCTTTTTCTTGGATGGTTTAGGAGGAAAAGGCATGGGTTTCTGAACCCATGGTTCTCATTCTTTACCGTGCTTCCTAGCAACAAAGTCTCTCTTATCATAACGTTGATTCTTTGATTGTGGGTTATCAAGATCAACATCATGTTCAATCTCTACATCATTATCATTGCTAGGTTGAGCATCAACATGAACATCATCATTAACATTATCACTAGGTTCGTGTTCATTACCAGATTGTGTTTCAGCATCAGAAATAGAAATATCATTAGGATTCTCAGGTGCGTCAATAATAGGTTCACTAGAAGCATGCAAAGTCCTATCATTTTTCTTTTTCTTCCTCTTAGAAGGACTAGGTGCATCAACATTATTTCTCTGGGAATCTTGCTCAATTCTCTTAGGATGGCTGTCGGTGTCAAAACCGGCGGATCTCGGGTAGGGGGTCCCGAATTGTGCGTCTAGGCTGGATTGTAACAGGAGGCAAGGGACACGAAGTTTTACCCAGGTTTGGGCCCTCTTGATGGAGGTAAAACCCTACGTCCTGCTTGATTAATATTGATGATATGGGTAGTACAAGAGTAGATCAACCACGAGATCGGAGAGGCTAAACCCTAGAAGCTAGCCTATGGTATGATTGCTGTTCTATATGTTGTCCTACGGACTAAAACCCTCCGGTTTATATAGACACCGGAGAGGGTTAGGGTTACACAAAGTCGGTTACAATGGTAGGAGATCCACATATCCGTATCGCCAAGCTTGCCTTCCACGCCAAGGAAAGTCCCTCCCGGACACGGGACGCAGTCTTCAATCTTGTATCTTCATAGTCCGGGGGTCCGGCTGAAGGTATAGTCCGGCCATCCAGACACCCCCTAATCCAGGACTCCCTCAATGGCCCTCGGGATACAAAGGTTCCTGAGTCATTTTACCACCTCTAGTCATAACTCTAACAACATTATCATTCTTCTTACTATTTAATTCATTGAGAAAATCATTCTGAGCTTTAAGTACTTGTTCTACTTGAGTGGTAACCATAGAAGCATGTTTACTAATAAGTTTAAGTTCACCTTTAACATTAGCCATATAATCACCCAAGTGTTCAAGCATATCATCATTGCATTTTAATTCTCTACCAAAATAAGCATTGAAGTTTTCTTGTTTAACCATAAACTCATCAAACTCATCCAAGCATGGGCTAGCAAACTTAGTAATTGGGATTTCAGCTTTATCATATATATAGAGAGAATTTACCTTCACTACCTGTGCCAGGTTATCAAGACCATGTGTTTCTTCAATAGGTAATGAATTAAGACCATGTATTTCTTCAACAGGCGGTAAATTAAGACCATGTATTTCTTCAATAGGAGGTAAATTCTTAACATCTTCAGCTTTAATACCTTTTTCCTTCATAGATTTCGTTGCCTCTTGCATATCTTCAGGACTGAGAAATAGAATACCCCTTTTCTTCGGAGTTGGCTTAGGAGTTGGTTCAGGAATTGGATCAGGAAGTGTCCAATTATTTTCATTAGTCAACATATTATTCAATAAAATTTCAGCTTCATCTGGTGTTCTTTCCCTGAAAACACAACCAGCACAACTATCCAGGTGGTCTCTGGAAGCATCGGTTAGTCCATTATAAAAGATATCAAGTATTTCATTTTTCGTGAGAGGATGATCAGGCAAAGCATTAAGTAATTGGAGAAGCCTCCCCAAGCTTGTGGGAGACTCTCTTCTTCAATTTACACAAAATTATATATTTCCCTTAAAGCAGCTTGTTTCTTATGAGCGGGGAAATATTTAGCAGAGAAGTAATAAATCATATCCTGGGGACTATGCACACAACCAGGATCAAGAGAATTAAACCATATCTTAGCATCACCCTTTAATGAGAACGGAAATAATTTAAGGATATAATAATAGCGAGTTTTCTCATCATTAGTGAACAGGGTAGCTATATCATTTAATTTAGTAAGATGTGCCACAACAGTTTCATATTCATAACCATAGAAAGGATCAGATTCAACTAAAGTAATTATCTCAGGATCAACAGAGAAACCATAATCCTTATCAGTAACAAAGATAGGTGAAGTAGCATAAGCAGGATCATATTTCATTCTAGCATTCAGAGTTTTTTTGTTTCAGCTTAGCTAATAATTTCTTAAGATCACTCCTATCATTGCAAGCAAGAAAATCTCTAGTAGTTTCTTCATCCACAACATAGCCCTCAGGCACAACAGGCAATTCATATCTAGGGGGAGAATCTTCATCATCACTTTCATCAATATTATCAGTTTCAATAATTCCATTCTCTCTAGCCCTAGCAAGTTGTTCGTCAAGAAATTCACCAAGTGGCACAATAGTATCAAGCATAGAAGTAGTTTTATCATAAGTATCATGCATAGTAGAAGTGGCATCATCAATAACATGTGACATATCAGAATGAATAGTAGGTGTAGGTGTCGCAAGCTTACTCAAAATAGAAGGTGAATCAACTGTAGAGCTAGATGGCAGTTCCTTACCTCCCCTTGTAGTTGAGGGATAAATCTTGGTTCTTGGATCTTGCAAGTTCTTCATAATGATAAGCAGATATAAATCCCAAGTGACTCAAAGAATAGAGCTATGCTCCCCGGCAACGGCGCCAGAAAATAGTCTTGATAACCCACAAGTATAGGGGATCGCAACAGTTTTCGAGGGTAGAGTATTCAACCCAAATTTATTGATTCGACACAAGGGGAGCCAAAGAATATTCTCAAGTATTAGCAGCTGACTTGTCAATTCAACCACACATGGAAACTTAATATCTGCAGCAAAGTGTTTAATAGCAAAGTAATATGATAGTAGTGGTAACGATAGCAAAAGTAATGGTAGCAAAAGTAATATTTCTGGTGTTTTGTAGTGATGATAACAATAGCAATGGAAAAGTAAATAAACAAAGAACAATATACGAAAAGCTCGTAGGCAATGGATCGGTGATGGAGAATATGCCGGATGCAATCGGTCATGTAACAGTCATAACCTAGGGTGACACAGAACTAGCTCCAATTCATCAATGTAATGTAGGCATGTATTCCGAATATAGTCATACGTGCTTGTGGAAAAGAACTTGCATGCCATCTTTTGTCCTACCCTCCCGTGGCAGCGGGGTCCTAGTGGAAACTAAGGGATATTAAGGCCTCCTTTTAATAGAGTACCGGAACAATGCATTAACACATAGTGAATACATGAACTCCTCAAACTACGGTCATCACCGGGAGTGGTCCCGACTATTGTCACTTCGGGGTTGCTGGATCATAACACATAGTAGGTGACTATAGACTTGCAAGATAGGATCGAGAACTGTCATATATTGATGAAAACATAATAGGTTCAGATCTGAAATCATGGCACTCGGGCCCTAGTGACAAGCCTTAAGCATAGCAAAGTCATAGCAACATCAATCTCAGAACATGGTGGATACTAGGGATCAAACCCTAACAAAACTAACTCAATTACATGATAAATCTCATCCAACCCATCACCATCCAGCAAGCCTACGATGAAGTTACTCACGCACGGCAGTGAGCATCATGAAATTGGCGACGGATTCCCCTCTCCGGAGCCCCGAACGGACTCCTGATCAGCCCTCCCGAGAGAGTTCAGGGCTTGGCGGCGGCTCCACATCGTAAAACGTGATGAATCCTTCTCCCTGGTTTTTTTCTCCCCGAATGTGAATATATGGAGTCTGGGTTGACGTGGATCTTCCTTCCAGTATTTTTTATATATTCCATAATAATTCTCCGTTGATTTTCAGGTCATTCCGAGAACTTTTATTTCTGCACAAAAATAACACCATGGCAATTCTGCTAAAAACAGCGTCAGTCCGGGTTAGTTCCATTCAAATCATATAAGTTAGGGTCCAAAACAAGGCAAAAGTGTTTGGAAAAGTAGAACGACGGAGACGTATCAGACGACAACGATGATACGATGGAGATCAAGGTGTCAAGCCGGTGACGATGGAGATCATGACACTGCTTTGGAGATGGAAATCAGAGGCACAAGATGATGATGGCCATATCATGTCACACATTTTGATTGCATGCGATGTTTATTTTTTATGCATCTTATTTTGCTTAGTACGGCGGTAGCATTATAAGATGACCCCTCACTAAATTTCAAGGTATAAGTGTTCTCCCTAAGTATGCATCGTTGCTACAGTTCGTCGTGCCGAGACACCACGTGATGATCGGGTGTGATAAGCTCTACATTCACATACAACGGGTGCAAGCCAGTTTTGCACGTGCAGAATACTTGCGTTAAACTTGACGAGCCTAGCATATGCAGATATGGCCTCAGAACACTGAGACCGAAAGGTCGAACGTGAATCATATAGTAGATATGATCAACATAGTGTTGTTCACCATTGAAAACTACTCCTTCTCACGTGATGATCGGACATGGTTTAGTTGATATGGATCACGTGATCATTTAGATGAATAGAGGGTTGTCTATCTAAGTGGGAGTTCTTTAGTAATATGATCAATTGAACTTTAATTTATCATGAACTTAGTACCTGATGGTTTTTTGCATATCCATGTTGTTGTAGATCAATGGCCCGTGCTACCGTTCCCTTGAATTTTAATGTGTTCCTAGAGAAAGCTAAGTTTAAAGATGATGGTAGCAACTACATGGACCGGGTCCATAACTTGAGGATTATCCTCATTGCTGCACAGAAGAATTACATCCTGGAAGCACCTGTCGGCGTTCTAGGAACGGGGGTCCCCAGACTTGCCTGCCTGCGGCCCACGGCATGGCTTTGCTAGCAGGCATGTACGGCCCATCTTCACCAATGAGGAATCAAGACCCTCGCGAGGGGCCAAGCCTCGCGATGCAGATGACACAAGACCTCCTCAGGAGCGGCCTCGCCATGCTGGCTCGTGAGGGGCGGAGAGTTCAAGGTTGGGCAAACCTCGCGAGGTTCTCGTGACATGTGCCATGACGATCAAGACCAGGCGGGCGCTAGCTCGCGTAGCCTCCTTGTTTCCTCTTTGGTGCTAAAGGGGGCAAGCGCAGACGCAGAGTACCGAGGGATCAAGCAAAGGTTTCCATATTGGTGCAACGAGACCAAGACCAGAAGGACAGCAAGACGGAGGTCACCATGGAGCCCAGGACGGCGTCACCACCAGAACCTTTGGCAGGCGAATACCACCTTTTGTCAGGATAGCTTGTACTAGTTGTCCCCTTTCAAATTGGTCGTTGTTGGCTCCCTTCCTGCTCAATATTTGGGGAGAGGATCAGGGCCTCTATAAATAGGACTAGCCACCACTATAGGCAATGACGGATCAAAAAGATCATCCCCTACCACACAAGTGCACCAAGCACAAGAACACCTCAACCTCAGGAGGCTGTTCTTCCCCTTGTACTGTTTGTCCTCAGCCCAAGAGGCAATCCACCACCACACTGGAGTAGGGTATTACACCACAAGGTGGCCCGAACCAGTATGAATCTTGTGTCCTTTGTGTTGCGAGTTCGTCAAGTTAGTTCATGAGATCTAGGCTAAGTTAGGGCGCGGATCGATAGGGGGGGGGAGATCTTCGTGCGCACCCCAGTGTTCGAACCTTAAGGGTTTTACCGAAACCCGTGATCCGACATTTGGCGCGCCAGGTAGGGGTGCACCGGGGTCTTCCTTCCATCGGCTCGCCTTCCTAACCCCGTGTGGGGTGTACTGCTACACCTACATGCCATTCAGACTACGCAACATGGGCGCAACCTTCCAGCGACTCATGCACATCGCCTTAGGGCGGCAGCTCGGGAGAAATGCTGAAGCCTACGTCGATGACATCGTGGTGAAGTCTCGGGAGGTGGAGACCTTGATCCAAGACCTAGAGGAGACCTTTGAAAGCCTTCGCCAGGTGGACTTGTGGCTCAATCAGGAGAAATGCGTGTTTGGCGTCCCTTCCGGCAAGCTGCTGGGTTTCCTGGTGTCCCACAGGGGGATCGAGGCTAACCCAGAAAAGGTGAAGGCCATTGAAGACATGAGTCCACCACAGACCCTCAAGGAAATGCAGAAGTTGGCTGGTCGGGTGACTGCATTGGGGCGCTTCATCTCCAAGCTGGGAGAGCGTGCCCTACCCTTCTTTAAGCTGATGAAAAAGAAGGGCCCGTTCGAGTGGACCCCAGAGGCCGACCAAGCTTTCCAAGACCTCAAGAGATACCTGACCAGCCCTCTAGTGATGGTGGCGCCACGACCTCGCGAGCCACTAGTGCTCTACCTGGCTGCCACCCCATGCTCAGCCAACGCGGCCCTGGTAGCGGTTCGGGAAGAGCACCAAGCCAAGGGCACATCGCGCTGTGCCACACCTCCAACAGAGACGACGAAAGACCAGAAGGGTGCCGCAAGGGCCGCAGTAGCAGCGGCAGAGGATCAGGCTCGGCAGGACAACGCCCCCAAACCCGCGAAGACTTCGTCAAGCGACCAAGCATCGGGGGCTCTACCCCCTCAGGGGACTCCCCAGCTTCCAGAAGACGCAAACCTTGTCAGCACACCAACCCTCGTCGAACACCCGGTATACTTTGTCAGCACGGTGTTGAGGGACGCACGAGCGCGATAGCCCATGCCTCAGAAGCTCCTACTCGCACTCCTAGTGGCCTCGCGAAAGCTGCAGCACTACTTCTAGGGCCACCCCATCAAGGTCGTCTCAGCTTACCCATTGGAGAGAGTTCTCAGGAGCCCCAACTCTGCCAGAAGAGTCGCTGAATGGAACATCGAATTGCAAGCATTCCAGCTGGAGTTCAGTACCGCCAGGGTCATCAAGGGGGTCGCGCTCACTGATTTCATGGCAGAGTGGACAGATGCCCCAACGTTTGAAGAAGGTGAAGACTGGTCCCTCTCGCCGGGAAGCGAGGCGCCTGACGGCTGGGTCATGTATTTTGATGGTGCCTTCGCGCGTCAAGGCACGGGGGCTGGAGCAGTACTCATCTCGCCCACTCGGGACAAGCTCTACTACGTCGTGCAGCTCTGCTTCCAGCAGGGCGAGAAGGTCTCCAACAACATTGCATGATACGAGGGCCTCATAGCCAGCCTGAAGGCTGTAGTGGCACTGGGGGTGAAGCGTCTCACCATCAGGGGCGACTCACATCTCCTCGTCAACTTCTCCAACAAGGTATATGAGCCAAAGGATGAGCACATGGAAGCATACTCACGGAGGTGCGCAAGATGGAGAAGCAATTTCTAGGCCTGGAATTGCAGCATGTGCCCCGAGGCACCAACAAGGAAGCAGACGACATCGCCAGAAGAGCATCCAAGCGACAGCCCCAGGAGCCTGGCGTCTTCGAGGAGTGGCTCCTCAAGCCATTAGCAACGCCACCACTTTTGAGAGCAACTCAGCATCGGGAGGAACTCCCATAGCCGCCAGCCTCAGGAGCCCCAGCCTGCGGCCCAACCTCAGGAGCGTGCCTACTACTGGCACTCGAGCCCTAGGGGGATGCTGGACCAAGGAATTCAAGAAATACCTGATGCAAGGGGCGTTGCCAGAGAAGGAGGAGGACGCGGAACGTGTGGCCCGTCAGGCCACGGCATACTGCATCCAGGACGGTGAGTTATAAAGAAAGCGACCAAATGATGTTTCACTGCGTTGCATCTCCAGGGAACAGGGGAAAGAGCTGATAACTGACATACACGGCGGAGATTATGGGCACCACTCATCATCATGAACCCTCGTCGGCAAGGCATTCCGAAGTGGATTCTACTGGCCTACGGCGCTCAATGACGCGGCCGAGCTGGTGAAGTCCTGCGAGGCCTGGCAATTCCATGCCAAGCAGATCCATTAGCCAGCTCAGGGCCTCCAGGTCATCCCACTTTCATGGGCGTTCGCGGTCTGGGGGTTGGATATTCTGGGCCCGTTCCCTCGGGCGCCTGGGGGCTATCGATACCTCTACGTCGCCATCGACAAGTTCACTAAGTGGCCGGAGGTTGAAGCCGTCCGCGCCATCCCAGCTGGCTCTGCAGTCAAGTTCATCAAGGGCCTCGTGATCCGTTTTGGGGTCCCCAACCGCATCATCACCGATAACGGCTCGCAGTTCACTAGTAATCTCTTCAAGTCATATTGTGCTAACCTTGGAACGCAGATCTGCTACGCCTCAATAGCACACCCCAGGAGCAATGGCCAGGCCAAACGCGCCAACGCAGAGGTCCTGAAGGGCCTCAAGACCAGGACCTTCAAGAAAAAGCTCGAGGCCTATGGCAGGGGCTGGCACGACGAGCTCCAGTCTATGTTGTGGTCGATCTGCACCACCGCCACCAAGCCAACGGGCGAAACCCCGTTCTTCCTTGTCTATGGAGCAGAAGCAGTCCTCCCTCATGAGGTCGAGCATCGCTCTACACGGGTCCTGGCGTTTGACGAGACGGAGTAGGACGCCATGCAGGGGATGGACCTCGTGCTGGGGGAGGAACGACGCCGTGAAGCTACACTACGAGCGGCAAGGTACCAGCAGGCGCTGC
This sequence comes from Triticum monococcum, assembly GCA_034509565.1. Taxonomy (NCBI): domain Eukaryota; kingdom Viridiplantae; phylum Streptophyta; class Magnoliopsida; order Poales; family Poaceae; genus Triticum; species Triticum monococcum. The sequence continues at coordinate 111,702,322 of CM067842.1, read as the reverse complement.
GGCGGTACCACTGCCGCAGCGTCCGCTCCAGGACTCTTGAGGTGGGTGACTTCGTCCTGAGGCAGGTGCGCTCCAGGGAGGGGCTGCATAAGCTCTCGCCCATGTGGGAGGGCCCGTTCAAGGTCATCCACGTCTCCAGGCCTGGCGCCGCGTGCCTGGAGACACAGGACGGGGTACCCGTCCAGAACGCCTGGAACATCCAACACCTCCGGAAGTTCTACCCATGAAGAAAGGCCCGGTGCCTGTGAAGAAAGGCCCAGTGCCTGTGAAGCAAGGCCCCATGCCTGTCAAGAATCGCCGCTCGTGACACTCTCACGTAATAGTGAGTGGGGCTGTACACGCCCCAGAGCCTCAGGAGAACCGCCCTTGGGCCTCGGGGGCTCCCTCCCACGCCGAGTGGCAGCACTTAGCTCTGTGCTGGTGAGAAGACGTCGAAGACTAGACTAGGTGCCGGACGTGGCTTTCATTTGCTTTCCGAAGTTGGCTCGCCCCTCTTTTAATCGAAATTTGCTTTCTGGTGTCTCTTGATGGTTCTGTTTTATCGCTTTCTGCCTTTGTTTCTACCTTTGCCTCTTTGGTCGACCTAAACTCTCCCTCGCGTCCCTCGCGAGGGGGCTGGACAGGTACCTTCGTGAGCTTCCTCCTTCTGTCTTTTCGCAAGGCACCCTCGTTCGAGCCCACAAGCTGGCGCACCTCTCCTGGTCCGTGCCCCACTCGCATCGCGGCGCGAAGCACTAAGCCAAGGCCAGCGGCACCTATAACCAAACCCCGGGTGAGCGATAAACCTCTTACGAATTTTTTGCAGTTCCTAAGCGCATATCAGGTCAAGGAGGCCTCAGCAAGCACTAGGAAGCAAGCGCCTCGTGGGGAGGAGGTCACTCTAAACAAGTCGAGCTAAGTTATCCCTACATAAAACAATAATGTTACGACGCGGCACAGGAACGGCAAACATAGCATAACAATTGAAATCATAGTTTGATACACGCCCCTCCGGGGCCCATTCTGGTTTCTTTCTAATGCAGGAAGGAAAAAAGAACAAAATAGAAGCGGCGCCTACAACGGTTCACGGGCGCAGGCCCCAGCGCCCTCTTGAGCTCAGCTGGACCCCTCCTCGCGCTTCACGGAGGTGCGGCAACGAGACGACCCGCCACCGTCTTCGAAGCGGGCACGACGGCGTGGTGGCTGGTCGTACCCGCCACTGCTGGAGCTGTCGCTGGGGGAAGAGCTGCCATAGCCGGACGAGACACGGTCGGCGCCAAGGGCGTGTTCGCCCCCATCCTCGTCGCCAAGGCCGAGCACCTCCTCACCGTCGTTCACCTCGGGACAGCACCCGATGTGGCGACCATCTTCCCCGAACACCCTCACATAGAGGGTCGTGTCGCTGTCATACTTGAAGTGAAGGGTGCACTGCCTGCCTAGGCCGCGTGCACGGGTGAATGTTTGCCAACTGCGGGCCAGAGCTACATTGCCCGTGGCGGAGACCTCGACAGCAACCCAGGAAGCCCTACTGCAGTAGCCGTCCGCCTGCAGCCAAAGCCCGCCAGGACCCGAGGCTGACAACTCGTCGGCGAGGAAGCGCGGGAGCTGAAGCCAGTTGTCGGCCGGGTTCTCCGACCAGACGCCAAACTCCAGTAGCATCTTCGCCGAGTGAAAGCGTAGCTGGGGAGGCCACGCGACCACGGCACGCCTTCCTCCATCGACGGGACCACCACAACCGGAGTGACCCCTTCCCCATGAAGCGGCACCACCACGGCCGCGTGGGGCCGCGGCGGGGGTTGCGGTGTGCTTGCGGGGACGGCCGCATCCACGCTTGGGCACCGGAGAGTCGGGCCCCTCGCGAGGGGACTTCCCCTTCTCTGCGGCGGTGAACCTCCTTAATGGCGCCATTGGTGGCAGGAGAGGAGCAAGGAAGGAGAAGAAGCGGAAGAGGAAGAGGAAGGATGGTCGACGGGGGCTCCGCCCCCCTCCCATTTATACCAAGAGAAGGCCAACTAGCACCCCCCACGATCACATGTAATGATGGTTTCCCTTGCATGTCGTAGGGACTTGTCACGTCGGGCAGTTGCCGAGGCAGCGTGGGGAAGCGGAGACGCCCACGTCCAATCAACCGCCATGCGTCGACCGAGGCCGCAGGCTATTGGGGCCCGCGGCGCCCCGCACTTGACCCTTGGCTTCGAAGCCAAGCCTGAGTGCGCCTTGGGCCCGGGGGCTACTGACGGTGTTTTGGGAACGGGGGTCCCCAGACTTGCCTACCTGCGGCCCATGGCGTGGCCTTGCTAGCAGGCATGTACGGCCCATCTTCACCAACGAGGAATCAAGACCCTCGCGAGGGGCCAAGCCTCGCGAGGCGGACGACACAAGACATCCTCAGGAGCGGCCTCGCCATGCTGGCTCGTGAGGGGCGGAGAGTTCAAGGTCGGGCAAACCTTGTGAGGTTCTTGTGACGTGAGCCATGACGATCGAGACCAGGCGGGCGCCAACGCACGCAGCGTCCTTGTTTCCTCTTTGGTGCTAAAGGGGGCAAGCGCAGGCGTGGAGTACCGAGGCATCAAGCAAAGGTTTCCATATTGGTGCAACGAGACCAAGACCAGAATGACGGCAAGACGAAGGTCACCATGGAGCCCAGGACGGCATCACCACCAGAACCTTTGGCAGGCGAAGACCACCTTTTGTCAGGACAGCTTGTACTAGTTGTCCCCTTTCAAATTGGCCATTGTTGGCTCCCTTCCTGCTCAATATTTGGGGAGAGGACCAGTGCCTCTATAAATAGGACTAGCCACCACCGTAGGCAACGACGGATCAAAAAGATCATCCCCTACCACACAAGTGCACCAAGCACAAGAACACCTCAACCTTAGGAGGCTGTTCTTCCCCTTGTACTGTTCGTCCTCAGCCCAAGAGGCAATCCACCACCACACTGGAGTAGGGTATTACACCACAACGGTGGTCTGAACCAGTATAAATCTTGTGTCCTTTGTGTTGCGAGTTCGTCGAGTTAGTTCATGAGATCTAGGCTAAGTTAGGACGTAGATCGATTGGGGGGGGGAGATCTTCACGCGCACCCCAGTGTTCGAACCTTAAGAGTTTTGCCAAAACCTGTGATCCGACGGCACCGCTAGGTGCAAGAGCCGCTGCAGGAGCAACTCCGGAAGTTATGAACGTCTGGCAGAGCAAAGCTGATAACTACTCGATAGTTCAGTGTGCCATGCTTTATGGCTTAGAATCAGGACTTCAAAGACATTTTGAATGTCATGGAGCATATGAGATGTTCCAGGAGTTGAAGTTAATATTTCAAGCAAATGCCCAAGTTGAGAGATATGAAGTCCCCAATAAGTTATATAGCTGCAAGATGGAGGACAATAGTTTTGTTAGTGAACACATACTCAGAATGCCTGGGTACCATAACCACTTGACTCAGCTGGGAGTAAATCTTCCTAATGATAGTGTCATTGACAGAGTTCTTCAATCACTGCCACCAAGCTATAAAGGCTTCGTGATGAACTATAATATGCAACGGAAGGAAAAGACAATTCCCGAGCTCTTCACGATGCTAAAGGCTGCGGAGGTAGAAATCAAGAAGGAGCATCAAGTGTTGATGGTTAACAAGACCACTAGTTTCAAGAAAAAAGGCAAAGGGAAGAAGGGGAGCTTCAAGAAGAACAACAAGCCTGTTGCTGCTCAAGGGAAGAAGCCCAAGTCTAGACCTAAGCCTGAAACTGGGTGCTTCTACTGCAAAGGGACTGGTCACTGGAAGCGGAACTGCCCCAAGTATTTGGCAGATACGAAGGATGGCAAAGTGAAAGGTATATTTGATATACATGTTATTGATGTGTACCTTACTAATGCTCGTAGTAGCACCTGGGTATTTGGTACTGGTTCCGTTGCTCATATTTGCTACTCGAAATAGGGCTACGGACTAAACGAAGATTGGCTAAGGACGAGGTGACGATGCGCGTGGGAAATGGTTCTAGAGTCCATGTGATCGCCATCGGCACGCTACCTCTACATCTACCGCCGGGATTAGTTTTAGACCTAAATAATTGTTATTTGGTGCCAATGTTGAGCATGAACATTATATCTGGATCTTGTTTGATGCGAGACGGATATTCATTTAAATCAGAGAATAATGGTTGTTCAATTTATATGAGTAATATCTTTTATGGTCATGCACCCTTGATGAGTGGTCTATTTTTGTTAAATCTCGATTGTAGTGATACACAAATTCATAATATTGAAGTCAAAAGATGCAAAGTTAATAACGATAGTGAAACTTATTTGTGGCATTGCCATTTAGGTCATATTGGTGTAAAGCGCATGAAGAAACTCCATGTTGATGGGCTTTTGGAATCACTTGATTATGAATCACTTGATGCTTTCGAACCATGCCTCATGGGCAAGACGACTAAGACTTCGTTCTCCGGAACAATGGAGCGAGGAAATGACTTGTTGGAAATAATACATACTGATGTATGCGATCTGATGAGTGTTGAGGCTCGCGGCGGGTATCGTTACTTTCTGACCTTCACAGATGGTTTGAGCAGATATGGGTATATCTACTTAATGAAACATAAGTCTGAAACATTTGAAAAGTTCAAAGAATTTCAGAGTGAAGTGGAAAATCATCGTAACAAGAAAATAAAGTTTCCATGATCCGATCATGGAGGTGAATATTTGAGTTATGAGTTTGGTCTTCATTTGAAACAATGTGGAATAGTTCCGCAACTTACGCCACCTGGAATGCTACCTCTTGAGCACGGTGTTGTTTTTCCCTTGAAGAGGAACGGGTGATGCAGCAAAGTAGTGTAAGTATTTCCCTGAGTTTTTGAGAACCAAGGTATCAATCCAGTAGGAGACTACACGCAAGTCACCTCGCACCTACACAAACAAATAAGAACCTCGCAACCAACGCGATAAAGGGGTTGTCAATCCCTTCACGGTCACTTACGAGAGTGAGATCTGATAGAGATAATAAGATAAATATTTTTGGTATTTTTATGGTATAGATTGGAAAATAAAGATTGCAAAGTAAAATAGATTGAAAACTTATACGATGGAAAATAGACCCAGGGGCCATAGGTTTCACTAGTGGCTTCTCTCAAGATAGCATAAGTATTACGGTGGGTAAACAAATTACTGTCGAGCAATTGATAGAAAAGTGCATAATTATGAGAATATCTAGGCATGATCATGTATATAGGCATCACGTCCGCGACAAGTAGACCGAAACGATTCTGCATCTACTACTATTACTCCACACATCGACCGCTATCCAGCATGCATCTAGAGTATTAAGTTCATAAGAACAGAGTAACGCATTAGGCAAGATGACATGATGTAGAGGGATAAACTCAAGCAATATGATATAAACCCCATCTTTTTGTCATCGATGGCAACAATACAATACATGCCTTGTTGCCCCTGCTGTCACTGGGAAAGGATACCGCAAGATTGAACCCAAAGCTAAGCACTTCTCCCATTGCAAGAAAGATCAATCTAGTAGGCCAAACCAAACTAGTAATTCGAAGAGACTTGCAAAGATAACAAATCATAGATAAAAGATTTCAGAGAAGAATCAAATATTGTTCATAGATAATCTTGATCATAAACCCACAATTCATCGGATCTCGACAAACACACCACAAAAAGAATTACATTGAATAGATCTCCAAGAAGATCGAGGATAACTTTGTATTGAGATCCAAAGAGAGACAAGAAGCCATCTAGCTAATAACTAAGGACCCGAAGATCTGTGGTAAACTACTCACACATCATCGGAGAAGCCATGGTGTTGATGTAGAAGCCCTCTGTGATCGATTCCCCCTCCGGCGGAGCTCCGGAAAAGGCCCCAAGATGGGATATCTTGGGTACAGAAGGTTGCGGCGGTGGAAATAGTTCGTGATGATCCTGGATGTTTTGGGGGTATATGAATATATATAGGAGGAAGAAGTAGGTCGATGGAGCTACGAGGGGCCCACGAGGGTGTTGGGGAACGTAGTAATTTCGAAAAATTTCCTACGCACACGCAAGATCATGGTGATGCATAGCAACGAGGGGGAGAGTATTGTCTACGTACCAACGCAGACCGACTGCGGAAGCGATCTCACAACGTAGAGGAAGTAGTCGTACGTCTTCTTCCCGATCCGACCGATCCAAGCACCCTTACTCCGGCACCTCCGAGTTCTTAGCACACGTTCAGCTCGATGACGTTCCTCGGGCTCCGATCCAGCAAAGCGTCGAGGAAGAGTTCCGTCAGCACAACGGCGTGGTGACGATCTTGATGTACTACCGACGCAGGGCTTCGCCTAAGCTCTACAACGATATGACCGAGGTGGAATTTGGTGGCAGGGGGCACCGCACACGGCTAAGGAACGATCAACAATGATCAACTTGTGTGTCTATGGGGTGCCCCCTGCACCCGTATATAAAGGAGCAAGGGGAGGGGGTTCGGCCGGCTAGGAGAGGGCGCGGGAGGAGTCCTACTCCTACCGGGAGTAGGACTCCCCCCTCAATCCTATTCCAACTAGGACTCCAAGGGGAAAAGGAGAGAGGGGGGGGCGGCCCCTTCTCCTAGTCCTACTAGGACTTGGGGAAGGGGGGGGGCGCGGCCAGCTGTGGGCTGCCCCTTTTCTCTTTTCCACTAAGGCCCAGTAGGCCCATTTGCCTCCCGGGGGGTTCCGGTAACCCTCGATTTCACCCGGAACACTTCCGGTGTCCAAACATAGGCTTCCAATATATCAATCTTTACGTCTCGACCATTTCGAGACTCCTCGTCATGTCCGTGATCACATCCGGGACTCCGAACAACCTTCGGTACATCAAAATGCATATACTCATAATAACTGTCATCCTAACGTTAAGCGTGCGGACCCTACGGTTCGAGAACAATGTAGACATGACCGAGACATGTCTCCGGTCAATAACCAATAGCGGGACCTGGATGCCCATATTGGTTCCTACATATTCTACGAAGATCTTTATCGGTCAGACCGCATAACAACATATGTTGTTCCCTTTGTCATCGGTATGTTACTTGCCCGAGATTCGATCATCGGTATCCAATACCTAGTTCAATCTCGTTACTGGCAAGTCTCTTTACTCGTTCCGTAATACATCATCTCATAACTAACATCTTAGTTATTATGCTTGCAAGGCTTATGTGATGTGTATTACCGAGAGGGCCCAGAGATACCTCTCCGACAATCGGAGTGACAAACCCTAATCTTGAAATACGCCAACCCAACATCCACCATTGGAGACACCTGTAGTACTCCTTTATAATCACCCAGTTACGTTGTGACGTTTGGTAGTACCCAAAGTGTTCCTCCGGTAAACGGGAGTTGCATAATCTCATAGTTATAGGAACATGTATAAGTCATGAAGAAAGCAATAGCAACATACTAAACGATCGAGTGCTAAGCTAATGGAATGGGTCATGTCAATCAGATCATTCAACTAATGATGTGACCTCGTTAATCAAATAACAACTCTTTGTTCATGGTTAGGAAACATAACCATCTTTGATTGACGAGCTAGTCAAGTAGAGGCATACTAGTGACACTCTGTTGGTCTATGTATTCACACATGTATTATGTTTCCGGTTAATACAATTCTAGCATGAATAATAAACATTTATCATGATATAAGGAAATAAATAATAACTTTATTATTGCCTCTAGGGCATATTTCCTTCAGAGGGTGGGGCGCGCCCAGGGGGCAGGCGCGCCTCCCTGCCTCGTGGCCTCCTCGCTCCTTTCTTGACGTCTACTCCAAGTCCCCTGGATCACGTTTGTTCCAAAGATAACTCTTCCGAAGGTTTCATTCCGTTTGGATTCCGTTTGATATTCCTTTTCTGCGAAACACTTGAATAGGCAAAAAACAACAATTTGCACTTGGCCTTGGGTTAGTAGGTTAGTCCCAAAAATAATATAAAAGTGTACAATAAATCCCATTAAACATCCAAAACAGATAATATAATAGCATAGAATAATAAAAAATTATAGATACGTTGGAGACGTATCATGGAACACCACAGCGTAATGGTGTGTTCGAACATCTTAACTGTACTTTATTAGATATGGTGTGATCTATGACATCTCTTACCAATTTACCGCTATCGTTTTGGGGTTATGCTTTAGAGTCGGCTGCATTCACATTAAATAGGGCACCATCTAAATCCGTTGAGACGACACCATATGGACTATGGTTTAGCAAGAAACCTAAGTTGTCGTTTCTTAAAGTTTGGGGTTGCGATGCTTATGTGAAAAATCTTCAACCTGATAAGATCAAACCCAAATCGGACAAATGTGTCTTCATAGGATACCCAAAGGAGACTGTTGGGTACACCTTCTATCACAGATCCGAAAGCAAGATATTCGTTGCTAAGAATGGATCCTTTCTAGAGAAGGAGTTTCTCTCGAAAGAAGTGAGTGGGAGGAAAGTAGAACTTGATGAGGTAATTGTACCTTCTCCGGAATTGGAAAGTAGTTCATCACAGAAATCAGTTCCAGTGATTCCTACACCAATTAGTGAGGAAGCTAATGATGATGATCATGAAACTTCAGATCAAGTTACTACCAAACCTCTTAGGTCAACCAAAGTACGATCTGCACCAGAGTGGTACGGTAATCCTGTTTTGGAAGTCATGTTACTAGACCATGACGAACCTACGAACTATGAGGAAGCGACGATGAGCCCAGATTCCGCGAAATGGCCCGAGGCCATGAAATCTGAGACGGGATCCATGTATGAGAACAAAGTGTGGACTTTGGTTGACTTGCCCGATGATCGGCAAGCCATAGAGAATAAATGGATCTTTAAGAAGAAGACTGAAGCTGATGGTAATGTTACTATCTACGAAGCTCGACTTGTTGCGAAAGGTTTTCGACAAGTTTAAGGAGTTGACTACGATGAGACCTTCTCACCCGTAGCGATGCTTAAGTTTGTCTGAATCATGTTAGCAATTGCTGCATTTTATGATTATGAAATTTGGCAAATTGATGTCAAAACTGCATTCCTTAATGGATATCTTAAAGAAGAATTGTATATGATGCAACCAGAAGGTTTTGACGATCCTAAAGGTGCTAACAAAGTGTGCAAGCTCCAGCAATCCATTTATGGACGGGTGCAAGCCTCTCGGAGTTGGAATATACGCTTTGATAGTGTGATCAAAGCATATGGTTTTATACAGACTTTTGGAGAAGCCTGTATTTACAAGAAAGTGAGTGGGAGCTCTGTAGCATTTCTAATATTATATGTGGATGACATATTGTTGATTGGAAATAATACAGAATTTCTGGATAGCATAAAAGGATACTTGAATAAGAATTTTTCAATGAAAGACCTCGGTGAAGCTGCTTATATATTGGGCATCAAGATCTATAGAGATAGTTCAAGACGCTTAATTAGACTTTCACAAAGCACATACCTTGCTAATGTTTTGAAGAAGTTCAAAATGGACCAGTCAGATAAAGGGTTCTTACATGTGTTACAAGGTGTGAAGTTGAGTCAGACTCAATGCCCGACCACTTCAGAAGATAGAGAGAAAATGAAAGTCATTCCCTATGCCTCAGCCATAGGTTCTATCATGTATGCAATGCTCTGTACCAGACCTGATGTGTGCCTTGCTATAAGTTTAGCAGGGAGGTACCAAAGTAATCCAGGAGTGGATCACTGGATAGCGGTCAAGAATATCCTGAAATACCCGAAAAGGACTAAGGATATGTTTCTCGTTTATGGAGGTGACAAAGAGCTTGCCGTAAATGGTTACGTCGATGCAAGCATTGGCACTGATCCGGCTGACTCTAAGTCACAAACCGGGTACGTATTTTTATTGAATGGTGGAGCTGTCAGTTGGCGCAGTTCCAAGCAGAGCGTCGTGGTGGGATCTACGTGTGAAGCGGAATACATAGCTACTTCGGAAGCAACAAATGAAGGAGTCTGGATGAAGGAGTTCATATCCGATCTAGGTGTAATACCTGGTGCATCGGGTCCAATGAAAATCTTCTGTGACAATACTGGAGCAATTGCCTTGGGGTAGGAATCCAGATTTCACAAGAGAGCCAAACACATCAAGAGATGGTTCAATTCCATCCGCGATCAAGTCAAGGAGGGAGATATAGATATTTTCAAGATACATACGGATATGAATGTTGCAGACCTGTTGACTAAGCCTCTTCCACGAGAAAAACATGATCAACACCAAGACTCCATGGGTGTTATAATCATTACTATGTAATCTAGATTATTGACTCTAGTGCAAGTGAGAGACTGAAGGAAATATGCCCTATAGGTAATAATAAAGTTGGTATTTATATTTCCTTACATCATGATAAATGTTTATTATTCATGCTAGAATTGTATTAACCGGAAACTTAATACATGTGTGAATACATAGGCAAACAGAGTGTCCCTAGTATGCCTCTACTTGACTAGCTCGTTAATCAAAGATGGTTAAGTTTCCTGACCATGGACATGTGTTGTCATTTAATGAACGGGATCACATCATTAGAGAATGATGTGATGGACAAGACCCATCCGTTAGCTTAGCATTATGATCGTTTAGTTTATTGCTATTGATTTCTTCATGACTTATACATATTCCTCTGACTATGAGATTGTGCAACTCCCGAATAGCGGAGGAACACCTTGTGTGCTATCAAATGTCACAATGTAACTGGGTGATTATGAATATGCTCTACAAGTGTTTCCAAAGGTGTTTGTTGAGTAGGCATAGATCAAGATTAGGATTTGTCACTCCGTGTATCGGAGAGATATCTCTGGGCCCTCTCGGTAATGCACATCACTATAAGCCTTGCAAGCGATGTGACTAATGAGTTAGTTACGGGATGGTGCACTACGGAACGAGTAAAGAGACTTGCGGTAACGAGATTGAACTAGGTATGATGATACCGATGATCGAATCTCGGGCAAGCAACATACCGATGACAAAGGGAATGACATGTGTTGTTATGTGGTTTGACCAATAAAGATATTCATAGAATATGTAGGAACCAATACGAGCATCCAGGTTCCGCTATTGGTTATTGACCGGAGATGTGTCTCGATCATGTCTACATAGTTCTCGAACCCGTAGGGTCCGCACGCTTAACGTTCGATGACGATTTGTATTATGAGTTATGTGTTTTTGGTGATCGAAATTTGTTTGGAGTGCCAGATGGGATCACGGACATGACGAGGAGTCTCGAAATGGTCGAGAGGTAAAGATTCATATATTGGAAGGTTACATTCGGACATCGGAATTGTTCCGAGTGATTCATGTATTTTTCCGGAGTACCGAGGGGTTACCAGACCCCCCCCCCCCCGGGGAAGTGTTGGGCCAACATGGGCCTAAGGGAGAGAGAGGGAAGCCCGCGGGGGGGGGGGGGGGGTGGCCGCACGCCCCCCTCCTAGGGAGTCCGAATAGGACAAGGAGGAGGGGGCGGCGCCACCCTTCCCTTTCCCTCTCCCTCTTCTTCCTATTCCCTCTGGTGGAGAAAGGAAAGGGGGGGGGGCAATCCTACTTGGACTAGGCTCCTGGCCGCCGACCTCTCTCCCCCCTCCTTTATATACGTGAGCAGGGGGCACCCCAAAGACACATCGAGATTTCTCTTAGCCGTGTGCGGTGCCCCCCTCCACAGTTTATTCCTCCAGTCATAGCGTCGTAGTGCTTAGGCGAAGCCCTGCGCAGATCACATCACCATCACCGTCACCACGCCTTCGTGCAGTCGGAACTCTCCATCGACCCTCTACTGGATCAAGAGCTCGAGGGACGTCATCGAGCTAAACGTGTGCTGAACACGGAGGTGCCGTACATTCGGTACTTGGATCAGTTGGATCGTGAAGACGTTTGACTACATCAGCCGCGTTAACCTAACGCTTCCGCTTTTGGTCTACGAGGGTACGTAGACACACTCTTCCCGTCTCATTGCTATGCATCTCTTAGATAGATCTTGCGTGATCGTAGGAATTTTTTTGAAATTGCATGCTACGTTTCCCAACAGATGGATCCCGCCGACCGGAGGTATGGTTAAATTAAATATTGATGGTGGTATAGCAAAGAACAATAGGAAGGGGCGGTGATTATCTGCTGGATGACCAGGGTGTCTATCTAGGGTCATCCGCCTACATCGCCAAGGAGAGCATGGTCACCGGAACACTCTAAGCAATGGCGCCCTCATAGGGACTAGCCCTCACAACCGACCTAAACATATAGATACTTATCATTGCATGTAATGTTGAATAGGTGGTCAAACATATTAGCAAAGAGAGCAAGTAATCTATAGCCATATTCGACAGCAGATTGCAGTTTGTTGTCGGAACTTTGTAGTTGCAGAGGTCCAATTTATTCATGAGGGCAGAGCTTCCAATACCCAGGCTCATATAATTTTGTAAAAAGCACATTATCTCTTGATTATGGTCTCTACATTTGGCAACCTAACAATACTACGATTGTACCCCATGTTATTATGCAATAAAGTGGCCATGTTTTCCCTGAAAAAGGAAATTCCCCTTGGCAGGGCTGCTGCCTGGGGGGATTGAGAGGGAGGAAAGGAAGGTGGCAACTAGGCCGGCTTATTTCCGCCCGAAATTAAAGGAATGATTATTTACAGGCCAAAAAGATAACAACAACACGTAATAAAATATCAAAAGAGCTAAGAAAACTTAGAGAAAAATCACAAAATGGCATTTGAATATTTATAAGCTACCTCGTAAAAAATATTCGATAGCCAATACATAAAATTAACAAGACATGGGAGCTCTGTAACAAATGTTGTAACATCCCTTGCTTGACAAAAAGTTCAAGAGTAAAGCAAGCTAATGTGGAGGATTATGAGTAGTAATAGGGGGATGAAGAGGCCTACCCCAGTAAAATTCAATGGGGGGGGGGGGGGAATTAGTTTGGAAAGTTAAATAAAACATTTGTAGATTCTTTGTAGGACTAGCATTATTGAAAGTTTAACGGTTTTGCTAAAGCACATATAGATGTGCCCTAAGATTTCACATTTAAATCCTATGTCATTGATTTTATCCAAAGATTCGTGCATGTATTTTTCTTTTTTCCTTTTATTTTCTTTTTCATATTTGATCAAGCCATTTAAATGTGCAATAACTAGGGCACATCTAGATGTTCCCTAGACAGACCCAAACAAAAATGTGGCAACACTCTATCCTATATGTTTCTCACTCTTTCCATCATAGTAGTTTCAAAAAAAAATCGTGTTTCTTGAAAATTCTTCACATTTTTATAAAAAAGTTTGCATTTACAAAATTTTGGGAGTTTCTAAAAATTCTCATTTTTCAAAAAATGTTTGTGTTTCCAAAAATTATTCATGTTTTCAAATTTCTTCCGTAGTTTCAGAAAATGTTTGGGTTAAAAAAAACTTTTCTTTTTCCGTATTTCTGTTTCTTTACTTCTTTTTTCCTTTTTCTTCTCTTTCTTGTTCTTGAGAATTTGATTTTTTTTTCAAAAATTCAAAAAGATGTTCAGAAGTTAAAAAAATGTTCCTGTTATTATCTTTTGTTCACAAATTCAAAAGGCAATTCTCCATTTTTTTATAAAAATGTTTGCATATTTAGAAAAATAGTTCACCTTTCAAATATTCTCCATCTTTTTTACCAAAATGTGCACGTTTTCAAATTTTGTTCAGGAGATTGAAAAAAGGCCCCTCTTTCAAAATTCATTCGCAATTTTAAGAAAATGTCCGTGTTTTCCAATTTTGTTTGGTAGTTTCAAAATTTGTTTGCAAATTTAAAAAAGTGTCTGTTTCTAATTTTGTTTGGGATTTTCAAAATATGTTCACAAATTTTTAAGAATCTTTACATTTTCCAATTTTGTTCAGGAGTTTCCCATTTTTTCCAAAATTTTAAAAATGTTCATGTATCCAAAATTTCTGTTGGGATTTGAAAAATGTTCATCTTCTTTTTCCGTTTTTCTGCTTATTTTCTCCTGTTCATTTTTGGTTATTTAAGAATATTTCATAGTTTTAAAAAACGTTATTGATTTCATAAAAAATATTAATGCTTTTTCAATAAATGTTCAAAAAATTTAAAAATGTTTTCATTTCCATATTTTGTTCCGAGTTTGAAAAAATATTCTTCGTTCAAAAATTGTTCATGGATTCCAAAAATATTCACGTTTCCAAATTTTTGGTCAGAGTTTCAAAAAGTGTTCCCTTTAAGAAAATTTTGTTCACATATTAAAAAATGTTTGTGATTTTCAAAAAAGTGTTCAGTTTATAAAAAAATTGTTCACATATTCAAAAAATGTTCGAGCCTTTTATTTTCCTTCTCAAATTTGAAAAGCGTTCGCTTTTATACAAAAATATCTTTTTTCAAAATAATGAACGCGTTCGGAAATTGACAAAATGTTCGGATCTACATTACCTGTAGCTTCGCGCGCCATACTAAAACCAAGAAAGCTTCTCTGTCCCGTTGGCTAGGCTCGCGCGAGAGCAACGCGAGGTCCCTTGTTTGATCCCTCCCTCGAGCAGTATTTTTTGGGATTTTTTTTGAGAAGAAGTATTTTTTGGGAATTTTCACTGTATTACGCTAATGGGTCGGCCCAGATGGAGTCGCGCCTGTGCGTCCGCTCGACAATTCGCCGCAGCGAGCGGCGCATAGGAACTCCCGTTTTTGAGGTTCCATACAGGGAGCAGAGGTTGGTGACTTCTAACCGGGCGGCCCAATGGCAAAGCCCATCGCCCCAGCCCACGCACCCCGCTAAACCCTTACCCTTAAAACCCCCTTCTTGCTCTCGCCGCCACGGCGCCGCTCCCCGTCCCCGCAAAAACCCTAACCCCTACCCCCACCCCACCCGCCGCCATGTCGTCCACGCCGCCGGCCGTCGTGTCCCCTGCCTCTGAGCACACCAAATCCAAGAAAAAGAAGAGCAAATCCAAGGACGCCTCCGCCGACCCCGCCGCCGCCGCCGCCGATACCACGTCGCTGGCGGACGCCGAGGCCAAGACTGATGGCTATATGATCAAGCCCCAGGCCCTGGTTCCGTCCCTCGACACCTCCACCTGGCCGCTCCTCCTCAAGAACTACGACCGCCTCAACGTCCGCACCGGCCACTACACCCCGCTCCCCTCCGGCCACTCGCCGCTCAAGCGGCCCCTCGCTGAGTACCTGCGGTACGGCGTCATCAACCTCGACAAGCCGTCCAACCCCTCCTCCCACGAGGTGGTTGCCTGGATCAAGCGCCTCCTCCGCGTCGAGAAGACCGGCCACAGCGGCACGCTCGACCCCAAGGTCACCGGCAACCTCATCGTCTGCGTCGACCGCGCCACACGCCTCGTCAAGTCGCAGCAGGGCGCAGGCAAGGAGTATGTGTGCATCGCCCGCTTCCACGCCGCCGTCCCAGACACGGCCCGGGTCGCTCGCGCGCTCGAGTCCCTTACCGGCGCTGTGTTCCAGCGCCCGCCGCTCATCTCAGCGGTCAAGCGCCAGCTCAGGGTGCGGACCATTTATGAGAGCAAGCTGCTGGAGCATGACGCCGAGCGCCACCTTGCTGTGTTCTGGATCTCCTGCGAGGCTGGAACTTATGTCCGGACGCTCTGTGTGCACCTTGGGCTGCTCCTGGGTGTCGGTGCGCATATGCAGGAGCTGCGCCGTGTCCGGTCAGGTATCCTCGGAGAGCAGGACAACATGGTCACCATGCACGATGTGATGGATGCAATGTGGGCACTTGACAACCACAAGGATGAGTCTTACATAAGGCGTGTGGTGATGCCGCTTGAGGTAATTCTTACCAGTTACAAGAGGCTTGTTGTGAAGGACTCTGCTGTTAATGCTATCTGCTATGGTGCCAAGCTTATGATTCCTGGGTTGCTCCGGTTTGAGAATGACATTGATGTTGGGGAAGAGGTTGTTCTCATGACTACAAAAGGGGAGGCGATTGCCATTGGTATCGCTGAGATGCCCACTGCTGTTATGGCGACTTGTGACCATGGTGCTGTGGCGAAGATCAAGAGGGTGGTGATGGACAGGGACACATACCCAAGGAAGTGGGGACTTGGTCCGGTGGCACTTAAGAAGAAGAAGATGATCGCCGAGGGCCTCCTTGATAAGCATGGGAAGCCAACTGAGAAGACCCCAGCTGAGTGGCTTCGAAATGTGGTGCTTCCTACTGGTGGTGATGCGATGATTGCTAGCCTTGCAGCTGCTCCTGAGCCCGAGAAGGTGAAGGTGGAACAACAGGATGTGGTGCCAAGTGAGGAGGTCAAGGAGAAGAAAAAGAGGAAGACTGATGAGGATGATGTGACTGCTTCTACACCTGCAAAGAAGATGAAGGTGGAGGAGGTCACTGAGGCAGTGGAAGGGGAGAAGAGTGAGAAGAAGAAGAAGAAAAAGAAAGACAAGGGAGAACCAGGATCAGCTGTTTCGGAGGCAGTGAAGGAGGAGAAGAGCAGTCTGTCTGATGAGGAGAAGGGTACCAGCGAGAAGAAAAAGAAGAAGAAGAGCAAGGAAGGCGGTGATGATGTTGCTCCAGAGAGTGCGGAAGTTGAGAAGAGCGAGAAGAAAAAGGACAAGAAGAAGAAGAGCAAGGAAGGCGGTGATGATGTCGCTACAGAGAGTGAAGTTGAGAAGAGTGAGAAGAAAAAGGAGAAGAAAAAGAAGAAAAAAGATGCAGAGGAGGCACAATAGGTAGAGATAGTAGTTTACATTGGCTTGTCATGTTATTTGGTTGCAGTTATGTGGGAGCTTGAACTACCTGTTTTATTTGCTTTGTACCCCTTGCAACCGTCTATGGTTTGGTAGGTAGGCCTGATGTACTATCTTTAGGTTACTGCCATTCAACCGAAATGCTATGGTAATTAGAGAGATTTCCCTTTAAATTTGGACAATCAGCCATGTATTGCAGTATCTGTTATCAGTTTTTGCAGTGAATTTTGTTCTCATCTCATCTTAGTACTCCACCTTTACTGGAATTGCTGGCTTGCTAATCTCATCAATCTGCTGTTTTGATGATATTAAGCTGAAGTAGAGTTTGCCGATCCTTATATTTCCATCATACTGGTGTGAGAACTTGGTTTGTGCTACTGATATATACATTCTTGCAACCACCCAGAAATCTGTCATCGTCTGTGCACCTCAGTCTGAAATTCTGTCCCATATTGTAGCATTAAATTTGCCAGTTTCACTTCTTTGATAGGACCAGAAGATATATGTTTGTTCCCGGCATGGTTATTCATATATTGAATTTCCAGAGTAACGTAAGTGGTATGTGCATGGTGTGTAACAGGATAGTTCATCAGATTCTAGCAGGGTTGTTTGGTTGCAATTCTGGGGGAACCCCTTGCAACCATGTATTGCTTCGAAAGCCCAACCTGCTATCTTTAGGTTGCTGCCATTCTACTGAAATGCGATGGTTCTTAGAAATTTCCAATCAAATTTTGATAACAAGGCTGTGTATGTTATCAGTAAATGTAGTGGATTTTTCGCCCCCATTAGTAGTCCACTCTCCACTCCACTGTACTGAAGCTTCTGGCTTGCCAATCTTCAATCTGCTATTTTGCTGATATTCTTGACCTGAAGAAGAAAAATCCCTAGTCATAATACTTCCACCACATTAATGTGCGAACTTGATTTTCTACCTTGCTGATACACAATCACGCAGGAGTCCCAGGCCTGCATTTCTGTGTCTGCTATCTGTTAATGCATTTTATTTCTACCATTCTGAAATTTCTGTCTTTGTTGTGCCAATATTGATGAGAATCTGCCTGCTGTTTGCTGATATTGTGGAACCGAAACGGAACTTTACTGTGGAACGTTTCAACCAATCGGATGTGAGAACTTGGTTTCCCATGTCTGAATACATGCTTATAATCACCCATGAGTCAATTTTTGGCTCCGAAATCTTCATCTGCACCCAGAGTCTGAAAGTCTCTCAGTGAATTTGCCAGTTTCAGTTTTCTGATATAGCAGCAGCATATGTTGTGATCCTCTTGGCATCCTCATTCCAATATTGGTTTTGCTCATTAGATATGTACATGGTGCATAACAGCATAATGTTGGCGGATTCTCCTTTGCCGTTAAACTGGAGAAATATGAAGTACTCCCTCCGTCTCATAATGTATGACGTTTTTTTAACACTACATTATGGGACGAAGCAAGTAGTTGTCATTTCCAGAATCCAGTTGTATGAAGTGATGACTAAGCTGGTCCTGTTAGTGCTCGTGATCTGGGTAGTGTTTTTATTTTTCTGATGGAAGTTTTAACTATGTTTTTGAGCCCTCGTTGCTTTTGCAACATTCTGATTATTTTAGGGTTTAAACTTTGGGTCTGTTTAAGTCATATCTAGATGTGCTCTAGTTATTGCATATCTAAATGGCTCAATCAAATATGAAAAGAAAAAGGAAAAGAAAAAAAAGAAAAATACATGCATGAATCTCCGGGTAAAATCAATGACATAAGATTTAGATGTGCAATACTTAGGACACATCTAGATATGCTTTAGCAAAACCGTTTTTGTTTTCATATTTTTTAACGAAAGCGAAAATGAATCTGAAAGTGAATATGGAACAGACACAAATACATAGCGAATACAACGCATACACCGATACAGATGCAAGGAGTTTGTTGGAAGTGAAAAAAAAACTTGACTCATGTAGGAAAACCAAAAGCAATCCAATGGAAAGGCAAGAAGGTGTGATGGAGCGAAGACGTGGAGGATGGGAGTAGGTGTGAACTTAGAGGGGCGAGGATTACACAATAAGGGAGTATAAAGGTTTTTGTTATAACTGGTTGAATAAAAGCATAATTGGGTTGAGCTAAAGTGGGTTATATAGATAGAATGTAAGCGAAAAATCCGCATGGGCAGATATGGTAGTTCAATTTTAGCATAAATTTCACTGGAAAATGTTGTTTTATTTTAGTTCCCTCAAGAAACATTCCTCTTTCCTTCCGTTTTTGTAAATTTATATTCCTCTTTTTGTACACCCCCTCCCAAGGACCTCGACCTTGATCATCCACACATGCTCCCATAATAAACTCAACCTTGATCATGGTCAATCATACAATGTTCCTTTGTGTTTTTACTGTTCATGGGGTATGCTATCATGGTTGTTGTGATGATTCGACCTCCTCTCTCACACTTGATCCACACCGTAAATCAACGACCCAGGAACCCAACCCACCCCTCCTCCCGCCCCCACGAAAAAGGAACCGTGAGTCACAAAACACCAAATATGTTTCTCTAACTTTTCGAGTTTAAGTTAAAGGTGAACAATGTCTTTGACTTTGCTCATCTTTTGCTTGTTGCATAAAAATTTGTCAGTCTAAAATGGATGCTAACAAGGTTAGAGAATATGCCCCCACCTCCTCGAATGCACATCCCACACCCATCTCTCCACCCCTGCTTCTGATCATGCCTTTGTGGGTATAAATTTGATTTATCTGACAATAAGTTAGTCATGTCTGTCCGTTATGATACACTATCATAGAACGATACTAGTGTGACTTCTCTCGTCATTAATGGTAGTGTTTCATCATTTTTTTCTTAGACGACAATGCTTGTGAGTTGGGGAAGTAAATATGAAGGACATGTGTTCATCGTGAAAGTGGTCTTGCACTAGGGAAAATCAAAACGCATAAATAGATGTTTGCGACTAGCGAGAATTGTTTGTAGTGATGACTAGTAAGTTGGTGGACAACAATCCCATGCTAACCATGATGCAAAGAATTGCCACATCTGTTGATCGGAACCATCACTTCACAATTTAGAAATGATATATTGATTTATGACATGCACTATGACATCCTGAACGTGTCTTGCGTGGAATTGTGATTAACGAACCACAAGATCGTATACATATAAAAAAAATAAAAACGGTCACAATAATTTGCAAAGTCAAAGTAATTGGTTTGATGGTTTTAAGATTATGCTGCAGTTTGGTGGACGGTTGTATTGCTCTAGGTTGACTTTGAATGCGTAGACACACATGTTAGGTTGAAATTAATAATGAAAAATAGTGGTACAACTTTGGCACCGTATGAAGGGCAAGTTTGCAAATTCCAAACTTGGGAGGTACGTGAGCGCAATAGTTCCAGTGAACTGAGGAATTCCTCTGCCTTGTGCGACGACCCCCAGCCCAAAATTGGGGCAGAAACCCAGTCCCCGTCGATCCGAATCCCCCGAAATTCCGGGATCGGAACCCTAGCCCATCCCGAATCCCATCTCCGGCCCAATGCTTCCCGCCGGCGACGGCTCGTCCGCCGCCGTCGCCGCCCTCTCTTTCACCGATGCGGACGGCGACGACTACTCTGAGGACGGGGACTTCACCGGCGCCCCGTTCCTCGAACCTCCCGATCCGAGCCTCCCCGACCCCACCTCCTCCTCCGCCACCGCCCTGCTCCCCGCGGGTGGAAGCGGCGGCCAGGCCTCGTCGGGCGGCGAGCGGCGGCCCCTCTTCCAGCGCCTCTGGACGGAGGAGGACGAGATCGTGATCCTCCGCGGGTTCGCGGAGTTCACCGCCGCCCGCGGCACGGCGTTCGCGTCGCACCAGTACGACACGGACCCGTTCTACGAGGATATGCGCCGCCGCCTCCAGCTCGACTTCTCCAAGAGCCAGCTCGTCGAGAAGCTCCGCCGCCTGAAGCGCAAGTACCGCAACTGCGTCTCCCGCCTGCGCGGGTCCGGCGCCGCCTTCTCCTTCCGCTCCCCGCACGAGCAGGCCATTTTCGAGATCGCGCGCAACATCTGGCGCCCCACGAATAAGCACGGCCGGGATCCCTCGGCCGACTCCGACGACGAAGAAGCTGTGGTTGCCGCTGCGGCGGTGGCTGCCACACCTGTCCCTGCGAACACCAGCCCCAATGGGGAAGTCAAGTCCCCCTCAGGGCGGCAGCGCCGCCGTAGACGTTCGGTGGAATCAGCAGCTCCATCTGCCCCTGCAGCTGTCCCTGCCACCATTTTGGTGCAGCCCCCTCAGCCAGTGCAGGTGCAGGTACCCGTGTCAGTCCCTGTCAAGATGGATGACTCGCTACCAGCACTGCCCCAGGCTCCAATGCCTGTGACAGTGACCATGGAGGGTTCCGAGCCACTCAGGTTTCCAGTCATGTCACCTCAGTCAGGAATTGTCGATGTTGAGAAGAATTTTCTGACGCCTATGTTTAAGGAGATGATTCACGCAGTGATAAATATGGGATCCAGTCCGTTTGGTATGAAACTTCCTGAGCCGCCACACGGCTTGCCTATGGAAGGGGAGAAATGGAGAAATCAGCGAATCCTGGAGCTGGAAGTGTACTTGAAGCGGATCGAACTGCTGCAGGACCAGGTGAAGGCGACACTTGAGGAGCTCAAGTCCTCCACACCTAGGACTTGAGGTTTTTTTAAGTTAGGAACTGATACGGTGTCTCTCATTATAGAATTCTTGCTACAAATCTGAGGTTAGATGTTTAGTGTTTTTCCTCTACATTTTCTCGTGCATAAAAGGACATTGTTGACTGGGTTGGGACTTGGAAACTAGTTTATTCATGGTTCTAATTGTTCATGTGATATTTAGCTGCTACTTATTTCTTTATAATGTAGGCGTTGTCCTCTGTTTTGAAGTGTTATGCTTTGAACGGACAGGATGGTCTCCTGATGGAAAGCTTGAGCACTTTCAGTTAATATATTATTAGGATCACAGATTGTGGTCATTTCAGTATCATTTTCATCAATTTATATGAAAGAGATTAGATATGTTCAGTACTGCTTGTTATCAATTGAAGGTCATGGAATTATGGTATAGTAAACCAGTGGTTAATCTATGGAGCAGCATGGTAGTTTAACTTGTGTTTGATCATGATTCATGACCCTGTTTATTTTCCGTGAAGGCTGAAAATTACTTAATATTTGTGTACCAGATATTTTGAGAACTACTTCTCTGCCGCGCCATTGCATTATGTTATTTTCCTTTTCCTTTTCCCTGTTGGAATAAGGTTAGCGTATGTGAACAGAGTTATTGTTAATGCTCAATACCATGCATTGTTATTCTAGAGATCAGCGTTCCTTGTGTGCATCAGGTTACAGAAATTTGCCCGTCATTTGTGTGTTAAATTCAATGTGGTCCATAGCTCTACCGCTTCTAAGTTAATGCGTACACTACATTATTTGTCCATTTGTGAATCTGTATTGCTTCAATCAAGGTGCACAACTATCAGCATTTTGATTATTTGTTCTACCTTCCAATCACAAAAGTGACGATTGCCTCTTCTACCTCCCAATCACAAAATTTCCAAACATGTTCGAAGTTTGAACAACCATAACAAAATCTGCAGAAACCATGGGAAAACACAACACTCAAGTACCCGGATGAAGGTAAGTGGTGGTTCTGAAAGACAAAAAGGTGGCTCTTCTCTACACACATAGAACTACCTTGGAAGTACTGGGCAGACCTGGCCAAACGGGCCGGCCTGGCACGGCACGGCCCAGCCCGTGCTAATCGTGCCTGGCCCGGCACGGCCCGCCGTGGCACGTTTAATAGCCGGGCCGTGCCGGCCCATGGGCGTGGCTCTCTGGCCCAGGCACGGCCTGATTATTAAACGGGCCGGCCCGTGGCACGTTTAGCACGCTAGCCCATCTGATTTTAGCCCGTTGGGCTGTATTTTAGGCCTATTGGGCTGTAATTTAGGTCATATATTAAAAAAATCTGAAAAAAATTAAACGGGCCTCCAGGCCCAGGCATGGCCCATGGCGTGCCGCGTGCCGGGCCTAGCCCGTTTAGCTTGGGCCGTGCCGTGCCTGCGTGCTACCGGGCCGACCCAGTTAGCACGGCCCGTTTGGCCAGCTATAGTACTGGGTAACACCGATTGCTCGGCAGTACTGCAATATATAGAGTAGTTTGAAATGAAGAGCATGGAGAAATGCCAAGGTCATGACTCGGAAGTACCAGAGTGAAAAAGCTCGGAGATACCAATCTTATGATGTGACAAGATATAAAAGCATACCGAAAAAAATTGAAAGTGCCGCATGGCAAGTTAAACTCAGGAGTGCCAGAATTAATGGAGAATGCCTGAAAGGAATTTAGCTTGACAACTTAAAACAAAAAATGCTGGGGTTTCTGATTTGTGGGAAACTGGGTCGCTTTTCCAGGGTTTGATAGAACACTCAAGTGGCTTGGTAGTGTCAGAGGAAAACTTCGGTGCTACCGGGGATGTGAAAAACATATGAGGGTGGTGTCAGAAGTGGATTCTTTTGGGAACTTTGGTTTGGGATCTTTCATAGAGGCTCAGACCAAACTACCTCTGTTTGTGTCCTTCTTAATAATGTGGTTGTCTTGAACTCATGTGAATATTTGATTTGATCAAAACCTACAAAGTACACCCTAAAAGCTTGAGGTAGACACCATCTTCAAAAGTTGGAGGTAGGGGTCACAATTGATGTTCCACTCAATGCATGAGGACTAAGTTTCCCCAAATAAACTTATAAATAGATTAGTCATCTCAATCATCTTGTCATTAATCATCAAAATCCAATAGGGGTATATAAGAGATGCACTTTTAGAAGTTCGACAAGGCTAGCTCGCATTATTAGGCATGAGGCATGTTTGTGGGTATGGTTCTTCTTTGGCCTTGTAAATAACTCTCTAGTCTATCATGGTTGATGCAGCACCATTCGGTTGATAGCTGTGCATGGTCGCCCCCCCCCCTTGCACACCATAGGATTAAGATCATGGGTAACCATTGCATGAAGTCAACTCCCTAGCACGAGTCTTCTCTCTCCCATGCACGGATCACCCTCTGTCTCCTACACACACTCATTGTTGTAAAATCTTCGCTTGTAGTGGATAACATCGCCGCTCGTAGCACGACACACCGCCCCCTCACAACACGATGTAGTTGTGCTTACATAACTGATGTCTATAGGACCAGGGGTAATGAACTAGAGGGGGGGTGGGTGAATAGTCCTACAAAAACTTTGCGTGAAATATTAGGGTTGGCAAGTTTTCGAGAAGATAGCTAGTTGAGTCCTTAGAAAAACAATACATGTTAGCTATCAATAATACAACTGTTGAAGCTAGAACTTACAAGAAAGTTGGGATTCGACTTAAAAGAGATGCAAACACGGGGGTGGATTAACAGTGTTTTACTGAGGTTTGGGTAGTTGGCGCTATCCTAGGGATGGAGGTTCGAACCACAAAGGTCTCAACATCGTCAGCACAAAGAGCCCATGAGGCGCATGGCACCTATTCCCCCATGGCTTGGTACCACAAAGGTCAAAAACTCACTTGGGTTCGATCTTTCACAAAGAAGACAATCTCTGACCCTTGTACAAACTTCTTAATTACTTGAGAATGATGATTGAAGGCTCTCAGGAAGTCCTAACCATCTAGGATGCGCACACCCTCCAAGGATAACAACCAAAGAAAAGTTACTCGGACGAACTCCTCGGAATATCTTGAATCAAAGCACTCTCAAGAACCCATAGGAGCTATCTCATGAGGATATCCTTCGAGAAAAGGGATATGAACCATAGGAGTGAGACTTCAAGAAAAGGGAGTAGACGGGCCTTCGTAGATTTAAGAAAGTGACTTGGAAACACCTAATCAATTTCCTTCCCTCTCAAAAGAACCGCTCTCTAACCACTCTGAAAGACTCACATGAAGTTGGCTGGAATTGACTTAGAATGACTTTAAGCAACAAGGAGTGTGGGGGGTCGATATACAAATCAAACCGAAAAACAGAACATTACCTATAAAAAGTGACTAGCCCGGAAATATTGAAGGACAACCTCAAAACTACTGGACACATTCAAATATTTGAATTGTCTGAAGGACTATCCAACGAGCCGCACAAAAACACAAGTACTCGAAAGCACCAGATGATAAGGTGCCATTTTTTGCTGAATACATGACACACTTGGTAGTACCAAAGAAAACAAGGTCACGGCGACACCAAGGTCGACAAAGTTGTTCTCGAAGAGAAGTGATGCATAAAAGGCAAAGTCTGGCTCGAAGGTACCAGGTGGATTCGCTCGAGACTAGCGGGATCTATAATGAAGCTCAAAGGGATGAAACTAACTGAGAAGGGCTCGGAGGTGTCGGAGAAAAAGTTATACCCGATGGTGCCAGAGCTAAAAAAGGTGGTCTTAATGGAACAAAGATCAAAAGTACCAGATAAATTTTTTTAGCGCTTCTAACAAGGGAAAAACAAGATTCGCCTAACATATCACACACTCTCGTCACAGGCTTGGTAGTATCGGCCTACCGGGGCTGGGGAAAAAATAGAGCATTATGCATGGAATTATTGGGATTTTTGGTTGATGGTCTTATCTTGAAGTCGAGCCATAGTTCTTTTGCTTATGCCTGTCTTGATATTACGATTGTACTTGAACTCAATGTGAATCTTGGATCAATAAAAAACTTCAAAGTACAAAGTAGGTGTTTGAAGAAGCCAACCACTTGTAGGGATGAAAGTAGGGGCCACCATTTACTGTTTCCACACATATGGACCAATTTCCTAAAATAAATTTGATAAACAGCTAGTCCTTTCAATTGCCCTGTCATTAATCACCAAAAAATGATAGGGGTATATAAGGTGCACTTTCAGTATCGCCTTCTCCTCATAGCACCTAGTGCCATCGCTCGTAGGATGGCACCCCGTGATATGATACGCTCTATCACACATAAGCCTTCTTATATCTTCCTCAAAACAGCCACCATACCTACCTATTATGGCATTTCCATAGCCATTCCAAAATATATTGCAATGCAACTTCCACCGTTCCATTATTGTGACACACATCATCATTATCATATTGCTTTACATGATCATATTGTTGACATAGAATTTGTGGCTCAGCCACCGTTCGTCGTTTTTTATACATGTTACGCTTTATCATTGCACATCCTGGTACATCGCTTGAGGCATTCATATAGAGTCATATTTTGTTCTAGTATCGAGTTGTAAGTAAATAGAAGTGTGATGATCATCATTATTCATTATTAGAGCATTGTCCCAGTGAGGAAATTAAAAAAAAGAGGTCAGAAAAAGAGGTTAAAAAGATCCCAAAAAATATGAGAGAAAAAGAGAAAAGGGCAATGTTACTATCCTTTTTCACACTTGTGCTTCAAAGTAGCATCATGTTTTTCATATAGAGAGTCTCCTGTGTAGTCACTTTCATATAACTAGTGGTAATTTTTCATTATAGAACTTGGCTTGTATATTCCGATGATGGGATTCCTCAAATGCCCGAGGTCTTCTAGAGAAAGCAAGTTGGATGCGCACCCACTTAGTTTTCTTTTTGAGCTTTTGTACGCTTATAGCTCTTAGTGCATCCATTGCATGGCAATCCCTACTCCTTGCATTGACATCAATTGATGGGCATCTCCATAGCCCGTTGATTAGCCTCGTCGATGTGAGACTTTCTCCTTTATTGTCTTCTTCATATAATCTCTACCACCATACTCTATTCCACCCATAGTGTTGTATCCATGGCTTGCGCTCATGTATTGCGTGGGGGTTGAAAAAGCTGAAGCACGTTAAAAAGTATGAACCAATTGATCGGCTTGTCATCGGGGTTGTGCATGATAAATACTTTGTGTTAAGAAGATGGAGCATGACAAGGCTATATGATTTTGTAGGGATAGCGTTCTTTAGCATTTTTATTTTGAAAGGCATGATTGTTTGTTGGTATGCCAGAGTATTGATGTCTTTATGTCAAATTATAGACTATTGCTTTGAATCATTCAGATCTAAATATTCATACCATAAAAGAAAGATTAGATGATGAGTACGATAGGTAGCATTCCACATAAAAAAATCAATTTTTATCATTTACCTACTCGAGGACGAGTAGGAATTAAGCTTGGGGATGCTGGTACGTCTCCAACGTATCTATAATTTTTTATTGTTTCATGCTATTATAGTATCAAACTTGGATGTTTATTATGCAATTATATATCATTTTTTGGGACTAACCTATTAACCTAGTGCCCAGTGCTAGTTGTTGTTTCTTTGCTTGTTTTTGGCTTTTCAGAAAATCAATACCAAACGGAGTCCAAACGCTACGAAACTTTTTGACGATACCAGAAGTGTCGTGGAATTGTCACGGCAGATGTCCTTAGTGTGAGGACTTAGTCGCGAGTGAAAGGACATGCGGTGCCCCCATGTGTGGTTTTGGTAATTGATGACATTCTCTATGGACTAATGGTTGCATTGAGTTATATTTGAAGGATTTTTTCATAGGCATTTCTTGAAGTCCATGTGTTGGTTTCAAGGAATTTATGGGTTGACCAAGGTGCTATTAAGGAATTATCCAAAGATTGGTCATGTGAGTGTTGAGCTTATTGCAAGCATGTCTTGAAGAAGAAGATTGTGTGATCATTCATGTTTACCTTCAAGACATCATCCAAACGAAGAGAGTTGGAAAGATTCAAGGTTGATCAAGACTAAGTCAAGAGCGAATCAAGTTGATCAACTCACAAAGCGTAGAAGATGTACCGAGAGGGATCAAGTGATCCCATGGTATGGTAAGCATTGTCCATTGCACTTTGTGTACTAACCCATGGTCTATGTGAGAGTCTATGTGGGGTTAGGTACATGTCCATGGGCTTGCGTCAAGAGGAAGATATCATACAACCCATGGAAAGGATGACATCAAGTGGTGATCGTCATCAAGACTGCCGTGTGCAAGTTCAAGTGGAGCATCACGAAGAGATCAAGTGCTTGAAGCTTTCCATCCATTGTGGTGTCAATGGACTTGTGAAGATATGCCGAAGAGTGGCTCGCCCATAGTGGAGTATGGGGGAGCAATCATCTAGTCTCCATCGACCCAACGCAATCAAGAAAGGTGGTCCATCTTGAGGAGGACAAGATCATCATCATCTAGCTCAAGTGGATCATGTGCAAGGCAAAGGTTTGCCCTTGATAGGTTTTCTATTTTACCGGTCTCATGGTGGTAGTTGGGAGACCGGGTTATAGGATCGATAGCCGTACTATCAAGGGGGGCTCTCAAGTGAGTAGCTTGATCGTATCGTTCGTCGAGAGCTCAAACCATTGCATACTTGCATCATGTTTCTTGGTTCTTGTTTGGTTCTCTTTGTGAGTCTTAGATCTTATGGTCATCTTGATGACAAGCTTGAGTTCATCGAAAATGGAGTTTGCATGCGTCTTCTATGATGTTTTCGGTGTTGGAGGTTTTACTGGTCTTATCCGAGGAAGGGTTCTCACCATTTTCTTTTGGGCCTTTTCTCATTTGCTTATTTTGGTATTTCTATCAAGATTGTGTTAGCCCTTGTCGCTAGCTTTCCAACAAACTTGGTTTCATCGAATTCGAAGTCCGTTTGCAGAAGTTGTGGTAGTTTTGGTGTTCTGAAAAGGCTCCAGCAGTACTACCGCGGGTAGGAGCGGAAGTAATTTTTCACTACCACCCTTGGGAGCGGTACTACCGCTCTTGGGAGCGGTACTACCGCTTGGAGCAGTACTACCGCGGCTACTTTCGTGGCTACTTCCGCTCGGGACCAAAAACTCGTCACAAGTCCAGCGGTGGTAGGCACGGATGTAATTTTTAGTACCGCTCGCAAGCAGTAGTACCGCTACCCTTAGCAGTAGTACCGCTACCCCTAGCGGTAGTACCGTGATGTCAAGCGGTACTACCGCTCCGACGGTTCTTCTGGCTTTTTTGCCTCCTCGTTGTTGTGTTTCAAAGGGCTACTAACGCCCTAGCGGTAGTACCGCTCCTTGGAGCGGTAGTACCGCTCAGTGCGGGCTGTGAGCATAACGGTTGGATTTTCCCCCACCTTTAAAAGGGGGTCTTCTTCCCCAATGAACCTTATCTCTTTAGCTCGTGTTCTTCCCCCATTGTTGACCCTCTTTGAGCTTGCTAACTCTCAATCCCTCCAATGATTCTTGCTAGTTCTTGAGGGAAAAGAGAGAGGAGATCTAGACCCACGTTTCCACCAATATCTTTCTCCTTTATGTGAGGGGAACCCCTTGGATCTAGATCTTGGAGTTCTTCGTGTTCTCTTTTGTGTTCTTCCTCTCATTTTCCTCCCTAGCATTTGTTGCTTCGGCGGGATTTGGGAGAGAAGGACTTGGGCACTCCGTGTGCCCTTGCCATTGCATTTGGTGCATCGGTTTGAGTTCTCCATGGTGATACGTGGAAGTTACAAGTTGAGAAGCTTATTACTCTTGGGTGCTTGGTACCCTTGAGCTTGTTCCTCTTGGGTGCTTGGGTGCCCTAGACGGTTGAGGTCACCTCGGAGCCATATTCCATTGTGGTGAAGTTTCGTGGTGTCGTTGGGGAGTTAACGCCAACCTTTGTGGTGTTCGGAGCTCAATCGTTGTGGTGTAAAGCTCCGGGCAAGCGTCGGGGTCTCCAATTAGGTTGTGGAGATCGCCCCGAGCAATTTGACGGGTTCCAGTGACCGCCCCCAAGGGTTGCCAAAGTGTACGGGTTCGGTAACCGCCCCAAAGGTTGCCATTTGTACGGGTTCGGTGACCGCCCTCAGGGGTCCCTTAGTGGAATCACGACATCTTGCATTGTGCGAGAGCGTGAGGAGATTATGGTGGCCCTAGTGGCTTCTTGGGGAGCATTGTGCCTCCACACCGCTCCAAAAGGAGATTAGCATCCGCAAGGGTGTGAACTTCGGGATACATCATCGTCTCTGCGTGCCTCAGTTATCTCTTACCCGAGCTCTTTACTTATGCACTTTACCTTGTGATAGCCATATTGGTTCTTGTCATATATCTTGCTATCACCTAGTAGTTTATCTTGCCTAGCATAAGTTGTTGGTGCACATAGGTGAGCCTAGTTGTTGTAGTTTTTGTGCTTGACAAATTAACCGCTAGGTTTATTCCGCATTTGTTCAAGCCTAAACCGTAATTATTTTAAAAGCGCCTATTCACCCCCCTCTAGGCGACATCCACGATCTTTCAGTGAGGCCAACGCATCTATGTGGTAGCTTGAGAGGGGTTGAGCGAAATCGAGAGACGAAACACAAGACAAGGGTTTAGACAGCTTCGGGCCCCGGGAAACATCATCCGGTAATAACCCTACATGTTGTTTGTGGCTAGGTCTTATTATGATCATAAGGGAGTTGTTGGTTAGCCGGCCCTTTGTGTCTAGCCCTAGAGATTATTTTCTGTCCCTCTTTGAGGAGCCCTGCCCCTCGTTATATATGTTGAAGGGGCAGGTTACATGTGGAGTCCTAGTAGGACTAGGACTAGTCTATCCTTTCTTACAAGTTGAATACAAGTCCGGGTCTTGCTTCCTCGTAAAGGAAATATTCGCCATCCCTTTCCTCTTAAGCCGGCCCACCAGAGTATAAGCTGGCCTACTGGGCCTTGGGCCTTGTCGTTCGTTTGATCCACCCGTCGGGTCTCCAGTGAGTCACAATGTCCAGGCGGGTTACATGTAAACCGCCATGTCCGAGCAGATCGCCAGTGAGTCGCCAAGCTCCAGCCAGGTCTCTGGTGAGTCGCCAAGCCCGGCCGGGTCATGATTCCGGCCGGGTCATACCGCGGGGTATATCCCTGGCATTAGCCCCCAGTTTAATTTGGATTTATCCATGTTAAACTGATCCTGTAAAATAAACACAAGAACAAACTTGATAGGGTTGTGCTCTGGGTTAAATATTTTCCTGAACCGGCACCTGATCATCTTTAAGTCCTTGTCATTTCCTCCTGGATGCATACTCAAAGATCTTATAGCAAATCTCTTTTAACATATATGTCCAAACCTTGCCAATGCAAAAAATCCAGATACTTCTTTTGAGAAATCTAGGTCAATAGGCCAGCTTCAGAGCCAATTTGCAGACATTGGTATCTTATAGAGAAATATTGTAAGAAATAATCTACTTGAATCGGCTTCCAAAGCGCCGGTTTAAAAAATATTGGTCTTGAAAAACTCATCTGACTTTCAGCCGGCTTGTAGAACTTGCCGGTTTATCATTGCCAAAATATTCGGTTTGAATATTGATAGCACCGGGTCATAATTGTTGCCGACGCCGGGTCATAGTTATTGGTGACGCCGGGTCAATCTGGTTTACTCAAAACTGACGGCCATTGAAGGTTTTTCTCCCTTATATCCATATTACCTGTAGC
This sequence comes from Triticum monococcum, assembly GCA_034509565.1. Classification (NCBI taxonomy): domain Eukaryota; kingdom Viridiplantae; phylum Streptophyta; class Magnoliopsida; order Poales; family Poaceae; genus Triticum; species Triticum monococcum. The sequence goes on along the minus strand of CM067842.1, from coordinate 111,671,296 downwards.
CCCCAAGTCTTGAGCAGAAACAAAGTGATGACTTAAGACTTGCTTCAATATAAATACTACCACTTTGGAGAAATCCATGTTGTTCATCTTAGTCACTAGCAAAGACTGAATACTCCATATATGTAGCCCCCAAGTGCCGGGTTGTCATGCTTGCAGCAACCTGAGACTTGTAATTGCCTTATACTCATAAAAAACTTCAACCAGTGTAGCCCCCAAGGGCCGGGTCATTATGCAATAATGAGCAAGGACTTTATAAATATGATCATATAGACTTGAACAACAACGTGTAGCCCCCAAGGGCCGGCTCAGTAAGATAATATTGAGCTGGGACTTTATATATACTTCTTTTGAAAAGAACATCATATGATGTAACCCCCATCATGGGGCTTGAACCCACGTCCGCAAGGTTAAGAGCTTTGTGCTTTACCAAGCAGTGGACCCTTCAATAATTGAATAAAACTTGTGTACCTTGAATTGTTGACAGGAGCAATTGGTAGCCCCCAAGGGCCGACTCATTATGATGTGATGAGTCGGGTCTTCAATAAGGCCAGTAAAATTGTCTTTGCATTAGCCCCCAAGTGCCATGGTGCATGCTGGTAGTGACATGGGACTTGCATATTTGATATAATCTCAAACTGAATAATGTAGCCCCCAAGTGCCGGGTTGTAAGCCTGCAACAACTCGGGACTATTCTTTCCATTGTAGAATAATTCATATCCATTGATAAAAAATAGCCATTGCGCCAAAGCGACTTTGAATACCTTATCTGTTGACAAGTAAATCTGGAGTTTAAATACTCGACGGCTCTTGGCCGATGGCGATTTAATATGCCTCCATTGTAAGCCGGAATTTTTATAACCCGGCGGTTTATAGCCTTTGAGAAAATCAAGAATTGATAACCCTTTTGAGACACCAATTTTAATCTTTGATGATGGGCTGGAACTTAATCATTTATGTAAGTCATAGCTCTGTAAATCCTGCACAGAGTTTAATCAACATATGCCCTGGCGACTTAACGTCAAAAGCCGGGGTGGGTAACTACTCAAATGTAGTCTTATCCTGCACATAAGTAAATCACAAGATCCCTTGGCGGTTTACCGCAGGGCGGATCATAATATCCCACATATAACCATTGTGATATTTAATTTGTACTACCGGTTTACATGACCTGTGCAGTAAGGGTGATAACCCAATCCTTAGAAGCCAATACTTCCAAATATATGATGATTGTCACATGCTGGTGACTTATCGTCCAAAGCCAAGCCGGATTTAAACGAAACCACACTTATATGCTTCACATATGAGGAAAAAAATCTCAAAACCCAAAATATTGTTTGCAAAAACTTAAACCAAATAAAAATCGAGGTTTCTGATTCAAATACGATCAACAAACCGTTCCAAAGGGGTTAAGCTAGGATTCGAATACGATCATGTAGCCCCCAGTGGCTTTGGCGTTGCGCCGATCAAGAGGGTACCGACAGGTATGTTCTCTTTGGTTCGAATACGACCTATGTTTAAACGGGAAGCCCCCAAATGACCTTGAGAGGTTTTTAACGACCCTGATTTGAATACGATCCAAGTCGGACCCAAAAGGGGTTAAGCTATGATTCGGATACGATCAAGAAGCCCCCTAGTGAGTTTGGCTTTGCGCCGATCAAAAGGGTTACGACAGCTATGTTCTCTTTGGTTCGAATACGACCTATGTTTGAACAGGAAGCCCCCCCGAATGACCATAATAAGGTAAGCCGTAAGGCAGGATATCCATGTTTGAACCACACATCATGGCAGCAAGTTCTCTTTGGCAACCTTTAATTTTTCCAAGAACTCGAATATTACGAGAGATTAATTCTTTTTGAACCGGATTTGAAAGCTTTCAAAACTTTGTGGGAGATAGATTGTCCTTGAGCCCGATGTTTGAACCGGATTTGAGAGCTTAAAAGCTTTGTAAGAGACAATTTTACCTTGAGTCGGATGTTTGAACCGGATTTGAGAGCTTCAGAGCCTTGCAGGAGAGAGATGTCTCTTGAACCGGATTTTAAACCGGAATCTTTATTTTGAACCGACAATTTTCTGACGGTCTTTAAATTTTCATCAATATGGCGGTGTCCTCCGGAACCGGGTTATCATTCCCTCCAATGACCCGGCGTTCCCAAGTCATGTCATTGTAGCCCCCAAGTCTTAAGACTACTCGAGGAGTTGGCTTGAGACTCTCCATATTTGACCGTGATACAAACCAGTATGAGTCCTTTAACAACGCAATGATATAATAACCCCTTTTTGCAGTAGACAATTTGTCCTGCATTGGAAAACTTGCAAGTCAGCGTAATTGCTTTTTAAAAAAAAGCAATGTATAATGTAAAAATATAATGGATGGATTTCACCTGATATGTTAGGCCAGAAAATATCCGCCGCAGAGTTGATGATCATTGCGGTGAAGCTGAAAACCATTACAGGCAAGTCGGTCGCGGGTACAGACAGATGAGTCAGACGCGGCGGTTTAAATCGGAGCGGACGGGCAAGTCAATCGCGTTGTGTTGATGTAGCAGAGGCCGCGATTTGCGCACGTATCCGTCGAGCAACACGGTATGGACAAGCGCTAGTGCAAAAATAATTTGGCGCTCGCCCTTACGACACCTTTGTAATGAATAATGATCCTGCGAAAAAATACCACAGACCAAAGTAATTATTCTTAAACAATTTAATATGTGTTAATAAAATACATAGAAAAAATAGCACCTGATATTTTGTCGGATAAGGCGGACACTGAAAAATATGCTCCTGTGCGTTTATAGCAGGCTGGATTACGACGAGGTGAGTCCCACGCATATCAGTGGACCAAGGTATAGCCTCCACGTGTGTCTGTCAACTGTCAGTGCCCCGGTGCGTAGCAGATGCCATTAGATGTGGCAAACTCCAGAAGTTGTAGTAGTTGTAAGGAGCACAAATTTATGCCTTCGCGTTGCGTGAGAGTACGCTCCCAGCACTTCAACTGACCCCAAATAAATCAATGCTTGTTCAGTCCTAACAGAAGGTTCAGCGCAGCCCTCCACTTTGTCTGTTTGCAGCAAAACAGATGCTACTACTCCATCTGCGGGCAGGGGATGAAATTAATCGGAGGCTGCTCAGCGACGGAGTGGTTGAGGCGAGGCCGGTGTTGGCGGCGGCAACTTGGCCACTGATACTCGCGGCAGAAGGCAACGCGATGTGGGGTCAGGCTGGTGAGGCGAACAGAGCAACGCGCAACAGAGACGACGACTTTGGCAGAGGCCATTCAGTGCGCGACTGCGGCCGGCGGCTTTAGGCGGCATTGACAACAACCAGCCGAGCCACCGCGCTGGCTTTGAGACAACCGAAACACCGCCGGCTCAGGGCCACGGCAACACACAACAGCGAAGACGGGTCCAAGCTAGAGGCGGCTTGAATCCGCGGCAACAGCACGTGAAAAGCAAGCTGCAGGGGCGGCTCACAGTGGAGGAGCGCACGTGCGCGACGGTCCAGCAGCGAGGCACGGAGCGACGTGGCGGGTCACAATGGAGGCGGCCCGCGGCGATGGAGGCGGCTGGCCACGGGCGCTCGGAGGCGCGAGGCAGCGCACGGCGCGCAGGGCGGAGCCTGGCCCGGAGCAGCAGCGACCGGGCGCGGTCGGGGTAGAGGTGAGGCGGCAGTGTGGAGTCGGCCACGGCAGAGCGCAGGCAGGGCAATTGCGGGCGGAGAGCGAGACGAGGCCGCGGGCTCTAGCAGAGACGGCAGGCGGCGGCTCGGCCCTGCTGCGACTGAGGCAAGCGGAGACAAAGGTTTCGAAGGCGGACCGCGGCGGCCGGCTTGCAGCGGAGCGCCCGTAGGAGGGAGAGGCCTGGGCCACTCGGGACAGGCCGAAACCGTGCCCACGTCCACGTCCTTCTCCGGGTCGTGGTCTTCCTTTTTTTTTTATAGTTAAAAGCACTAGGAGTCCTACAACTTGCATCGAATATGATGGTTTGGTCCTATAACTTGCATTTTGATCCTATCTAGTGCCGAAACTTGCATTAAATGTGCAAATTTGGTCATGACCAATAAAAGAGCGCCATATGGACATGTGGGTGCCAACCCGGTCAGCGCCTGACATTTTACAAAGAGACCCCTGCCTTTGGTCTGAATCTACCCACACTACACACAAAAACAACTGAATTTACTTGTGAAGGACACATGATCTTATTTTATTTCATCGAACTTCCGGGACAAGAACCTAGCTAAGATGTGGTAAATAATAATTTCAAGTCATGGCATAAATATAGTAGAGTGGTAACAGAAGAAAGAAAAAAAAATATGGAAGACATTCTAATGTCCAATTTGCTAATGTGCTTGCCTTCCTAACCATTTTTTTAGCTAGGCGATATGTGTTACTCAAAGCCAAACTTGGCTGTTTAAACAGTGGACTAGGTTGCGGTCAACTTATTTCGTGTCGTAATACAGGAATAAAAACGTTTTCTCGTAAAAGATAGAAACAAAGAGATTAGATAAATTGAAGCAGACACAAAGTCACGAACCAGCACTCCCTCCGTAAACAAATGTGGGCCATTTTTGGAGTTGACCGGTTGTGGACGATCTCAACGAACGCGTTCTGGCTTCTATGATCTCGTGAAGACCACGGAGCTATAGCCACCTCTTTTACGGGGATCGATGCGTATTCGATAGTGATATCCGTTTCGCCATGCCAATGCAGAGCACTGCAGCGCCAGGGAGCCGGCGTAATTAACCCCGTGATCGATCCAGAGCGCTGCTGGTCTTGCCATCGCCAACCGGACCGGTCCCAGTGTCTCGTGCGATGATCAGGTCATCAAGACTCAGGAGGTTGGAGCAATACTACAAGCTTGCTTGCTTTGGCAATGGCCATGGCACCCCACCCCCGTGGCCATGTCGCGCTACTGTTGCGTTGCCTCACCCTGACATTGTACGTCGTAGAGCGGGTCGATCGACGTGACAACACCGTCGATCTGCATGCTGGCCGTCCGGAATAGAAAAAGGCGAATTTGTTGACAGTTAGCTAGCTTTCTCCCTCTGCTCTTCCCCTCGAGCGCACGTCCCGCATGCATGATCTCCACGATCACATGCACGTCGCCACCCCCTGTGTTGTACACCCATATATATTCACTGATGAATAGAACGGCAGCACCCAAGGTAAAGTTTCCATTTCACCTCTCTTTCGTCCAACCTTCTCTCTATACATTTTCTTTCGTCCAAGTGTCGCAACTGTCAGGCACTTCCTTCCGTGCGAAGATGTAGCTGATGGGTCCCAGTAGTCAAGGGGGAAACATTTTTTTTCACGAAATATGATGGCCCATCCGGTGGGTCCCTGCTGTCAGGTGAAGGAATCATTATTTTCCACGTAATAAGGAGGCACTTCCTTGCTGCGGTCGTGGACCCAACTATCAACCTTTCCACGTACAGTACTCTTCCGGTGAAAGTTGTTACTTGACCATGTTGACCACGCCGCGCCGAGAGCACCAGGGCGGTGGATGAAGCGAGGCCCGGGAAGGGGACGACGCGGAGCCGGGGAAGACGCGGCAGTGGTTGCCCACGCGGAGAGGAGTACGAGGGTTCACTGGTTCGGCTGCGGTGTGAGGCTGCGGCCGTCGCAAAATAACAGAGGGTGTGGATGAGTAGAGGGATGGCCAGGCCAGCGGTGGGAGTAGTAGGGGGCGGTGAGACCTCCACGACATCACAGCCGGCCACGTGAGGCAGGAGCACGTGGCACGACCGGCGCTGGTTTGGGCGGCTGGAACAAGAAGACTAGATGTTGAAGAAGCACTAGGGCCGTTGGATGGACATCGTACGATCACTTGAGCTAGAGTCATTCATATTGACTAAGTTGACAAAGCCCCCCGTCCCCGTCAACTTAGTGGGCCCACAAGTCATCCTCCCACTATGGTGGGTCCCAGCTAGCTGTGGGGATTCATTTTTTATGCGTAATAAGGAGGCACTTCCTTGCGTGCGAAGATATAGCCGGTGGGTCCAACCTGTCAGCGGGGGGGGGGGGGGGACATTTTTTTTGCGAAATACAGAGGCCCTTTCGGTGGGTCCCAGCTGTCAGGTGGAGGAATCATTATTTTGCACATAATAAGGAGGCATTTCCTTGCGTGCGGCCGTGGACCCATCTGTCAGCCTCTCCACGCACAGTCTACTTCCGATGGATGTCGTTCATTGACCACGTTGACCACTCTATGCCGAGCGCATCCAAGGTGGTGGACGACGGCGAGGCCCCGGACAACAACGAGCCGGAGATGGGAAGACGCGGGAGTAGAGTCGCAGACGGAGAGGTGTACGAGGGTTAACTGGTTCTGATGCGGTGTGGTTCGGCAGTCGGTGGAGAAGAAGAGGAGATGTGGAGGGTGGAGGGATGGCCTGGCCAACGGTAGGGTAGCGCTTCACAGCGAAGCGTTCTAAGCAGAGCTGCTAGCAGCAGGAGGCGGGAGCAGGTGGTCCCGGTGGCGCTAGAGGAAGAAGACGAGAGATTGAAGATGGATGCCGGTCGTTGGATGTAAATCCAACGGCTAATGATGTCAGAATCATTTATTGACTAGGTTGACAATGACTTGCGTTGGCTTCGACCTATTGGCCCACATTCAACCTCCAAAAATGTGGCACATACTCAACCCATATTTTTAGAATTTACAGTCAATTTGATCTCTTTTTTTAGAATTACAGTCCATTTGCTGGGCTGGGTGAACAAATAATGTAGCGTCCATGTGACCCATTTATTTTTTTCCTAAAAAATTACAGGCCATTGCTACCTCTTGAGAACTGCGGTCAGTTTTCCCCGAAGAGGAAGGGATGATGCAACAAAGTAGCGTAAGTATTTCCCTCAGTTTTTGAGAACCAAGGTATCAATCCAGTAGGAGGCTACGCGCGAGTCCCTCGCACCTGCACAAAACAAATAAATCCTCGCAACCAACGCAAATAGGGGTTGTCAATCCCTATAGGGCCACTTACGAGAGTGAGATATGATAGATATGATAAGATAAGATTTTTGGTATTTTTATGATAAAGATGCAAAGTAAAATAAAGGCAAAGTAAAGAGGAAAGGAAATAACTAAGTAGTAGGAGATCAATATGATAAAGATAGACCCGGGGGCCATAGGTTTCACTAGTGGCTTCTCTCAAGAGCATAAATATTCTACGGTGGGTGAACAAATTACTGTTGAGCAATTGATAGAATTGAGCATAGTTATGAGAATATCTAGGTATGATCATGTATATAGGCATCACGTCCGAGACAAGTAGACCGACTCCTGCCTGCATCTACTACTATTACTCCACTCATCGACCGCTATCCAACATGCATCTAGAGTATTAAGTTAAAAATAGAGTAACGCCTTAAGCAAGATGACATGAGTAGAGGGATAGACTCATGCAATATGAAGAAAACCCCATCTTGTTATCCTCGATGGCAACAATACAATACGTGCCTTGCTGCCCTTACTGTCACCGGGAAAGGACACCGCAAGATTGAACCCAAAGCTAAGCACTTCTCCTATTGCAAGAAAGATCAATCTAGTAGGCCAAACCAAACTGATAATTCGAAGAGACTTACAAAGATAACCAATCATACATAAAATAATTCAGAGAAGATTCAAATATTATTCATAGATAGACTTGATCATAAACCCACAATTCATCGGTCTCAACAAACACACCGCAAAAAGAAGATTACATCGAATAGATCTCCACAAGAGAGGGGGAGAACATTGTATTGAGATCCAAAAAGAGAGAAGAAGCCATCTAGCTACTAACTATGGACACGTAGGTCTGAGGTGAACTACTCACACTTCATCGGAGGGGCTATGGTGTTGATGTAGAAGCCCTCCGTGATCGATGCCCCCTCCGACGGAGCTCCGGAATAGGCCCCAAGATGGGATCTCGTGGATACATAAAGTTATGGCGGTGGAATTAGGGTTTTGGCTCCTGTTCTGATCGTTTGGGGGTACGTGGATATATATAGGAGGAAGGAGTACGTCGGTGGAGCAACAGGGGGCCCACGAGGGTGGAGGGCGCGCCTGGGGGGGGGGGGGGGGGTAGGCGTGCCCCTACCTCGTGGCCTCCTCTTTTCTTTCTTGACGTAGGGTCCAAGTCTTCCGGGTCTTGCTCGTTAAGAAAATCACGTTCCCGAAGGTTTCATTCTGTTTGGACTCCGTTTGATATTTCTTTTCTTCGAAACCCTAAAACAGGCAAAAAACAACAATTCTGGGCTGGGCCTCCGGTTAATAGGTTAGTCCCAAAAATAATATAAAAGTGGATAATAAATCCCAATTATGTCCAAAACAATAGATAATATAGCATGGAGCAATAAAAAATTATAGATACGTTGGAGACGTATCAGCCATTTGCACGTTCTCAATATACACAATTTTGCTGGTCTGATTCTAATTATAATATTGGGTTGGGCGCAACAATGTTATCAAAAAATAAACAGGGGATCAACATTTTGTTATAAATATATTTAAATAATAAGTGATTTATTATTACATTGGTCCTTAAATCTTACCAAGCTTCTGTACACAATCACCAGGATTTTTGTTGCCAAAAAAATCTAGGATTTTATTGTTAAGAAATTATTTGTATAAGTTAATAAGATGTGGGATATTGTTTTCTTACATATGTAAGTATCTTTTAAATATATGATGAAAATAACAATAATATATAATAACATATAAAATAATTTAAATATGTATAATATAGTTAGAAGGGAAACATAAGTCGGACCCGCGTTCCTATTCTTATATAGAGAAATAGAACAGACCTCTGCGTTTTCTTCAAAAAAATACATAAATTGGGCTAGCGATGTTTCAGGAAAAATAAAACCTCAGATGGGAGGTTCATAGGCCGGTCGATACATGACGACCCTAAAAAAATACAAACCGGCATGTCGTGGGCTACGCATGTTAAAAAAGAAAGCCTAGATGGGGCAGCCCAAAACTCAGCTGATACTTGTTGCCCCAGTGATAATAAATGATACCTGCCAGCTCCCCGGCTTCGTTGTGAATTTATCTTCTATAGTAACTATGTTGAAGCACCTAAAAATGTAACTATGTTGACAAACTCGTGGGCCCCAACGATAGTATAGCATTAGGAGGAAGTATTTTTTTGATGAGGAACTTGCTTGCGTACGGCCATAGACCTAGTGGGTCCCGACTGTCCACCTCTCCACGTACATTACTCTCCAGATTCCTCTTGTTTGTTCAGCATGTTCACAATGACAGACAGCGGCGCCGCGGCGAGCGCACAAAGGCGTAGGAGGAGATCAGACCACCTGAGGCAGTGCCCTATTTGTACCGAAAGTACTGAACTAGCCCAGTGGCCAAGTGACACTACCCGACAGGCGACAGCTCTTCCGCCCGGGTTCGATTCCACCTGATGCAGGGAAAATATTTCCAACTCTTTTGCCTCTGCCATTATTGACATGTGGGTCCCCATTGTCATCTACGCACACCACGTCCAACACTTGCCAAAACTTCGTCCCTCGTTTTGTTTTTCGCACACTCGACATTGTGTGGACATTTTGAAAATAGCATACCTTTTTGACTATGCATCATATGAAGATGTGCTATGCATGAATGTTGATCAGCATGATGTTAACTGGCTGGTAGTTCCATTTTCGACCATGAATAAAACTTCTAATATGATGTTAATCCTGTTTGAAAAGACCGTGTTAATATAAATGCTCCGCCTATGAAATTTGCAGTTTCTTATCTGAAACTGAACTTGTAGTTTCTTATCTGAAACTGAAACTTGGAGTTTCTTCTCTGAGAATCACATTGTCTGCACTTTTATATTCCTATGAAACTACATTTTTAAGTTCTAAAAATAGAACTCTAGAATTCATAAAATACTTCATATGCTCAATACCGCAAATCTGAAATTCAAAAGAAATCCATATCTGAAAGTACTCTCAAAATACACAACACAAAACACAATTCACAACCTGCAAGTACTGACAACCCTAAGCTCCTCTCCCTATTCTCCATTGCAAAACCACCACCTCCCCTCTCCATCATCTCCATTACAAAACCACCGCCTCGCCTCTCCCTCTTCTCCATTGCAAAACCACCTCTTCTCTCCTCGGACGAGGATCCCCTGACATAGCCCATCCTGCCATTGAGACACTAACACATGGGTCCCAACAAGCGCGGGGCCCACCTATCAGCGACCGAAAGGCAGGGAAACCTCTCCTCTCCATCATCTCCATTCCAAAACCACCGTCTCGCCTCTCCCTCTTCTCCATTGCAAAATCACCCCTCTCCTCTCCATCATCTCCATTCTAAAACCACCGTCTCGCCTCTCCCTCTTCTTTATTGCAAGACCACCGTCTCTCCTCCCATCTTCCAAAGCTAGCACCGGACCACTCAGAAGGACATCTATGGAGAGGATGCAGCAGCGAATCAGGCAGATCGCCAGCGGCGACCAGGCAAAGTTAGCCAGGTTGAAGGAGATCCTTACTTGGTTTGACAATGAGTGGGAGATTTCGAGGACAGTGATGGCCATGTGGCAATGTATGCGAAAGAGCGAGACGTCGGCGATGTACTCCTCGGGAGCAGTCACGCCGCAGTCCTTCGAGTTCATCGAGTATCTCCTCTGGGCGATGGAGCAGACAGATTCGCCCAAGGCGAAAGTCAGGCGGAGGTGGTGGGCATACAGGTCGAAGGTCGAGAACCCAGAGGATAACGAATCGATCGAGTACGGTGTACCGTTCGTGAGGGTGCAGAGCCAGCCAGAGCCACATGAGCATTCGTTCTACCACCGCAAGAGGAGGCCGGATGGTGCGACGTCCTTTCCCGCCATTCTCCACGGTTCCTTCGACGCTTGCCTCATTTCAACAGCGTCGGTAGGGTTTAAGGTAAGCTTCGCACTAACCTAATCTTCCATCTGCTCATGCTTACAATCAGTGTGACAGCTAATAAAAATCATGCTTACAATCAATCTCCGAGTACTACGCCAATCACCCTAAAATAGCTTTGGACCTTTGGGTCAAAGTTGTGACACTGTGTACAAATAAATAAAAATAGATTGGTGCTTCTTTCAGAAAAGAGTACTCCCTAGAAAACTGCCAATATAAGCTACTAGTATTTTTTTTGAAGTCTAAGCTACTAGTATTTGGTTAGAGGATTTGCTGCCGAGAAAGATCCGTCCAAGTGAGCGCCACACATCCCACTGGTGGTGGTGGATGCCAATGCTTAGATGGAGCAGGGTTGGTGTCGGTAATTTTTACTTGGCACCTCGCACTCTGCATATATGCCGGTTCCATCCGTACATTTGTGCAGTTCCACCAAAATGCAGCTGAATAACCCTGTTTGCACAGATAATGAAAAAGCATGATTACATTATAGTGGCACTAGTTGATGAAATATACACTAATAAATAGAAGAAAATATTGCGATAGTATCATAGTATGCCATGCTGCGAGGGCGAGATGGGCCCTGCGACGCCTCATACGATACACCTCATACTGGAAATTGACCCAAGTCTTCCTGATACACCTTCTGCCAGTGATGAACATCAGTGTACAACGGTAGTACAAGGAAGGGCCCTGAGACATTCCAATCTCTATTTTTGTGCAGATCAACTAAAATTAAGCACCCCAGTTTGCAAAAACGCTTAAACATTAACAATGGGACTAGTTGATGAAACATATACTAACAAAGAGAAGCACTTTCTTTATCTACATTGGAAATGAAATGATAGAGAGGACACTCACTCTATTTTAACTGTATTGTTACTTAATTTTATCAGTGGCACTAGGGTTGAGCAGGTGGCAAACGAGGTGTACCGTGCATCACAAGGATGGAGGCCGTGGGTGCTTAGACCGGGATGCTGAAGCTGGCTTTATCTCCCCCCTGATGTTTCTGTGGTAGCATTTGGGTTGTAATCTCAGACGTCTCCAACGTATCTATAATTTTTGATTGTTCCATGCTATATTATATTCTGTTTTGGACATTATTGGGATTTATTATACACTTTTATATTATTTTTGGGACTAACCTTCTAACCGGAGGCCCAACCCAGAATTGCTGCTTTTTTTTTTGCCTATTTTAGGGTTTCGAAGAAAAGGAATATCAAACGGAGTCCAAACGGGAATGAAACCTTCGTGAACGTGATTTTCGGAATGAACATGATCCAGGAGACTTGGACCCTACGTCAAGCAACCAACAGGGAAGCCACGAGGTAGGGGGGCGCGCCTACCCCCCCAGGTGCGCCTTCCACCCTCGTGGGCCCCTGTTGCTCCACTGATGCACTCCTTCCTCCTATATATACCTACGTACCCCCAGACGATCAAATACGGAGCCAAAACCCTAATTCCACCGCCATAACTTTCTGTATCCACGAGATCCCATCTTGGGGCCTGTTCCGGAGCTCCGCCGGAGGGGGCATCGATCACGGAGGGCTTCTACATCAACACCATAGCCCCTCCGATGAAGTGTGAGTAGTTTACTTCAGACCTATGGGTCCATAGTTATTAGCTAGATGGCTTCTTCTCTCTTTTCGGATCTCAATACAAAGTTCTCCCCCTCTCTTGTGGAGATCTATTCGATGTAATCTTCTTTTGCTGTGTGTTTGTTGAGACCGATGAATTGTGGGTTTATGATCAAGTTTATCTATGAACAATATTTGAATCTTCTCTGAATTCTTTTATGTATGATTGGTTATCTTTGCATGTCTCTTCGAATTATCAGTTTGGTTTGGCCTGCTAGATTGATCTTTCTTGCAATGGGAGAAGTGCTTAGCTTTGGGTTCAATCTTGCGGTGTCCTTTCCCAGTGATAGTAGGGGCAGCAAAGCACGTATTGTATTGTTGCCATCGAGGATAACAAGATGTTTTTTTATCACATTGCATGAATTTATCCCTCTACATCATGTCATCTTGCTTAAAGCGTTACTCTGTTCTTATGAACTTAATACTCTAGATGCATGCTGGATAGCGGTCGATGTGTGGAGTAATAGTAGTAGATGCAGGCAGGAGTCAGTCTACTTGTCTCGGACGTGATGCCTATATACATGATCATACCTAGATATTCTCATAACTATGCTCAGTTCTGTCAATTGCTCAACAGTAATTTGTTCACCCACCGTAAAATACTTATGCTCTTGAGAGAAGCCACTAGTGAAACCTATGGCCCCTGGGTCTATCTTCCATCATATTAATCTTCCAACACTTAGTTATTTTCATTGCCTTTTATTTTACTTTGCATCTTTATCATAAAAATACCAAATATATTATCTTATCATATCTATCAGATCTCACTCTCGTAAGTGACCGTGTAGGGATTGACAACCCCTTATCGCGTTGGTTGTGAGGATTTATTTATTTTGTGTAGGTGCGAGGGACTTGCGCATAGCCTCCTATTCGATTGATTCCTTGGTTCTCAAAAACTGAGGGAAATACTTATGCTACTTGGCTGCATCACCCTTTCCTCTTCAAGGGAAAACCAATGCAGTGCTCAAGAGGTAGCATAATCCAAACTTGGTCGAGCTGGTGCTGCGTCCCGCTACCTGCCTAGCTTATGTGGCGAACTTGTCTCCTGCTAGTACTCAGTCCGGTCTAGTAGTAGTTGCATAACTGCCTGTTTACACTGAGATGTTGTCAGATAATGGTTCTCTATGGTAGGGTTTCTTTAATGAAATTGGAGGAAACCCCCTCTTTTGATATATATATAAAAATCAGTGGCACTAGCAGTGCCAAAACATTGCCTCAAATTAATAGTGCCACTAGATTAAGGTGCAAAATAATAACATTACTGCTTTATCACAGTAGTGCCAAAACAGTAGCACAAGAGCAGACTCAGCATGCAGGATCTTTGGCAAACGGTCAGACCAAAAATCCACATACCTCGTGATGGGAACCATATCTGCAGTCAACGCCATCGTAGAAGGGATGCCACCAGTCACCAACATGGATGATTCAATTCATGGAACCTTTAGGTGCAATTCACCTAAAATGAAGCAATGTCCCATGAGCCAGCAACTTCTTCATTTTTTTAAGAAAAGGGCTCCAGTCCCCGGTTCCATTTCCATCAGAAAACGAAACCCACAGAGCTTCTTCTTCATTAGTTGCAATAAAATTGAGCAACATCAAGGTTGGTTGTGAAGCTCCTGGAATGTTCAACTATAATTTGGATATCATTTGTGCAGTTCAACTAAGATCAAGCGTGAAATGTATGTCTCTGTTTGCACAAAAAAGGTGGAAAGGAGGGTGACAAACAAGTGATGAAACATACATCAAATGAAAATAAGCATGTTCATTATCTGAATGGCAATCCTACAAGGACAATAGCAATTTCTAAAGCAGCAACATTGCTAGATATTAGTGTGGGCATTAGGATTAACTATGACAACCGTTAAATACGACATTACTTTAATGGTGCCATTGCTTCATTTTACCAGCAACATTGCATTAACAGCTGCTACAGAGTCGGTATTTGGGCACGGGAGAGTAGGTGGACCAGGACAGTTGCATTTCTAATGAAAAGAAGCAACTTATCTTAATGGGAAATTTAGTAGGACATGAAAAAAGTGCCATTGATTCATATTACTGGAGGCATTACATTGAAAACCACATTGGTTTAACGTGTCCTTACTTTTAACAGTGCGACTGCTACATTTTACCAGTGGCATTACATAAGAGTGGCTCGGGGCAACAAACATCAGAACATGATATCTGGTTTGGTCCCATTTTTGTTCGGTATAGCCACCTTATACTGTGTGAGGCTAGCAAATCTAGTGTTGGACTTACTCTATTGACTTGTCCCCCAGCCCCCACTTTCTTTCCTTTTCAACCAATAGATCAGGTTTATATTGAGTTTGTACTGCGTTTCCCTTTATTTCCCTATTAGACCAAGCGACCAGTTGGATAGCCAGTCTCTGCTACTTTTTGCCCCCATTATTTCCTCTTTCGACAAAGTCCTAGATTCAGGTAACAGATCTTCCCCCACCCCACCCCCTTTCTTCCTTTTTTGAACCAAGTAGTACTAGATTCGAGTGCATGAACTACTTTTCCCTCTTAATAGTCAAAATTTAGGTGGCTTTCGAACAGCCGATTGATCCTATCTACGAGGGGCCTTGGAAATAGTAATAGATACAAATGCAGCGACGTCAGGAGCTCGGGAAGTAGAGCAAGGCCGGTTTTGAAGGAAGTTATACTTGAGGGTCGCCGGGATGTCGCTAGGCGGGCAGCGGGAGGCCGGATCTGCCCACACTACGACAGCGAGGAAGAAGGGGTCAGAGGCCCTTCCTAGCCAGCCGTGCTTGGGAGAGAACGGAAAGGCATGCTAATCGGGATGCACCGGCAGTGGGTAAGAGCCGTCGCCGAGGACGACCGTGTGAACGTTGCACCTTCTCACCTTCCTCGGCGGAGAGGATCCGGCTGGATCTGTGACCAGCGGTGAGCAGAGAGAGAGAGAGAGAGAGAGTGGCCACCGCTGTTGTGTTTAGATCTGGAGAGGACGAGACAGTGTGAAGAGAGCAACACTAGCAAGCAAGCGCGGAGGCTCCTGCCTATATAGTGGAGTACTAGTTTTCTTTGTCTACCGGAGCCGGCTTGAGCTCGTCAATGACTGTCGAGAAGTTTTCATGCACGTGCCCCTGAGGCGCAGTTGTCCTCATTTTTATTGAAGCACCAGATTATAACATATAACATGAAAAAATGCCACATGACAAGAAACCATAACCTCGCTGCCCAAAGGAGACAACATGAATCCTGACGGACAAACTAGACGAGGATCAAAGCTCAAATTAAAGATAAACTTGTAGAAAAGGGGTCCATCAATAGATGTCCTAATTAACATAGCCGGCTTGACCTAGATGGCAGCCGAGTAGTCTTCATGCATATGTCCCCAATGACCAACGTCTTGGAGGAACTCAGTTGTCGCTGTTTAACCCTCGCAGTGATCCGAAGCACATGACACCTAATATTGTGAGATGACAAGAAACCATTTTTTAGATTTCTCATGGGAACTACAGCCCTGTACAACACAACTGATGTCTACTACGCAACCTTCTTCTTGTAGACGTTGTTGGGCCTCCAAGTGCAGAGGTTTGTAGGACAGTAGAAAATTTCCCTCAAGTGGATGACCTAAGGTTTATCAATCTGTGGGAGGCGTAGGATGAAGATGGTCTCTCTCAAACAACCCTGCAACCAAATAGCAAAGAGTCTCTTGTGTCCCCAACACACCCAATACAATGGTAAATTGTATAGGTGCACTAGTTCGGCGAAGAGATGGTGATACAAGTGCAATATGGATGGTAGATATGGGTATTTGTAATCTGAAAAATATAAAAACAGCAATGTAGCAAGTGATAAAAGTGAGCGTAAACGGTATTGCAATGCTGGGAAACAAGGCCTAGGGTTCATACTTTCACTAGTGCAAGTTCTCTCAGCAATAATAACATAATTGGATCATATAACTATCCCTCAACATGCAACAAAGAGTCACTCAAAAGTCACTAACAGCGGAGAACAAACGAAGAGATTATTGTAGGGTATGAATCTGTGGCACCCCGGCTCAGAGCGACCGGTTTACCCTGCATTGCCAGCCCAGAGACCATGTCTTCTGGCAACACACAACATCTTGGTACAAAAAAACAACCGCTTTATTGATGCTAGCGGATCAGAGTTTATATTACAACAGATGTCGAGGCCAAGCAGCACGCACGGTGCGGCTGAACAATATGTACATTATTTAGTGAACATAAAGGGGCCTCGATCATAACAACTACGCGGCAGTGGAACAACGTCGTAGCGGAAACTTCATATCACAGGGACACCGATGTGGACACGATCTAGACTCGAGCAGCGCTCCTTTCCAACGCGACTTTCCTGAAATATGGCATGACACGCCAGGTCAGTACATTAAATGTACTTGCAAGCTCACAACAGGCATAATCGTAATGACAAACAATATCATGATAATTAACCAGTTATTAATGCAATAATGTTCCAACATGCTGTGACCATGCTCTAGTGATAAATGTCCCTCGGGACCGACTTACCAACCGTGATCGTTCTCGGATCACAAACAAACCACCATCGTGGTCTTGACCAGAGTAACTCGTGATCCTTACGGCGATCACAACCATGACCAATATTTGGTCTCGAACATCTTGATGGCCTTTCCGCCATCATCAATAGTGCAAAGTTCATGACTTAGTGTGCAAGTTTATTAAACGTTGACTCATGGTGGGACCTACTACGAGGCGTCCATGACCGTGGACTCGGCTATCGATAGATTATACACTCTTCAGAGGTAGCACACTGTACCCACACCACGGAACCCATGACCTCACACTCCCATTCGGGTGGACCAACGACATTCCGACGAAACCCTTCCATTGCCATGACACTCTCCCGGCCACTCCGACCCAATCCCCAACGGGCTAGTCCTGGGTGGCCCCGTGTTTACCAAAGACACAACGACCACCGTCGTGGCCAAAACGATCCCACTCGGGGACCCGGTACCATAATCTCAACAACGGGCACACAAGGTTATGCCTGCTTACCGGGCCAGGGTCAACATGCCCATAACCTTCCCTAGTTGGTGGCACCGACCAGAGGCATGTCAATGGACCGGATCAAGGCCTTCCCACAAAGGCAAATGTGGTTGCACTGGGAAAATCTCGATTCAGCGGCACCATGACCCAGTCAACGATATATTCAAGTTGAGTTATATCCAGGTTCAACTTAAAATGAAAATGACCGGTGTCATAGCATGCCATGAAATGCAATACTACACATGCATCACATATTAACGAAAATGACTGATGTGAACCATATTCACACTAAGCATAAGCATCAACAACTTATTTTACTTTCCTGGACAGGGTAACTCTCACTTTAACAATATATTTTGCAGCAAGTATTATTATTTTCTCATGCAAGAAAATAACTTCGATTAATTTCTCATATGCATAGCAAAAATTTACTATCATCACCACAATCAAATCCTAATTTCTTTACAAACCAAGTTAGGTTCAAACATTCTGTAAATGGCTAAACAAGCGCTTAAAAAATATTTTCTAGCAAATTTAACTATTTTATTTATGCAAGAAAATAACTTTAAGTAATTACTCATATGCATAACAAATCATTTTATCATTACCACAAGTAGGCCTTAGCTTTTGTTTACCAACTAAACTAGTTCCAAACATTCTGTAAATCAAGCATAATGACTAACAAATACTTGACAGAATAACATAATAGTTATTTAAATGCATGGATTAATAATTTCATTCAAGTAAGAAAATCATCAATATTGAAATGGCACCATGAAAATGTTGCTGTGGCTTGCCTTAGTGCAGATGAGGTTCGCAAGCCTTCTGGTGATCCTCAAGACAAGCCTCACCCTCTGAAAATAAATATAAGCACAAGAAGAAAATATCAAGAACTCTTCTGAAAATCACCAGAAATTCTAGACAGCTTAGAAAAATCTCATTTTTGGTGAGCTGCTAGATTTCTTTGGAAATAACATAATGCAAAAAGAATCAATTCATTTGGACTTATGGTTGAAGAGTTATAGCTGTTTGAAGCTCTCTGTAAATGGATTGAATTTGAATTTAAATAAAACAGACTAGGGGGGGGGGGTGACATCGAAGGCATAAAGCCTCAGGGCACCACCACTCGTACCGCTTCACGCGCGTACAGAGTGGCTGACTAGCAGGCCCCGCTAGTCAGGTGAGAAGGAGGGGAGAAGGAAACAGAGGGGGGTCGCGGCTACGCCGGAGCTCTTGCCGACAACGAGGGCTGCTTGGCCAAAACGAGAGGGAGGGATCGAGAGATGGGGTGGAGGCGCACCTGCCCGTACCTATAGTGTAGCTAGGGGTGGTCGGACGGCATCGGAATCGACCTCGCAAGCGGAGGCAGAGGGCGGTGGTCGCCGGAGATGAGGAAAACGGCGAGCAGAGGCAACTTCAAGGGCTCCAGGGGGACAGGATGGCTTCACCGGAGAGAGGCGGAGGCCCAGGAAGGATCGCCCTGGCCTAGGAGGGGCTGGAGCTGCCGCGACGACTAGAGGGGATCGCCGACAAGCTCGAGCTTGAGGACGGCGGCCCACGGCCTGCCTGGCCGGGCTACGGCTTCCTACGCGCTTGGGGGGTGTGTGGGAGTGGTGGATGGTGCTCGAGGAGGCTGGGGCGGCTCCATTTATAGGCGAGCAGAGAGGGGGGGTTCGGGCTTCGCCGGTGGATACCTGTCCACGGCGCCCGACGACGAGCCGCATCAGTGAGAGGGGGAGAAGGTGATGCAGCTCATGCGGCGACTGTTGGCGAACGGGGATGAGCACATGAACGAGGAGAAGGCGACAAGCACAGTGCACACCACACTATTGGGTTGGCCGGACCTTGCCTGTGCTCGCTGCGGCGAGCTCCGGCGTCAGCGAGCGCCAGGGGGAGTTAATGGTGTTGAGACGAGGATGGTGGCGAAGTTTGGCACGCTCGGGCAGACGAGGGAAGCGAGCACGCGCGGACAGAGCGTTCGGCGGCACCCAGAGCGCGCCGACAAGCATGTTGGCATCATGGACACGCGTGGTCACCGCGTGAACTCCTCCCTCAGGCCGACCAGCGTCCAAAGATCATGTCTGGCTTGATGTTCGTGGTAGTTTTGAGGATTACCACGCTTTGGTTTGGCACCAGATGCAGTAGAGAAGATTTTACACACTAGGTAAGTTTCTGATCAGTAACTTTGAGATGTTACTGAGGTCAAATTTCTAGGAGTTGGGGGCTGTGCTTTGGAGGCTAGCCATCATCTACCAAGGTGATGATGCACAAGACAATTCAGGCACAATGGAGCAAGTAAATTGGTAGTTGCTGTAGAAACCACCATTTCTGTCCAGAACATAAAATATTTTCTGTAGCAAAAATATTCCAAAAAGTGATGAAATATTTTTGCTCAGGAAGGTGCCCTAAGGTTCAAATAATATTTGGGAATTTTCTCAGATTTTTGTGGGTAAGAAAAATTAGGGTTGCTTTGGAGCTCATTGAACTAGCTAGGGTTTTAGAGAGGAAAAATGAATATTTTGAGGTGGACCAGAAGGGGAATGATGATTAGAGAGGGTAATGATGCACTTGGATGAAAGCCAAGGGTACCCAAGTGTTTAAGTTCATATGAAAAGATTCAAAAACCGCAACTTTCAAAATAAATCCAAATGAAAATCAGGCAAATAAGAGAGGGCAAAAATCAGGCTGTCACAAACCTCCCCCACTTAGAATGAATCTCGTCCTCGAGATTCGGTTGCTTGGGAAAACCACTCTAGATAATGAGCCCTTAGGAATTCTTCCCGCTCCCAAGTTGATTCTGACTCTGTGTGATGTTCCCACTGAACTTTGTAAAATTTTCTTACTTTACTGCGAGTGACCCTTTCCATCTGATCCAAAATTCTAAGCGGTCTTTCTTCATAGGTCAAATTATTTGTCAATTCTACCTCAGCCATAGCAGTCCTTTTCTCAAGCGGGGATATGCAACATCTTAGTTGTGAAACATGAAACACGTTATGCACGTCTGCCAATTTGGCGGGTAGTTCCAACTGATATGCAACAGTACCTACTTGGGACATGACTGGAAATGGACCAATAAATCTGGGTGCCAATTTTCCACGGGTCTGAAATCTCTTGACTCCTTTCATAGGAGTGACTCGGAGGTTGACGTGTTCTCTGGGTTCAAAATTGATCTGTCGGTGCTTTGCATCATAATAACTTTTCTGTCGAGATTTGGCCAATTGCAATCTGTCTCTGATTTCCTTAACTTCTTTCTCAGCTTCCATCATGAGATCTGTTCCGAAGATACGACTATCTCTAGTTTGAGACCAATTTAAAGGAGTGCGGCACTTACGGCCATACAAAGCTTCATACGGTGACATCTTTAGACCGGTCTGGAAGCTATTGTTATAAGAAAACTCGGCATATGGCAAGCAATCTTCCCATTTAGGTCCTTGGGCTAAAGCACAGGCTCGCAACATATCCTCGAGTATTTGGTTTACCCGCTCTGTCTGTCCATCCGTCTAAGGATGATAAGCAATACTATATTTCAGTGCTGTCCCCAAGGCTTGATGGATACGTGACCAAAAAGCGGAGGTAAACAGGGAACATCGGTCGGAAGTGATAGTTTGGGGTACTCCATGCAGACTGACTATTCTGGACACATACAGCTGTGCAAGTTGATCTGCTCGATGTCTGGTGCTGATCGGAATGAAGTGAGCAACCTTGGTTAAGGTGTCCACTATGACCCAGATTGCATCATTGCCTCGCTGAGTCTTAGGCAATCCCATAATGAAATCCATACAAACGTCATCCCATTTCCATTGCGAAACTGGCAACGGCTGGAGAAGTCCGGCTGGCTTCTGATGCTCTGCCTTCACCTTGTTGCATATGTCGCAACAGGCCACAAAATAGGCAATGTCTTTCTTCATTCCATCCCACCAAAATATTTGTCTAAGGTCCTCATACATTTTCGTACCTCCCGGGTGAATGGAGTATGAGGATTCATGTGCTTCCGACAAGATTTTCTTCTTTAAGTCCGGCTGATTGGGTACACAAATCCATCCACGGAATCGGAGGGTACCGAATTTGTCCTTGGAGAAATCTCGGGTCTGCTCTGCCTGTTGGGGAACGTAGTAATTTCAAAAAAATTCCTACGCACACGCAAGATCATGGTGATGTATAGCAACGAGAGGGGAGAGTGTTGTCTACGTACCAACGCAGACTGACTGCGGAAGCGATCACACCACGTAGAGGAAGTAGTCGTACATTTTCCCGATCCGACCGATCCAAGCACCGTTACTCCGGCACCTCCGAGTTCTTAGCACACGTTCAGCTCGATGACGATCCTCGGGCTCCGATCCAGCAAAGCGTCGAGGAAGAGTTCTGTCAGCATGACGGCGTGGTGACGATCTTGATGTATTACCGACGCAGGGCTTCGCCTAAGCACTGCAACAATATGATCGAGGTGGAATTTGGTGGCAGGGGGCACCGCACACGGCTAAGGAACGATCACCAAGGATCAACTTATGTGTCTAGAGGTGCCCCCTGCCCCCGTATATAAAGGATCCAAGGGGGAGGGGTGCGCCGGCCAGGGAGAGGGCGCAGGAGGAGTCCTACTCCTACCGGGAGTAGGACTCCCCCCTCAATCCTATTCCAACTAGGATTCCCAAGGGGGGAAAGACTGAGAGGGGGGCCCGGCCCCTTCTCCTAGTCCTAATAGGACTAAGGGAAGGGGAGGCACACGGCCACCTATGGGCTGCCCCTTTTCTCCTTTCCACTAAGGCCCATGAAGGCCCATATGGCTCCCGGGGGGTTCCGCTAACCTCCCGGTAATCCGGTAAAATCCCGATTTCACCCGGAACACTTCCGATATCCAAATATAGGCTTCCAATATATCAATCTTTATGTCTCGACCATTTCGAAACTCCTCGTCATGTCCGTGATCACATCCGGGACTCCGAACAACCTTCGGTACATCAAAATGCATAAACTCATAATAACTGTCATCGTAACGTTAAGCGTGCGGACCCTACGGTTCGAGAACAATGTAGACATGACCGAGACACGTCTCTGGTCAATAACTAATAGCGGGACCTGGATGCCCATATTGGCTCCTACATATTCTACGAAGATCTTTATCGGTCAGACCGCATAACAACATACGTTGTTCCCTTTGTCATTGGTATGTTACTTGCCCGAGATTCGATCGTCGGTATCCAATACCTAGTTCAATCTCGTTACCGGCAAGTCTCTTTACTCGTTCTGTAATACATCATCTCACAACTAACATCTTAGTTATAATGCTTGCAAGGCTTATGTGATGTGTATTACCGAGAGGGCCCAGAGATACCTCTCCGACAATCGGAGTGACAAATCCTATTCTCGAAATACGCCAACCCAACATGTACCTTTGGAGACACTTGTAGAGCTCCTTTATAATCACCCAGTTACGTTGTGACGTTTGGTAGCACACAAAGTGTTCCTCCGGCAAACGGGAGTTGCATAATCTCATAGTCATAGGAACATGTATAAGTCATGAAGAAAGCAATAGCAACATACTAAACGATCGGGTGCTAAGCTAATGGAATGGGTCATGTCAATCAGATCATTCAACTAATGATGTGACCTCGTTAATCAAATAACAACTCTTTGTTCATGGTTAGGAAACATAACCATCTTTGATTAACGAGCTAGTCAAGTAGAGGCATACTAGTGACACTCTGTTTGTCTATGTATTCACACATGTATTATGTTTCCGGTTAATACAATTCTAGCATGAATAATAAACATTTATCATGATATAAGGAAATAAATAATAACTTTATTATTGCCTCTAGGGCATATTTCCTTCAGTCTCCCACTTGCACTAGAGTCAATAATCTAGATTACACAGTAATGATTCTAACACCCGTGGAGCCTTGGTGCTGATCATGTTTTGCTCGTGGAAGAGGCTTAGTCAACGGGTCTGCAACATTCAGATCCGTATGTATCTTGCAAATCTCTATGTCTCCCACCTGGACTAGATCCCGGATGGAGTTGAAGCGTCTCTTGATGTGTTTGGTCCTTTTGTGAAATCTGGATTCCTTTGCTAAGGCAATTGCACCAGTATTGTCACAAAAGATTTTCATTGGACCCAATGCACTAGGTATGACACCTAGATCGGATATGAACTCCTTCATCCAGACTCCTTCATTCGCTGCTTCCAAAGCAGCTCTGTACTCCGCTTCACATGTAGATCCCGCTACGACACTTTGTTTAGAACTGCACCAACTGACAGCTCCACCGTTTAAAGTAAACACGTATCCGGTTTGCGATTTAGAATTGTCCGGATCAGTGTCAAAGCTTGCATCAACGTAACCTCTTACGGTGAGCTCTTTGTCACCTCCATATACGAGAAACATATCCTTAGTCCTTTTCAGGTATTTCAGGATGTTCTTGACCGCTGTCTAGTGATCCACTCCTGGATTACTTTGGTACCTCCCTGCTAAACTTATAGCAAGGCACACATCAGGTCTGGTACACAGCATTGCATACATGATAGAGCCTATGGCTGAAGCATAGGGAACATCTTTCATTTTTTTTCTCTATCTTCTGCAGTGGTCGGGCATTGAGTCTGAGTCAACTTCACACCTTGTAACACAGGCAAGAACCCTTTCTTTGCTTGATCCATTTTGAACTTCTTCAAAATCTTGTCAAGGTATGTGCTTTGTGAAAGTCCAGTCAAGCGTCTTGATCTATCTCTATAGATCTTTATGCCTAATATGTAAGCAGCTTCCCCGAGGTCTTTCATCGAAAAACTTTTATTCAAGTATCCCTTTATGCTATCCAGAAATTCTATATCATTTCCAATCAGAAATATGTCATCCACATATAATATCAGAAATGCTACAGAGCTCCCACTCACTTTCTTGTAAATACAGGCTTCTCCAAAAGTCTGTATAAAACGAAATGCTTTGATCACACTATCAAAGCGTTTATTCCAACTCCGAGAGGCTTGCACCAGTCCATAAATTGATCGCTGGAGCTTGCACACTTTGTTAGCTCCCTTTGGATCGACAAAACCTTCTGGTTGCATCATATACAACTCTTCTTCCAGAAATCCATTCAGGAATGCAGTTTTGACATCCATCTGCCAAATTTCATAATCATAAAATGCGGCAATTGCTAACATGATTCTGACAGACTTAAGCATCGCTACGGGTGAGAAGGTCTCATCGTAGTCAACCCCTTGAACTTGTCGAAAACCTTTTGCGACAAGTCGAGCTTTATAGACAGTAATATTACCTTCAGCGTCAATCTTTTTCTTGAAGATCCATTTATTCTCAATTGCTTGCCGATCATCGGGCAAGTCAACCAAAGTCCATACTTTGTTCTCATACATGGATCCCATCTCAGATTTCATGGCTTCAAGCCACTTTGCGGAATCTGGGCTCACCATCGCTTCTTCATAGTTCGTAGGTTCATCATGATCTAGTAGCATGATTTCCAAAACAGGATTACCATACCACTCTGGCGCGGATCTTGCTCTGGTTGATCTACGAGGTTCAGTAGTATCTTGTCCTGAAGTTTCATGATCATCATCATTAGCTTCCTCACTTATTGGTGTAGGTGTCGCAGAAACGGTTTTCTGCGACGTACTACTTTCCAATAAGGGAGCAGGTACAGTTACCTCGTCAAGTTCTACTTTCCTCCCACTCACTTCTTTCGAGAGAAACTCCTTCTCTAGAAAGGATCCGTTCTTAGCAACGAATGTCTTGCCTTCGGATCTGTGATAGAAGGTGTACCCAACAGTCTCCTTTGGGTATCCTATGAAGACACATTTCTCCGATTTGGGTTCGAGCTTATTAGGTTGAAGCTTTTTCACATAAGCATCGCAGCCCCAAACTTTAAGAAACGACAACTTTGGTTTCTTGCCAAACCACAGTTCATAAGGCGTCGTCTCAACGGATTTTGATGGTGCCCTATTTAACATTAATGCGGCCGTCTCTAAAGCGTATCCCCAAAACGATAGCGGTAAATCAGTAAGAGACATCATAGATCGTACCATATCTAGTAAAGTACGATTACGACGTTCGGACACACCATTACGCTATGGTGTTCCGGGTGGCGTGAGTTGCGAAACTATTCCACAATTTTTCAAATGTACACCAAACTCGTAACTCAAATATTCTCCTCCACGATCAGATCGTAGAAATTTTATTTTCTTGTTACGATGATTTTCAACTTCACTCTGAAATTCTTTGAACTTTTCAAATGTTTCAGACTTATGTTTCATTAAGTAGATATACCCATATCTGCTTAAATCATCTGTGAAAGTGAGAAAATAACGATATCCGCTATGAGCCTCAATATTCATCGGACCACATACATCGGTATGTATGATTTCCAACAAATCTGTTGCTCTCTCCATAGTACCGGAGAACGGTGTTTTAGTCATCTTGCCCATGAGGCACGGTTCGCAAGTACCAAGTGATTCATAATCAAGTGTTTCCAAAAGCCCATCAGTATGGAGTTTCTTCATGCGCTTTACACCGATATGACCTAAACGGCAGTGCCACAAATAAGTTGCACTATCATTATCAACTCTGCATCTTTTGGTTTCAACATTATGAATATGTGTATCACTACTATCGAGATTCATCAAAAATAGACCACTCTTCAAAGGTGCATGACCATAAAAGATATTACTCATATAAACAGAACAACCATTATTCTCTGATTTAAATGAATAACCATCTTGCATTAAACAAGATCCAGATATAATGTTCATGCTCAACGCTGGCACCAAATAACAATTATTTAGGTCTAATATTAATCCCGAAGGTAGATGTAGAGGTAGCGTGCCGACCGCGATCACATCGACTTTGGAACCGTTTCCCATGCGCATCGTCACCTCGTCCTTTGCTAGTGTCCGCTTATTCCGTAGTCCCTGTTTCGAGTTGCAAATATTAGCAACAGAACCAGTATCAAATACCCAGGTGCTATTGCGGGCTCTAGTAAGGTACACATCAATAACATGTATATCACATATACCTTTGTTCACCTTGCCATCCTTCTTATCCGCCAAATACTTGGGGCAGTTCCGCTTCCAGTGACCAGTCTGCTTGCAGTAGAAGCACTCAGTTTCAAGCTTAGGTCCAGACTTGGGTTTCTTCTCCTGAGCAGCAACTTGCTTGCTGTTCTTCTTGAAGTTCCCCTTCTTCTTCCCTTTGCCCTTTTTCTTGAAACTAGTGGTCTTGTTGACCATCAACACTTAATGCTCCTTCTTGATTTCTACCTCCGCAGCTTTCAGCATTGCGAAGAGCTCGGGAATAGTCTTGTTCATCCCTTGCATATTATAGTTCATCACGAAGCTCTTGTAGCTTGGTGGCAGTGATTGGAGAATTCTGTCAATGACGCAATCATCCGGAAGATTAACTCCCAATTGAATTAAGTGATTATTATACCCAGACATCTTGAGTATATGCTCACTGACAGAACTGTTCTCCTCCATCTTGCAGCTATAGAACTTATTGGAGACTTCATATCTCTCAATCTGGGCATTTGCTTGAAATATTAACTTCAACTCCTGGTACATCTCATATGCTCCATGACGTTCAAAACGTCGTTGAAGTCCCGATTCTAAGCCGTAAAGCATGGCACACTGAACTATCGAGTAGTCATCAGCTTTGCTCTGCCAGACGTTCATAACATCTGGTGTTGCTCCAGCAGCAGGCCTGGCACCCAGCGGTGCTTCCAGGACGTAATTCTTCTATGCAGAAATGAGGATAATCCTCAAGTTACGGACCCAGTCCGTGTAATTGCTACCATCATCTTTCAACTTTGCTTTCTCAAGGAACGCATTAAAATTCAACGGAACAATAGCACGAGCCATCTATCTACAATCAACATAAACAAGCAAGATACTATCAGGTACTAAGTTCATGATAAGTTTAAGTTCAGTTAATCAAATTACTTAAGAACTCCCACTTAGATAGACATCCCTCTAATCCTCTAAGTGATCACGTGATCCAAATCAACTAAACCATAACTGGTCATCACGTGAGATGGAGTAGTTTTCAATGGTGAACATCGTTATGTTGATCATATCTACTATATGATTCACGCTCGACCTTTCGGTCTCTGTGTTCCGAGGCCATATCTGCATATGCTAGGCTCGTCAAGTTTAACCTGAGTATTCTGCGTGTGCAAAACTGGCTTGCACCCGTTGTAGATGGACGTAGAGCTTATCACACCCGATCATCACGTGGTGTCTGGGCACAACGAACTTTGGCAACAGTGCATACTCAGGGAGAACACTTCTTGATAATTTAGTGAGAGATCATCTTATAATGCTACCGTCAATCAAAGCAAGATAAGATGCATAAAAGGATAAACATCACATGCAATCAATATAAGTGATATGATATGGCCATCATCATCTTGTGCTTGTGATCTCCATCTCCGAAGCACCGTCATGATCACCATCATCACCGGCGCGACACCTTGATCTCCATCGTAGCATCGTTGTCGTCTCGCCAATCTTATGCTTCCACGACTATCACTACCGCTTAGTAATAAAGTAAAGCATTACATCGCGATTGCATTGCATACAATAAAGCGACAACCATATGGCTCCTGCCAGTTGCCGATAACTTGGTTACAAAACATGATCATCTCATACAATAAAATTTAGCATCATGCCTTGACCATATCACATCACAACATGCCCTGCAAAAACAAGTTAGACGTCCTCTACTTTGTTGTTGCAAGTTTTACGTGGCTGCTATGGGCTTAAGCAAGAACTCATCTCACCTACGCATCAAAACCACAACGATAGTTTGTCAAATAGACTCCGTTTTAACCTTCTCAAGGACCGGGCGTAGCCACACTTGGTTCAACTAAAGTTGGAGAGACAGTCGCCCGCAAGCCATCTATGTGCAAAGCACGTCGAGGGAACCGGTCTCGCGTAAGCGTACGCGTAATGTTGGTCCGGGTCGTCTCGTCCAACAATACCGCCGAACCAAAGTATGACATGCTGGTAGGCAGTATGACTTATATTGCCCACCACTCACTTGTGTTCTACTTGTGCAAATAACATCAAACCATAAAACCTAGGCTCTGATACCACTATTGGGGAACGTAGTAATTTCAAAAAATTTCCTACGCACACGCAAGATCATGGTGATGTATAGCAACGAGAGGGGAGAGTGTTGTCTAGGTACCA
The DNA here is from genome assembly GCA_034509565.1 of Triticum monococcum. Classification (NCBI taxonomy): domain Eukaryota; kingdom Viridiplantae; phylum Streptophyta; class Magnoliopsida; order Poales; family Poaceae; genus Triticum; species Triticum monococcum. The sequence continues at coordinate 111,642,598 of CM067842.1, read as the reverse complement.
ACGCAGACCGACTGCGGAAGCGATCACACAACGTAGAGGAAGTAGTCGTACGTTTTCCCGATCCGACCGATCCAAGCACCGTTACTCCGGCACCTCCGAGTTCTTAGCACATGTTCAGCTCGATGACGATCCTCGGGCTCCGATCCAGCAAAGCGTCGAGGAAGAGTTCCGTCAGCACGACGGCGTGGTGACGATCTTGATGTATTACCGACGCAGGGCTTCGCCTAAGCACTGCAACAATATGATCGAGGTGGAATTTGGTGGCAGGGGGCACCGCACACGGCTAAGGAACGATCACCAAGGATCAACTTGTGTGTCTAGAGGTGCCCCCTGCCCCCGTATATAAAGGATCCAAGGGGGAGGGGTGCGCCGGCCATGGAGAGGGCGCAGGAGGAGTCCTACTCCTACCGGGAGTAGGACTCCCCCCCTCAATCCTATTCCAACTAGGATTCCCAAGGGGGGAAAGAGAGAGAGGGGGGCTGGCCCCTTCTCCTAGTCCTAATAGGACTAAGGGAAGGGGAGGCGGGCGGCCACCTATGGGCTGCCCCTTTTCTCCTTTCCACTATGGCCCATGAAGGCCCATATGGCTCCCGGGGGGTTCCGCTAACCTCCCGGTAATCCGGTAAAATCCCGATTTCACCCGGAACACTTCCGATATCCAAATATAGGCTTCCAATATATCAATCTTTATGTCTCGACCATTTCGAGACTCCTCGTCATGTCCGTGATCACATCCGGGACTCCGAACAACCTTCGGTACATCAAAATGCATAAACTCATAATAACTGTCATCGTAACGTTAAGCGTGCGGACCCTACGGTTCGAGAACAATGTAGACATGACCGAGACACGTCTCCGGTCAATAACCAATAGCGGGACCTGGATGCCCATATTGGCTCCTACATATTCTACGAAGATCTTTATCGGTCAGACCGCATAACAACATACGTTGTTCCCTTTGTCATCGGTATGTTACTTGCCCGAGATTCGATCGTCGGTATCCAATACCTAGTTCAATCTCGTTACCGGCAAGTCTCTTTACTCGTTCTGTAATACATCATCTCACAACTAACATCTTAGTTATAATGCTTGCAAGGCTTATGTGATGTGTATTACCGAGAGGGCCCAGAGATACCTCTCCGACAATCGGAGTGACAAATCCTATTCTCGAAATATGCCAACCCAACATCTACCATTGGAAACACCTGTAGTACTCCTTTATAATCACCCAGTTACGTTGTGACGTTTGGTAGCACCCAAAGTGTTCCTCCGGCAAACGGGAGTTGCATAATCTCATAGTCATAGGAACATGTATAAGTCATGAAGAAAGCAATAGCAACATACTAAACGATCGGGTGCTAAGCTAATGGAATGGGTCATGTCAATCAGATCATTCAACTAATGATGTGACCTCGTTAATCAAATAACAACTCTTTGTTCGTGGTTAGGAAACATAACCATCTTTGATTAACGAGCTAGTCAAGTAGAGGCATACTAGTGACACTCTGTTTGTCTATGTATTCACACATGTATTATGTTTCCGGTTAATACAATTCTAGCATGAATAATAAACATTTATCATGATATAAGGAAATAAATAATAACTTTATTATTGCCTCTAGGGCATATTTCCTTCACTGCCATCGGGCTCTTGGCACGTTTTTGCAGCTTGATGTCAGCTGGCTGGGCCTTGCGGATCTCTTCATCAAGTGTGGGGGTAACTTCCAAAATATTAGCGAGGCCAACATCCACTATGACCAGGTTGAACTGAGCGATCTCCTCTTGGAGTTTGGGAGGCAAGGATTTCGATATGACATTTAAGCTGACAGGCTTTCGACTGAGTGCATCGGCAACCACGTTGGCCTTACCCGGGTGATAATTTATTCCACGATCATAATCCTTGACCAACTCTAGCCATCTTCGTTGACAGAGATTTAAATCCGACTGAGTAAATATGTATTTAAGACTTTTGTGATCGGTAAAAATTTGGCACCTTTTTCCAATGAGGTAGTGTCTCCAAATTTTTAGCACATGAACCACCGCAGCTAATTCCAAATCATGAGTAGGATAATTTCCCTCGTGGGGTCATAGATGTCGTGATGCATATGCTACTACCTTGCTGTCTTGCATAAGTACGCAACCAAGGCCTTGCCTGGAGGCGTCACAGTACACATCAAAGCTGCGATAAATGCTTGGGAGAGTCAATACAGGTGCGGTTGTCAGCCGTATCTTTAGCTCATTGAAACTTTTCTCACAGTCCTCCGTCCATTCAAACTTCTTATCCTTTTTGAGCAGCTCCGTCATGGGTTTAGCAATCTTGTAAAACCCTTCAATGAAACAACGGTAATATCCAGCTAATCCGAGAAAACTCCGGATCTGCGTCACGGTTGTGGGCGGCAACCAATCGAGCACATCCTTTACTTTGCTCGGGTCCACGCCTATACCTTCGGCGGATAGTACATGTCCGAGAAACCCAACTTGCTTGAGCCAAAATTCGCATTTACTGAATTTGGCGTATAGTTGATGGTCGCGGAGTCGTTGTAGCACTGCTCGGAGGTGATCCTTGTGCTCTTCTTCGCCCTTGGAGTAAATGAGGATGTCATCGATGAAGACGACCACAAATTTGTCGAGGAATTCCATGAATACCTTGTTCATCATATGCATGAAGAAAGTAGGGGCATTGGTGAGACCAAAGGACATCACTGTATATTCATAAAGACCGTACTGAGTAGTGAATGCGGTCTTAGGAATATCTTCCTTTTTAATCTTGAGCTGATGATATCCGGTCCGTAAATCGATCTTAGAGAATACCTTAGCCCCACTGAGCTGATCAAACAGATCATCAATCCTTGGCAGCAGATATTTATTTTTGATGGTGAGCTCATTCAGCTGGCGGTAATCTACGCACATGCGGAGGCTGCCATCCTTTTTGTCCACGAAAATAGTAGGTGATCCCCATGGTGAAGAGCTGGGACAAATATATCCTTTTTGGAGCAGTTCATCAAGCTATTTCTTTAGCTCCACTAATTCTGATGAGGGCATCCGGTAATACTTCTTGTATAACGGTGCAGTTCCGGGCATAAGGTCTATTGAAAATTCCAGCTCTCGATCTAGTGGCATGCCTGGCAGTTCTTCCAGAAATACATCCGGGTACTCGCTGACCACAGGAATTAATTCCAACTCAGCCACAGCGGTGAAAACCAATTCTTGTTTGGGTATATTCTTGCGAGCATAGAATTTGGTAGTCTGCCCATTCAGACTGGTCAAAGTGACTTCTCGTGTTGCGCAGTTTATGCAAACTTGATATTGGGTCAACCAATTCATACCCAATATAATATCCAACTTTTCAGACTCAATAATTATCAGAGAGGCTGGAAAGTAGATTCCGTTGATATTGATTTCCAGATCAAGGCAGACCAGATTGCTCTTGATTAGAGATCCCGGGGTTTGTACCAGCATATTTTTGCCCAAAAACGTACAAGGGAATTTGTTTTAGGCAGCAAAACTCCGAGAAATAAAAGAATGGGAAGCCCCATAGTCAAATAAAATTACGGCAGGTATGTTATTAACAGAAAACATACCAATGACAACTTCGGGGTTCTCTTGGGCTTCATTGGCTGAGAGATGATGCACGTGCCCAGTAAAGTTTTGCTGGGTCGGGCATGACTCTATAAAGTTGACTTGTGGCCTGAATGTGGCATTCGCCTTGTTGTTCTTGGGGCACTGTCTGGCATAACGTCCGTTCTGCCCACAACTGAAGCAAGAATTATTGCGCTGACGCTCCTCGTGCACTGGGCTGGTCACGACATTCTTGACTTGAGTGGTGGTCTTGTTAACATTCTGTTGCCAATTGGGCTTGTATTCCACCTAAGTCTGCTACTAGGTAAGAACCTTTTGCAAAGGTTTCCCATCCTTCTTTGGCTCAAACTTATGCTTGTTGTCATTGTTAACATGCCTACTATCTGATACAAGCCCGTGCTCCCGTTTAGCAATGAAAGCCTTGTTCACCAGAGTTTGGAAATCTGGGAAATCAAACATACTGAGAGTACACCGGAGTTGCGGATTTAAGCCTCCAAGAAATCTGTCAATCTTCCTTTCTTCGGTTGCCACGTCATAAAGGGAGTAACGGGCCAGATGATTAAATTTTTGCAAATATTCACCCACCGACTGACTTCCTTGGATGAGTGCAAGAAATTCACGCTGCTTAATCTTCATAACTCCAGTAGGGATATGATATTTCTGGAACTGATCCTTAAATTTTTCCCAGGTGATTTCTTCATCAGCCAACTACATGGCTTTTGCATTTTCCCACCATATGGCAGCAACGCCTTCAAGGTAATGAGTTGCAAATGGAACTTTATCATTTTCTTTAGTACGAGCAATCTCAAGCTTTTTCTCAATGGTACGCAACCAATCGTCTGCATCCAATGGGTCAACAATCTGACTGAAATTGGGTGGCTTGGTCCTTTGAAAATCTAACAGCTTTGAGTAATGACCGTTCTGATTTCCATTCTGTCCAACCATAGCTTGCACACTTCTTAATATTTCAAGCAGATCATTGTTCCTTCTTTCCTCAAACATACGCAGAATTTGCTCGGTGGAGGACGGATTTGGCGGTGGAGGCGGTGGCGGAACGTACGGCTTGGGAGAATGTCCTGCTTGTCATGCGGATCGACGAACAGGAGTTCCCTCACGAACGTTGCTACTGCTGCCTCCCCGCGTCATCCTATTGTGGATTTTTCCCAAGAAAACACAATCGAGATGAGAAACATCCAAGAATAAATTTGGGGGAAAGCCAGCAAGAAATCCCGGAAGAAAATAAAAGAGCAAAGAAAATACGGCGAATAAGGTCCCAACATAATTATACATAGACTCATACATGAAAGATAAACAACATGATAGGTTCAACTACACTCATACATGCAACGAAACATCATGGCTCATACGGCTACATCTGTACATCATCCGGACGACTGCGAATACTTAGAGGTACTACTGCTATGCTGGTGCTGCGGTGTCCTCCCCTGAAGCGGACTCAGATCCTGAACTGGCGAGGTTAACAGAAACATCCAGGTTAAAGGTAACACGACGACGCTGCCTCGAGGGCTCTCCCTCAGGGGAAGGAGTAGGATGGAGCATCGAGGCTACAGGAGTAGTGATAAGTGAAACCCACTCGGCAGGAGTACTGAGAGGGTTCACCGCTGAGGTGCCCGAGCTACTCGGGGGAGTAACTGGTGAAACATGGGAACTAGAACTGGCTGGAATATAAGGAGTAAATCCCAAAGAAGATGGAGTAGTGGCAGATCTAGTAGTGACCAAAGCAGCGGCTAAAGCAGTACGGGCACGAGTCAGCTCTCGAGCCAGCTCGTGGATCAATAAATAGCTAGAAGTGACATAATGAGCAAGGTGGCTAGCAACACTATTAGACTCCGGATCAATGATCTGGAAACGGACATGACCAGTGTCGTGTAGAGAAGGGTAGTAAAAGAAACCTGGGTGGTTCTACATTCGGACCTCGTTGTAGCGAAGCTCGACAAGGACCTCGAATGTAGCAAACTGGACAGCCTGAGAAGCGGTAGAGGTGTAACCGCTTCGAGAAGTACGGGTGTAAGAGCCGGAATCGGAACTAGTGCGCAGAGTAACCACGACGTGATACTCATACACTGAATCAGCTAGACGCTCCCGGTACACACGATAGACTGGATCGTCTCTGAGGGGGTACAGTCGACGCCACACGTTGCGAAGGAGGTGTGGTGATGTGTACGGCATTAGCTGCAACTGGCACAGATACGACACCAGAGCCATCTACACTCACAACCATTAGCAGGTTAGCATAAAAATATAAATCAAGTGCATGCAATGCAACAACCAGCTACAATTGCTACCGACACTCAACTTAAACTCGTATCTAACGTCCAGTTAACACGTCGTAGTCTAGCGTGGCCTACAGTGAGCGCGACTCTGATACCAAGCGTTGTGGCACCTCGGCTCAGAGAGACCGGTTTACCCTGCATTGCCAGCCCAGAGACCATGTCTTCTGGCAAAACACAACATCTTGGTACAAAAAAACAACCGCTTTATTGGCGCTAGCAGATCGGAGTTTATATTACAACAGATGTCGAGGCCAAGCAGCACGCACGGTGCGGCTGAACAATATGTACATTATTTAGTGAACATAAAGGGGCCTCGATCATAACAACTATGCGGCAGCGGAACAACGTCGTAGTGGAAACTCCATAGCACAGGGACACCGATGTGGACACGATCTAGACTCGAGCAGTGCTCCTTTCCAACGCGACTTTCCTGAAATATGGCATGACACGCCAGGTCAGTACATTAAATGTACTTGCAAGCTCACAACAGGCATAATCGTAATGACAAACAATATCATGATAATTAACTAGTTATTAATGCAATAATGTTCCAACATGCTGTGACCATGCTCTTGTGATAAATGTCCCTCGGGACCGACTTACCAACGGTGATCGTTCTCGGATCACAAACAAACCACCATCATGGTCTTGACCAGAGTAACTCGTGATCCTTACGGCGATCACAACCACGACCAATATTTGGTCTCGAACATCTTGATGGCCTTTCCGCCATCATCAATAGTGCAAAGTTCATGACTTAGTGTGCAAGTTTATTAAACGTTGACTCATGGTGGGACCTACTACGAGGCGTCCATGACCGTGGACTCAGCTATCGATAGATTATACACTCTTCAAAGGTAGCACACTGTACCCACACCACGGAACCCATGACCTCACACTCCCATTCGGGTGGACCAACGACATTCCGACGAAACCCTTCCATTGCCATGACACTCTCCCGGCCACTCCGACCCAATCCCCAACGGGCTAGTCCTGGGTGGCCCCGTGTTTACCAAAGACACAACGACCACCGTCGTGGCCAAAACGATCCCACTCGGGGACCCGGTACCATAATCTCAACAACGGGCACGCAAGGTTATGCCTGCTTACCCGGCCAGGGTCAGCATGCCCATAACCTTCCCTAGTTGGAGGCACCGACCAGAGGCATGTCAATGGACCGGATCAAGGCCTTCCCACATGGTTGCACTGGAAAAATCTCGATTCAGCGGCACCATGACCCAGTCAACGATATATTCAAGTTGAGTTATATCCAGGTTCAACTTAAAATGAAAATGACCGGTGTCATAGCATGCCATGAAATGCAATACTACACATGCATCACATATTAACGAAAATGACTGATGTCAACCATATTCACACTAAGCATAAGCATCAACAACTTATTTTACTTTCCTAGACAGGGTAACTCTCACTTTAACAATATATTTTGCAGCAAGTATTATTATTTTCTCATGCAAGAAAATAACTTCGATTAATTTCTCATATGCACAGCAAAAATTTACTATCATCACCACAATCAAATCCTAATTTCTTTACCAACCAAGTTAGGTTCAAACATTCTGTAAATGGCTAAACAAGCGCTTAAAAAATATATTCTAGCAAATTTAACTATTTTATTTATGCAAGAAAATAACTTTAAGTAATTACTCATATGCATAACAAATCATTTTATCATTACCACAAGTAGGCCTTAGCTTTTGTTTACCAACTAAACTAGTTCCAAACATTCTGCAAATCAAGCATAATGACTAACAAATACTTGACAGAATAACATAATAGTTATTTAAATGCATGGATTAATAATTTCATTCAAGTAAGAAAATCATCAATATTGAAATGGCACCATGAAAATGTTGCTGTGGCTTGCCTTAGTGCAGATGAGGTTCACAAGCCTTCTGGTGATCCTCAAAACAGGCCTCACCCTCTGAAAATAAATTTAAGCACAAGAAGAAAATATCAAGAACTCTTCTGAAAATCACCAGAAATTCTAGACAGCTTAGAAAAATCTCATTTTTGGTGAGCTGCTAGATTTCTTTGGAAATAACATAATGCAAAAAGAATCAATTCATTTGGACTTATGGTTGAAGAGTTATAGCTGTTTGAAGCTCTTTGGAAATGGATTGAATTTGAATTTAAATAAAACAGACTAGGGGGGGGGGGTGACATCGAAGGCATAAAGCCTCAGGGCACCACCACTCGTACCGCTTCACGCGCGTACGGAGTGGCTGACTAGCAGGCCCCGCTAGTCAGGTGACAAGGAGGGGAGAAGGAAACAGAAGGGGGTTGCGGCTACGCCGGAGCTCTTGCCGACAACGAGGGCTCCTTGGCCAAAACGAGAGGGAGGGATCGAGAGATGGGGTGGAGGCGCACCTGCCCGTACCTGTAGTGTAGCTAGGGGTGGTCGGACAGCGTCGGAATCGACCTCGCAAGCGGAGGCAGAGGGCGGTGGTCGCCGGAGATGAGGGAAACGGCGAGCAGAGGCAACTTCAGGGGCTCCAGGGGGACAGGATGGCTTCACCGAAGAGAGGCGGAGGCCCAGGAAGGATCGCCCTGGACTAGGAGGGGATGGAGCTGCCGCGACGACCAGAGGGGATCACCGGCGAGCTCGAGCTCGAGGACGGCGGCCCACGGCCTGCCCAGCCGGGCTACGGTTTCCTACGTGCTTGTGGGGTGTGTGGGAGTGGTGGATGGTGCTCGAGGAGGCTGGGGGCGGCTCCATTTATAGGCGAGCGGAGAGGGGGGGATCGGGCTCCACCGGTGGACACCTGTCCATGGTGCCCGGTGACGAGCGGCGTCAGTGAGAGGGGGAGAAGGCGACGCAGCTCACGCGGCGACTGTTGGCGAACGGGGACAAGCACAGGAATGAGGAGAAGGCGATGAGTATAGTGCGCACCGCACTGTTGGGTTGGCCGGACCGTGCCCGTGCTCGCTGCGGCGAGCTCCAGCATCAGCGAGCACCAGGGGGAGTTAATGGCATTGAGACAAGGATGGTGGTGAAGTTTGGCACGCTCGGGCAGACGAGGGAAGCGAGCATGCGCGAACAGTGCACTCGGCGGCACCCAGAGCGCGCCGACAAGCATGCTGGCATCATGGACACGCATGGTCACCGCGTGAACTTCTCCCTCAGGCCAACCAATGTCCAAAGATCATGTGTGGTTTGATGTTCGTGGTAGTTTTGAGGATTCCATGCTTTGGTTTGGCTCCAGATGTAGTAGAGAAGATTTTATACGCCAGGTAAGTTTCTGATCAGTAACTTTGAGATGTTACTGAGGTCAAATGGCTGGGAGTTGGGGGCTATGCTTTGGAGGCTAGCCATCATCTACCAAGGTGATGATGCACAAGAAAATTCAGGCACAATGGAGCAAGTAAAATGGTAGTTGGTGTAGAAACCACAATTTCTGTCCAGAATAGAAAATATTTTCTGTAGCAAAAATATTCCAAAAAGTGATGAAATATTTTTGCTCAGGAAGGTGCCCTAGGGTTCAAATAATATTTGGGAATTTTCTCAGATTTTTGTGGGCAAGAAAAATGAGGGTTGATTTGGAGCTCATTGAACTAGCTAGGGTTTTAGAGAGGAAAAATGAATATTAATATTCCCAAGATTATTTTGAGGTGGATCAGAAGGGGAATGATACACTTGGGTGAAAGCCAAGGGTACCCAAGTGTTTAAGTCCATATGAAAAGATTCAAAAACCCCAACTTTCAAAATAAATCCAAATGAAAATCAGGCAAATAAGAGAGGGCAAAAATCAGGCTGTCACAGAAACCAACTCAAAGTTATTCTTTCTGATCGATCTATTCAAGAGTTCGTACTAGAATAACACCTTAAGACACAAATCAACCTAAACCCTAATGTCACCTAGATACTCCAATGTCACCTCAAGTATCCGTGGGTATGATTATACGATATGCATCACACAATCTCAGATTCATCTATTCAACGAACACAAAGAACTTCAAAGAGTGCCCCAAAGTTTGTACCGGAGAGTCAAGACGAAAACGTGTGCCAACCCCTATGCATAAGTTCACGAGGTCACGGAACTCGCAAGTTGATCACCAAAACATACATCAAGTGGATCACGTGATATCCCATTGTCACCACAGATAAGCACATGCAAGACATACATCAAGTGTTCTCAAATCCTTACAGACTCAATCCGATAAGATAACTTCAAAGGGAAAACTCAATTCATCACAAGAGAGTAGAGGGGGAGAAACATGATAAGATCCAAATATAATAGCAAAGCTCACGATACATCAAGATCATGCCGACTCAAGAACACGTGAGAGATCAAACACATAGCTACTGGTACATACCCTCGGCCCCAAGGGTGGACTACTCCCTCCTCGTCATGGAGAGCGCCGGGATGATGAAGATGGTCACCAGAGAGGGATTCCCCCCTCCGGCAGGGTGCCGGAACGGGTCTAGATTGGTTTTCGGTAGCTACGAAGGCTTCTGGCGGCGGAACTCCCGATCTATTCTGCTCTCTGATGTTTTAGGGTATATGGACATATATAGGCGAAAGAAGTCGGGGAGCCACGAGGGTGGGGGCGCGCCTCCCTGCCTCGTGGCTTCCTCCAAGCTTCCCTGACGTCTACTCCAAGTATCCTAGATTGCTTCCATTCCAAAAATAACTCTCCCGAAGGTTTCATTCCATTTGGACTCTGTTTGATATTCCTTTTCTTCGAAGCACTGAAATAAGCAAGAAAACAACAATTTGGGCTGGGCCTCCGGTTAATAGTTTAGTCCCAAAAATAATATAAAAGTGTATAATAAAGCCCATAAACATCCAAAATAGATAATATAATAGCATGAATAATTCATAAATTATAGATATTGGAGACGTATCAGCATCCCCAAGCTTAATTCCTGCTCGTCCTCGAGTAGGTAAATGATAAAAGAAAGAATTTATGAAGTGTGAATGCTAGCAGGTGCACAAGTTTGATCAATGATAATTTCAATCACCTTTTCTAGCATCATTATATATCATAACAGTAGCTCATATCATAAAGCTTCTCATGATCAAGTAACAAACTATTCACATGTTAAAGTATAGATCATAAACTTTCTTGAGAACTAACAAACCGTGTTATTAGTCATCAAACAATTAAAATTCATCTTATTTTCAGGAAGAGTCTATGTCAGAGCTTTGATTCAACAAACTTCACATACTCAACTATCACTTAGTCTTTCACAATTGCTAACACTCAAGCGATATTTATGGGTTCAAAGTTTTAATCAGACACAGAGAAAGATAGGGGCTTATAGCTTCGCCTCCCAACCTTTTACCTGAAGGGTAATGTCAACAATAATAGTTCATGATGCCTTACATCCAATTGGATATATATATCAGGATCTTTCCAACACATTGTGCTTGCCAAAGGATAAAATGTAAAAAGGAAAGGTGAATATCACCACGACTCTTGCATAAGGTATAAGACAAGAATAAAAGATAGGCCCTTCGCAGAGGGAAGTAGAGGTTGTCCTGCGCTTTTATAGTTGGATGCACAAAATCTTAATGCGAAAGAACGTCACTTTATATGGCCACTTGTGATAGGGACCTTTATTATGCAGTCTGTCGCTTTTATTACTTCCACATCACAAGGTCGTATAAAGCTTATTTTCTCCACACTAATAGATCATACATATTTAGAGAGCAATTTTTATTGCATGCACCGATGACAACTTACTTGAAGGATCTTACTCAATCCATGGGTAGGTATGGTGGACTCTCATGGCAATACTGGTTTGAGGGATGTTTGGAAGCACAAGTAGTATCTCTACTTGGTGCAAAGAATTTGTCTAGCATGAGGGGGAAAGGCAAGCTCAACATGTTGGATGATCCATGACAATATACTTTATTTCAGATATAAGAAAACATAACCCATTACGTTGTCTTCCTTGTCCAACATCAAACTTTTAACATGTCATATTTTAATGAGTGCTCACAATTACAAAAGGTGTCCAAGATAGTATATTTATATGTGAAATCTCTCTTCCTTCAATATTCTTTCATGAATTGTTCAAGTGACCAATACAATGTTTGCTAACCTTCAATAAATTTACCACCTCTACTTCTTATATGTGAAGTCATTACTCCCCATGGAATAAGTATATGAAACATATATAAATTTCAGATTTATGATATTCAAATCATTCAACTATTTACTCATAGGATATAAGTGAATCACACGAGTAAATGACAAACTACTCCAAAAAGATATAAGTGAAGATCAATGAGTAGTTAAATAATTATTTAGCTATGTGAAGACTCTCCCATTTAAGGATTTCAGATCTTGAGATATTATTCAAACACCAAGCAAAACAAAATAAAACGACATCTAAGAATAGCAAACATCATGTGAAGAAGCAAAAACTTAGGATCAACTGATACTAACCGATAGTTGTTGAAGAAGAAAGGTGGGATGCCAACCGGGGCATCCCCAAGCTTAGACGCTTCAGACTTCTTGAAATATTATCTTGGGATGCCTTGGGCATCCCCAATCTTGAGCTTTTGTGTCTCCTTAATTCCTCTCATATCACGGTCTCCCTAAATCTCAAAAGCTTCATCCAGACAAAACTCAACAAGGACTCATGAGATAAGTTAGTACAAACCAATGTAAAAAACCTTATCATACTCTATTGTAGCAAATCACTAAAATTATTATTCAACACTGCATACTAAATGCCTCTGCATATTTAATAGTCCTATCCTCAAATAGAATCATTAAAGAAGCAAACATATGCATACAATGCAAACATAACAGCAATCTGCCTAAACAGGACAGTCTGTAAATAATGCAGCAAGATCCATACTTCCCTAGGTCCAAAAATTATGAAAGAAAATTCTCACTGTAGTAAATTTATCAGAGATTATTATTCAAAAGGTTTCAACATTTTATCACATTCTGACTTTCTAGGGAATTTTTGCAACAGCGGTAAACTTTCTGTTTTCAAACAGCAACATGTAGACTTGTAAAATAGGCATAGTAAAGGCCATCAATGCCACTTTTATCGAAATAAAAGATGCAAAACATTGTTCTAAATAACATCAAGCAAATACTAACAAAATAAATTGACACTCCAAGCAAAACACATATCATGTGGTGAATAAAAATATAGCTCCAAGTAAAGTTACCGATGAACGAAGACGAAAGAGGGGATGCCTTCCGGGGCATCCCCAAGCTTAGGCTCTTGGTTGTCCTTGAATATTACCTTGGGGTTCCTTGGGCATCCCCAAGCTTAGGCTCTTGCCACTCCTTATTCCATAGTCCATCGAATCTTTACCCAAAACTTGAAAACTTCACAACACAAAACTTAACAAAAAACTCGCCAGCTCCGTTAGTAAAAGAAAACAAACCACCACTTCAAGGTACTGTAACAAACTCATTCTTTATTTATATTGGTGTTAAACCTATTGTATTCCAACTTTTCTATGGTTCATAAATTCTATTACTAGCCATATATTCATCAAAATAAGCACACGAAAAACAGAATCTGTCAAAAACAGAACAGTCTATAGTAATCTATAGGTTTCAAATACTTCTAGAACCCCAAAAATTCTAAAATAAATTTCTGGACGTGAGAAATTTATCTATTAATCATCTGCAAAAATAATTAAGTAAATAGCACTCTCCATAAAAAAATGGTAGCAAATCTCGTGAGTGCTAAAGTTTCTGTTTTTTACAGTAAGATCACAAAGACTTTCCCCAAGTCTTCCCAAAGGTTCTACTTGGCACAAACACTAATTAAAAGCATTAAACCAATCATAACAGAGGATAGATAAATTATTTATTACTAAACAGGAACAAAAACCAAGGAACAAAAATAAAATTGGGTTGCCTCCCAACAAGCGCTATCATTTAACGCCCCTAGCTAGGCATGATGATTTCAATGATGCTCACATAAAAGATAAGAATTGAAACATAAAGAGAGAATCATGAAGAATATGACTAGAACATTTAAGTCTAACCTACTTACTATGCATAGGGATTTCTTTATCAAACAATTTATGGGAACAATAATCAACTAGCATAGGAAGGCAAAACAAGCATAACTTCAAAACTTTAAGCACATAGAGGGGAAAGTTGATATTATTGTAATTCCTACAAGCATATATTCCTCCCTCATAATAATTTTAAGTAGATTCATGAATGAATTCAACAATATAACTATTACATAAAGCATTCTTTTCACGATCTACAAGTATGCAAAGTTGACACTCTTCCAAAATAGTGGGATTAACATTAACTAAAGCCATGACCTCTGTAACATCCCAAATTTTCAATTTGGAATGTTTTACAATTATTAGCTAAGCATCTATGCATTTTGTTTGAATTGAGTGGCATTTGGAAATTTTCAGAGGCTTTGGAGTTTTGGTTTAATTTGGATTCAACTTGGCATTTGAAAATCTACCTCAATATCCCTGACAAATACTTGAGAAAAAGTATGAGAGGAGCTAACATGACACTCCAAAAATGCCAGAAGGAAATATTGCCAAAAGGTTTGAATTGAAATTTGAATTTTATTTGGAGTTTGCAGAAAATGTTCTTTTTTTTAGTTTCTGTTTTGCCTCTATAAAATGTCCACGCTATAGGATTATTTTCCCCTGAGAATTTTGATATATATATATGTCCTATATAAAAATATTATAGGTTTACCTATAATTAGTTTTCTCTCTCTGTGGTATTTAAAAAAAAAGAGGTCCAAGGCGCCAGCCAGGCCAACCGACCTAGCAGCGCTGAGCCGCAGCCCACCAGCAACTGAGCCGGCCTGCCCCAGCGCGGGGCATGCCTGAACCCCTCACCCCTCGGTCGCCCGCTCGCTCTCCTCTCTCCCTCTCCCACTGACCCGCGGGGCCCGCCCTCATCCCCACCTCTTCTCTTTCCCCTCGCACACGACACGCCGCACCGGAGCACGCGCAGAGCGCGCCCGACACCGCAATCTTCTCGGGACCGCGATCCCGCGTCGCCCCCTCGCCCAAGTACATGCCCTATATAAACCCCTCGCTCCCCTTCCCCGACCCCCCCCCCCCCCCTAAAACCCTAGCCCAAAACCCACCGCAGCTCGCGCCCTCGCCAAACGCATCTCGCTGCTGCCGCCGCAGTTCGCCACCCGTTCCGACTCCGGTGAGCACTCCCTCGATCCCAATTTCCACCCACGTACTTCCGTCGCCATTGCCCACTTTTTTGACATGTTCTGCGGCCCTCTTATCCACAGCAGAGACGACCTCGAGCTCGTCCGCCACCCGCCGGAGCTGCAGAGCACCGGGCTCTGTTTCGCCTCGCACCCGACGTCTGCGCCGTCCCCGAGCTCCAACAACTCCGCCCCCGAATTCCCCAAGCTCCGCCGCATCCGCCCGACGTCTTCGCCACCCTCGCCAACCGCCGGAGACCCCGCCCTGCTCGACACCGACCTCCGCCACCCTCTGTCGCCGTCGACCTCCGCCGCAGTAAGCCGCCACCTCCCCTCACCGTTCGATCTGAAACCTAGGGCCTAGATTAGATTTCTAAGGGGTATGGTTTTATTTCATATAGATTGGTTTTAGTTACGGGTTAGATCGGTTTAGGTGGTTTTATTTTGGTTTAGTTACCTGGTTTAGTTAGATCGAACCGGTCGGTTTTCTGTTATTAAGCGCGTGCACGGTTTAGTCTATTTGTGGCCCGAGTGCTATTTAGTTTCCGATCGCCACTGTTTCGGCCCGTTAGCGCCGAGGTGTTTTATTTTAATTTTTTCGTCTCTGTTTTCAGCAGAATAGTTCCAGTTTTGTAAAATCTATATCTTTTAGGTTATTCAATATTTTTAGTTGATTCTTTTTGCTCTAGTTTGCAAATTTCCTTTAGTTGCTTTAGAAATTAGATTCGGCCATGTTTAGGTTTTCTAAAATTGTTTTATATTAGTTTTAGTCAGATTAGTTTTTCTGCTATAATTTGAGTTAGGATTTTTTTAGTGATTCTTTTTGTCACTGCTTTGTTTTGACCTTGTCTAGCAGTAGGAATTTATTGGGGCATTTGTAGTCTTTATTAAAAATAGTTTTTATGAGAAAACAAGCTTTTCTAGTTTATTTTTGCTTGCTGTTGTTTTCTGCTATTCTAGTTAGTTTTAAATTTTATTTTCCTATGTTATAATTTATTTTAGATTAGTTTCTGTAGTTACAGATAGTGAACATTTATTTACAGCAAAATAAAAAGTTTTATTTTATTTTCTTATTAGTTTTGTTTTAGGTATAACAGGAGTTCTATAATAGATATTGGTTTGATTCTTTTTGCACCTAGTTTGTATGCTGTTTTCCTTTATGTTAGTTAGTAAAACCATTGTTTTGGATCTGTAAAGGAAAGTGTTAGCAGGTTAAAACTATTTCTTCGTTGTTGCTTGATGTGATGGAAACCTTGATTTTGTTTTCCTCGAGTTTTCTTTGATTTTGGTTTGAGTGCTTGTGTGTTTTCCTTTAGTTTGCTGATATGTCATTAGTGAAATACTTATTTGTGCTATTGTTTGACTCCATAGAATTTCTGGAGTGCGAAGCTTGCTATCTCGAGTCACTAGCGTCCGAAGACCGTCAGCCAGGCAAGTTATTTGATCATGTTTTACAATACCTATGATTTTGTTACATTAGAATTATTCCTCCCCACCATGCATGCAGTAGGAGAATTTTAAGTTATGTTCTTGAGTAGTATCATGAGGTAGGATGAACCCACTTCCCCTTGTTACCATTGCCCGGGATGATGCAGTTTATTTTGCTATGCTCGTAGACGGGGTTGGTTGAGTGTTTCATAAGGGAGATGTGAGAGTCAAGATGATGACAACCCCATGACTTCAAGCTCAAGATGGACTTCAAATTCACTACTGGGTGGAGGACGGTTGACGGGCACCCTGGAGGAACCAGCGGATGGCCGGATGCATGGAGGTGCGCCATGACATCTTGCGGAAAGCTTCACCCAGCCACGAAGAGACGGATGGATACCCTTTGTCCGGAATCTTACCTGTGCATCCGCAAGCCATTATGGGCTTTGGCTGGGTTGACCCTAGGCGTGACTCCGGACGGACGGTGCCAGCAGATGTAGAGGAATGGTAGGACATGGATGGGTACCGGCAGTGCTCAGAGAAACTCTACGGAAGACCCTATTTCGTTCATCCCGTCTTCAAACACCAGGCAGTGCGAGGACATAAAGGAGGGAACGATTCTTGCGAGTAAAGTGCACAAGACTCAGCAGAGTAACAACCTAATCGATTAGCCGTGTCCCCGGTTACGGACAAATGAGCCTCTGGAAATTGCAGTATTTCGGAAATCTCAACACCGAACTAAATTAATTGAGGGGTTATTTAATAATTGGGAATGAGACATTGGTTGGCGGAACCATCTCAATAACAACCAACATTTTGTAGTAATTGCAAGCAAGTCCTTTGTTATAGGGAAAAATTGGCTTTTTCGCAAAAACATAAAACTTAGAGCCCCACAGCCAAATTGCATATAGTGTTAGATATTTTATTGTTGTTCTCTCTATGACTTGCCGGCATATTCAAAAATGCTGACCTACACGGCTGCAACATCTTATGTTGCAGAGGAGTTTTCCGACCAGGAGTGAGGCTACGATCTACGCTTGGAGATTGCCCTATGGAGTCGGATGGATTCGCTATTCGTCTACGCTTCTGCGGCTTTATTTAGTTTATTTCACATGAGTTGGCCTTCGGCCGAATTTATTTTATTGTAATAAAGACTCGATATGAGAATCGTGTAATAAATTGAGGTGTGATTGAACTTTGAATCTTTTCATCAATGTACTGTGTGTGCCAGCATGATCTTGGGATGGTATAGCTACACAGAGACTTGACCGATTTTGGGTTGGGTCGCTACAACCTCTCCAAACCCACTTTCATAATTATCACAATAAGATTCAACACCCTCCAAAATAGTGGGATCATTACTTCCTAAAGTTGACACTCTTCCAAACCCACTTTCATCAATATAATCATCATAAATAGGAGGCATGCTATCATCAAAATAAATTTTCTCATCAAAACTTGGGGGACAAAAAATATCATCTTCATCAAACATAGCTTCCCCAAGCTTATGGCTTTGCATATCGTTAGCATCATAGATATCCAAGGAATTCATACTAGCAACATTACAATCATGCTCATTATACAAATATTTAGTGCCAAACATTCTAATGCATTCTTCTTCTAACACTTTGTCACAATTATCGGAATCCTTATTTTCATGAAAGATATTAAAAATATGAAGCATATCAGATACCTTCAATTCCATTTTTTGTAGTTTTCTTTTATAAACTAAACTAGTGATAAAACAAGAAAGTAAAAGATTCGATTGCAAGATCTAAAGATATACCTTCAAGCGCTAACCTCCCCGGCAACGGCGCCAGAAGAGAGCTTGATGTCTACTACACAACCTGTTGGAAATATGCCCTAGAGGCAATAATAAATTGGTTATTATTATATTTCCTTGTTCATGATAATCGTTTATTATCCATGCTAGAATTGTATTGATAGGAAACTCAGATACATGTGTGGATACATAGACAACACCATGTCCCTAGTAAGCCTCTAGTTGACTAGCTCGTTGATCAATAGATGGTTACGGTTTCCTGACCATGGACATTGGATGTCATTGATAACGGGATCACATCATTAGGAGAATGATGTGATGGACAAGACCCAATCCTAAGCCTAGCATAAAGATCGTGTAGTTCCTTCGCTAAAGCTTTTCTAATGTCAAGTATCATTTCCTTAGACCATGAGATTGTGCAACTCCCGGATACCGTAGGAGTGCTTTGGGTGTGCCAAACGTCACAATGTAACTAGGTGGCTATAAAGGTACACTACAGGTATCTCCGAAAGTGTCTGTTGGGTTGGCACGAATCGAGACTGGGATTTGTCACTCCGTGTGACGGAGAGGTATCTCTGGGCCCACTCGGTAGGACATCATCATAATGTGCACAATGTGATCAAGGAGTTGATCACGGGATGATGTGTTACGGAACGAGTAAAAGAGACTTGCCGGTAACGAGATTGAACAAGGTATCGGGATACCGACGATCGAATCTCGGGCAAGTATCGTACCGATAGACAAAGGGAATTGTATACGGGATTGATTAAGTCCTTGACATCGTGGTTCATCCGATGAGATCATCGAGGAGCATGTGGGAGCCAACATGGGTATCCAGATCCCTCTGTTGGTTATTGACCGGAGAGTCGTCTCGGTCATGTCTACATGTCTCCCGAACCCGTAGGGTCTACACACTTAATGTTCGGTGACGCTAGGGTTGTAGGGATATGTATATGCAGTAACCCGAATGTTGTTTGGAGTCCCGGATGAGATCCGGACGTCACGAGGAGTTCCGGAATGGTCTGGAGGTAAAGAATTATATATAGGAAGTGCTATTTCGGCCATCGGGACAAGTTTCGGGGTCACCGGTATTGTACCGGGACCACCGGAAGGGTCCCGGGGGTCCACCGGGTGGGGCCACCTGCCCCGGGGGGCCACATGGGCTGTAGAGGGTGCGCCTTGGCCTACATGGGCCAAGGGCACCAGCCCCAAGAGGCCCATGCGCCTAGGGTTCAAGAAGGGAAGAGTCCCAAAGGTGGAAGGCACCCCCTAGGTGCCTTGGGGGGGAGGGACTCCTCCCTTGGCCGCCGCCCCCTAGGAGATTGGATCTCCTAGGGCCGGCGCCCCCCTTGGCTCCCTATATATAGTGAGGGAAGGAGGGCCTCTCAGACGACGCCTTGGGTGCCTCCCTCTCCCTCTCCAACAACCTCCTCCTCCTCCATAGAGCTTAGCGAAGCCCTGCCGGAGTACTGCAGCTCCATCACCACCACGCCGTCGTGCTGCTGCTGGAGCCATCTTCCTCAACCTCTCCTTCCCCCTTGCTGGATCAAGAAGGAGGAGACGTCATCCGCTCCATACGTGTGTTGAACGCGGAGGTGCCGTCCGTTCGGCACTAGGATCGTCGGTGATTTGGATCACGACGAGTACGACTCCATCAACCCCGTTCTCTTGAACGCTTCCGCTTAGCGATCTACAAGGGTATGTAGATGCACTCTCCTTCCCCTCGTTGCTGGTCTCTCCATAGATAGATCTTGGTGACACGTAGGAAAAATTTGAATTTCTGCTACGTTCCCCAACAGTGGCATCATGAGCTAGGTCTATTGCGTAGATTCTATACACGAGTAGAACACAAAGTAGTTGTGGGCGTTGATTTTGTTCAATATGCTTACCGTTACTAGTCTTATCTTGATTCGGCGGCATCGTGGGATGAAGCGGCCCGGACCAACCTTACACGTACGCTTACGTGAGACCGGTTCCACCGACTGACATGCACTAGTTGCATAAGGTGGCTAGCGGGTGTCTGTCTCTCCCACTTTAGTCGGATCGGATTCGATGAAAAGGGTCCTTATGAAGGGTAAATAGCAATTGGCATATCACGTTGTGGTCTTTGCGTAGGTAAGAAACGTTCTTGCTAGAAACCCATAGCAGCCACGTAAAACATGCAAACAACAATTAGAGGACGTCTAACTTGTTTTTGCAGGGTATGCTTTGTGATGTGATATGGCCAAGAAGAATGTGATGAATGATATGTGATGTATGAGATTGATCATGTTCTTGTAATAGGAATGACGACTTGCATGTCAATGAGTATGACAACCGGCAGGAGCCATAGGAGTTGTCTTAATTTATTTATGACCTGCGTGTCAACATAAACGTCATGTAATTACTTTACTTTATTGCTGACCGTTAGCTGTAGTATAGAAGTAATAGTTGGCGAGACAACTTCATGAAGACACGATGATGGAGATCATGGTGTCATGCCGGTGACGATGATGATCATGGAGCCCCGAAGATGGAGATCAAAAGGAGCAATATGATATTGGCCATATCATGTCACTATTTGATTGCATGTGATGTTTATCATGTTTATACATCTTATTTGCTTAGAACGACGGTAGTAAATAAGATGATCCCTCATTAAAATTTCAAGAAAGTGTTCCCCCTAACTGTGCACCGTTGCGAAAGTTCGTCGTTTCGAAGCACCACGTGATGATCGGGTGTGATAGATTCTTACGTTCACATACAACGGGTGTAAGCCAGATTTACACACGCGAAACACTTAGGTTGACTTGACGAGCCTAGCATGTGCAGACATGGCCTCGGAACACAAGAGACCGAAAGGTCGAGCATGAGTCGTATAGAAGATACGATCAACATGAAGATGTTCACCGATGTTGACTAGTCCGTCTCACGTGATGATCGGACACGGCCTAGTTGACTCGGATCATGTAATCACTTGGATGAATAGAGGGATGTCTATCTGAGTGGGAGTTCATAAGATGAACTTGTTTATCCTGAACATAGTCAAAAGGTCTTCGCAAATTATGTCGTAGCTCGCGCTTCAGTTCTACTGTTTAGTTATGTTCCTAGAGAAAATTTAGTTGAAAGTTGATGTTAGCAATTATGCGGACAAGGTCCGTAAAATGAGGATTGTCCTCATTGCTTCATAGAATGCTTATGTCCTTAATGCACCGCTCAGTGTGCTGAACCTCGAACGTCGTCTGTGGATGTTGCAAACATCTGACATACACATTTTGATAACTACGTGATAGTTCAGTTAAACAGTTTAGAGTTGAGGCACCGAAGACGTTTTGAAACGTCGCGAAACATATGAGATGTTTCGAGGACTGAAATTGGGATTTCAGGCTTGTGCCCATGTCAAGAGGTATAAGACCTCCGGCAATTTTCTTAGCCTGCAAACTAAGAGAGAAAAGCTCAATTGTTGAGCTTGTGCTCAGATTGTCTGAGTACAACAATCATTTGAATCGAGTGGGAGTTGATCTTCCAGATGAGATAGTGATGTTTCTCCGAAGTCATTACCACCAAGCTGCTAGAGCTTCGTGATGAACTATAATATATCAGGGACATATATGATGATCCTTGAGATATTCGCGATGTTTGACACCACAAAAGTAGAAATCAAGAAGGAGCATCAATTGTTGATGGTTAGTGAAACCACTAGTTTCAAGAAGGGCAAGGGCAAGAAGGGATACTTCATGAAACGGCAATTCAGCTGCTGCTCTAGTGAAGAAACCCAAGGTTGAACCCAAACCCGAGACTAAGTGCTTCTGTAATAAGAGGAACAGCCACTGGAGCAGAATTACCCTAGATACTTGGTAGATGAGAAGGCTGGCAAAGTCGATAGAAGTATATTGGATATACATTGTGTTAATGTGTACTTTACTAGTACTCCCAGTAGCACCATGGTATTAGATACCGGTTCAGTTGCTAAGTGTTAGTAAACTCGAAATAAAAGGCTGCAGAGTAAACGGAGACTAGCTAAAGGTGAGCTGGCAATATGTGTTGGAAGTTTTTCCAAGCTTGATGTGATCAAGCATCGCACGCTCCCTCTACCATCGAGATTGGTGCTTGCGTTGAGCATAGACATGATTGGATTATGTCTATCGCAATACGGTTAATCATTTAAGGAGAATAATGGTTACTCTGTTTATTTGAATAATACCTTTAATGGTCTTGCACCTAGAATGAATGTTTATTGAATCTCGATCGTAGTGATACACATGTTCATGTCAAAAGATATAAGATAGTACCACCTACTTGTGGCACTACCACGTAAGTCATATCGGTATTAAACGCATGACGAAGCTCCATGTTGATGGATCTTTGGGCTCACTCGTTTTTGAAAAGTTTGAGACATGCGAACCATGTCTATTGGTGTATATGCATGAAGAAACTCTAGGCAAATGGACCGTTTGGGCTCACTTGATTTTGAATCACTTGAGACATGCAAATCATACCACATGGGCAAGATGACTGAAAGCCTCGTTTCAGTAAAATGGAACTAGAAAGCAACTTGTTGGAAGTAATACATTTTGATGTGTGCAGTCCAATGAGTGCTGAGGCGTGTAGTGGATATCGTTATGTTCTTACTTCACAGATGATTTGAGTAGATGTTGAGTATATTTACTTGATGAATCACGAGTCTGAATTATTGAAAGGTTCAAGTAATTTCAGGGTGAAGTTGAAAGATCGTCATGACAAGAGGATAAAATATCTATGATATGATCATAGAGATGAATATCTGAATTACGAGTTTGGCATAGAATTAAGACATTGTGGAAATTGTTTCACAACTAATACAACCTGGAACACCATAGTGTGATGGTGTGTCCGAACATCATAACTGCACCCTATTGGATATGATGCATACCATGATGTCTCTTATCAAATTACCACGTTAGTTTATGGGTTAGGCATTAGAGACAACCACATTCACTTTAAATAGGGCACCACATAATTCCGATGAGATGACACCGTATGAACTATGGTTTAGAGAAACCTAAGCTGTCATTTCTTAAAAGTTTGGGGCTGTGACGCTTATGTGAAAAAGTTTCAGGCTGATAAGCTCGAACCCAAAGCGGAGAAATGCATCTTTATAGGACACCCAAAACAGTTGGGTATACCTCCTGTCTCAGATTCGAAAGCAATAAGGGATTGTTTCTAGAATTAGGTCCTTTCTCGAGGAAAAGTTTCTCTCGAAAATTGAGTGGGAGGATGGTGGAGACTTGATGAGGTTATTGAACCGTCTCTTCAACTAGTGTGTGGCAGGGCACAGGAAGTTGTTCTTGTGGCACCTACACCGATTGAAGTGGAAGCTTATGATAGTGATCATGAAACTTCAGATTAAGTCACTACCAAACCTCGTGGGATGACAAGGATGCGTACTACTTTAGAGTGGTACGTAATCCTGTCTTGGAAGTCATGTTGCTAGACAACAATGAACCTACGAACTATGGAGAAGCGATGGTGGGCCTGGATTCCGATAAATGGCTCGAGGCCATATAATCCGATAGAGGATCCATATATGAAAACAAAGTGTAGACTTTGGAAGAACTACTTGATGGTCGTAAGGCTGTTAGGTACATATGGATTTTAAAAGGAAGACGGACAATGATGGTAAGTATCACCATTAAGAAAGCTCGACTTGTGGTTAAGATGTTTTTCCGACAAGTTCAAGGAGTTGACTACGATGAGACTTTCTCACTCGTAGCGATGCTAAGAGTCTGTTGGAATTATATTAGCGATTACTGCGTTATTTATGAAATCTTGCAGATAGGATGTCAAAACATTGTTTCCTCGACGATTTTCTTCAGGAAAGGTTGTATGTGATACAACCGGAAGGTTTTGTCAATCCTGAAAGATGCTAATAAGTATGCAAAGCTCCAGCTATCCTTCTGAGGACTGGAGTAAGCATCTCGGAGTTGGAATGTATGCTTTGATGATTTTGGGTGTATACAAAGTTTATGAGAAACTTGTATTTCCAAAGAAGTGAGTGGGAGCACTATAGAATTTCTGATGAATATATGTTGTTGACATATTGTTGATCGGAAATGATGTAGAATTTCTAGAAAGCATGCAAAGTTATTTGAAAAGTGTTTTTCAATGGAAAGCCTGGATTAAGCTACTTGAACATTGAGCATCAAGATCTATAAGGATAGATCAAAACGCTTAATGGTACTTTCAAATGAGCACATACCTTGACATGATCTTGAAGGTGTTCAAGATGGATCAGTCAAAGAAGGAGTTCTTGCCTGAGTTGTAAGATATGAAGTTAAGACTTAGAGCTCGACCACGGCAGAATAGAGAGAAAGAACGAAGGTCGTCCCCTATGCTTAAGATGTAGGCTCTACAGTATGCTATGCTGTGTACCGCACCTGAAATGTGCCTCGCCATGAGTCAGTCAAGGGGTACAAGAGTGATCCAAGAATGGATCATAGGACAGCGGTCAAAGTTATCCTTAGTAACTAGTGGACTAAGGAATTTTCTCGATTATGGAGGTGGGAAAAGAGTTCGTCTTAAAGGGTTACGCCGATGCAAACTTTGACACTAATCCAGATTATTCTGAGTAGTAAAACTGGATTCGTATAGTAGAACAGTTATTTGGAATGGCTCCAAATGTAGCGTAGTAGTTGTATCTACAAGATGACATAGAAATTTGTGAAGTACATACGGATCTGAATTTTGTAGACCCGTTGACTGAAACCTCTCTCACAAGCATAACATGGTCAAACCCGGAACTCTTTGGGTGTTAGTCACATGGGGATGTGACCTTGAGTGTTAATCACATATCGATGTGAACTGGATTATTGACTCTAGTGCAAGTGGGAGACTGTTGGAAATATGCCCTAGAGGCAATAATAAATTGGTTATTATTATATTTCCTTGTTCATGATAATCGTTTATTATCCATGATAGAATTGTATTGATAGGAAACTCAGATACATGTGTGATTACATAGACAACACCATGTCCCTAGTAAGCCTCTAATTGACTAGCTCGTTGATCAATAGATGGTTACGGTTTCCTGACCATGGACATTGGATGTCGTTGATAACGGGATCACATCATTAGGAGAATGATGTGATGGACAAGACCCAATCCTAAGCCTAGCACAAAGATCGTGTAGTTCATTCGCTAAAGCTTTTCTAATGTCAAGTATCATTTCCTTAGACCATGAGATTGTGCAACTCCCGGATACCGTAGGAGTGCTTTGGGTGTGCCAAACGTCACAACGTAATTGGGTGGCTATAAAGGTACACTACAGGTATCTCTGAAAGTGTCTGTTGGGTTGGCATGAATCGAGACTGGGATTTGTCACTCCGTGTGACAGAGAGGTATCTCTGGGCCCACTCGGTAGGACATCATCATAATGTGCACAATGTGATCAAGGAGTTGATCACGGGATGATGTGTTACGGAACGAGTAAAAGAGACTTGCCGGTAACGAGATTGAACAAGGTATCGGGATACCGACGATCGAATCTCGGGCAAGTATCGTACCGATAGACAAAGGGAATTGTATACGGGATTGATTAAGTCCTTGACATCGTGGTTCATCCGATGAGATCATCGAGGAGCATGTGGGAGCCAACATGGGTATCCAGATCCCGCTGTTGGTTATTGACCGGAGAGTCGTCTTGGTCATGTCTACATGTCTCCCGAACCCGTAGGGTCTACACACTTAAGGTTCGGTGACGCTAGGGTTGTAGGGATATGTATATGCAGTAACCCGAATGTTGTTCGGAGTCCCAGATGAGATCCCGGACGTCATGAGGAGTTCCGGAATGGTCCGGAGGTAAAGAATTATATATAGGAAGTGCTATTTCAGCCATCGGGACAAGTTTCGGGGTCACCGGTATTGTACCCGGACCACCGGAAGGGTCCCGGGGGTCCACCGGGTGGGGCCACCTGCCCCGGGGGGCCACATGGGCTGTAGGGGGTGTGCCTTGGCCTACATGGGCCAAGGGCACCAGCCCCAAGAGGCCCATGCGCCTAGGGTTCAAGAAGGGAAGAGTCCCAAAGGTGGAAGGCACCCCCTAGGTGCCTTGGGGGAGGGACTCCTCCCTTGGCCGGCGCCCCCCCTAGGAGATTGGATCTCCTAGGGCCGGCGCCCCCCCTAGGAGATTGGATCTCCTAGGGCCGGCGCCCCCCCTTGGCTCCCTATATATAGTGAGGGAAGGAGGGCCTCTCAGACGACGCCT
Source organism: Triticum monococcum (assembly GCA_034509565.1). Taxonomy (NCBI): domain Eukaryota; kingdom Viridiplantae; phylum Streptophyta; class Magnoliopsida; order Poales; family Poaceae; genus Triticum; species Triticum monococcum. Next base: position 111,616,136 of record CM067842.1, on the reverse strand, counting down.
TGGGTGCCTCCCTCTCCAATACCTCCTCCTCCTCCATAGAGCTTAGCGAAGCCCTGCCGGAGTACTACAGCTCCATCACCACCACGCCGTCGTGCTGCTGCTGGAGCCATCTTCCTCAACCTCTCCTTCCCCCTTGCTAGATCAAGAAGGAGGATACATCATCCACTCCGTACGTTTGTTGAACGCGGAGGTGCCATCCGTTCGGCACTAGGATCATCGGTGATTTGGATCACGACGAGTACGACTCCATCAACCCCGTTCTCTTGAACGCTTCTGCTTAGCGATCTACAAGGGTATGTAGATGCACTCTCCTTCCCCTCGTTGCTGGTCTCTCCATAGATAGATCTTGGTGACATGTAGGAAAATTTTGAATTTCTGCTACGTTCCCCAACACAACCTTCTTCTTATAGACGTTGTTGGGCCTCCAAGTGCAGAGGTTTGTAGGACAGTAGCAAATTTCCCTCAAGTGGATGACCTAAGGTTTATCAATCCGTGGGAGGCACAGGATGAAGATGGTCTCTCTCAAACAACCATGCAACCAAATAGGAAAGAGTCTCTTGTGTCCCCAACACACCCAATACAACGGTAAATTGTATAGGTGCCCTAGTTCGGCAAAGAGATGGTGATACAAGTGCAATATGGATGGTAGATATGGGTATTTGTAATCTGAAAATATAAAAACAGCAAGGTAGCAAGCGATAAAAGTGAGCGTAAACGGTATTGCAATGCTGGGAAACAAGGCCTAGGGTTCATAATTTCACTAGTGCAAGTTCTCTCAACAATAATAACATAATTGGATCACATAAGTATCCCTCAACATGCAACAAAGAGTCACTCCAAAGTCACTAATAGTGGAGAACAAACGAAGATATTATTGTAGGGTACGAAACCACCTCAAAGTTATTCTTTCTGATAGATCTATTCAAGAGTTCGTACTAGAATAACACCTTAAGACACAAATCAACCAAAACCCTAATGTCACCTCAAGTATCCGTGGGTATGATTATACGATATGCATCACACAATCTCAGACTCATCTATTCAACCAACACAAAGAACTTCAAAGAGTGCCCCAAAGTTTCTACCGGAGAGTCAAGACAAAAACATGTGCCAAACCCTATGCATAAGTTCACGAGGTCACGGAACTCGCAAGTTGATCACTAAGACATACATCAAGTGGATCACGTGATATCCCATTGTCACCACAGATAAGCACATGCAAGACATACATCAAGTGTTCTCAAATCCGTAAAGACTCAATCCGATAAGATAACTTCAAAGGGAAAACTCAATTCATCACAAGAGAGTAGAGGGGGAGAAACATCATAAGATCCAAATATAATAGCAAAGCTCACGATACATCAAGATCGTGCCGACTCAAGAACATGAGAGAGAGAGAGAGAGATCAAACACATAGCTACTGGTACATACCCTCGGCCCCGAGGGTGGACTAGTCCCTCCTCATCATGGAGAGCGCCAGGATGATGAAGATGGTCGCCGGAGCGGGATTCCCCCCTCCGGTAGGGTGTTGGAACGGGTCTAGATTGGTTTTCGGTGGCTACGAAGGCTTTTGGCGGCAGAACTCCTGATCTATTCTGCTCTGTGATGTTTTTAGGGTATATGGACATATATAGGTGAAAGAAGTCGGTCAGGGGAGCCACGAGGGGCGCACGATGGTGGGGGCCACGCCCAGGGCCCCCCTGGCCTCGTGGCTTCCTCGAAGCTTCCCCGACGTCTACACCAAGTCTCCTGGATTACTTCCGTTCCAAAAATAACTCTCCCGAAGGTTTCATTCTGTTTGGACTCCATTTGATATTCCTTTTCTTCGAAACACTGAAATAGGCAAGAAAACAACAATTTGGGATGGGCCTCCGGTTAATAGGTTAGTCCCAAAAATAATATAAAAGTGTATAATAAAGCCCATAAACATCCAAAACAGATAATATAATAGCATGAATACTTCATAAATTATAGATATGTTGGAGACGTATCAATAGCCTGCACGATATGTAGACGATAGCCAATCTAGGCGTGTCTGCTGGAGTCTGGTCACATGCATGGACGAACCGATCTTCCGTGTCATGCAGGGATCATCCATGCACCAATGTATGTACAACACTTCTCTAGTACTATCGCTCGTCTCTCTCTTCTATTAACTCACCAACTTGCGGGGCCGGGGAGTGTGCCTATGGTCGGTTCTCGATTGCGGTCCCACATGTGTCTGCAAACGCAATATGACACGTGTTCCATTCGGAGAGCGGCGAGCCAAACCGACTGACCGTGTGGGGTGGACGCAAACATGATGGGCGTGCTGTATACTCCGTACATGTGTACATGCCCGTCACTGGAGGTGTCCAAGGTGGGCGGCCGCACAGGGCCCCCAAAAATTTGGGGCCCCCAAATTACTAGGTATTAGTAGTATTATGTATATAGATTTAATCAAACTTTGCCATTAATCCAGCGGCAAGGCCTAAGCAGCGTACACAGCAACAAAAATCCAGCCCACGAGGCACGCTAACTGCTTATTCACGTATCTATCGAGTGTTCCTAAATCCCATCGATCGCTAACACGCCGCCGGTTCGCCTGCTTCCGCCACGAGCAGACATCGTCTCGTCTCCTGCGGTCCTGCCTTCCACCAATCGCCCGCCTGCTAGTTCCGCTAGTCGCCCAAGACGTCGTCCGCTGCTGCCTTCCAAGGTTCCGCCAGTCGCTCGGCCGGGAAGTGTTGGAAATATGCCCTAGAGGAAATAATAAAATGGTTATTATTATATTTCTTTGTTCATGATAATTTTCTATTGTTCATGCTATAATTGTGTTATCCGGAAATTGTAGTACATGTGTGAATACATAGACCACAACATGTCCCTAGTGAGCCTCTAGTTGACTAGCTCGTTGATCAAAAGATAGTCATGGTTTCCTGACTATGGACATTGGATGTCATTGATAACGGGATCACATCATTAGGAGAATGATGTGATGGACAAGACCCAATCCTAAGCATAGCTCAAAGATCGTGTAGTTCGTTTGCTGTAGCTTTTCTGAATGTCAAGTATCATTTCCTTAGACCATGAGATTATGCAACTCCCATATACGGTAGGAGTGCCTTGGGTGTGCCAAACGTCACAGCGTAACCGGGTGACTATAAAGGTACATTACAGGTATCTCCGAAAGTGTCTGTTGGGTTGGCATGAATCGAGACTGGGATTTGTCACTCCGTATGACGGAGAGGTATCTCTAGGCCCACTCGGTAATGCATCATCATAATGAGCTCAATGTTATCAAGTGGTTGATCACGGGATCATGCATTACGGTACAAGTAAAGTGACTTGCCGGTAACGAGACTGAACAAGGTATTGGGATACCGACGATCGAGTCTCGGGCAAGTAACGTACCGATTGACAAAGGGAATTGTATACGGATTGATTGAATCCTCGACATCGTGGTTCATCCGATGAAATCATCGTGGAGCATGTGGGAGCCAACATGGGTATCCAGATCCCGCTGTTGGTTATTGACTAGAGAGGCTTCTTGGTCATGTCTGCATGTCTCCCGAACCCGTAGGGTCTACACACTTAAGGTTCAATGACGCTAGGGTTGTAGAGATATTAGCACACGGTAACCCGAAAGTTTTTCGGAGCCCCGGATGAGATCCAGGACGTTACGAGGAGTTCCGGAATGGTCCGGAGGTAAAGATTTATATATAGGAAGTCCAGTTTCGGCCATCGGGAAGGTTTCGAGGGTCACCGGTATTGTACCGGGACCACCGGAAGGGTCCCGGGGGTCCACCGGGTGGGGCCACCTATCCCGGAGGGCCCCATGGGCTGAAGTGGGAGGGGAACCAGCCCCTAGTGGGCTGGTGCGCCCCCCCTTGGGCCTCCCCCCTGCGCCTAGGGTTAGAAACCCTAGGGGTGGGGGCGCCACCCTTGCCTTGGGGGGCAAGGCACCCCCTTGGCCGCCGCCCCCCCTAGGAGATTGGATCTCCTAGGGCCGGTGCCCCCCCTAGGCACCCTATATATAATGGGAGGAAGGGCTGCGCACCCAAGCCCCTGGCCTCTCCCTCTCCCTCCTATGACACTCCTCCGCCTCCATGTGCTTGGCGAAGCCCTGCCGAGATCACCGTTGCTTCCACCAACACGCCGTCGTGCTGCTGGATCTTCATCAACCTCTCCTTCCCCTTGCTGGATCAAGTTGGAGGAGACATCTTCCCAACCGTACATGTGTTGAACGCAGAGGTGCTGTCCGTTCGGCGCTAGGATCTTCGGTGATTCGGATCACGTCGAGTACGACTCCATCAACCCCGTTCTCTTGAACGCTTCCGCTCGTGATCTACAAGGGTATGTAGATGCACTCTTCTCTCCCTCGTTGCTAGATGACTCCATAGATTGATCTTGGTGATGCGTAGAAAATTTTAAAATTCTGCTACGTTCCCCAACAGTGGCATCATGAGCTAGGTCTATGCGTAGTTACTATGCATGAGTAGAACACAAAGTAGTTGTGGGCGTCGATATTGTCAATTTGCTTGGCGTTACTAGTCTTATCTTGATTCGGCGGCATCGTGGGATGAAGCGGCCCGAGCCAACCTTACACATATGCTTACGAGAGACTGGTTCCACCGACTGACATGCACTAGTTGCATAAGGTGGCTGGCGGGTGTCTGTCTCTCCCACTTTAGTCGGATCGGATTCGATGAACAGGGTCCTTATGAAGGGTAAATAGAAATTGGCAATTCACGTTGTGGTTTTGGCGTAGGTAAGAAATGTTCTTGCTAGAAACCTATAGCAGCCATGTAAAAACTTGCAACAACAATTAGAGGACGTCTAACTTGTTTTTGCAGCAAGTGTTTTGTGATGTGATATGGCCAAAGGATGTGATGAATGATATATGTGATGTATGAGATGATCATGTTCTTGTAATAGGAATCACGACTTGCATGTCGATGAGTATGACAACCGGCAGGAGCCATAGGAGTTGTCTTTATTTATTTATGACCTGCGTGTCAACATAAACGTCATGTAATTACTTTACTTTATTGCTAAAGCGTTAGCCATAGTAGTAGAAGTAATAGATGAGGTGACAACTCCAAGAAGACACGATGATGGAGATCATGATGATCGAGATCATAGTGTCATGCCGGTGACAACGATGATCATTGAGCCCCGAAGATGGAGATCAAAAGGAGCAAATGATATTGACCATATCATGTCACTATTTGATTGCATCTGATGATTATCATGTTTTACATCTTATTTGCTTAGAACGACGGTAGCTTAAATAAGATGATCCCTCGCAATAATTTCAAGAAAGTGTTCCCCCCTAACTGTGCACCGTTGCGGAGGTTCATTGTTTTGAAGCACGACGTGATGATCGGGTGTGATAGATTCTAACGTTCGAATACAACGGGTGTAAGCCAGATTTACACACGCAATACACTTAGGTTGACTTGACGAGCCTAGCATGTACAGACATGGCCTCGGAACATAGAAGACCGAAAGGTCGAGCATGAGTCGTATAGAAGATACAATCAACATGAAGATGTTCACCGATGTTGACTAGTCCGTCTCACGTGATGATCGGACACGACCTAGTTAACTCGGATCATGTTATACTTAGATGACTGGAGGGATGTCTATCTGAGTGGGAGTTCATTGAATAATTTGATTAGATGAACTTAATTATCATGAACTTAGTCTAAAATCTTTACAATATGTCTTGTAGATCAAATGGCCCATGTTGTCCTCAACTTCAACGCGTTCCTAGAGAAAACCAAGCTGAAAGACGATGGCAGCAACTATACGGACTGGGTCCGGAACCTGAGGATCATCCTCATAGCTACCAAGAAAGATTAAGTCCTAGAAGCATCGCTAGGTGACGCACCTGTCCCACAGAACCAAGACGTTATGAACGCTTGGCAGACACGTGCTGATGATTACTCCCTCGTTCAGTGTGGCATGCTTTATAGCTTAGAACCGGGGCTCCAAAAGCGTTTTGAGAGACACGGAGGATATGAGATGTTCGAAGAGCTGAAAATGGTTTTCCAAGCTCATGTCCGGGTCGAAAGATATGAAGTCTCTGAAAAGTTCTTCAGCTGTAAGATGGAGGAAAATAGTTCTGTCAGTGAGCACATACTCAAAATGTCTGGGTTGCATAACCGCTTGACTCAGCTAGGAGTTAATCTCCCGGATGATGGGGTCATTGACAGAATCCTTCAGTCGCTCCCACCGAGCTACAAGAGCTTTGTGATGAACTTCAATATGCAGGGGATGGAAAAGACCATTCCTGAGGTATATTCAATGCTGAAATCAGCAGAGGTAGAAGTCAAAAAGGAACATCAAGTGTTGATGGTGAATAAAACCACTAAGTTCAAGAAAGGCAAGGGTAAGAAGAACTTCAAGAAGGACGACAAGGGAGTTGCCGCGCCCGGTAAGCAAGCTGCCGAGAAGAAGCCAAAGAATGGACCCAAGCCTGAGACTGAGTGCTTTTATTGCAAGGGAAGTGGTCACTGGAAGCGGAACTGCCCCAAATACTTAGCGGATAAGAAGGCCGGCAACACTAAAGGTATATGTCATATACATGTAATTGATGTGTACCTTACCAGTACTCGTAGTAGCTCCTGGGTATTTGATACCGGTGCGGTTGCTCACATTTGTAACACAAAGCAGGAGCTGCGGAATAAGCGGAGACTGGCGAAGGACGAGGTGACGATGCGCGTCGGGAATGGTTCCAAGGTCAATGTGATCGCCGTCGGCACGCTGCCTCTATATTTACCTATGGGATTAGTTTTAAACCTCAATAATTGTTATTTAGTGCCAGCTTTGAGCATGAACATTGTATCAGGATCTCGTTTAATTCAAGATGGCTACTCATTTAAATCCAAGAATAATGGTTGTTCTATTTATATGAGAGATATGTTTTATGGTCATGCTCCAATGGTGAATGGTTTATTCTTAATGAACCTCGAGCGTAATGCTACACATATTCATAGTGTGAATACCAAAAGATGTAAGGTTGATAATGATAGTCCCACATACTTGTGGCACTGCCGCCTTGGTGACATAGGTGTCAAACGCATGAAGAAGCTCCATGTAGATGGACTTTTAGAGTCTCTTGATTACGAATCATTTGACACGTGCGAACCATGCCTCATGGGTAAAATGACCAAGACCCCGTTCTCAGGAACAATGGAGCGAGCAACCAACTTATAGGAAATCATACATACTGATGTGTGCGGTCCAATGAGTGTTGAGGCTCGTGGTGGCTATCGTTATGTTCTCACCCTCACTGATGACTTGAGTAGATATGGGTATGTCTACTTAATGAAACACAAGTCTGAGACCTTTGAAAAGTTCAAGGAATTTCAGAGTGAGGTTGAGAATCAACGTGACAGGAAAATCAAGTTCTTGCGATCAGATCGTGGGGGAGAATACTTGAGTCACGAATTTGGCACACACTTAAGAAAATGTGGAATAATTTCACAACTCACGCCGCCTGGAACACCTCAGCGTAATGGTGTGTCCGAACGTCGTAATCGCACTCTATTAGATATGGTGCGATCTATGATGTCTCTTACCGATTTACCGCTGTCATTTTGGGGCTATGCTTTAGAGACTGCCTCATTCACTTTAAATAGGGCTCCGTCAAAATCTGTTGAGATGACACCGTATGAATTATGGTTTGGGAAGAAACCTAAGCTGCCGTTTCTAAAAGTTTGGGGATGCGATGCTTATGTCAAGAAACTTCAACCTGAAAAGCTTGAACCCAAATCGGAAAAATGCGTCTTCATAGGATACCCTAAAGAAACTGTTGGGTATACCTTCTACCTCAGATCCGAAGGCAAGATCTTTGTTGCCAAGAATGGGTCCTTTCTAGAGAAAGAGTTTCTCTCGAAAGAAATAAGTGGGAGGAAAGTAGAACTTGATGAAGTATTACCTCTTGAACCGGTAAGTGGCGCAGCTCAAGAAAATGTTCCTGAGGTGCCTGCACCGACTAGAGAGGAAGTTGATGATGATCATGAAACTTCAGATCAAATTTCTACTGAACTTCGTAGGTCCACGAGGACACGTTCCGCACAGAAGTGGTACGGCAACCCTATCCTGGAAATCATGTTGTTAGACAACGGTGAACCTTCGAACTATGAAGAAGCGATGGCGGGCCCGAATTCCGACAAATGGCTGGAAGCCATGAAATCCGAGATAGGATCCATGTATGAAAACAAAGTATGGACTTTGACTGACTTGCCCGATGATCGGCGAGCCATAGAAAATAAATGGATCTTTAAGAAGAAGACAGACGCGGATGGTAACGTAACCATCTATAAAGCTCGGCTTGTCGCTAAGGGTTATTGGCAAGTTCAAGGGGTTGACTATGATGAGACTTTCACACCCGTAGCGAAGCTGAAGTCCATCCGAATCATGTTAGAAATTGCCGCATTCTATGATTATGAAATATGGCAAATGGACGTCAAAACGGCATTCCTTAATGGTTTCCTTAAGGAAGAATTGTATATGATGCAGCCAGAAGGTTTTGTCGATCCTAAGAATGCTGACAAGGTGTGCAAGCTCCAACACTCGATTTATGGGCTGGTGCAAGCATCTCGGAGTTGGAACATTTGTTTTGATGAGATGATCAAAGCGTTTGGGTTTATGCAGACTTATGGAGAAGCCTGCATTTACAAGAAAGTGGGTGGGAGCTCTGTAGCATTTCTCATATTGTATGTGGACGACATACTATTGATGGGAAATGATATAGAATTCTTGGAAAGCATAAAGGCCTACTTGAACAAGTGTTTTTCAATGAAGGACCTTGGAGAAGCTGCTTATATATTAGGCATCAAGATCTATAGAGATAGATCGAGATGCCTCATTGGTCTTTCACAGAGTACGTACCTTGACAAGATATTGAAGAAGTTAAAAATGGATCAGTCAAAGAAGGGGTTCTTGCTTGTATTGCAAGGTACGAGATTGAGCACGGCTCAATGCCCGACCACGGCAGAAGATAGAGAAAAGATGAGTGTCGTCCCCTATGCCTTGGCCATAGGGTCTATCATGTATGCTATGCTGTGTACCAGACCTAATGTAAACCTTGCCATAAGTTTGGTAGGAAGGTACCAAAGTAATCTTGGCATGGAACACTGGACAGCGGTCAAGAATATCCTGAAGTACCTGAAAAGGACTAAGGACATGTTTCTCGTGTATGGAGGTGACGAAGAGCTCGTCGTAAGGGGTTACGTCGATGCTAGCTTCGACACAGATCTGGATGACTCTAAGTCACAAACCGGATACGTGTATATTTTGAATGGTGGGGCAGTAAGCTGGTGCAGTTGCAAGCAAAGCGTTGTGGCGGGATCTACATGTGAAGCAGAGTACATGGCAGCCTCGGAGGCAGCACAAGAAGCAGTCTGGGTGAAGGAGTTCATTACCGACCTAGGAGTCATACCCAATGCATCGGGCCCGATGACTCTCTTTTGTGACAACACTGGAGCTATTGCCCTTGCCAAGGAGCCCAGGTTTCACAGGAAGACCAGGCATATCAAGCGTCGCTTCAACTCCATTCGTGAAAGTGTTCAAAATGGAGACATAGAGATTTGTAAAGTACATACGGACCTGAATGTAACAGATCCGTTGACTAAACCTCTCCCTAGAGCAAAACATGATCAACACCAGAACTGCATGGGTGTTCAATTCATCACAATGTAACTAGAATATTGACTCTAGTGCAAGTGGGAGACTATAGGAAATATGCCCTAGAGGCAATAATAAAATGGTTATTATTATATTTCTTTGTTCATGATAATTGTCTATTGTTCATGCTATAATTGTGTTATCCGGAAATCGTAATACATGTGTGACTACATAGACCACAACACATCCCTAGTGAGCCTCTAGTTGACTAGCTCGTTGATCAAAAGATAGTCATGGTTTCCTGACTATGGACATTGGATGTCATTGATAACGGGATCACATCATTAGGAGAATGATGTGATGGACAAGACCCAATCCTAAGCATAGCTCAAAGATCGTGTAGTTCGTTTGCTGTAGCTTTTCTGAATGTCAAGTATCATTTCCTTCGACCATGAGATGGTGCAACTCCCGGATACCGTAGGAGTGCCTTGGGTGTGCCAAATGTCACAACGTAACTGGGTGACTATAAAGGTACATTACAGGTATCTCCGAAAGTGTCTGTTGGGTTGGCATGAATCGAGACTGGGATTTGTCACTCCGTATGACGGAGAGGTATCTCTGGGCCCACTCGGTAATGCATCATCATAATGAGCTCAATGTGATCAAGTGGTTGATCACGGGATCATGCATTACGGTACGAGTAAAGTGACTTGCCGGTAACGAGACTGAACAAGGTATTGGGATACCGACGATCGAGTCTCGGGCAAGTAACGTACTCATTAACAAAGGGAATTGTATACAGATTGATTGAATCCTCGACATCGTGGTTCATCCGATGAGATCATCGTGGAGCATGTGGGAGCCAACATGGGTATCCAGATCCCGCTGTTGGTTATTGACCGGAGACGCTTCTCGGTCATGTCTGCATGTCTCCCGAACCCGTAGGGTCTACACACTTAAGGTTCGGAGACGCTAGGGTTGTAGAGATATTAGCACATGGTAACCCGAAAGTTCTTCGGAGTCCCGGATGAGATCCTGGACGTCACGAGGAGTTCCAGAATGGTCCGGAGGTAAAGATTTGTATATAGGAAGTCCAGTTTCGGCCATCGGGAAGGTTTCGGGGGTCATCGGTATTGTACCGGGACCACCGGAAGGGTCCCGGGGGTCCACCGGGTGGGGCCACCTATCCCGGAGGGCCCCATGGGCTGAAGTGGGAGGGGAACCAGCCCCTAGTGGGCTGGTGCGCCCCCCCTTGGGCCTCCCCCTGCGCCTAAGGTTAGAAACCCTAGGGGTGGGGGGCGCCACCCTTGCCTTGGGGGGCAAGGCACCCCCTTGGCTGCCGCCCCCTAGGATATTGGATCTCTGAAAGTGCAACTATCCCTAGGTGGTTTTGGTAATTCATAACAACATATAGCTCATTGAGCTAATGCTATTTCAAGATGATTATTTCAGGAAAGCTCAATGATTGGCATGGCATGGATGTGAAAGTGGAACCCTCAAAATGCTAAGGACAAAGAATTGGCTCAAGCTCAAAAGTTCAAGACTCTTCATTTTATGTTTTAGTGATCCAAGATCACATTGAGTCTTTAGGAAAAGCCAATACTATCAAGGAGGGATGTGGTGTTGCTTAATGAGCCTCTTGCTTTATGTGCTTAATGATATGCTCCAAAATCCTCAGCTACTTTCCCATATCCACAAATGACCTAAACCCTAAGCCAAACTCGGTCATACCGATTCTTTCAATCCGGCGCCACCGAGTTTCACTTGTCATTTGCCACTGCCAAACCCTAGCAATTCGGTCCTACCGATAAGGATCTCGGTCTCACCGAGATGGGCTTGCAAACTCTCTGTTTCCCTTTCGTAAATTTTCGGTCTCACCGAAAGAGCGAATTGGTCCCACCGAGAATGCAAGGTAAACTCTATGTTTCCTTCTTGTAACTTTTCGGTCTCACCGAAAGAGCAAGTCGGTCCCACCGAGTTTGCCTGACCAACTCTCTGGTTAGCTTATTGCCAAACTCGGTCTCACCGAGTTTGTGCAATCGGTCTCACCGAGATTACGTTATGCCCAAACCCTAACCGAATCGGTCCTACCGAGTTGCATGTCAGTCCCACCAAAATTCCTAACGGTCACTACGTTTACCATTTCGGTCCAACCGAGTTTTCTGATTCGGTCCCACTGAGATTGGTAAATTGTGTGTAACGGTTGGATTTTGTGTGGAGGCTATAAATACCCCTCCACCTCCTCTTCACTCAAGGAGAGAGCCATCAGAACACATACACCATTCCAACTCATATGTTCTGAGAGAGAACCACCTACTCATGTGTTGAGACCAAGATATTCCATTCAAACCATATGAATCTTGATCTCTAGCCTTCCCAAGTTGCTTTCCACTCAAATCTTCTTTCCACCAGATCCAAATCATATGAGAGAGAGTTGAGTGTTGGGGAGACTATCATTTGAAGCACAAGAGCAAGGAGTTCATCATCAACACACCATTTGTTACTTCTTGGAGAGTGGTGTCTCCTAGATTGGCTAGGTCTCACTTGGGAGCCTCTGACAAGATTGTGGAGTTGAACCAAGGAGTTTGTAAGGGCAAGGAGATCGCCTACTTCATGAAGATCTACCGCTAGTGAGGCAAGTCCTTCGTGGGCGATGGCCATGGTGGGATAGACAAGGTTGCTTCTTCGTGGACCCTTCATGGGTGGAGCCCTCCATGGACTCGCGCAACCGTTACCCTTCGTGGGTTGAAGTCTCCATCAACGTGGATGTAGGATAGCACCACCTATCCGAACCACGGGAAAAACATCCGTGTCTCCAATAGCGTTTGAACTCTCCAAACCCTTCCCTTTATATTCTTGCAAGTTGGATGCTTTACTTTCCGCTGCCAATACACTCTTTGCATGCTTGCTTGAATTGTGTAATGATTGCTTGACTTGTCCTAAGATAGCTAAAAACTGCCAAGAACTAAAATTGGGAAAAGGTTAAGTTTTTATTTGGTCAAGTAGTCTAATCACCCCCCTCTAGACGTACTTTCGATCCTACAAGTGGTATCAGAGCTTTGGTCTCCATTTGCCTTGATCTCCATAGCTTTTGGTGGTCATAGCCTTGGTTTCACAACCTAGGAGAGTATGGCGTCTAGCGAGGGAAATTATCACCGTAGAGGTCCTTACTTTGATGGTACTAATTTTGCTAGTTGGAAGCATAAAATGAAAATGCATATTCTTGGACATAACCCCGCCGTATGGGCTATTGTTTGTGTTGGCTTGCAAGGTGAGTTCTTCGATGGGAGGGAACCAAACCGTGAAGCTACCGCGGATGAGTTGAAGATGTTGCAATACAATGCTCAAGCTTGTGATATTCTCTTCAATGGATTGTGCCCCGAAGAATTCAACAAAATCAGCCGCCTTGAGAATGCAAAGGAAATTTGGGACACTTTGATTGATATGCACGAAGGTACCGACTCCGTCAAGGAATCCAAGTTGGATGTGCTCCAAAGTCAACTTGACAAGTTCAAGATGAAGGATGGTGAAGGTGTCGCCGAAATGTACTCTAGGCTTGCTCTCATCAGAAATGAGATTGCCGGCTTAGGAAGTGAAGAGATGACTGATAGATTCATCATCAAGAAGATCCTAAGAGCCTTGGATGGGAAATATGACACCATGTGCACATTGATTCAAATGATGCCCAATTACAAAGATCTCAAGCCAATGGAAGTGATTGGAAGGATTGTTGCTCATGAGATGTCACTCAAGGATAAAGAGGAACTTCACAACAAGTCAAGTGGTGCCTACAAAGCCTCATGTGAAGTCCCCACATCATCAAGTGAAAAACAAACCTTCAATGAAGAATTGAGCTTAATGGTGAAGAACTTCAACAAGTTTTACAAGAATAGAAGCAAAGATAGAAGCTTCAAGTCAAGGTCCTACAATGACAAAAGATCTTCTAGTCAAGAGCGAAACTGCTACAATTGTGGAAGACCCGGACACTATTCCAATGAGTGTACGGCTCCCTACAAGAGAAGAGAAGATTCTCCAAAAAGAAGAAGCAAAGAATCACCACCAAGAGAGATAAGGAGTAGAGATGATCGTTATGAACGGAGATACTCATGGAGAAGCAAGGATTCGGAAAGGAAGGAAAAATCATCAAGGAGCTACACAAAACGAAGACATCAAGCTCATGTTGGTGAATGGGTATCCGGCTCCGACTCCGACAGCCACTCCGAGAGAAGTTATCACTCCGACTCCGAAGATACTCAAGATGAAGGTGTTGCCGATCTAGAACTTGTGTCAACCAACTCCTACGACATATTTGACTCACCAAATGAAGGAATTGGAAGATGCTTCATGGCCAAAGGTCCTAAGGTAACACACCCCGAGTACGTTGATTTTAATAGTGATGAAGATGACTTGTTAGGTGATGATGACTTGCTTGTTGACAACTCTAGTGATGAGTACTACGATGAAACATCAATTAATCATGCTAAAACGAATGACAATGATAAGGAGAAGATTGAGGCTCTAACTAAAGAACTAAACACTCTTAAGTTAGCTCATGAAACTATCTTCGAAGATCATCGAGAACTTTTAAGAGCTCATGAGAAATTACGCTTTGAAAAGCTCAATCTTGAGCAAGAGCATGAGTTCTTAAAGGCAATCAATGATGATCTCCGCAAGAAAAGTTCTTCTTACATTGCCAAGCGTTTACTATTATCCACTTACATGCCTGAAGTCAAGTCTAGTAACAAGAACAAGAAAGATTCTTCCTCTAGTAGTAACAATGATCATGCTAAATCCAGTATTGTTGCTTCTAGTAGTTCTATTGATTCCCCTAATGATTCTCTTAGCCAAGTTACACTTGAGCAAGAAAATAGCTTATTGAAGGGAATCATAGAGAAAGGAGTGTACAAGAGCCTTGCCGGGAGTAAGCAATTCGAGGAAATTGTGCGCAAGCAAGGAATGCACCGGAAGAATCAAGGTGTTGGTTTTGAACGAAAGTTCAATGCCAATGGAATTGAATGGGAAGAAGATCAATACCCCAAGACAAAGTTTGTTCCTCAACAAGAGAAGTATGACACTTCTTTCAAGGGGACACAAGCTCAAGATGATCTTCCACCACAAGACTACAAGAAAAAAGGCAAGGACAAGCTTCAAGAGGAGATTGATGCATTTGAAGAAGCTCCTAAGACCTTAGTCAAGTGGATTCCCAAGACCACGTCAAGTTCCACTTCATCAAGTATGACTACAACTCCAAGGATTCCCATCAAGATGGTGTGGATCCAGAAGAAGAAGAACTAGAGAGTTCTTGAGGGTGACTCCGCCAACATATTTCACTCTCATCATTTTGGGAAGAACAAGTGCAATCAACTTCCACATCACGCACTAGTTCAAGGAGTCACAAACCCTCTTGTTGGTAAGACAAGGGACAAGGTAACCTAAAGTTTTCATGGACATCATCTTGTGTATGCATCACTCTATGTCTATGGATATCCTTGTTTGTTCCTTGTGGGACTAACCCATGTAGGTATTGAAAGTGCAATTCACTCAAATGGATAGCTCCAAGTGATCTACATCAACATTGAGCATCCACATCTTCAACATCTACATGAAGTCATCATCGACAAAACCCAAGGTTAGTTCATCCCTCTTAGGGGGGATATCACATCTAGGGGGAGCTTTACTCTAAGACTTGAACTAAAGCAACTCTAAAGATGTGAATACAACAATGCTTTATGTAAAAGTGGTAACCCCACTTGAGCTTAAATGATGAGTATGACCTACGATCAGGTGTTCTCACTTGACTCCTAAGTCAATATACTCATATATAGATGACCTAGTCATCGCAAATTGCTTGATAGATGCTAGAATTGTTTGTGCATGCTTTGACACATATTTCATTTGCCATCTTATTGTGTGAGCATGTTGGTTGCATATTTTACTCATTCGAGGACATCCACTTGTTGTTTTGATTGTTTAGCTTTATCTTCTTTTGCCAAGTGGATGGACAAGAATGCCTAAGAACCTCCTCTAGCTATCTATGCTTTTCTCGTCTCAAACTCTATTCATGCTGCATAACAAAACTTGATCAAGTCAGATTCGAACCACTCTGTGTGAGGAGCGCTCGGAGTCCCCGATTCGTCATAGACTTAAACTTCCAAAACCTCTTTGTGATTCTCGGTCTGACCGATACCATACTTTCGGTCCTACCGAGATCATTAAGTTGATCTAGGTTTTTGATCTCGGTGCAACCGATTTGAGCCACTCGGTCACACTGAGTTGCAATAACTGTATACAGTTTTGCATCTCGGTGCCACCGAGTTGTTCCACTCGGTCACACCGACAGGGTCGGGCTATGTATAGTGACGGGCAGAATTTAGGAAATTTCTCCGAAACCTCTTCGCCCGCGCATAGCTCGCTCTGCCTCCTGGGTCTCCAGATCGTCCTCCTCGCCGCCAGCAGCCTCCTGTCGCTGGTCTCCGCCGCCATCAACGGAATTCTGCCCCGCCGTTGCCGCCGTAGCGAGTCTCCGCCGAACTAGGGTATGGACTCGATCTTTGTGCTATTCCTCAATCTGATTCCTAGCACATTGTGATCATCATGATTCTTGCCACGTTTGATAAACTCCTATCCAGTCAATGAACTCGTAGATTAGGTTTAATTCAAAAAATTTAGGGTTAGGTTTCCGCCGAAACCATCTCGGACCCACCGAGTTGAAAAACTCGGTCCCACCGATTTGGCTTATGCCATTGCACAAGTAAAACTCGGTCTGACCGAGAATTACTTATCGGTGTGACCGATTTTGGAACTCTGTGAAACCCTAGCAGTCTCGGTGCCACCAAACTGTGACTCGGTCTGACCGAGTTCACTAGTTCTGGTGCCAACACTGCTTCGGTGTCACCGAGTTTGAAAATTGGTAGATCCGAAATGATTTCAGTGGGAAACTAAAACTAAGTTTTTGAATTATTCTTTTGCAAAAATCTCTGCGTTTTGTGATGCTCATCCACTCTATCTCATCTATAATCTATTCGCAGGGTCAGCAGTCAGTTTGCATCATGTCAGACCAGAGTGACAGCCAGAACTTGTCAGAGCAGCAAGTGCAATTGAGTGAGGGCACTAGCCCCTCAAGTTCCTCAGATGATGGCAGCAGGAGCACACCCAGCAACCTGCCTAAAGCTGCCACACGTCAAAGGAAGAAGAGGACTTCTGACTCTGAAGATGATGACTATGTGGCAGAGGAAGAGGCTACATCAAAGAGAGCTGAGCCAGCAGCAGGCACAAAGCCAGGCCTGAAAATCAAAAGGCCAGTAGGCAGGCAGCCCATGTCAAAGGCTAGAGCTTCAACTGTGAAGCCTGCTCCCATTGAGCCCATTGCTACTAAGGGCAAGAAAAGGAAAGAACGAGTGAAGAAGACTGTGGCCAGAGTGCTTGGGAAGGCCTCCATCATGGTAGATGAGGAGGAGGAAGAAGAAGAGGTTGCTGCACCAGCACCCAAGGCAGGCAAACTTATGGGAGATGCCATAAGGTCAGGGACAGCTGCATCCAAGCCTAAGAGTGCACCCAAGAGAAACACCAGAAGCTTCCCAGCCACTGAGAAGAACAAGGCCCCAGTGCCTGAAGTTGCAGAGGAAGAAGAAGAAGAGCATGTCCTTAGGAAGCTCAAGCCCAAGATCCCAGACCACAACGATACTCATCCTGTGGCTGAGGATATGAAGCTCGGGAGAGATTCAGGGCTGAGGAAGTGGAGAGAAGCAGATCTGTATGCTTCTAGGAGAAGGACTGCAGTGGACTACAGGTTTCATACCAAGGAGCAGCAGGATTTCTATGAGACTGTTTTTCTTGACAAGAAGCCAATTGTGTGTGACATGAGATGGGTCGACTGGACCTACATGAAGGAGAATGAGGAACACTACCCTGGAGTATATGATAGCTTTAGTGCGTGTGGAGTGGCAGACTTTGTTGGGCAGAAGCTCACAAAGTGGAACGAGGAGCTAATCATGCAATTCTACTCCACAACACACTTCTACCTGGATGGCAGGATCACTTGGATGTCAGAGGGTACAAGGTACCAATCCACTGTTGAGGAATGGGCGAAGTTGATCAATGCCCCAGAGGAGCAATCAGATGACTTGGACATTTATGCCAAGAAGAAGATGGACCACAACACCATGTCCAACATGTACAAGGAGATTCCGAATGAAGCACTTGACACGTTCAAGTTTGGCTCAGTGCAATATCTTCTGTCAGGATTGCCTACGATCAACTGGATCCTTAGGCACACTCTTCTGCCCAAGTCTGGAGATCACAAGATGATCAGAGGTCACGTGATCTATTTGCTTCATGTTTTTGACGTGCCTCAAAAATTCAAAGTCATGAGTCTCATAGTGGAAACAATCAAGAGGACAGCAGCAGACCAGAAGAGGAGCTGTGGATATGCCCCATAGATTCAGGAGCTCGTCAACTCCAAGATGGGCACGGGCATATACCTCTTGGATAAGGAACATCTGCCCATCCATCCAGACTTCGAGGATAACCAAGTGGTCATGACTGAGAATGAACCATCATCTGTCCATGCACAAGCTCAGAAGGAAAAGGCAAAGAAGGAGAAAGCTGCCAGGATGCCCACTCAAGCGGAGGCATCTGATTACTTCCTGAAAACCAAACAAGAGCAGCTTGGTTACCTGATTGCGTCCATCCTGCGTATTGAGCAAGGACTTGCTACCCTGACTCAGAACCAGGCAAGCCTAGAGAGGATCATGGAACAGAGGTTCTATGACATGGACATCAAAGTGACAGAGATACAGACCGCCGTGGAGCAGCTCCCGGAGGACATGAATGAGAGAAGAGGTAGGACCCTGACTGATGCTTTTGCGAGGGTGCCACGAGGTCCGAGGTCGTCTGCATTGCCAGTTGCTGACACCAGAGCTACAACGTCTGCGCCAGCCATAACTTCAGTTCCACCAGCTCCAGCATCCACCTCAGCCTCGACTCCGACCACGTCTACCGAAGGCTTCGTCCTTGGAGTGCTCCGGACTCCACCACCACCTGAAGATCAAGCCTGAGCGTCGACTTAGCACTATGCATTTTCTAGGAACTTTTTGGTAACTAGTTGCCAAAGGGGGAGAAAATGTATAGATCATAGGCTTCGAGAGAGAGAGTGTTGCCTTTATTCTCTCTTGTTTTATTTGGTGGTTTTTCGAACTTTGTTTGCTTGTGTGTGAGATACTACGTCCTTATGTTTGTGAGACATCGATGATCATGTGTTTGATCATAAGCTACACTTAATGTTTGCTTAATGCATGCTTAAGTATTATCATTCTATCTATTGTTTGTGATCATTCACTATTCTTGGTGATGAGTGCATGTATTTCAATCTTATCATTTTTGAGCGCTCCACCAAGATGTATGTGACATGGAAGAATAACCCATGATTCTAACTCCTTGTGCATTTGCAGTCCAAAGCAAATTTTAAATATGCACAAATTTAGGGGGAGCTCTTATTTGTCACATACTTCTCAAAGCGACGATATAATTCATGCTTATTATCATTTGTCGAAGCTTTGATCTATATGTTGTCATCAATTACCAAAAAGGGGGAGATTGAAAGTGCAACTATCCCTAGGTGGTTTTGGTAATTCATAACAACATATAGCTCATTGAGCTAATGCTATTTCAAGATGATTATTTCAGGAAAGCTCAATGATTGGCATGGCATGGATGTGAAAGTGGAACCCTTAAAATGCTAAGGACAAAGAATTGGCTCAAGCTCAAAAGTTCAAGACTCTTCATTTTATGTTTTAGTGATCCAAGATCACATTGAGTCTTTAGGAAAAGCCAATACTATCAAGGAGGGATGAGGTGTTGCTTAATGAGCCTCTTGCTTTATGTGCTTAATGATATGCTCCAAAATCCTCAGCTACTTTCCCATATCCACAAATGACCTAAACCCTAAGCCAAACTCGGTCATACCGATTCTTTCAGTCCGGCGCCACCGAGTTTCACTTGTCATTTTCCACTGCCAAACCCTAGCAATTCGGTCCTACCGATAAGGATCTCGGTCTCACTGAGATGGGCTTGCAAACTCTCTGTTTCCCTTTCGTAACTTTTCGGTCTCACCGAAAGAGCGAATCGGTCCCACAGAGAATGCAAGGTAAACTCTATGTTTCCTTCTTGTAACTTTTCGGTCTCACCGAAAGAGCAAGTCGGTCCCACCGAGTTTGCCTGACCAACTCTCTGGTTAGCTTATTGCCAAACTCGGTCTCACCGAGTTTGTGCAATCGGTCTCACCAAGATTATGTTATGCCCAAACCCTAACCGAATCGGTCCTACCGAGTTGCATGTCAGTCCCACCGAAATTCCTAACGGTCACTACGTTTACCATTTTGGTCCAACCGAGTTTTCTGATTCGGTCCCACCGAGATTGGTAAATTGTGTGTAATGGTTGGATTTTGTGTGGAGGCTATAAATACCCCTCCACCTCCTCTTCACTCAAGGAGAGAGCCATCAGAACACATACACCATTCCAACTCATATGTTCTGAGATAGAACCACCTACTCATGTGTTGAGACCAAGATATTCCATTCAAACCATATGAATCTTGATCTCTAGCCTTCCCCAAGTTGCTTTCCACTCAAATCTTCTTTCCACCAGATCCAAATCATATGAGAGAGAGTTGAGTGTTGGGGAGACTATCATTTGAAGCACAAGAGCAACGAGTTCATCATCAACACACCATTTGTTACTTCTTGGAGAGTGGTGTCTCCTAGATTGGCTAGGTGTCACTTGGGAGCCTCCGACAAGATTGTGGAGTTGAACCAAGGAGTTTGTAAGGGCAAGGAGATCGCCTACTTCGTGAAGATCTACCGCTAGTGAGGCAAGTCCTTCATGGGCGATGGCCATGGTGGGATAGACAAGGTTGCTTCTTCGTGGACCCTTCGTGGGTGGAGCCCTCCGTGGACTCGCGCAACCGTTACCCTTCGTGGGTTGAAGTCTCGAACAACGTGGATGTAGGATAGCACCACCTATCCGAACCACGGGAAAAACATCCGTGTCTCCAATAGCGTTTGAACTCTCCAAACCCTTCCCTTTATATTCTTGCAAGTTGCATGCTTTACTTTCCGCTTCCAATACACTCTTTGCATGCTTGCTTGAATTGTGTAATGATTGCTTGACTTGTCCTAAGATAGCTAAAAACTGCCAAGAACTAAAATTGGGAAAAAGTTAAGTTTTTATTTGGTCAAGTAGTCTAATCACCCCCCCTCTAGACATACTTTCGATCCTACAATCTCCTAGGGCCGACGCCCCCCCTAGGCACCCTATATATAGTGGGGGGGAAGGGAGGGCTGCGCACCCAAGCCCCTGGCCTCTCCCTCTCCCTCCCGTGACACTCCTCCATCTCCCTGCGCTTGGCGAAGCCCTGCCGAGATCACCGTTGCTTCCACCACCACGCTGTCGTGCTGCTGGATCTTCATCAACCTCTCCTTCCCCCTTGCTGGATCAAGTTGGAGGAGACGTCTTCCCAACCGTACGTGTGTTGAACGCAGATGTGCCGTCCGTTCGGCGCTAGGATCTTCGGTGATTCGGATCACGTCGAGTACGACTCCATCAACCCCGTTCTCTTGAACGCTTCCGCTCGTGATCTACAAGGGTATGTAGATGCACTCTTCTCTCCCTCGTTGCTAGATGACTCCATAGATTGATCTTGGTGATGCATAGAAAATTTTAAAATTCTGCTTCGTTCCCCAACAGAAACTCATCCGCTGCTGCCTTCCGCGTCCGCGGTTCCACCATCGGCGATCGCCCAGGCTTAGGTATACTTAATTTTATCCCTGTACTTGGTAAATTTCAAAATTTGATCTCCCTGACCTAGGTTAAGAGTAGTTCCTCGTTAGGAGTAGCGAGTAGGATCAATTTGTTCTTGATCAGTTGTACATGTCTTCATATTTTTATTCACACAAATTAGGAAATTTCATGTTTGAATAATGAATCATTAAATTTCTTTGGTTTATAAAATAGGAGGCATTTATTTCTGAATCATCATGTCTTCCAGAACATATGATTCAGGTTTATAAAACAGGAGGCATTTATAAAAGACTCACTAGGTTGGCGATAATAGCACTTGAAAATGATGTCCTGGAAATGATTAAGTATGAAGATATGATTAAAGAATTCATTTCAAGGAATACTGGACGAATGTTGACTTTCAACAGAACATGAGGTTAGTTTATAGCTTTAGTATCTCTTTACTATTTCTTTAGCATTAGTATTTGATATATGTCTAAATATTATGCAAAAGAAATCAGACTGGATTTGTGTAATAAATGGAGAGTACGAATGAGCTATATTAGTTCTTCTATGGTATGACTTTTTTTGAAGTTTTGGGCCCAATTTTAATTTTCGCCGTGGGCCCCCGAATTTCTGGAGACGCCGTGCATGTGTACCGCTGTTTTCTTGAGGCTTTGCTCCATGGCGCAATCCATGGATACAAAATTAGTATACCGTACTATTTAAAAGTCGAGGGCGGGGCAGTTCCGCCTGGTTGGTTCGACAGAGACGCGAGAAGATGAGGGACTAGGCTACTGCAAATGTAGGGCTGTGTGATTTGACAGTGAGTTACTGCTGGATAGGTGGGGCCCCATGATTTGACTTGCCATTTTATCATTTTAACTGCAGCGCTACGACCGGCGCGAGTCTCCCGATTCCTGACCACCTCCATGGTATACAGGTGCCTCTCCCAATGCTCCACCATGTAGAGGCTGGCTCTTGCATGAGAGCCCACTCCTCCACTTTTTCCTTGCCTCTTTCCTCCACATATGCAAAAATGCCATGTAAGTGGGCTTATTGCCCACATTTGTACTTGCTCGTACAGGTGCTAAGCCTGCCACATAGGCATAAAGTTTGATGTGGCAAGTTAATTACTCCCTCCGTCTAGGTGTGCAAGTCATCTTACGGAAACCAAATAATCCCAAAACACTTAGGCGCGATGCATACATTGTTTCTTGTTTCTTGACATATCAACCAATAAGAGATGTGGGGGTGTGCATGCTTTTAATGACTTGAGACTACCATTTCATTGGAAGAGATCACTCCTTGGCAAATGCAATAAATACTACGAAGAAAGAGATAGAGAGAAGTAAAAAATACTCTTATAGCTAACCTTGTTGTATGAGTGACTAAGTGATGACTATGTATGACATGCCAACATCAGATAGCCTAACACACCGTGTTCTCCAAGGGCGCGACCGCGTGAGCGAGGTGACGGTCGTGGTAGGCGCGACCATGATACGGGTTGCTGGCAGCCCTTGGATCTGAGATCGAACGGTCGCATGCTAAGTTGCTAAAAATTTGCAGAATAACCCTCTAGGATAGGATATTCACCCATAGGTCTAGAATCACGCCATGCAACCGTTCGATCTCAGATCCAAGGGCTCTCGAAAGCCCGTATCATGGGAGAACGGAAAGCTTCGTATCACCTGTAATTTTCCTGACGCTTGACATGACATCGAAAGCCATTTAATTGGGCGTCGAGTAGACATGACATCTAATTGGGCCCCCATAGTATTGTGCATGAATCCATTTATCCACCAGACAAGCCACTACCCTGCCGTTCGCACACGCCCCCATTTGGCATTTTTACAATCGATAAACTGCTCCTAGTCGTCCCGTCCTTTCACATTACAACAGTTCCACTAATCCTAACCCTCCTCCCAAATCCATGTCGTCCCAAATCTCCATGATCGGTGGTGAGTACAAGGTTAGAACCATTACCAGCGATGAGTTCGACGTCATCTACACCCGTTCTTCTGGAACGGTGAAAGAATGCCTTGCTTGCTTCAAACGCATGTTCGAAAACTCAAATGATGAGTGGGTCGCTGGGCTAGATGTTGAGTACACCACAATCCTGGGAAGCGAGAAGAATCTAAAGGAGGCAGAGAAGAAGAAGCCCGCCATGATCCATGTTTGCGTGCATGACTTATGCTTGGTCTACCACATATGCCATGCCGACATTGAGTGCGAGGAATTTAGGAAGTTCCTCAAGGGCGGCCGAGTCAAATTCGTTACTGTAGACTTTAGGAACGACAAGGAAATCCTGGGTCAGATAGGCCTCATTGTAGGCATTCCCTTCGACCTCCAGAAGGAAGGGCTGGTGCCCTCCCGTGATCAGCCTTCAATGCTGACCCAGGCAGGAGCCATGGTTCATCCTTCGTACGGTAAACTGAAGAAACCTCCGCACATGTTTCATCGTGCATGGCAGTGTAATGTACTAGATATAGACCACATCCACTACGCTGTAATGGATGGCTACCTTTGTTTCAATATCTACAAGGGTTGGATGAAGAGCAAGAGCCAAGTGTGCGGTTCAAGCAAAGAAGTATCGGCCAAGAGGAAGAGGGACAAGGACGAAGTCAAGGACGTGGACGAGGACTCCGAGTAAGGTGGCAGTGTCGTTGCTCATGGTGGTTCTAATGTAGTGTCTACCGGATTAGTTGCTTAGTTCAATTTCTGGTGTGCTTAATTTTATTTGAGGGGTGTGTTGTGCTGAGCCCCCAGCAGAACTATGCTATGTTTCTTCTCGTTACTTTAACTCTTCAGTACGTACATACTAGTATTTCTTACAGTTCATCTTTTAGTTGGTATAGTACTATGACTACCACTCATTTATTCACATTATATACGTACAATATATATGGCCAACATCATATAGCCAGCAGTTTAGTTGTCAAAGAATTTCAGGGTGCTTAGTTTTATTTGAGGGGTGTGTTGTGCTGGACACCATTATTGTGACTGAAATCTCTTTTGCCATGTTATAATGACATAAATACCAATGGACCAACATGCCAGCTCTCCCTCTTTCTCACTATAGTAAAATAAAGTGTGGGGCTTACTTGATCCCAACAGCGTTCTTATTTTCCTGTAAAATTGTTCGCTTGGTTACTCCTGACAAGCGGGGCCACACTTATCATTGTGAGAATCGGCTTATTTTGTCATGTAACATGGTCAATGGGTTTGACGTGAAAATCACAATGTCTAATGGCATTTTTGAGCGAACATCTAACTTAACGATGGCATTTTTTAGATACCTAATTGATTTTTGAGCAGACATCTCACGGATCGATGGCATTTTTGAGTAGTTGTAACTTCTAATGGCAAAACTGAGTAGTGATACACAACTAGTGGCATAAATCATAAGAACCCAAGAATTAAATAGGTATGATAATTTCTTTAATATAATTTAGCACCCCATTTAAGCACCTACTAGCTTTTTTAATAGTACTATATGCATAATTTGGCGACGAGCGCTCTCTATGTATCACCTTTTTTTTTCTTTAATTCGATCTTGTTAGTTTTGCTCCATGGCGCAATCCATCAATACTACTACTGTATGAAAGTATACATTTTTTAAAAGGCTAGAGGGCGGGGCAGTCTAGCTTGGTCGGTTTCAAGAGAGGTGAGGGCCTTTGTGATTTGACGACTCATTACTGTTGGAAGGCGGGGCCTTGTGATTTGACTTCTTGTATAAATGTGCCAACGACCTAAGGAGGAGCAAAGAACCGTGCGGTATACTTAAATTTTCTACTAGAGTAGTACAATGGACGAGCACGAAACACGGCAGCCCAGTGCCATATGGCGATAAAAATGATCTAATTTGCTAGTCATCTCACTGTTAGCATTATTCCATTCATGCCTCGCAGAGAACGTGACACATGCGGCAAAACACCCGAAGAAAAAGAAGAAACACAGGAGCAAAAGAAGAAGGAAGATTATCACCCTCAAAAAAGAAGGAAGACGCACACACAAGTTTGGGGCGCTGCTCTCTACTACATGAAGGGTTGCTGGCCGCGGAGTCGTAACTGCTTCTTCATCACCTCCACGACCTCCATCTCCTTGCGCGTCTCCTCCGCCATCTTCTTCATTCTGTCCATGATGCGGGATTTCTCGACGCGGGCCTTCATCATCTGTTCCTCGGCCGCATTACGTACCTTGACAGCAGCCGGGTGCTCGATGCGGAGCTTCGCCAACTCCTCCTTCTATTCCATGACGAGGGCCTGCAACATCTTCATCGATGAACTACTATTCTCATGCAGCTTCTTCAAGCCAGTGTTCTCCACCTTCAGCAGGTCGAGCTCATGGCAGAACTTCGCCTTGTCCTCATGAAGTTGTAGGATTTCGTCAGTCGCCTTCTTCTCTGAGGTAATGCTCTTCTTTAGCAGCATCACCAAGCTGGCGGTCAACTCCCCCTGCTCATTGAGCTCAGCGGGCATGTCGTTGAGGCCCTCCTTCAGCAGCTCCACCAAGCCGTGGATGAACTCCTTCTACTTATTGAGGTGCTTATTGAGCTGATCGGGCATGCCGGCATGTTCGCCTCCACGGCTAGGGCGCTCCTGGGAGCCGTCGCCTGCTCGTGAGAGATCTTTCAAGGTCTCTGTGAGGCGGCGAGCCCTCTTTTTTTCCATGGCCTTGGTGGCCGCTCCCTTGTTACGAGTAGTTCGGATAGTTCTCAACCTAGAGCTCTGCACACCGGCCATGTCAAGGACGGATGAACAAGAAAGACTTATGAGGAGGAAGAGGTAGAGTGATTTTTGGCTGGGTACTAGTTCCCCTTTTTATAACCTAGTACTAGCACTAGTACTAAAACATGCATAGTGGGAACACATTCAGGTTTGACACGTACTAGGTGTGAGCAGGTTTGCACTTAATTATACTACTCCCTCCATCTAGGTGAATAAGTCATCTTAGGTTGTGCACCGTGACCAAGAAGGAGGGGAGAACGAGAGAACTTATTGTTTATTTGCTAATTAATAGCATTGCATGCAATGAACTAACCACTTCATGTCGTGTTTGGTAGTCTTGAGTCATTGAAAACATGCACGCCCCACATCTCTTATTGGTTGATATGTTAAGAAACAAGAAACAAGGTGGGAGCATTTGTATGCACTTTTGGAATGTGATGGGAACAAGCTAAAGATTAATTGATGGTTTTGGTTTTGAGGCCCGAAACGGCCCCCGATGAGTTTAGTGGAACATAAATTTGAAGTACTCCCTCCATCTCCAGTTTACAAGGCTTGCACGTGTATCTAGGTCATTAATGTAACTTATATAAAATAAATTGTTTAACATAAAAATACTCTAAATATTTGAAGTTTGTTATGATTTTTTGTAATGTATGCCTGTTATTAAGTTGGTCAAATTAATGACCTAGGTACACGTGCAAGACTTGTAAACTGAGATAGAGGGAGTACTAGACTGCTCAAATGCGGTCGCACAAGTGAGTGATGTAACTAGTCGTACATGTCAGACCAAGCCGATGTGTGTCCCTTCGGTGAGACGCGGGTCTGACCGACCATCTGTTGGTGCGACCGACCATAAAGTATTACGCGATGGAGACTTCTGGTTGTGGATTCGGTTGATTGTCATGACCAAGCATTCTAAAACTAGTGATAAATCAATTACCATATTTTTCCAAATGACAAAGTATTTTCACAGGAATAAAATACATATAGATGGAGTGATTGTCAAGGTTGCAAACCGAAATGGCGTTGCAAGTTCATTGTAGCAGCAACCGACTAGGTCACTGCATCGCTGGCGAGGAAGGAGGGCAGCTCACCTCGCCTATGATTCATGCCCAGTGGCACCGCCACAACTGGTCTCGGGATTTGGCTTCTCCTACCGCCCATTTGAACAGTTGCACCGGCTGCTCATGCCATTGCACAGGCATGCACATTCTTTCCTCCACAGTCGACTCCGTGAATATGTTCTCTGCCATTAGCCCTAGCTCGAAATCAATGCGATGCTGCCAGATGCTGACATCCCTCAGCATCTCTCCCCTGAGATCGAGTTGCGCCTCCGCCTTGTGCTGTGCCAGGCGCAGCTCCTTGGAACTTCTCTCTAATTAATGTGATGCTTCTTCGATCCGATTTGCCCTTGCTGCCCACCACCTGAAACGCAGCCCTGGCATGTCCTGTGGCGCCACCGACCTATGATTCCAGAGCAATGGTTCCCCTCTAAAACACATGTGGGTTTCGCTCAAAGGCGGCAGTGCTGCGGGCCGCAGCGAGAGGGCAGCCCGCGGGATCCTGGGATCTAAGGGATTATCCATGGCAGGATCCTCCATGGCAGGGTCCGGTGGGCGAGGCGGGGAGGCGAGCCTAGGTGCTAGGAGAGCCCTACGAGGCTAAGATAAAGATAGTACTACTCAACTCTGTCCATATTTAAATAAAAAGGCCACCAATAGTAGCCCTGGAAAAAATTGATCATGCTGCCTGCGTCCTGGTTTATTGGCCCCCTTTTTTATGCCACTTTTTATGACATGCATAAATATTATGTTACTTAAAAATATGGTCAAAAATTGGCACAAAATACGAAGGATACCAATGGAAGTAGCAACCCATGATTTAACTACTCGCATGCACACAATGGAGTAGTAATGTCTGTCTTCCTCCCTCATGTCCACTCAATTTGCATGCGCTGTATTAATTGACCATCAATGAAGTGAAGGACTTTACACACGTCAAAGTATCACATGGGGTGGATCTTCATACAAAAATGCGTCCCCCCGTGTACCAGCGTGTGCGTGCGTGGCGTGCATGCACATCTTCGCTTTGTGCATGTACCACCAGTGTGCCTCAGATAGGACGAGTACGTTCTTCTGGAACCAGCAGCACGTCACTGTGATCAATCCACACAAGGAGGTCGCGACAACGCCTCCACATGTGCCATGTGGTTTCATGAACCGTGAGAGAGACACTGTGTAGCGTGCCATTGGAATTCTAATTTATGTGTTTTGCACATACTTGAAGTACTAGTAAGGTACACATGCATTGCACGTATCAGATTTGGCAACCAAATTATGAATAAATACCACACTATAGCATGTAAGCTTTGAGTCATATATGCCTGTTGTAGACGTTCGTTTAATTCTTATAGTTCAACTCATTCAAAATCAATTAGTTTTTATAAAAAGCTAGGGCCTCTTTGATTCATAGGATTTCCAAAATGCGGGAATAGGAAAAACATGGGATTAGAGTGGAATGTCGTCTTGAATCCTATAGGATTGTATGAGTGTTTGATTGTGCATAGAAAAAACGTAGGATTCTTTCAAACAAGTTTGAATGGATGGGATGTTTCCTATGAAATCTAGTGCAAATGAATCCTATGGAAAAGTTCCTATGGTTTACAATCCTTCGAATCAAACAACCAAGATAGGAAAAATTCCTAAGGATTAGAATCCTCCAAAATTCCTTTGAGAATCCTTTGAATCAAAGAAGCCCTTAATCTATTTTATGATTCATGGAATTGTGCGTTATAAAGCATAAAGTAAAAAACAAATAATGGAAATTCAACTAGAAAAAAAGTTTGGGCAGTTATGATATGGAAGATTCTAGAACAAAGGAGAAGCACTTGTGTTTTGAGGTTTGTGCATTATGCTTAAGTTCAACCATGGAGTCTGCTAGATTGTACATGTGGCAAAATCCGCTGGGGGGCTAGAAGATGGTGCGAGGGTTCAAGTGGAGGGAGACTATGAAGGAGTGCACATGTGCGAGATCGATATTTAAAGAGAGGGGGCGAGAAGTGCACTGTCGCGCGCGGTGGCGGAGTCATGAAAAATAAATGAGCTAGGGGGCCAAGCATTGCTAATCCTTTACGAGGAGGGCCAATTCATTAACTTAAACCATTTAGAGGAACATCGATCGTCGTGCATGCACGTGAGAGATAAAGAATGCCTGATATGATGGAGAAGGGGAGGTGTGTGTGTGTGTGCATGCATAGGAGACCGACCTGAAGAAAAAGATTGCATGTGTGTGATGGATAATGCCGACTGGTAGTGTGTGTGCATGCATGCACGGGAGAAAGTTAGTAGTACAATTATAAAGAGAAGATGACCGTGTGGGTGTAAAAGACTAGGTGAGGTCATAATCAATGTAAAGTTGAATTCAAATATTTGAATAAGAGATCATGATGTTTGAAACCCATGCATGCATGAATATAACCAAGATATGTGCGGTGTGGTTTGGAAACGAGCATGTTGTATTGTATACACATTGAACAAGGTCAGGCTCATTTGAATTTGAGATACCGATGGTAGACATCGTTTGTCCACATTGCATCCGTGCATGGACACACTATTCTAACTGAAGATGATGGTTGGCTTTCGCATCACATATCTATATCTATACCCCTATATTTTATATTTTTATATAGTGTGCGGATAACTTTAACTTTGAAAGATGGTCATTGGATGAAGCCAATCCGATGGTGCAGAGAT
Organism: Triticum monococcum; assembly: GCA_034509565.1. Classification (NCBI taxonomy): domain Eukaryota; kingdom Viridiplantae; phylum Streptophyta; class Magnoliopsida; order Poales; family Poaceae; genus Triticum; species Triticum monococcum. The sequence continues at coordinate 111,586,260 of CM067842.1, read as the reverse complement.
GGCAAATTTAAGCACTACTAGCTGTTGGATATCATCTAGATTCCACCAGATTTTTCCACATGTACAATCTAGAAGACTCCATGGTTGAAGTTAAGCATAATGCACAAACCTCAAAACACAAGCACTTCTTCTTTGTTCTAGAATCTTCTGTATCAGAATTGCCCAAATGTTTTTCTACATGATTTGCCATTATTTGTTTTTACTTTATGCTTTACAACACACAATTCCATGAATCTTAAAATAGATTAGCTTTCTTATCAAAACTAGATGATTTTGAATGAAATGAACTATAAGAATTAAACGAACATCTACATCATGCATATATGACTCAAAGCTTACATGCTATAATGTGGTACTTATTCGTAATTTGGTTGCCAAATCTCATGCGTGCAATGGACATGTACCTTACCAGTCTAAATGGTGTTTGTGTGTGTTGTGCGTGTTAAACACATTGTACATAGTATCATACATGGTTTAGATTCCGAACATCTAGCTAGAGCATACATGTACTATGATTTGAATTCAACATAAAATTGATACATATATTTGAATTTGAGATCGTATGTACATGTAGTTTGTATTTATATAGGAATTTACTTCTCCTATATTCATGTCATGTGCTGTGAAGATAATATTTAGATGGTTGTATAACTAACTCGAGTACAATCCCATTGAAACGGGGAAAATGTACTCAAATTTAATTTGTCCATATGCTAGATAACACACATTGTTTTATTATTATTGAGGGAAGTGCAAATTGTTTTGGTACTGTACACGTTATGTTTGTTGTCCCGATTCTTTTAGTTTTTGTTTTTGTATTTGGATGCATTTCTAGTAATATAGTAAAACGGGACATGGCTCTATCTAGTGATGATGTGTGAATTGTTTTTTGGTACACGTTAAGCTTGTTCTCCTGAAATTTCAAGCCGCGCCTTGTTATGCCGAAATTTCAAGCTAGCATCTCTGTCTTTTGTGCTGCAAAACTCCCACCTCTTCAACCCACGCCTTGCTACCCCGAAATATTTAAGATATATATTTGTCTTGTTGTGCTCTGAAAACTCCCTCCATCTCAACCCGTGCCTTGCTATCCCAAAATTACAACGCGCGCGATAACTCCCACCTCCTGCAAAATCCCGACATGCGAAATGCCCATGATACCCCTGAACCAAAAGAACCGCCTAGCTCAAATCGATGGGGGTAATTTCATAACTTACCCCACATTTAGGACAAGCGCGTCCCTAAGCCATGGTTCCCCCTCCCATCGCCTCCTTTTCGCCATTCGAAATCCGAGGCCGCCATAACCTCTCTGCTCCAGCTGCGAAACCCCACCCTCCTCTGTCCGCCACCTCACCGCTGCCCAGCTGGAGCCTCTTCCCTGACGACGACGTCCACAACAACACCTCGACGTCCCTCATCCACCATACCAGATGAGGATCCATCGTCGATCTCGTCATCCCACTGGTTCAGCCACCCCGTCCTCCACCTCCAAGGAGCTGCCCCGATGTTCCCCTCATCTTTCGTGCCACCTCCATTCCCACATCGCCTACTTCACCCGCACCACCGTAAGAGCATCATCATCACCGTTTCCTCGGATGAAGCTAAGGCCTAATCGGCGCCACCAAAGAGGTTGTACACTAATTGCTGAATTTCCTTCTTCATTCGATCTCACGGTGCTGTCGGCGCTTGGTCCTGAGCTGACATGGTGTGGCTCCATCCACGGCAGCGTCGCCAGCCACTTCCTCCATGGCGTCGCTCCCTCGGCGGCGACGTCCACATCAGTAGGAGCTATTGCTACTTTTGCTCTCTCTCGCGCTGCTGCTCTACTCTTGCTCTTGGTCCCCTGCTGTTGGAAATATGCCCTAGAGGCAATAATAAAAGCATTATTATTATATTTCCTTGTTCATGGTAATTGTCTTTATTCATGCTATAATTGTGTTATCCGGAAATCGTAATACATGTGTGAATAACAGGCACCAACATGTCCCTGGTAAGCCTCTAGTTGACTAGCTCGTTAATCAACAGATAGTCATGGTTTCCTGGCTATGGACATAAGATGTCATTGATAACGAGATCACATCATTAGGAGAATGATGTGATGGACAAGACCCAATCCTAAACAGAGCATAAAGATCGTATAGTTCGTTTGCTAGAGTTTTCCAATGTCAAGTATCTTTTCCTTAGACCATGAGATCGTGTAACTCCCGGATATCGTAGGAGTGCTTTGGGTGTACCAAACGTCACAACGTAACTGGGTGACTATAAAGGTATACTACGGGTATCTCCGAAAGTGTCTGTTGGGTTGACACGGATCAAGACTGGGATTTGTCACTCCGTATGACGGAGAGGTATCACTGGGCCCACTCGGTAATGCATCATCATAATGAGCTCAAAGTGACCAAGTGTCTGGTCACGGGATCATGCATTACGGTACGAGTAAAGTGACTTGCCGGTAACGAGATTGAGCGAGGTATTGGGATACCGACGATCGAATCTCGGGCAAGTAATATATCGATTGACAAAGGGAATTGCATACAGGGTTGATTGAATCCTCGACATCGTGGTTCATCCGATGAGATCATCATGGAGCATGTGGGAGCCAACATGGGTATCTAGATCCTGCTGTTGGTTATTGACCGGAGAGTCGTCTCGGTCATGTCTGCTTGTCTCCCGAACCCGTAGGGTCTACACACTTAAGGTTCGGTGACGCTAGGGTTGTGAAGATAAGTATATGCAGTAACCCGAATGTTGTTCGGGGTCCCGGATGAGATCCAGGACGTCACGAGGAGTTCCGGAATGGTCCGGAGGTAAAGAATTATATATAGGATGTGCAGTTTCGGCCATTGGGACAAGTTTCGGGGTATCCGGTATTGTACCGGGACCACCGAAAGGGTCCCGGGGGTCCACCGGGTGGGGCCACCTATCCCGGAGGGCCCCATGGGCTGAAATAGGAGGGAACCCAGCCCATAGTGGGCTGGGGCGCCAGCCCCTAAGGGGCCCATGCGGCTAGGGCTAAGGGGAAACCCTAGAGGGGGCGCCCCCCTTGCCTTGGGGAGCAAGCCCCACCCTAGGCCGCCGCCCCCCCCCTAGTAGATTCCATCTACTAGGGCCGGCGCCCCCCCATGGCACCCCTATATATAGTGGGGGAGAGGAGGGACTTGACACACCAGCCCCTGGCGCCTCCCTCTCTCCCCGTTACGTCTCTCTTCCTCGTAGTATAGGCGAAGCCCTGCTACTGCGACGCCCTGCATCCACCACCACGCCGTCGTGCTGCTGGATCTTCGTCAACCTCTCCTTCCCCCTTGCTGGATCAAGGAGGAGACGTCTCCCGTCCCGTACGTGTGTTGAACACGGAGGTGCCGTCCGTTCGGCGCTGGTCATCGGTGATTTGGATCACGTTGTGTACGACTACATCATCCCCGTTCGTTGAACGCTTCCGCACGCGATCTACAAAGGTATGTAGATGCATCTCGTGACTCGTTGCTAGATGAACTCCTAGATGATCTTGGTGAAACGAGTAGGAAATTTTTTTGTTTTCTGCAACGTTCTACAACAGTGGCATCATGAGCTAGGTCTATGCGTAGTTCTTCTTGCGCGAGTAGAACACAATTTGTTGTGGGCGTGGATTTGTCAACTTTCTTGCCGCTACTAGTCTTTTCTTGCTTCAGCGGTATTGTGGGATGAAGCGGCCCGGACCAACCTTACACGTACGCTTACATGAGACCGGTTCCACCGACTAACATGCACTAGTTGCATAAGGTGGCTGGCGGGTGTCTGTCTCTCCTACTTTAGTTGGAGCGGATTCGATGAACAGGGTCCTTATGAAGGGTAAATAGAAGTTGACAAATCACGTTGTGGCTTTCACGTAGGTAAGAAAACGTTCTTGCTAGAACCCTAATTCAGCCACGTAAAAACTTGCAACAACAATTAGAGGACGTCTAACTTGTTTTTGCAGCAAGTGGTTTGTGATATGATATGGCCAAAGTTGTGATGAATGATGAATGATCTATATGTGATGTATGAGATGTTCATGCCATTGTAATAGGAATCACGACTTGCATGTCGATGAGTATGACAACCGGCAGGAGCCATAGGAGTTGTCTTTATATTCTTTTATATGACATGCGTGTCATTGAGAAACGCCATGTAAATTACTTTGCTTCATTGCTAAACGCGTTAGCCATAGTAGTATAAGTAATAATTGGCGAGCAACTTCATGGAGACACGATGATGGAGATCATGATGATGGAGATCATGGTGTCAAGCCGGTGACAAGACGATCATGGAGCCCCAAGATGGAGATCAAAGGAGCTGTGTGATAATGGCCATATCATGTCACGTTTATTATTTGATTGCATGTGATGTTTATCATGTTTTGCATCTTGTTTACTTAGAACGGCGGTAGTAAATAAGATGATCCCTCATAACAATTTCAAGAAGTGTTCTCCCCTAACTGTGCACCATTGCTAAAGTTCGTCGTTTCGAAGCACCACGTGATGATCGGGTGTGATAGATTCTTACGTTCACATACAACGGGTGTAAGACAGTTTTACACATGCAAAACACTTAGGGTTAACTTGACGAGCCTAGCATGTGCATAGACATGGCCTCGGAACACAGAAGACCGAAAGGTCGAGCATGAGTCGTATAGAAGATGCGATCAACATGAAGATGTTCACCGACGTTGACTAGTCCGTCTCACGTGATGATCGGACACGGCCTAGTTAACTAGGATCATGTAATACTTAGATGACTAGAGGGATGTCTAATCTAAGTGGGAGTTCATTATAATTTGATTGGATGAACTTTATTATCATGAACATTAGTCTAAAATATTTTACAATATGTCTTGTAGATCAAACGGCCCACGTAGTCCTCAACTTCAACGCGTTCCTAGAGAAAACCAAGCTGAAATACGATGGCAGCAACTATACGGACTGGGTCCGGAACCTGAGGATCATCCTCATAGCTGCCAAGAAAGATTATGTCCTACAAGCACCGCTGGGTGATGCACCTGTCCTCCGTGCTGAACAAGACGTTATGAACGCTTGGCAGGCACGTACCGATGACTACTCCCTCGTTCAGTGCGGCATGCTTTACGGTTTAAAACCGGGGCTCCAAAAGCGTTTTGAGAGACATGGAGCATATGACATGTTCGAAGAGCTGAAAATGGTTTTCCAAGCTCATGCCCGGGTCGAGAGATATGAGGTCTCCGACAAGTTCTTCAGCTGTAAGATGGAGGAAAACAGTTCTGTCAGTGAGCACATACTCACGATGTCTGGATTACATAACCGCTTGACTCAGCTGGGAGTTAATCTCCCGGATGATGCGGTCATTGACAGAATCCTCCAGTCACTTCCACCGAGCTACAAGAGCTTTGTGATGAACTTCAATATGCAGGGGATGGAAAAGACCATTCCTGAAGTATTTGCTATGCTGAAATCAGCAGAGGTAGAAGTCAAGAAGGAACATCAAGTGTTGATGGTCAATAAAACCACTAAGTTCAAGAAGGGAAAGGGTAAGAAAGCCTTCAAGAAGGACGGCAAGGAGGTTGTCGCGCCCGGCAAGCAAGCTGCTGGGAAGAAGCCAAAGAATGGACCCAAGCCCGAGACTGAGTGTTTTTATTGAAAGGGAAGCAGTCACTGGAAGCGGAATTGCCCCAAGTACTTAGCAGACAAGAAGGACGGCAAAACAAAAGGTATATGTGATATACATGTAATTGATGTGTACCTTACCAGTAATCGTAGTAGCTCTTGGGTATTTGATACCGGTGCAGTTGCTCACATTTGTAACTCACAGCAGGAACTACGGAATAGGCGAAGACTGGCAAAGGACGAGGTGACGATGCGCGTCGGGAATGGTTCCAAAGTCGATGTGATCACCGTCGGCACGCTGCCTCTTCATTTACCTACGGGATTAGTTTTAAACCTCAATAATTGTTATTTAGTACCAGCTTTGAGCATGAACATTGTATCGGGATCTCGTTTAATTCGAGATGGCTACTCATTTAAATCCGAGAATAATGGTTGTTCTATTTATATGAGAGATATGTTTTATGGTCATGCTCCTATGGTGAATGGTTTATTCTTTATGAATCTCGAACGTAATGCTACACATGTTCATAGTGTGAGTACCAAAAGATGTAAGGTTGATAATGATAGTCCCACATACTTGTGGCACTGCCGCCTTGGTCACATAGGTGTCAAACGCATGAAGAAGCTCCATGCAGATGGACTTTTAGAGTCTCTTGATTATGAATCATTTGACACGTGCGAACCATGCCTTATGGGTAAAATGACCAAGACTCTGTTCTCAGGAACAATGGAGCGAGCAACCAGCTTATTGGAAATCATACATACTGATGTGTGCGGTCCAATGAGTGTTGAGGCTCGCGGCGGCTATCGTTATGTTCTCACTCTCACTGATGATTTGAGTAGATATGGATATATTTACTTAATGAAACCCAAGTCTGAAACCTTTGAAAAGTTCAAGGAATTTCAGAGTGAGGTCGAGAATCAACGTGACAGGAAAATCAAGTTTCTACGATCAGATCGTGGAGGAGAATACTTGAGTCACGAATTTGGCACACACTTAAGAAAATGTGGAATAGTTTCACAGCTCACGCCGCCTGGAACACCTCAGCGTAACGGTGTGTCTGAACGTCGTAATCGCACTCTATTAGATATGGTGCGGTCTATGATGTCTCTTGCCGATTTACCACTATCTTTTTGGGGCTATGCTTTAGAGACTGCTGCATTCACTTTAAATAGGGCTCCGTCAAAATCCGTTGAGACGACACCGTTTGAATTATGGTTTGGAAAGAAACCTAAGTTGTTGTTTCTGAAAGTTTGGGGATGCGATGCTTATGTCAAGAAACTTCAACCTGAAAAGCTCGAACCCAAGTCGGAAAAATGCGTCTTCATAGGATACCCAAAAGAAACTATTGGGTATACCTTCTACCTCAGATCCGAAGGCAAGATCTTTGTTGCCAAGAATGGATCCTTTCTAGAGAAAGAGTTTCTCTCGAAAGAAGTAAGTGGGAGGAAAATAGAACTTGATGAAGTATTACCTCTTGAACCGGAAAATGGCGCAACTCAAGAAAATGTTCCCGAGGTGCCTACACCGACTGGAGAGGAAGTTAATGATGATGATCATGAAACTTCTGATCAAGTTACTACTGAAATTCGAAGGTCCACAAGGACACGTTCCGCACCAGAGTGGTATGGCAACCCTGTCTTGGAAATCATGTTGTTAGACAACGGTGAACCTTCGAACTATGAAGAAGCGATGACGGGCCCGGATTCCGACAAATGGCTAGAAGCCATGAAATCCGAGATAGGATCCATGTATGAAAACGAAGTATGGACTTTGATTGACTTGCCCATTGAACGGTGAGCCATAGAGAATAAATGGATCTTTAAGAAGAAGACAGACGCGGATGGTAATGTGACCATCTATAAAGCTCGGCTTGTCGCTAAAGGTTATCGACAAGTTCAAGGGGTTGACTACGATGTGACTTTCTCACCGGTAGCGAAGCTGAAGTCCGTCCGAATCATGTTAGCAATTGCCGCGTTTTACGATTATGAAATATGGCAAATGGACGTCAAAACGGCATTCCTTAATGGTTTCCTTAAGGAAGAATTGTATATGTTGCAGCCGGAAGGTTTTGTCGATCCTAAGAATGCTGACAAAGTGTGCAAGCTCCAACGCTCGATTTATGGGCTGGTGCAAGCATCTCGGAGTTGGAACATTCGCTTTGATGAGATGATCAAAGCGTTTGGGTTTACGCAGACTTATGGAGAAGCCTGTGTTTACAAGAAAGTGAGTGGGAGCTCTGTAGCATTTCTCATATTATATGTAGATGACATACTTTTGATGGGAAATGATATAGAACTTTTGGACAGCATCAAGGCCTACTTGAATAAGAGTTTTTCAATGAAGGACCTTGGAGAAGCTGCTTATATATTAGGCATCAAGATCTATAGAGATAGATCGAGACGCCTCATAGGTCTTTCACAAAGCACATACCTTGATAAGATATTGAAGAAGTTCAATATGGATCAATCTAAGAAGGGGTTCTTGCTTGTGTTACAAGGTATGAAATTGAGCTCGGCTCAAAGTCCGACCACGGCAGAAGAAATAGAAGAGATGAGTGTCATCCCCTATGCCTCAGCCATAGGTTCTATTATGTATGCCATGCTGTGTACCAGACCTGATGTAAACCTTGCCGTAAGTTTGGTAGGAAGGCACCAAAGTAATCCCGGCAAGGAACACTGGACAGCGGTCAAGAATATCCTGAAGTACCTGAAAAGGACTAAGGAGATGTTTCTCGTTTATGGAGGTGACGAAGAGCTCGTCGTAAAGGGTTACGTCGACGCTAGCTTCGACACAGATCTGGATGACTCAAAGTCACAAACCGGATACGTGTATATTTTGTATGGTGGGGCAGTAAGCTGGTGCAGTTGCAAGCAGAGCGTCGTGGCGGGATGTACATGTGACGCGGAGTACATGGCAGCCTCGGAGGCAGCACATGAAGCAATCTGGGTGAAGGAGTTCATCACCGACCTCGGAGTCATACCCAATGCGTCGGGGCCGATCAAGCTCTTCTGTGACAACACTAGAGCTATTGCACTTGCCAAGGAGCCCAGGTTTCACAAGAAGACAAGGCATATCAAGCGTCGCTTCAACTCCATTCGCGAAAATGTTCAGGATGGAGATATAGATATTTGTAAAGTACATACGGACCTGAATATAGCAGATCCGTTGACTAAACCTCTCCCTAGGGCAAAACATGATCAACACCAGAATTCCATGGGTGTTCGATTCATCACAATGTAACTAGATTATTGACTCTAGTGCAAGTGGGATACTGTTGGAAATATGCCCTAGAGGCAATAATAAAAGCATTATTATTATATTTCCTTGTTCATGGTAATTGTCTTTATTCATGCTATAATTGTGTTATCCAGAAATCGTAATACATGTGTGAATAACAGACACCAACATGTCCCTAGTAAGCCTCTAGTTGACTAGCTCGTTAATCAACAGATAGTCATGGTTTCCTGGCTATGGACATAAGATGTCATTGATAACGAGATCACATCATTAGGAGAATGATGTGATGGACAAGACCCAATCCTAAACATAGCATAAAGATCGTATAGTTCATTTGCTAGAGTTTTGCAATGTCAAGTATCTTTTCCTTAGACCATGAGATCGTGTAACTCCCGGATACCGTAGGAGTGCTTTGGGTGTACCAAACGTCACAACGTAACTGGGTGACTATAAAGGTATACTACGGGTATCTCCGAAAGTGTCTGTTGGGTTGACACGGATCAAGACTGGGATTTGTCACTCCATATGACGGAGAGGTATCACTGGGCCCACTCGGTAATGCATCATCATAATGAGCTCAAAGTGACCAAGTGTCTGGTCACGGGATCATGCATTACGGTACGAGTAAAGTGACTTGCCGGTAACGAGATTGAACGAGGTATTGGGATACCGACGATCGAATCTCGGGCAAGTAATATATCGATTGACAAAGGGAATTGCATACAGGGTTGATTGAATCCTCGACATCGTGGTTCATCCGATGAGATCATCATGGAGCATGTGGGAGCCAACATGGGTATCCAGATCCTGCTGTTGGTTATTGACCGGAGAGTCGTCTCGGTCATGTCTGCTTGTCTCCCGAACCCGTAGGGTCTACACACTTAAGGTTCGGTGACGCTAGGGTTGTGAAGATAAGTATATGCAGTAACCCGAATGTTGTTCGGGGTCCCGGATGAGATCCAGGACGTCACGAGGAGTTCCGGAATGGTCCGGAGGTAAAGAATTATATATAGGATGTGCAGTTTCGGCCATCGGGACAAGTTTCGGGGTATCCGGTATTGTACCGGGACCACCGAAAGGGTCCCGGGGGTCCACCGGGTGGGGCCACCTATCCCGGAGGGCCCCATGGGCTGAAATAGGAGGGAACCCAGCCCATAGTGGGCTGGGGCGCCAGCCCCTAAGGGGCCCATGCGGCTAGGGCTAAGGGGAAACCCTAGAGGGGGCGCCCCCCTTGCCTTGGGGAGCAAGCCCCACCCTAGGCCGCCGCCCCCCCTAGTAGATTCCATCTACTAGGGCCGGCGCCCCCCCATGGCACCCCTATATATAGTGGGGGAGAGGAGGGACTTGACACACCAGCCCCTGGCGCCTCCCTCTCTCCCCGTTACGTCTCTCTTCCTCGTAGTATAGGCGAAGCCCTGCTACTGCGACGCCCTGCATCCACCACCACGCCGTCGTGCTGCTGGATCTTCGTCAACCTCTCCTTCCCCCTTGCTGGATCAAGGAGGAGACGTCTCCCGTCCCGTACGTGTGTTGAACACGGAGGTGCCGTCCGTTCGGCGCTGGTCATCGGTGATTTGGATCACGTTGTGTACGACTACATCATCCCCGTTCGTTGAACGCTTCCGCACGCGATCTACAAAGGTATGTAGATGCATCTCGTGACTCGTTGCTAGATGAACTCCTAGATGATCTTGGTGAAACGAGTAGGAAATTTTTTTGTTTTCTGCAACGTTCTACAGCAGTGGCATCATGAGCTAGGTCTATGCGTAGTTCTTCTTGCGCGAGTAGAACACAATTTGTTGTGGGCGTGGATTTGTCAACTTTCTTGCCGCTACTAGTCTTTTCTTGCTTCAGCGGTATTGTGGGATGAAGCGGCCCGGACCAACCTTACACGTACGCTTACGTGAGACCGGTTCCACCGACTAACATGCACTAGTTGCATAAGGTGGCTGGCGGGTGTCTGTCTCTCCTACTTTAGTTGGAGCGGATTCGATGAACAGGGTCCTTATGAAGGGTAAATAGAAGTTGACAAATCACGTTGTGGCTTTCACGTAGGTAAGAAAACGTTCTTGCTAGAACCCTAATTCAGCCACGTAAAAACTTGCAACAACAATTAGAGGACGTCTAACTTGTTTTTGCAGCAAGTGGTTTGTGATATGATATGGCCAAAGTTGTGATGAATGATGAATGATCTATATGTGATGTATGAGATGTTCATGCCATTGTAATAGGAATCACGACTTGCATGTCGATGAGTATGACAACCGGCAGGAGCCATAGGAGTTGTCTTTATATTCTTTTATATGACATGCGTGTCATTGAGAAACGCCATGTAAATTACTTTGCTTCATTGCTAAACGCGTTAGCCATAGTAGTATAAGTAATAATTGGCGAGCAACTTCATGGAGACACGATGATGGAGATCATGATGATGGAGATCATGGTGTCAAGCCGGTGACAAGACGATCATGGAGCCCCAAGATGGAGATCAAAGGAGCTGTGTGATAATGGCCATATCATGTCACGTTTATTATTTGATTGCATGTGATGTTTATCATGTTTTGCATCTTGTTTACTTAGAACGGCGGTAGTAAATAAGATGATCCCTCATAACAATTTCAAGAAGTGTTCTCCCCTAACTGTGCACCATTGCTAAAGTTCGTCGTTTCGAAGCACCACGTGATGATCGGGTGTGATAGATTCTTACGTTCACATACAACGGGTGTAAGACAGTTTTACACATGCAAAACACTTAGGGTTAACTTGACGAGCCTAGCATGTGCATAGACATGGCCTCGGAACACAGAAGACCGAAAGGTCGAGCATGAGTCGTATAGAAGATGCGATCAACATGAAGATGTTCACCGACGTTGACTAGTCCGTCTCACGTGATGATCGGACACGGCCTAGTTAACTAGGATCATGTAATACTTAGATGACTAGAGGGATGTCTAATCTAAGTGGGAGTTCATTATAATTTGATTGGATGAACTTTATTATCATGAACATTAGTCTAAAATATTTTACAATATGTCTTGTAGATCAAACGGCCCACGTAGTCCTCAACTTCAACGCGTTCCTAGAGAAAACCAAGCTGAAATACGATGGCAGCAACTATACGGACTGGGTCCGGAACCTGAGGATCATCCTCATAGCTGCCAAGAAAGATTATGTCCTACAAGCACCGCTGGGTGACGCACCTGTCCTCCGTGCTGAACAAGACGTTATGAACGCTTGGCAGGCACGTACCGATGACTACTCCCTCGTTCAGTGCGGCATGCTTTACGGTTTAAAACCGGGGCTCCAAAAGCGTTTTGAGAGACATGGAGCATATGACATGTTCGAAGAGCTGAAAATGGTTTTCCAAGCTCATGCCCGGGTCGAGAGATATGAGGTCTCCGACAAGTTCTTCAGCTGTAAGATGGAGGAAAACAGTTCTGTCAGTGAGCACATACTCACGATGTCTGGATTACATAACCGCTTGACTCAGCTGGGAGTTAATCTCCCGGATGATGCGGTCATTGACAGAATCCTCCAGTCACTTCCACCGAGCTACAAGAGCTTTGTGATGAACTTCAATATGCAGGGGATGGAAAAGACCATTCCTGAAGTATTTGCTATGCTGAAATCAGCAGAGGTAGAAGTCAAGAAGGAACATCAAGTGTTGATGGTCAATAAAACCACTAAGTTCAAGAAGGGCAAGGGTAAGAAAGCCTTCAAGAAGGACGGCAAGGAGGTTGTCGCGCCCGGCAAGCAAGCTGCTGGGAAGAAGCCAAAGAATGGACCCAAGCCCGAGACTGAGTGTTTTTATTGAAAGGGAAGCGGTCACTGGAAGCGGAATTGCCCCAAGTACTTAGCAGACAAGAAGGCCGGCAAAACAAAAGGTATATGTGATATACATGTAATTGATGTGTACCTTACCAGTAATCGTAGTAGCTCTTGGGTATTTGATACCGGTGCAGTTGCTCACATTTGTAACTCACAGCAGGAACTACGGAATAGGCGAAGACTGGCAAAGGACGAGGTGACGATGCGCGTCGGGAATGGTTCCAAAGTCGATGTGATCGCCGTCGGCACGCTGCCTCTTCATTTACCTACGGGATTAGTTTTAAACCTCAATAATTGTTATTTAGTACCAGCTTTGAGCATGAACATTGTATCGGGATCTCGTTTAATTCGAGATGGCTACTCATTTAAATCCGAGAATAATGGTTGTTCTATTTATATGAGAGATATGTTTTATGGTCATGCTCCTATGGTGAATGGTTTATTCTTTATGAATCTCGAACGTAATGCTACACATGTTCATAGTGTGAGTACCAAAAGATGTAAGGTTGATAATGATAGTCCCACATACTTGTGGCACTGCCGCCTTGGTCACATAGGTGTCAAACGCATGAAGAAGCTCCATGCAGATGGACTTTTAGAGTCTCTTGATTATGAATCATTTGACACGTGCGAACCATGCCTTATGGGTAAAATGACCAAGACTCTGTTCTCAGGAACAATGGAGCGAGCAACCAGCTTATTGGAAATCATACATACTGATGTGTGCGGTCCAATGAGTGTTGAGGCTCGCGGCGGCTATCGTTATGTTCTCACTCTCACTGATGATTTGAGTAGATATGGATATATTTACTTAATGAAACCCAAGTCTGAAACCTTTGAAAAGTTCAAGGAATTTCAGAGTGAGGTCGAGAATCAACATGACAGGAAAATCAAGTTTCTACGATCAGATCGTGGAGGAGAATACTTGAGTCACGAATTTGGCACACACTTAAGAAAATGTGGAATAGTTTCACAGCTCACGCCGCCTGGAACACCTCAGCGTAACGGTGTGTCTGAACGTCGTAATCGCACTCTATTAGATATGGTGCGGTCTATGATGTCTCTTGCCGATTTACCACTATCTTTTTGGGGCTATGCTTTAGAGACTGCTGCATTCACTTTAAATAGGGCTCCGTCAAAATCCGTTGAGACGACACCGTTTGAATTATGGTTTGGAAAGAAACCTAAGTTGTTGTTTCTGAAAGTTTGGGGATGCGATGCTTATGTCAAGAAACTTCAACCTGAAAAGCTCGAACCCAAGTCGGAAAAATGTGTCTTCATAGGATACCCAAAAGAAACTATTGGGTATACCTTCTACCTCAGATCCGAAGGCAAGATCTTTGTTGCCAAGAATGGATCCTTTCTAGAGAAAGAGTTTCTCTCGAAAGAAGTAAGTGGGAGGAAAATAGAACTTGATGAAGTATTACCTCTTGAACCGGAAAATGGCGCAACTCAAGAAAATGTTCCCGAGGTGCCTACACCGACTGGAGAGGAAGTTAATGATGATGATCATGAAACTTCTGATCAAGTTACTACTGAAATTCGAAGGTCCACAAGGACACGTTCCGCACCAGAGTGGTATGGCAACCCTGTCTTGGAAATCATGTTGTTAGACAACGGTGAACCTTCGAACTATGAAGAAGCGATGACGGGCCCGGATTCCGACAAATGGCTAGAAGCCATGAAATCCGAGATAGGATCCATGTATGAAAACGAAGTATGGACTTTGATTGACTTGCCCATTGAACGGTGAGCCATAGAGAATAAATGGATCTTTAAGAAGAAGACAGACGCGGATGGTAATGTGACCATCTATAAAGCTCGGCTTGTCGCTAAAGGTTATCGACAAGTTCAAGGGGTTGACTACGATGTGACTTTCTCACCGGTAGCGAAGCTGAAGTCCGTCCGAATCATGTTAGCAATTGCCGCGTTTTACGATTATGAAATATGGCAAATGGACGTCAAAACGGCATTCCTTAATGGTTTCCTTAAGGAAGAATTGTATATGTTGCAGCCGGAAGGTTTTGTCGATCCTAAGAATGCTGACAAAGTGTGCAAGCTCCAACGCTCGATTTATGGGCTGGTGCAAGCATCTCGGAGTTGGAACATTCGCTTTGATGAGATGATCAAAGCGTTTGGGTTTACGCAGACTTATGGAGAAGCCTGTGTTTACAAGAAAGTGAGTGGGAGCTCTGTAGCATTTCTCATATTATATGTAGATGACATACTTTTGATGGGAAATGATATAGAACTTTTGGACAGCATCAAGGCCTACTTGAATAAGAGTTTTTCAATGAAGGACCTTGGAGAAGCTGCTTATATATTAGGCATCAAGATCTATAGAGATAGATCGAGACGCCTCATAGGTCTTTCACAAAGCACATACCTTGATAAGATATTGAAGAAGTTCAATATGGATCAATCTAAGAAGGGGTTCTTGCTTGTGTTACAAGGTATGAAATTGAGCTCGGCTCAAAGTCCGACCACGGCAGAAGAAATAGAAGAGATGAGTGTCATCCCCTATGCCTCAGCCATAGGTTCTATTATGTATGCCATGCTGTGTACCAGACCTGATGTAAACCTTACCGTAAGTTTGGTAGGAAGGTACCAAAGTAATCCCGGCAAGGAACACTGGACAGCGGTCAAGAATATCCTGAAGTACCTGAAAAGGACTAAGGAGATGTTTCTCGTTTATGGAGGTGACGAAGAGCTCGTCGTAAAGGGTTACGTCGACGCTAGCTTCGACACAGATCTGGATGACTCAAAGTCACAAACCGGATACGTGTATATTTTGTATGGTGGGGCAGTAAGCTGGTGCAGTTGCAAGCAGAGCGTCGTGGCGGGATGTACATGTGACGCGGAGTACATGGCAGCCTCGGAGGCAGCACATGAAGCAATCTGGGTGAAGGAGTTCATCACCGACCTCGGAGTCATACCCAATGCGTCGGGGCCGATCAAGCTCTTCTGTGACAACACTAGAGCTATTGCACTTGCCAAGGAGCCCAGGTTTCACAAGAAGACAAGGCATATCAAGCGTCGCTTCAACTCCATTCGCGAAAATGTTCAGGATGGAGACATGGATATTTGTAAAGTACATACGGACCTGAATATAGCAGATCCGTTGACTAAACCTCTCCCTAGGGCAAAACATGATCAACACCAGAATTCCATGGGTGTTCGATTCATCACAATGTAACTAGATTATTGACTCTAGTGCAAGTGGGAGACTGTTGGAAATATGCCCTAGAGGCAATAATAAAAGCATTATTATTATATTTCCTTGTTCATGGTAATTGTCTTTATTCATGCTATAATTGTGTTATCCAGAAATCGTAATACATGTGTGAATAACAGACACCAACATGTCCCTAGTAAGCCTCTAGTTGACTAGCTCGTTAATCAACAGATAGTCATGGTTTCCTGGCTATGGACATAAGATGTCATTGATAACGAGATCACATCATTAGGAGAATGATGTGATGGACAAGACCCAATCCTAAACATAGCATAAAGATCGTATAGTTCATTTGCTAGAGTTTTGCAATGTCAAGTATCTTTTCCTTAGACCATGAGATCGTGTAACTCCCAGATACCGTAGGAGTGCTTTGGGTGTACCAAACGTCACAACGTAACTGGGTGACTATAAAGGTATACTACGGGTATCTCCGAAAGTGTCTGTTGGGTTGACACGGATCAAGACTGGGATTTGTCACTCCATATGACGGAGAGGTATCACTGGGCCCACTCGGTAATGCATCATCATAATGAGCTCAAAGTGACCAAGTGTCTGGTCACGGGATCATGCATTACGGTACGAGTAAAGTGACTTGCCGGTAACGAGATTGAACGAGGTATTGGGATACCGACGATCGAATCTCGGGCAAGTAATATATCGATTGACAAAGGGAATTGCATACAGGGTTGATTGAATCCTCGACATCGTGGTTCATCCGATGAGATCATCATGGAGCATGTGGGAGCCAACATGGGTATCCAGATCCTGCTGTTGGTTATTGACCGGAGAGTCGTCTCGGTCATGTCTGCTTGTCTCCCGAACCCGTAGGGTCTACACACTTAAGGTTCGGTGACGCTAGGGTTGTGAAGATAAGTATATGCAGTAACCCGAATGTTGTTCGGGGTCCCGGATGAGATCCAGGACATCACGAGGAGTTCCGGAATGGTCCGGAGGTAAAGAATTATATATAGGATGTGCAGTTTCGGCCATCGGGACAAGTTTCGGGGTATCCGGTATTGTACCGGGACCACCGAAAGGGTCCCGGGGGTCCACCGGGTGGGGCCACCTATCCCGGAGGGCCCCATGGGCTGAAATAGGAGGGAACCCAGCCCATAGTGGGCTGGGGCGCCAGCCCCTAAGGGGCCCATGCGGCTAGGGCTAAGGGGAAACCCTAGAGGGGGCGCCCCCCTTGCCTTGGGGAGCAAGCCCCACCCTAGGCCGCCGCCCCCCCTAGTAGATTCCATCTACTAGGGCCGGCGCCCCCCCATGGCACCCCTATATATAGTGGGGGAGAGGAGGGACTTGACACACCAGCCCCTGGCGCCTCCCTCTCTCCCCGTTACGTCTCTCTTCCTCGTAGTATAGGCGAAGCCCTGCTACTGCGACGCCCTGCATCCACCACCACGCCGTCGTGCTGCTGGATCTTCGTCAACCTCTCCTTCCCCCTTGCTGGATCAAGGAGGAGACGTCTCCCGTCCCGTACGTGTGTTGAACACGGAGGTGCCGTCCGTTCGGCGCTGGTCATCGGTGATTTGGATCACGTTGTGTACGACTACATCATCCCCGTTCGTTGAACGCTTCCGCACGCGATCTACAAAGGTATGTAGATGCATCTCGTGACTCGTTGCTAGATGAACTCCTAGATGATCTTGGTGAAACGAGTAGGAAATTTTTTTGTTTTCTGCAACGTTCTACAACAGTGGCATCATGAGCTAGGTCTATGCGTAGTTCTTCTTGCGCGAGTAGAACACAATTTGTTGTGGGCGTGGATTTGTCAACTTTCTTGCCGCTACTAGTCTTTTCTTGCTTCAGCGGTATTGTGGGATGAAGCGGCCCGGACCAACCTTACACGTACGCTTACATGAGACCGGTTCCACCGACTAACATGCACTAGTTGCATAAGGTGGCTGGCGGGTGTCTGTCTCTCCTACTTTAGTTGGAGCGGATTCGATGAACAGGGTCCTTATGAAGGGTAAATAGAAGTTGACAAATCACGTTGTGGCTTTCACGTAGGTAAGAAAACGTTCTTGCTAGAACCCTAATTCAGCCACGTAAAAACTTGCAACAACAATTAGAGGACGTCTAACTTGTTTTTGCAGCAAGTGGTTTGTGATATGATATGGCCAAAGTTGTGATGAATGATGAATGATCTATATGTGATGTATGAGATGTTCATGCCATTGTAATAGGAATCACGACTTGCATGTCGATGAGTATGACAACCGGCAGGAGCCATAGGAGTTGTCTTTATATTCTTTTATATGATATGCGTGTCATTGAGAAACGCCATGTAAATTACTTTGCTTCATTGCTAAACGCGTTAGCCATAGTAGTATAAGTAATAATTGGCGAGCAACTTCATGGAGACACGATGATGGAGATCATGATGATGGAGATCATGGTGTCAAGCCGGTGACAAGACGATCATGGAGCCCCAAGATGGAGATCAAAGGAGCTGTGTGATAATGGCCATATCATGTCACGTTTATTATTTGATTGCATGTGATGTTTATCATGTTTTGCATCTTGTTTACTTAGAACGGCGGTAGTAAATAAGATGATCCCTCATAACAATTTCAAGAAGTGTTCTCCCCTAACTATGCACCATTGCTAAAGTTCGTCGTTTCGAAGCACCACGTGATGATCGGGTGTGATAGATTCTTACATTCACATACAACGGGTGTAAGACAGTTTTACACATGCAAAACACTTAGGGTTAACTTGACGAGCCTAGCATGTGCATAGACATGGCCTCGGAACACAGAAGACCGAAAGGTCGAGCATGAGTCGTATAGAAGATGCGATCAACATGAAGATGTTCACCGACGTTGACTAGTCCGTCTCACGTGATGATCGGACACGGCCTAGTTAACTAGGATCATGTAATACTTAGATGACTAGAGGGATGTCTAATCTAAGTGGGAGTTCATTATAATTTGATTGGATGAACTTTATTATCATGAACATTAGTCTAAAATATTTTACAATATGTCTTGTAGATCAAATGGCCCACGTAGTCCTCAACTTCAACGTGTTCCTAGAGAAAACCAAGCTGAAATACGATGGCAGCAACTATACAGACTGGGTCCGGAACCTGAGGATCATCCTCATAGCTGCCAAGAAAGATTATGTCCTACAAGCACCGCTGGGTGACGCACCTGTCCTCCGTGCTGAACAAGACGTTATGAACGCTTGGCAGGCACGTACCGATGACTACTCCCTCGTTCAGTGCGGCATGCTTTACGGTTTAAAACCGGGGCTCCAAAAGCGTTTTGAGAGACATGGAGCATATGACATGTTCGAAGAGCTGAAAATGGTTTTCCAAGCTCATGCCCGGGTCGAGAGATATGAGGTCTCCGACAAGTTCTTCAGCTGTAAGATGGAGGAAAACAGTTCTGTCAGTGAGCACATACTCACGATGTCTGGATTACATAACCGCTTGACTCAGCTGGGAGTTAATCTCCCGGATGATGCGGTCATTGACAGAATCCTCCAGTCACTTCCACCGAGCTACAAGAGCTTTGTGATGAACTTCAATATGCAGGGGATGGAAAAGACCATTCCTGAAGTATTTGCTATGCTGAAATCAGCAGAGGTAGAAGTCAAGAAGGAACATCAAGTGTTGATGGTCAATAAAACCACTAAGTTCAAGAAGGGCAAGGGTAAGAAAGCCTTCAAGAAGGACGGCAAGGAGGTTGTCGCGCCCGGCAAGCAAGCTGCTGGGAAGAAGCCAAAGAATGGACCCAAGCCCGAGACTGAGTGTTTTTATTGAAAGGGAAGCGGTCACTGGAAGCGGAATTGCCCCAAGTACTTAGCAGACAAGAAGGCCGGCAAAACAAAAGGTATATGTGATATACATGTAATTGATGTGTACCTTACCAGTAATCGTAGTAGCTCTTGGGTATTTGATACCGGTGCAGTTGCTCACATTTGTAACTCACAGCAGGAACTACGGAATAGGCGAAGACTGGCAAAGGACGAGGTGACGATGCGCGTCGGGAATGGTTCCAAAGTCGATGTGATCGCCGTCGGCACGCTGCCTCTTCATTTACCTACGGGATTAGTTTTAAACCTCAATAATTGTTATTTAGTACCAGCTTTGAGCATGAACATTGTATCGGGATCTCGTTTAATTCGAGATGGCTACTCATTTAAATCCGAGAATAATGGTTGTTCTATTTATATGAGAGATATGTTTTATGGTCATGCTCCTATGGTGAATGGTTTATTCTTTATGAATCTCGAACGTAATGCTACACATGTTCATAGTGTGAGTACCAAAAGATGTAAGGTTGATAATGATAGTCCCACATACTTGTGGCACTGCCGCCTTGGTCACATAGGTGTTAAACGCATGAAGAAGCTCCATGCAGATGGACTTTTAGAGTCTCTTGATTATGAATCATTTGACACGTGCGAACCATGCCTTATGGGTAAAATGACCAAGACTCTGTTCTCAGGAACAATGGAGCGAGCAACCAGCTTATTGGAAATCATACATACTGATGTGTGCGGTCCAATGAGTGTTGAGGCTCGCGGCGGCTATCGTTATGTTCTCACTCTCACTGATGATTTGAGTAGATATGGATATATTTACTTAATGAAACCCAAGTCTGAAACCTTTGAAAAGTTCAAGGAATTTCAGAGTGAGGTCGAGAATCAACGTGACAGGAAAATCAAGTTTCTACGATCAGATCGTGGAGGAGAATACTTGAGTCACGAATTTGGCACACACTTAAGAAAATGTGGAATAGTTTCACAGCTCACGCCGCCTGGAACACCTCAGCGTAACGGTGTGTCTGAACGTCGTAATCGCACTCTATTAGATATGGTGCGGTCTATGATGTCTCTTGCCGATTTACCACTATCTTTTTGGGGCTATGCTTTAGAGACTGCTGCATTCACTTTAAATAGGGCTCCGTCAAAATCCGTTGAGACGACACCGTTTGAATTATGGTTTGGAAAGAAACCTAAGTTGTTGTTTCTGAAAGTTTGGGGATGCGATGCTTATGTCAAGAAACTTCAACCTGAAAAGCTCGAACCCAAGTCGGAAAAATGCGTCTTCATAGGATACCCAAAAGAAACTATTGGGTATACCTTCTACCTCAGATCCGAAGGCAAGATCTTTGTTGCCAAGAATGGATCCTTTCTAGAGAAAGAGTTTCTCTCGAAAGAAGTAAGTGGGAGGAAAATAGAACTTGATGAAGTATTACCTCTTGAACCGGAAAATGGCGCAACTCAAGAAAATGTTCCCGAGGTGCCTACACCGACTGGAGAGGAAGTTAATGATGATGATCATGAAACTTCTGATCAAGTTACTACTGAAATTCGAAGGTCCACAAGGACACGTTCCGCACCAGAGTGGTATGGCAACCCTGTCTTGGAAATCATGTTGTTAGACAACGGTGAACCTTCGAACTATGAAGAAGCGATGACGGGCCCGGATTCCGACAAATGGCTAGAAGCCATGAAATCCGAGATAGGATCCATGTATGAAAACGAAGTATGGACTTTGATTGACTTGCCCATTGAACGGTGAGCCATAGAGAATAAATGGATCTTTAAGAAGAAGACAGACGCGGATGGTAATGTGACCATCTATAAAGCTCGGCTTGTCGCTAAAGGTTATCGACAAGTTCAAGGGGTTGACTACGATGTGACTTTCTCACCGGTAGCGAAGCTGAAGTCCGTCCGAATCATGTTAGCAATTGCCGCGTTTTACGATTATGAAATATGGCAAATGGACGTCAAAACGGCATTCCTTAATGGTTTCCTTAAGGAAGAATTGTATATGTTGCAGCCGGAAGGTTTTGTCGATCCTAAGAATGCTGACAAAGTGTGCAAGCTCCAACGCTCGATTTATGGGCTGGTGCAAGCATCTCGGAGTTGGAACATTCGCTTTGATGAGATGATCAAAGCGTTTGGGTTTACGCAGACTTATGGAGAAGCCTGTGTTTACAAGAAAGTGAGTGGGAGCTCTGTAGCATTTCTCATATTATATGTAGATGACATACTTTTGATGGGAAATGATATAGAACTTTTGGACAGCATCAAGGCCTACTTGAATAAGAGTTTTTCAATGAAGGACCTTGGAGAAGCTGCTTATATATTAGGCATCAAGATCTATAGAGATAGATCGAGACGCCTCATAGGTCTTTCACAAAGCACATACCTTGATAAGATATTGAAGAAGTTCAATATGGATCAATCTAAGAAGGGGTTCTTGCTTGTGTTATAAGGTATGAAATTGAGCTCGGCTCAAAGTCCGACCACGGCAGAAGAAATAGAAGAGATGAGTGTCATCCCCTATGCCTCAGCCATAGGTTCTATTATGTATGCCATGCTGTGTACCGGACCTGATGTAAACCTTGCCGTAAGTTTGGTAGGAAGGTACCAAAGTAATCCCGGCAAGGAACACTGGACAGCGGTCAAGAATATCCTGAAGTACCTGAAAAGTACTAAGGAGATGTTTCTCGTTTATGGAGGTGACGAAGAGCTCGTCGTAAAGGGTTACGTCGACGCTAGCTTCGACACAGATCTGGATGACTCAAAGTCACAAACCGGATACGTGTATATTTTGTATGGTGGGGCAGTAAGCTGGTGCAGTTGCAAGCAGAGCGTCGTGGCGGGATGTACATGTGACGCGGAGTACATGGCAGCCTCGGAGGCAGCACATGAAGCAATCTGGGTGAAGGAGTTCATCACCGACCTCGGAGTCATACCCAATGCGTCGGGGCCGATCAAGCTCTTCTGTGACAACACTAGAGCTATTGCACTTGCCAAGGAGCCCAGGTTTCACAAGAAGACAAGGCATATCAAGCGTCGCTTCAACTCCATTCGCGAAAATGTTCAGGATGGAGACATGGATATTTGTAAAGTACATACGGACCTGAATATAGTAGATCCGTTGACTAAACCTCTCCCTAGGGCAAAACATGATCAACACCAGAATTCCATGGGTGTTCGATTCATCACAATGTAACTAGATTATTGACTCTAGTGCAAGTGGGAGACTGTTGGAAATATGCCCTAGAGGCAATAATAAAAGCATTATTATTATATTTCCTTGTTCATGGTAATTGTCTTTATTCATGCTATAATTGTGTTATCCAGAAATCGTAATACATGTGTGAATAACAGACACCAACATGTCCCTAGTAAGCCTCTAGTTGACTAGCTCGTTAATCAACAGATAGTCATGGTTTCCTGGCTATGGACATAAGATGTCATTGATAACGAGATCACATCATTAGGAGAATGATGTGATGGACAAGACCCAATCCTAAACATAGCATAAAGATTGTATAGTTCATTTGCTAGAGTTTTGCAATGTCAAGTATCTTTTCCTTAGACCATGAGATCGTGTAACTCCCGGATACCGTAGGAGTGCTTTGGGTGTACCAAACGTCACAACGTAACTGGGTGACTATAAAGGTATACTACGGGTATCTCCGAAAGTGTCTGTTGGGTTGACACGGATCAAGACTGGGATTTGTCACTCCATATGACGGAGAGGTATCACTGGGCCCACTCGGTAATGCATCATCATAATGAGCTCAAAGTGACCAAGTGTCTGGTCACGGGATCATGCATTACGGTACGAGTAAAGTGACTTGCCGGTAACGAGATTGAACGAGGTATTGGGATACCGACGATCGAATCTCGGGCAAGTAATATATCGATTGACAAAGGGAATTGTATACGGGGTTGATTGAATCCTTGACATCGTGGTTCATCCGATGAGATCATCGTGGAGCATGTGGGAGCCAACATGGGTATCCAGATCCCGCTGTTGGTTATTGACCGGAGAGTCGTCTCGGTCATGTCTGCTTGTCTCCCAAACCCGTAGGGTCTACACACTTAAGGTTCGGTGACGCTAGGGTTGTGAAGATAAGTATATGCAGTAACCCGAATGTTGTTCGGGGTCCCGGATGAGATCCAGGACGTCACGAGGAGTTCCGGAATGGTCCAGAGGTAAAGAATTATATATAGGATGTGCAGTTTCGGCCATCGGGACAAGTTTCGGGGTACCCGGTATTGTACCGGGACCACCGGAAGGGTCCCGGGGGTCCACCGGGTGGGGCCACCTATCCCGGAGGGCCCCATGGGCTGAAATAGGAGGGAACCCAGCCCATAGTGGGCTGGGGCGCCAGCCCCTAGGGGGCCCATGCGGCTAGGGCTAAGGGGAAACCCTAGAGGGGGCGCCCCCTTTGCCTTGGGGAGCAAGCCCCACCCTAGGCCGCCGCCCCCCCTAGTAGATTCCATCTACTAGGGCCGGCGCCCCCCCATGGCACCCCTATATATAGTGGGGAGAGGAGGGACTTCACATACCAGCCCCTGGCGCCTCCCTCTCTCCCCGTTACGTCTCTCTTCCTCGTAGTATAGGCGAAGCCCTGCTACTGCGACGCCCTGCATCCACCACCACGCCGTCGTGCTGCTGGATCTTCATCAACCTCTCCTTCCCCCTTGCTGGATCAAGAAGGAGGAGACGTCTCCCGTCCCGTACGTGTGTTGAACGCGGAGGTGCCGTCCGTTCGGCGCTGGTCATCGGTGATTTGGATCACGTTGTGTACGACTACATCATCCCCGTTCGTTGAATGCTTCCGCACACGATCTACAAAGGTATGTAGATGCATCTCGTGACTCGTTGCTAGATGAACTCCTAGATGATCTTGGTGAAACGAGTAGGAAAATTTTTGTTTTCTGCAACGTTCTCCAACACCTGCCTGGTCTGCTCTTGCTATTGCTCTTGCTCGCACTGCTGCTCTCACTCTTGCTCTTGCTTGCGATGCTGCTCCGATTTGGCTACACTTCAGTCAACTGAATCGACTTTTGGGTCAGTCGATTTTCAGGGGATGGGGGTGGGGGGGGGCTCACCGGAGTTAAGGAAGAACCAGCCACAGCAGGGAGGGGGGCTCGCCGGAGAGGTACCCCACTATCTATCTTAGGGTTCAGGGTGGGGCGGTGGCGTCGGGATCATCGAAGAAAAAGCTCGGCATGGGGGGGCTAGAGGGATGGCCGGGGTGGTAGCGGACCGACGGCGGGGAGTGGTTTCGGGGCGGGCGGGGCGGTGCACTGCCGGCCGCGGGCGGCGGGGGGCGTCGGTTTGGCCGGTGATGGCTAGCGTCTCAGGGGGTGGAGGTTGAAGATGAACTACTACACGACCAACTGCCCCGGCTCTCGCACGCGCTGCTGCTACTGCTTTTCTGCTACTAGTGCATTCAATTTCGACAGCAAAATTCAGTTTTGACAGCAAAATTCAGTTTCGACAGTTAAATTCAGTTTCGACAGTTAAATTCAGTTTCGACAGTTAAGTTCAGAGATGAGCGACTAATGGGCGACTGATGTATTTTACATCTAGCACTTTGTGGTTATGTATTTTATGTCATCTATTGGAGATGCTATTAGAATTCCACTCAGGTTAACGTTGTCTCTCTTGTCCTGATTCAGCATCGGCGTCATACAACTCACCGGAGCTGCTCCAACGACAAAACCCTCCATCACAGTGGAGCAGTACCCCGGGCTCCATCTCTAGACACCTAAGATCTTCTTCCCCTCCTCCGACAGCCAAGTCAGCCGGAGCATCATCAGCGACCAACCCAATCACGCTAAGATCGACATGGCTTCGCCAAAGTGGTTGTACACTTGTTGCATCTCGTTTTTACTCTACATGTTATATATATTGTCCACTGAGCACATGTAGTAACGTGAAATACGATTATTTTATCCTACTCTATGACAAGTAGTGAGGTACTAGGAAACTTAGCTATCTGTGATGGACTCTCTTAAACACCATCATTATTTATCTCTGTGCGTTTGAGCTGTGCATTTGTCGATGGGACTGGGAGTTGAGCTAGTAGGGCAGTGGCCTGGGTCCTAAGTAGTAGAAGTAGCACAAAAATATTTTTTGAGTGTAGGCTTTTCCTTGCTCAAGCCTGCCTACTAGAATCGCCAGTCTTGAAAGGAAAAGTGAAGGAAAAACATAGGAATTGGAAAGTTTCCTATGGTACTACTATTCATGCATTTGGTTCAAAGAAATGGAGCAAAGGAAAACTGTAGGATTTGTTCCTTTAGTGTCTCCTTGAAAGAAAAACCGTAGGAATTTTAGTTTCCACTTATCCTCCTTTTCAAATTCCTATTCATGAAGCACAAGACTAAGAGATAGTAGCATAATAGCATTATAACCGTACATTTTCTTATGGTTTGACTTAATGTCACCATGCTTCTTTGCATCCTGTGATCTTCCAATTCTTGTGAACCAAACGCCCAGATTGGCAGAAATCCTATGTTTTTAAATTCTCTGTTTCGCATGTGCATTCCTATCCTATTCCTGTCTATTTCCTATCCCTGCATTGTTAGAATCCTCAAATTCAAATAAGCCCTTACACAATTACTTCTGTTACAGATATGTGTCAAAGAAAACCTTGTGTGGTTTGTCCTGCTCCTGTTGCGCTGTGTTCCACCTTAGCTCAGCTGCTCCAACGACGGAAGGGTTTACCACAACAGGGATCCGC
The DNA here is from genome assembly GCA_034509565.1 of Triticum monococcum. Classification (NCBI taxonomy): domain Eukaryota; kingdom Viridiplantae; phylum Streptophyta; class Magnoliopsida; order Poales; family Poaceae; genus Triticum; species Triticum monococcum. The sequence continues at coordinate 111,559,851 of CM067842.1, read as the reverse complement.
TCTCCATACTGTCTTTCGCCGCCTCAGATCTTCTCCCCCCGCTGGCAGCCATGACAATTGCATTACCATCATCAACTGAGCAGATGACCTTGAGGACTGCACGGGTCCGCAAGAGAGGTCGCACTCCTATTTACCCCCTGAGGTCTTCGCTCTAACTTGGCATGCTGATGTTGGTAATATCATGCATATGGTGCCTTGTATTGCTTACTTTATACATCAAATATGTCATCTGCTTAGTTTAGACATGCTTTGTGTGAATGCCATCTGTTTAGTTTCTTTATCGTATATGTGAATCATGCAATGCCATCTTATTTAGCCAGGCATCATATATGTGAATTTTGCAATGCCACCTTGGTTAGCCAGTCATCTTATATGTGAATTATATCATGCCATCATTTTTTTATTACGTGTTAAATTTGTCAACAATTTTAGTGCATTCAATTACTCTTCCTATGCATCAGCCATTTGACACGGTCATGGAAAAATCTGGAGTGGAAACAAGGTCTTCAGAGCAGACAATGCTGTTTGACGAATTGGATGTCTTGCTGGTTACGAATAGGTCCTCACAGGAGGACTCGGGGACAGGTGACCAATCCTATTCCCCCCCGAGGTGCATGCTCCAACTTGGCAGGGTTATGTTGCTCATATCGTGCATATGGTATCTTGCATTGCTACGTCATTTGCTTAGTTTAGACACGCTTTGTGTGAATGCCACATGTTTAGTGTCTAATTACCATATATGTGAATTATACAATGCCATCTTGTTGCAAGACATCATATATGTGAATTATGCAATGCTATCTTGTTGCAAGGCATTATATATGTGAGTTATGCAATGCCATGCAGTTTAGCCAAGCATCATATATGTGAATTATATCATGCCGTCCTTTTTTGTATTTCTCATTGCATTTCTTGAAAATCTTTGTATATTCAACTGCTCTTCCTATGCATCATCCATTTGAATCGGCGATGGAGAAATCTGGAGTGAAAACAAGGTCTTTAGAGCAGACAATGCTACCTGCTGAAGCAGATATCTTGCTGGTTATAGATAGCTCTTCAGAGGAGGATTCAGAGGCAGATGACCAGTCCTATTATCCCCCTGAGGTGTATGCTCAAACTTGGCTGGGTTACATTACTCATATCATGCATATGTTGTATTGCAATGCTTAGTTTTTACATCATATACACAAATATTGAATGCCATCTCCTTAGTTGACACATCATATATGCGATTGCCCCCTGCTCACTTGCTTAGTATATAAATAATATATTTGAATTATATCATGCCATGATGTTTACATACACATCATGTATTTGAATTATGGCATGCCAACCCATTTTCTAAAGATATAATATAGTTATATCATCTCATACTGTTTACATAGTCATCATATTTTGAATTATGTAATTCTATCCATGAATTATATCATGCCATCATGTTTCCATCGATGGCATGTTTGTGATTTATGGCATGCCAACCACTTTAATAGACACATCGTATAGTTATATCATGTCATCCTGTTTACATAGTCATCATATTTTGAAGTATGTCATTCTATCCTGTTTAGTTAGTCATCATACATGTAAAATTGTGTCATGCTATCCTGTTTAATTAGCCATCATATATGTGAAACTATGTCCTGCTATTCTGTTTGGTTAGACAACATAAATGTGAATTATTTCATGCCCTATTTTCTTCCCTACTGTCCATTGCACATGTCTATCTTACAATGTATGTACATTCAATTACTCTTCTTGTTTATCATCCATTTCAATTGGAGGGGGTGATGGTAGTATCTGTGGGAGTAAAAACACGGTCTTCAGAAAAGATCATGCTACCTGTCGATGCAGATAGAACCACGGTTGTACTTGCCCAAGAACCAACCCCGCCACACATAACCCAGACTCACGCAGATTGTACTCCTACCCAATTGGACAGAGAACCAGCTACACCCCTTCTAACCCCAACCCCAACAGATAGTAACCCAGTTCCAGTTGACACAACACCGTTTCCACCACACAGCACCCAAACACGACCAGTTAGTAAGGCAACTGCAGTGCCCAAAGCACGAGGACCACCACTCCGAACCCCAAGTCAATGCTTAAAGCAGACGAAGAATTGTTCTCAGGTCAGGTTCCATAGCTATGGTTCATACTACTTTGCTCTTGCATCAATGTATTTACTCATACTAACTAATTTCAAATTTGAAGGATGCAATTGAAACTCCAATGGTGCAACACGTATGTTTTAAACCTGTTTCTTTAATGTGTTTGCTGTTGTAACTTGCTCTATGTTGATTTCAGTTTCAATTGAATAAACAGTTATGTTCTCATGCCATGCACATTACAAGTGTTGTTATTGCTGTGTAGTTTCCCACACTTATACTCTGTCTATGCTGCTTTGTATTAACTAGATATGATTCGAACTGTCTCTATCTTGATTTGGCAACATAAACTAGAACGATATAGACCATACAGTGACCATACTACATAGATATATGTTTGTTTCATGCTGTTATCCTGTCCACCTTACTACTGAACTGCTTTACCAAAATGAGTTTCATATACAACATGGTAAACATGTTGTCGGCGTCCTGGGAACGGGGGTCCCCAGACTTGCCTGCCTGCGGCCTGCGGCGTGGCTCAAAGGGGGGCCTAGCACGGCCCATCTTCACCAACGCAGACCCAAGACCCTCGCAAGGGGCCAAGCCTCGCGGGGTGGACGACGTGGAGCTTCCTCAGGCACAGCCTCATCAGGCTGGCTCACGAGGAGGGGGAGAGATCAAGGCGGGGTACCTCACGAGGTGCCCGTGACGCAAGCCATGACGACCAAGGGCACCAGGCGGGTGCCAGCCCGCGCAGTGTCCTCCTTTCCCCTTTGGTGCCAAGGGGGTAAGCGCAGCCGCGGAGTACCGAGGCATCAGGCAAAGGTTGCCATTTCAGTGCAACAAGACCAAGACCAGGAGGACTGCAAGACGGAGGTCATCATGGAGCCCAAGATGGCGTCACCACTAGAGCTTTGCGCAGGCGAAGACTACTTTTGTCAGGATAGCTGGTACTAGCTGTCCCCTTTCAAATTAGCCAGCCATTGTTGGCTCCCTTCCCACTCGATATTTGGGAAGAGGACCATGGCCTCTATAAATAGGACCAGCCACCCAAAGAGGTGGGGGGTTCCTGGAAAAGAGAGAGAGAGAGAGAAGGGTGACTGAACTCCTCCCAGCAGTTCATCCCACCAGCCAAGAACAGACCCTCGCGAGGCTGTTCTTCCTTGTATTGTTCATCATCATCAGCCCAAGAGGCAATCCACCACACCACACACTAGAGTAGGGTATTACACCACAACAGTGGCCCGAACCAGTATAAACCCTGTGTCTCTTGTGTTGTTCTTTCCATAGCTTATATCTTAGTGAGGCGGAGGGGTGCAGGTAGGTAGGAGGCGAAATCTCCGCGCACACCCCAGTGTTTGAACCTCAAGGGTCTGCCGGAACCTGAAATCCGACATTTGGCGTGCCAGGTAGGGGTGCGCCGGAATCCACCTTCTACCACTTCGTGCCCCGTCGCGTCGTCATCACCATGTCCGGCGACCAGGCGGGCAACCCAGATCCATGGGCGGCGTGGCCCGCCCGCGCAGAGCCGCTCGCCTCGGGCGACCCCGTGCCCCAGGCAGCTCGCGGTCCACAAGGCGCTGCGGGCCGCGGGCGACACGGACAGGCTTCGACAGCTCTCACACCGCGGCAGGCACGGTCGACAGCAACGGCCTCCAATCACGCCGCGACCACGACACCGTACACCCGCCGAGAGCAGGCAAACTCGAGGGCCGCGCCCACGGTGGCCCGGGAGCTGCTGCAGTGCAGACTGCTGGAGGGCGGCCGTGATGTGCTGTTGGAGCGGGTGGCAGACCTCCTAGGCTTCGCCGCTTCGCCGCCTCGGGGGCTCACCCCTTCTACACCCAGCTCCCATCTCCAACCCAGGGCGGCCCGCGCGGAGGCTCCGCGCAGGCCCGCGGGCTCGAAGGCTACTCCGACGCCAGCGAGGCTGTCAGCACCGGACTGACGGTGACGCTGCCCCCGCTCCTGGTCCGCGAAGAAGAAGGACTCGACGCGACCTGCGGCCCCATTGGACAGCCGCGCTGCCACCCCACAGTAGGCGCGTCAGGCAGGACCGCGTGGTGCGCGGAGCACTACGGCGTGGCCTTCGGAATGATGGCGCCAAAGGAATACGTGCCTCTCATAATGGACCAAGGACACCCTCACGAGGGCGAACAAGGCTCGCTCCTCAGCCCAAGCTGGGGGGACAAGGCGCCAGAAGCTGAGCCCTTCCAGGAGTCCCGGGACGGTCCCACTGGGCACACTGGAGGCAACGATTATCGGGTACCGCTAATTCTTCAGCAGGCATACGCTAACCATGGATCGTAGGAGGTGTAGGTCGCCACAGCGAGCAGCTGCCCCGCTCCCACAGTCCCCTACCCCTCGGGAGGAGGGCGCAGGGGGCTGCAGGAGAGGGGCCGGGATCCGACATCACCACCGCGGCGTTCGGAGCAAGGTGTCCTCAGGAGGTAGGCCCTCTGCTGGGGAGGTGCCTCAGGGCATGCCCCCGGCGGAGGACCCGTGGTCGTCGGGGGAACCGTTGGCGACCGCTCTACCCCATCGGCGGCGTCCTGGTTTCCGGTCGTCGTTGATGGCACTAGAGTGTGGCGCAAGGCGGGGCCCTCATCTGGCGATATGAAGCAAGGCCGGTACCTGTGAAGAAGGCCCAGTGCCTGTGAAGCTCGCCGCCCCGTGACACTCTCACATAATAATGAGTGGGGCTGTACACGCTCCGGAGTCTCAGGGGTGCCGGCCTCAGGCCCTTGGCTCCCTCCCACGCCCAGTGGCAGCACTTAGCTCCGCGCTGGTGAGAAGACGTCCAAGACTAGATTAGGTGCTGGACGCGGCCTTTTGTCTGCTTTCGTTGCTTTTCCCTTTGGTTGTTGCTTTCCCCCGTTGGATTCAAGTTGGATTCGATTTTGAGATTTGCGTGTGTTCGGGGAAGGGGTGCTTAGTCTCGTTCGAGCAATTTCTCGCATTTTGGTTACCACTTCGCCTCAGCTGCCTCCCCTCGTGAGCCCCTCGCGAGCCGGGTTAGGCCTAGCTTGCGCGCAGCCCAGACTGCCGCCGCCGCGTCCTCTCAGGAGGGTGTTTTACTGCAGATCCTACGGATTCAATCAGGGGACACTCAGGACACCACGGCCTCCCACGGGCTACCTCGGGGCCAGCACGGGACCAAGGTAAACTAGCCGACCAGTGCGTCGCTTAAGCCAGCCACTTGGCGCGGGCGCACGGGCAATGTAGCGTCTACTGATACGATGAACACAAGTTTTACATGAGGGGCTCCCCCTCTAAAATGCTCTCACAGTCATCAGGCCAAAACCCGAGTTCTATTCATGCAGGGTAAGGAAGCAGGAACGATGCAAAATCAGTCGGACGAATCCCCCAATGCGTCCTCAGGAGCACCACCCGAGCCATTGCCGGCGTCGCTAAACTCGCCATCACTGCTCGCGTTGCCGCAAGCGGCGTCAGGACTGTTCACCACGCCGCCCTCGTCGGCAGCCACAATCACGCCGTCGTTGTCCGAAGCGAAGGCCCTGATAAGAGCATCCACACTGTCTTCCACCCAGTGCGCCAGATCGCCTCGGACGGCCTGGGGGACTGGGGCGATGGCGGCGTCGAAATCGAAGTGGGGGTCCATGTTCCGGAGATGGCTGAAGATGCGAGAAAAGGCGCGCCCGAGCAGGGCGCGGCTCCTCTCCTCCATCAACCTGTCAGCCCTGACCGACCGCGCCTCCAGCTGTGTCACCACATCAGTGAAGAACTGAAGATTGCCGGCGTAGTTGACAGCGTGTGGCTCGCGAACAGCCGCCTCACAGATGTTGCCCAAGGCTGCGTTGGCCCTCTCCCGGAGCATGGTGAGCATGGGGCCGTGCTCATGCTCCAGCATCCGCCGCTGACGTATCTCATCCGCATTCTGGTGTGCGACGGCCTCAGCCTCCTCCATCCGCTGGCGAAGAAGGAGCACCTCGGCCTAGGAGGTGGTTAACTCACCTTGCGCCACCTCAAGGGCGGCCCGGAAAGCGTCAGCCCACCGCGTCGCCTCCTCCAGCTTGGCCCTCAAGGCAGCAGTCCTGCCTTCAGCTTCGGCCCAGATCAACCCCAGCTTCTCTTCGAACTCATGCTCGAGGTTCAAATGCGCCATCGCCACCTGACGTCCGACCTCCTCCAGGACACGGGCTTCCTATGCAGCGACATCATCCTCCGCCTGCGTCACCAAGCGCTCCCTCGTCTCCAAGATCGGGCCTCCCGAGAGGCCACCAGCGACACCTTGGCCTCTGCGTCATCAATATCGCGCTGATGGCGCGCAAGGGCAATGGCGCCCTCCAGCTCGCGCCTCTATGCAGCCAGGCGCAGGCCCTCGGCCTCAAGGCGCGCGTCTTCATCAGCAAGCTCCTCACCAAGCCGGCTCACCGCGTCAGCCGCCCTTCGAAGGAATCCTTGGCGGAGAGCGCGACGCTCCCGGGCGCGCTCGAGCACATCTTCCACACCATCATCTGCCCCAAGCAAGCGCCAGGAGCCACGAATCAGCACTCCCCCTCCAGGCTGGGGGCTGGGGGCTGGCACCCTCGTGACAGCCGGGCACGCCGCGCCAGAAGCCTGGCCTGGAGCCAGCCCATCCCCAGGTGAAGAGCGCAGGGAGCGCATCAGCCAATCGCAGTCCACGACCAGGCGAGAAGCCCACGGCAGGCTGGCTATGCCACGAGAAGGCCCGCGAAGGAGGATCGCGAGGTGCGCAGGGCCACGATACGCCTCGAGACGGTTCGTCTCTTCGATCGCCCTCACCACAAGGGCTCCGCTGCTCGGAGTGCTCGAGGACGGTGGAGGGGGCGAAGCCAAGGGGGACGGCTCCTCAGCTGTCTCCGCAAGCTCGGCTGGAAGGGGCTTGTGGAGCAAGGGTCAGTAAAAGTAACAGAAGGATCGAGAGCTGGGAAAGGAGAAGGCTTACTCATCAGTGGCGAAGTACTTCCTACGCTTCAGTAGGCGAAAAGGGTAATCGTCGCCCAGGGCCTCCCTTCTCTTCCGGAGAGCCTCAAAGTCCACGCGGAAGCGGCCCAAGAGTTGGGTGCATGGATGAACCTGCGACGAAGACAGAGCGTCAAGGCGATCAGCGGCAGGGGCGCCTGCCTGATGTGCGCTGCCAATCGCCTCCCCAAGAGAAGCGGTTGGGGCCTCAGGGGCCCCAGTCGCAGGCACTGAGGGCCGCTGCTCGTCACCCTCGGCCTCAGCGGCACGGGCCCCAAGAGCCGCTCCCTCATGAGCATCGCCCGGCGCTGTCACCCTGCCGGGAGCCCCCTCGGCCTTTGGCGCCTCATGCCTCCCTGCTCCGCCGCCTGAGGAAGAGTCGCCTTGGCCGACTGGAAGGGCAGTCACCATCACTGGGTTCTCACAAGGTCCCTGGAGGCCGGCGGGGCGCGGCCCCTACTCATTAAAGACAAGCATCTGCTTCACAAAATCGCCCCTGCTCTGGCAGAGGTACAGCAAGGCCCCTCCCTGCTGGACGCTGCTGGGATTGGGGTCCCCAGTCACGGTCAAGAGCGCCGTCCTCAGCACCTCAGGAGCCAAGTCCTGTTCCTGGAGCCTCATACGATCCTCGCGCCCACTGAAGGCCCACATCCGGCGAGAGTGGCGTTGGAGAGGAGCAACGCGGCGTAGCAGGAACTCCTTCACCACCTTGGGTGCTATCACGCCAAGCGACCTCAAGAACGCGAAGCGGTGCCAGACGAAGATGAGCCGGAGTCTCTCAAGTGTCTCCTAGCCCCAGCCCGAATTGGGGACAGCAGGTGAAGTTGGCTCCGATAGCAGGGGGCTGGGCACCCCTACGTCCACATACAGCCACCGCTCGCGGAACCCAGCCGCGGGCAGGGGGAGCTTGAAGTCAATCCCAGAGGCCGCTGTCTCAGACGCGGCAACGAAGCTCACGCATGCCCAGCATTGGGTAGGGTCGACAAGCCGCAGCGAGAAGAAGTGGCGCAGCAAGGCAACCGAAGGAAGGATGCCCACCATAGCCTCGCAAACAAAGGCGAAGACCGAAAGGAGGGTGATGGATTCAGGACCCAGATGCATCATGTGGATCTGATAGTGGGAAAGCACGGCATTGAAGAAATCATAAAAGGGAGGAACCAGACCCGCCCACAGGGCGTCGGCAAAATACGGGACCTCGGTGACTATCCTGTCGATGGAGAAGTGGGACGCGGGCCAGGTCGTCGTCCTCCCGCATTCGTTGAAGATAGCGGCCAGAGCCGAGCTGACCTTGCCCAAGCCCTCGGCGGGGGCCGCCAATGGCGGCGGGCAAGGCGGAGACATGGGTTTCTACCCTCTTCCCTTCTTCGTCGGAGCCATGGCAATGGGAAGGGGCGGGGGGGAGGTTCGAGATCGGGTCGAAACCAGAAGCCGGAGTTTGAGCGGAGGAAGGACAGAAGGCACTCTTGCAACAGAAAGAGGAACGGCTGTGTACTACTACGAGTCCGCCTAGCATGGCGCAAAATAAGGAGGGCATGGGGGAACAGTGCCGCCCACGTCCAATCAACCGCCACGCGGCGCCCAAGGCCGCAGGCTGTTAGGGCCCGTGGCGCTTCGCTCTTGCCCTTCCACCTCCCTACACGACCAATCCCGGGTGCGCCTTGGGCCCGTGGGCTACTGTCGACGTCCTGGGAATGGGGGTCCCTAGACTTGCCTGCCTGCGGCCTGCGGCGTGGCTCAAAGGGGGGCCCAGCACGGCCCATCTTCACCAACGCAGACCCAAGACCCTCGCGAGGGGCCAAGCCTCGCGGGGCGGATGACGCGGAGCTTCCTCAGGCACGGCCTCATCAGGCTGGCTCGCGAGGAGGCGGAGAGATCAAGGCGGGGTACCTCACGAGGTGCCCGTGACACAAGCCATGACGACCAAGGGCGCCAGGCGGGTGCCAGCCCGCGCAGTGTCCTCCTTTCCCCTTTGGTGCCAAGGGGGCAAGCGCAGCCGCGGAGTACCGAGGCATCAGGCAAAGGTTGCCATTTCGGTGCAACAAGACCAAGACCAGGAGGACTGCAAGACGGAGGTCATCATGGAGCCCAAGACGGCGTCACCACCAGAACTTTGTGCAGGCGAAGACTACTTTTGTCAGGGTAGCTGGTACTAGCTATCCCCTTTCAAATTAGCCCGCCATTGTTGGCTCCCTTCCCGCTCGATATTTGGGAAGAGGACCAGGGCCTCTATAAATAGGACCAGCCACCCAAAGAGGTGGGGGGTTCCTGGAAAAGAGAGAGAGAGAGAGAACGTTGACTAAACTCCTCCCAGTAGTTCATCCCACTAGCCAAGAACAGACCCTCGCGAGGCTGTTCTTCCTTGTATTGTTCATCATCATCAGCCCAAGAGGCAGTCCACCACACCACACACTGGAGTAGGGTATTACACCACAACGGTGGCCCGAACCAGTATAAACCCTGTGTCTCTTGTGTTGTTCTTTCCATAGCTTAGATCTTAGCGAGGCGGAGGGGTGCAGGTAGGTAGGAGGCGAAATCTCCGCACGCACCCCAGTGTTCGAACCTCAAGGGTCTGCCGGAACCTGAAATCCGACACCTGTGATGTGTTAGTTCGTTTCTCTTTTAGAACACAGATAAAATATTGGAGAAGAGTACCCCATTATGCAATGGTAAAGGAAGTAATGCAGATAAGGTTCAAGATAGTGAGACATCCCTGTTGGTCTCCAAGAAAGCTGATAAAAACTATATTGAAGACACTGAGACAACCCCAAGGTCTTGTCTTGATGTAGTGTTTGAGTTACTGGCTACTACTTCTGGCACCAGCTCTTCGAACTCGCTGCCTGAATCAGTTCGGCTTTTTAGTCTCAACTTCAAGTTGAAACACATCGATCAGATGTTATGCGACAGGAAGCCGAAGGACTGAGGAAGTCCCTACAAAATTTAGATGCATACTTTCTGGTGCAACAACATGTGCTGGAGGATTTAAGCGCCAAACAAGAGAAAGTTAATGAGCTTGCTAAGCATCTTGCCAGCATTATGGGTACCCAGGATATTGTTTCTTGAGCTCTTCTAAAGTGGTTTCAGTTCTAGACTTGTTTTGCTGCGGCGTTTATTTGCACTGGTCGCCAACTTCGACAACCAGTGTATATGATATGCGGCTTTGTTCCCTATATTTGCACTGGTGGCGAACTTTGATGCCCAGTGGATGTAATATGTGTAATAGTCATGATAGCCTAGCGTAAGTTGCTTGCTTATTTATTTCCTTGTTGTCTTGTTTATTTGTTTGCTTTTAGTCGGTGCAGTTCTTTTTCCGTGGTTTGCTAGTGGCTGTAATAAACTATTTTTTAAAACTAGGCACAATAACTATGTGCTACATATTTATTGTATTTACCATGGGCCTTCTAAGGGCCGTAGAAACAATGGGCCTTCTACGGGCCGTATGATCGATCGGTCAAACATGGGCCAATAACAGACCGCATTATGGGCCGTAAACGGGCTTGAATTGAAATCGTCCATTCATGGGCCGACCATAATAACGGGCCGTCGTTAATCGGCCGTATTTGATGACGTTACAAAAACGGCCCAAAGGATTAATGGGCCGCAAACGGGCCAACTGTAACCACGAGCTGAATTTGGCCCACAAGCAGAAAAGGCTAGTAACGGGCCGTAAGTAACCGAATGTTGGAAATAAGCCCAAGAAAAATGGGCCCTGAGAAGGCCGAAAGATAACACGGGTTGGAAACGGCCCAATGGAATAATGGGCCATTAATGGGTATAAAGCAATACCCTGTTCATTGCGGGCCAGATTCACCACGGGCCGTTAATGGGCCAAGAGTTACAAATGGCCTCGTATGGCCTGAAAGATATCATGGGTCGTACATGGGCCGAAAGTTACAACGGGCTGGAATCATATTGGACGGCCGAGATGAAGCTATTGGGCTTAATTCCGATAGGCCGTAACGGGCTGTGAGTTAGCGGGCCGTAAATGGGCTATATACGAACATGCCGTTAACAGGCTTTCCGTGGGCGGGCACGTTACCTTTTGACCAAGTCAAACATGCCAGCCTTTTCACCCGAATGGGCCTCTGTTGGGCCATGCCACGTGTCGACGTATCATAGGCGCCTCCTATCCAATGAATGGATGACATCTGTCCCAACGGTGAGCCAACACGTGTTTCCTCTAGCCAATGACAATTTTACACGTGGAAAATCCTCATTGGTTCGGGCTGTTAACGGGTTATCGGATCCAAAACCAGACCCGATAGCGTAACGGCAACCCGTTACGGTGGATGCCATGTGTCGGTCACCCTTGACGAAAGCACTTCTATGACGCGCGATTTATCATCATGGAAGTGGACATTTCTGTGATGATAATTTTGGTAATGTCATGGAACACTTCTACGACAACACAGGTATGACTATCTTGATTCTCTCATAAAATTGTCATGGATATACATGCATGACAGAAAACGTGACCTACTGTGACAAACACGTATCATCACGAAAGTGTCTTTTTTGTAGTGCTTGCAATTAACCGCCGAGGGGATGGACAACCTCCTTGATCACGTTCGGTGCAAGTATTTTTACTTTTGTGTGTAGGTGATATTCATGAGGTCTTGCGTGGTTCTCTTGGATAGATAACCTTGGTTCTTATCTGAGGGAAATAGTTATCTCTACTGTACTACATCATCCTCTCCTCTTCTAGGAAATCCCAACGCAGCTCACAACTAGCAGTAGGCACGCCATGTGAACTTGTGGATGTTCATTACCAGATTGTGTCTGAGCATCAGAAATAGAAGCATCATTATGATTCTCAGAAGGCTTTTCTACCACAGGTTCACTAGAAGCATGCAAATTTCTATCATTTTTCTTTTCCCTTTTTCTTCTTAGATGAACTAGGTGCATCAATATTAATTCTCTGAGAGTCTTGCCCAGTTCTCTTAGGATGACCTTCAAGATATAGAGGATCCTGAGTCATTTTTCCTCCGCACACTACTGCAGGATGCTGCTAACGCGACACTACGATCAGAGACCCTTTGATGAAACTGTGTGCGATGCATTAATCGCAAACGGTGATGTAAAAAACCCGTCAAAAAAGATGCAAAACGTTTGCGATGGCGAACACATCAAACACGGTTCAGATTTTAGATGCGTGTGCGATGCTGGGCATATGGTTCGGTTCAATGAACTATCTGCGATGAGGAAAAAGAATATAAGCGGGCAGCTAGATGAAGGTGTGTGCGATATACGACATACAGTTCACTCAAATGAAATGTTTGTGATTAGGCAACACAAAAGAAATGGTCAGCCAGGTGAAGGTGTGTGCGATATACGATGTACAGTTCACACAGATGAACTATTTGCGTTGAGCCAAGATAACAGACACGGTTCAACTTAACAAGATGTGTGTGATACACGGCAAACATGTCTGTAATTAGAAATGTGTTGGAAGACCGATAAGAACACATACTATTCATGTTAACAAGCCGTGTGTGTTGTGAGCAAATGATTGCTAGTATACAATTGTGAGTGATTGATGAAATCATCACCGACAGGTTCCATTGTTTAGTCCGTGTGCGATGTGATATGCTTAGTCTACAGAACATCAACATATATACTTATAAGAACAACATTGCGTAACCGAATTAAGCGTGCAATTACATAAGTGACTACACACATAACATTTCCACACACCAAAGTAAGCAATTACATGCATAGTAAACTATGATAAACGAGCATCTAATCATCTATATCTTGTTGCAACAACGCTTGCCATTGCTCTGCTTCCGACTGGATCTCTGGTCGTGAATGGTTAATAAAATCTAAGTCTATTGCATATTAAGGTCAAAATAGTACTGCCAATATACGAGTCTCATATGATGCCATTTGAACGATTGTACCACAAAAGGCTGAAATATTACAAGGTTCAAATTCCAGATTTACATGGCTCGAATTCGAAGATTACAAGGTTCAAACTGATATTAGAAATGAAATTCAGCTCATTCAGCTGCAAACGCCCGTGCTGATCAGCTGAACATGGATATAAGAGAGGTTCAAACTAAAAATAGAAATAGTAAGGCTGGTTTCGAAACCTCGTCATTTGTGTAAAGGGACGAGCCGCTGACAAGTCATGTATGGGGTTGACACAATGACTTCCAATTACTCTGTCATATGCAGTTCCAATACAAAGTTTAGCTTTTTTGGAGCCTCTTCCATTCTGCAGTAGCTGTCGGCTCTGATCAACAAACCATTCATATTTCCTATTTAAATGCATGTTCAACCTCATTACCTTCAATGCCCTTGCTCTAGAAACAAAGAACCTAGCAAATAAAATCTCTGGTAAGGTCACTCGGTAGAAGTTCAAAGTAATTTTTGAGAGATGCAGATCCAGGCATTCGATGTGATTGTCGCTATAAACATTATCCACCATCGGGCCTATTATTATCTGCAAAAGAAGAGAACACATTTGTGCCTACATGCAGTTTGAACACTACTGCATGCCTATTTGGTTTGAAGGATTTGTAAAATGCACCAATGTGCCATGCATATTCGATCTGACATGATTAACATGGGCATTTGATTACAATCTAGAAAAATGTAGTCTTCTTCATAAGAGGTTGGAGTGGATGAAAAATTCCGAAAGAGAACTAGTACAGATGAATCCAAAGGAGAAATGCTTATGGATTGTAACCATATGAATAAAGCAACCAATAGGGGGTGGGGGTGTATGTCCTGAAATCCTCCAAAATTCCTTCAGAAATCGTAGTACATTGCCATTATAATCTTGGGAAAAGGTGCCAAAAATTGAACTCCCTTATGGTTAACATTTAACAGGAAAGGAACATCACCTCAATATACAGCTCCTTCAGGCACAGAAAGCATCTTAGGAAACTGACAACTTGGTCCATGTTGGGGCCGATAGATTCTAGTGCCAAGACCTTCACTGTGCGCATAATCTGGGTGAAGCTTTTCTAGATGACAGGCAAACATACATCTTCAAAATTAGAAATAATGTTAATATCAAGAAGGAGAGGTAGAAGGTGACCATTGTACCTGAAAATGTTTGACAGATGAGTAGTCCACCACTGTCAATTTCGGCGTAGAAATGACATTGATTCTTGTTGGACAGTGTTGATCAACTACAAGTAATCTCTCAAGTGAATGTGTGTCCTCAATGACCATATTGTGGTCTACCTTTTGTGATCTCTTGTTGCAGCACCAGCAACACACATAAATAGTCCGGAGAGTCATGGAGGTGATGTGGAAGCTACTCAACCAATTCATTGCTTGAAGACGAAGGAACTCGAGTGCAATACTCCCGCGGAGCAGGCGCTCCATGTCATTCTTTGGGATGCAAACAACGACGAGCTCAAGTCGCTTCAGTCGTGGTAGAAAAATAGCAGGCGCGTCATTAAGGGGGGACGACAGTTCATGAACTTGGCAAGGCGTAGCTTGGGTGCGAAGCGGAGCGCGGACATTGGTAGCGAGTGCATATGCCCATCATTAAAACTGGGCTCCTCGAGCTGATCCGGGGCGGGGGATCAGAACCACTCATCAAGCATGGCTTGGTCCTTGCCATTGGAACGAAACTTGCCCGTGATAAAGCCTCTGATTGGGCCACGGTGACTGCCGAGGATCTGGGAGAACACATACAAGCTTTTGCGATAGCCATGGCAGAGCTCATGGGCGTCGAGGAGGTCAAGAGGGGTGGAGAGCCATAGGGGGCACCACCGCCGGGAAAGGACGGTTGTCCTCGCCCCATATTTGATTGGGAGGAGGCATATGATGGCTGTCAAACTATCATCGGGGAGGCTGCTGATGAAGTCCAGACTTGCTGGTGTCACTTGTGGTTCTTTCTCGACCGGCCTCCGCTTGTTGGCAGCCTCGTTCTCCACCTCATCGGTGGCGACGGCAACCTTTGTCTCCATAGTCACGCTGTGCTCCGGTGCTAAATCAGCCCTGGCATCTCCACTCCCTTCGATGGGGCGCTTCGACGACATCCTCATACACAGACGGCTTTGAGAACTGAGAGTGGCGTCGAGGATGCAAGCGGAGAGGGAGGATTGGGTGAGTGGCGAGGATGGGGGTGCGGCCACTCGGGCGTGTCATTAATACGGACCAGTGGGAGCAAGGCGGGTGGTGGTCAAAGGCTGTGTCGCCTCTCGGTGAGCCTGCGTGGTGGATTTCTCGCATTCCTGTACCATCATTTCACACAGCTACTCGCACAACTCCCGGTCTGCCTGCGTGGCGGACTGCTGATACATCTCCAATGAATCTATAATTTTTTATTGTTCCATGCTATTTTATTATCAATCTTGGATGATTTATAATCATTTTATAGTCATTTTTATATCATTTTTTGGTACTAACCTATTGACATAATGCCCAGTACCAGTTCCTATTTTTTTCCATGTTTTTTACATCACAGGAAATCAATATCAAACGGAGTCCAAATGGCACGAAACTTTACGATGATTTTTTATGGGCCAATAGGAAGCAGATGGGCCCTGGTTGCACCTAGGGGGAGTCCCGAGGAGGGGACAGCCCACCAGGGCGTGCCAGGAGGCCCTGGCGCGCCCTAGTGGGTTGTGCCCACCTCGGGTAGCCCCCGAACCGCCTCTTTGCTCTATAAATACCCCAAAAATCCCAGAACCCTAGGGGAGTCGACGAAATATTCATCCAGTCGCCGCAGAGTCCAGAAACACCTGATCTAATCTAGACGCCATCACGGAGGGGTTCACCACCTCCATTGGTGCTCTCCGATGATGCGTGAGTAAATCTTTGTAGACCTTCGGGTCTGTAGTTAGTAGCTAGATGGCTTCATCTCTCTCATTTGATTCTCAATTCAATGGTCTCTTGGAGATCCATATGATGTAATTCTTTTGCGGTGTGTTTGTTGGGATCGATGAACTTCGAGTTTATGATCAGATCTATGTTTTTATATCCATGAAAGTATTTGAGTTTCTTTGATCTCTTTTATGCATGATATCTTATAGCCTCATATTTCTTCTCCGATATTTGGGTTTTGTCTGGCCAACTTGATCTATTTATCTTGCAATGGGAAGAGGTGCCCGGTAGTGGGTTCGATCTTACGGTGCTTGATCCCAGTGACAGAAAGGGAACCGACACGTATGTATCGTTGCTACTAAGGATAAAAAACGAGATCTATATCTACCACCATATAGATAAATGGATCTTGTCTACATCATGTCATTGTTCTTATTGCATTACTCCGTTTTTCCATGAACTTAATACACTAGATGCATGCTGGATAGCGGTCGATGTGTGGAGTAATAGTAGTAGATGCAAGCAGGAGTCGGTCTACTAATCTTGGACGTAATACCTATGTAATTATCATTTCCTGGATATCGTCATAATTATTTGAAGTTCTATCAATTGCCCAACAGTAATTTGTTTACCCACCGTTTGCTATTTTTCTCAAGAGAAGCCACTAGTGAAACCTACGGCCCCCGGGTCTTATTTCTCATATATTCGCCTTTGTGATCTACTTTTTCCTTGCTTTTATTTTCAGATCTACTAAACCAAAAATACAAAAAAAATACTTTTCAGCACTTTATTTTATTTGCGATCTATTTATCCAATATATTACAACCTTTTTACCGTCACACACCAATTTCTAGCGCCGCTACCCGAAAGGGATTGACAACCCCTTTAACACGTTGGGTTGCGAGGTGTTGTTATTTGTGTAGAGGGGCTGCTTACGTTGTGTTGCTTGGTTCTCCTACTGGTTTGATAACCTTGGTTTCATAACTGAGGGAAATACCTACCACCGCTGTGCTGCATCATCCCTCCCTCTCCGGGGAAATACCGACATAGTTCCAGCTGCCATCGACTACTCGCATGCGTCCCGTCAACTCACACCTTCTCACACGCCACACGGGACGCGTGGCAGCATGTTTTTTATGATTCATTCTGTCGCTTTAAAGCTTAGCCGAAGCATGGCACGGTCTAACGCACACGGCCCGAATAAATATTCCGTATGAGATATTGGTTGACAGTTATTAACAATCTCCCATTTATAAGTAGATTATGTCAAAACTTGTCTCAAATTTGACGAAAAATACAATATCACAGTCTACTGTTTTCCATATATGACACCATGGTGAGTTTCATGAATTTGAACTAAGTTTTGGATTTACTGAATTTTAAAAATCAACATTCGTAATGTTTTGAAATTTCTTTCACGGGGAAAGCATGGACCCAGGGGCACACATATGATTTTGCAATCCATTTTGGTGCACATGTAGTTCAAATTTGATTTTTGCACATTAAATCCCTAGGAAATCAATCAATGTATAAAACGGGTCGAATGATCTATGTTTTTTTCAAACTTTAACACGACACTCCTTTGCTCACATGTTCAGTTGTTCATTGCAGAAAAAGTTTGACATGCCTCAGAGTGGAGGCGGTGGTGGAGGATGTGTGTCTCTGTGTGTCTGTGGGGGGGGGTCCATTAGTACACTACTAGTCATGAGCCTTCGTGACGTGGGATTATTGATCATTTTGTGAGTCATGTATATATATGCCACATCAAAGTCGTGATTTGGTTATTTAAAGCATTACACAACCCTTTCATACATACCTGTTCGGGCCACATGCATGCATTGGTAGTCCTCTCGGACACTCCCTCGTGCGGTTAGTAGCGACGTGCCCATTCGTTAGCCTGCAAAGGTTTTTTGTTTCCACCGACAATGAGAGGCATCAAACCGAAGGTGGATTCATCTTTGGCATGTGTGTTACGGTGTGGATCATGCATGGTGAGACTCTATATCAAAGCTCGGGCACGTGCGTACACATGAGTCCCTCCCACCGGCTCAAAGTGAGGGGGCTATGCATTGTGAACCCATGTGTAGTGCGTTTCCGGTTTGAGAAGCATGTGACACGTCAAAGTTGTGCATTGGATATTCAAACATCACACAACACATGACAACATGCACGCGGTGGTTGTCCTATGATACTCGCTCACATGTGACTTGCTGTGGGCACGCGAGGTCTTCATCAATTAATTGAACGTACAACGAGAGAGATGTTAATTTTACCAACAAGGATGTTTTTTTTGTTTGTGTTACATAGATGCATGGTAGGAGTATGTAGTACATGTCAAAGAGGAAGACTTCTCGCATGCGTCCCGTCAACTCACGCTTGCTCGCACGCCACACGGGGCGCGTGGCACGTATAATTTTTTTGTTTTTGATGATCCATTCTGCCGCTTTACTTCTTAACCGAAGCATGGCACAGTCTAATGCACACGGCCTGAATAAATATTCCGTATGAGATATTGGTTGCCAGTTATTAACAATCTCCCATTTGTAAGTAGATTATATCAAAAATTGTCTCAAATTTGACAAAAAAATAAAATATCACAGTCTACTAGTATCCATATATGACACCATAATAAGTTTCATGCATTTCAACTAATTTTGGATTTACTAAATTTAAAAAATCAATATTCTCAATGTTTTGAAATTTATTTCATGGGGAAACATGCGCCGAGGGACACACATATGATTTTGCAATCCATTTTGGTGCACATGTAGCTCAAATTTGAGTTTTGCACATTAAATCCCTAGGAAATCAATCAATGTATAAAACGGGTCAAATGATCTCTGTTTTTTAACCTTTAACACGACACTCCTTTGGTCACATGTTCAATGCAGAAAAAGTTTGGCATGCCTCACACTGGAGGTGGTGGTGCGGGATGTGTGTGTGTGTGTGTGTCATAACCTCGCTCCATGTGGGGACTTTCTGGTTCCCGAGGTAGGTGCCACATCAAAGTTGCACATTAGTATTCAAACATCATGCAATACCATGCAGGCGGTGGTTGCCCTATAGGAAACTCACTCGCGTGCGGCGCTTCCATCTATGGGCCCGTGAGGTCGTCCTCCATCACTTTGACCCAATGAGAGAGAGGCAAATTTGACGAACCAGGAGGATTAATTCTTTTAGGGTTGTGTTAGGGTAGGAGTATATGTATAGTACGTGTCAAAGGGGGGATGGGACCAACATATACTAGGTCTCACAAATGAACCTCACTCTGTGTGGGGACTTTGCAGTTTTTGAGGCAAATGCCACATCAAAGGTTGTGCATTAGGTATATTCAAAACATCACAACCACACACCTCTCCATATATATGTTTTGGCACACATGCAAGCGATGGTGGTTGTCTTGTGGCACTCACTCACATGGTTATCGGCGATGCTTCCATCTGTCGGCCCGCATGGTCCATCACTTTCACCGACAACGAGAGGTTAACTATTTTGACTTAGGAGGGGATTAATTTTTTGTTTTGTCTCGAGATATAGGTCATATGATGTGAGATTACATATATAATAGTGCATGTGTACACATGAATCCAGCCCGATGGATCAAGGGGGGGGGGGGGGGTGGGGCGAGCACACGACACTGATACGTCCATTTTGCATCATGTTTTCTTACTATTATTTATGATGTTTTTATGCATAATAATGCTTTTTGGAGTAATTCTAATGCATTTTCTCTCATAATTTGCAAGGTACACACAAAGAGGGACAGTTCTGATAGCTGGAAATATGGACCTGGAAAAGCTACGCCGGGCTAACTATTCCGCACAACTCCAAACAACATGAAACTTTACGGTGAATTTTTATGGAATATATGAAGAATATTGGAGCAAATAAGTACCAGAGGGGGCCCACAAGGTGGGCGCAACCCACCTGGGCGTTCCAGGGAGCCGAGGTGCGCCTTGGTGGGTTGTGCTCACCCAGGCCCACCTCCGGTGCCCATCTTCTGGTATATAAGTCATTTTGACCTAGAAAAAAAATAAGGAGAGGACTTTCGGGACAGAGCGCCGCCGTCTCGAGGCGGAACTTGGGCAGGAGCACTTTTGCCCTCCGGCGGAGCGATTCCGCCGGGGGAACTCCCCACCCGGAGGGGGAAACCATCGTCATCATAATCACCAACAACTCTCCCATCTTGGGGAGGGCAATCTCCATCAACATCTTCAACATCACCATCTCATCTCAAACCCTAGTTCATCTCTTGTGTTCAATCTTGTTACCAAAACTATAGATTGGTGCTTGTGGGTGACTAGTAGTGTTGATTACATCTTGCAGTTGATTACTATATGGTTTATTTGGTGGAAGATTATATGTTCAGATCCATTATGCTATTTAATACCCCTGTGATCTTGAGCATGTTTATCACTTGTGAGTAGTTAATTTTGTTCTTGAGGTCACGAGAGAAATCATCTTGCAAGTAATGATGTGGACTTGATATGTGTTCGATATTTTGATAGTATGTTGTGATTCCCTTAGTGGTGTCATGTGAACGTCAACTACATGACACTTCACCATATTTGGGCCTAAGGGAATGCATTGTGGAGTAGTTATTAGATGATGGGTTGCGAGAGTGACAGAAGCTTAAACCCTAGTTTATGCGCTATTCTATAAGGGACCTATTGGGTCAAAAAGTTTAATGCAATGGTTAAGATTTATCATTAATACTTTTCTCGTAGTTACAGATGCTTGCGAGGGGGTTAATCATAAGTATGACCTTTGTTCAAGTAAGAACAACACCTAAGCACCTATCCACCCACATATCAAATTATCAAAGTAGCAAACACAAATCGAATCAACATGATGAAACTGCCTAGATGAAATTCCCGTGTACCCTCAAGAACGCTTTGCTTACTATAAGAGAACATTCTGTCCTTTACTTCAAAGGGATTGGGCTACCTTACTACACTTTTGTTACTATTATCATTACTTGCTCATTACAAATTATCTTGTTACCAAACTACTCTGTTACTTACAATTTCGGCACTTGCAGACATGACCTTGCTGACAACCACTTGTCATTTCCTTCTGCTCCTCCTTGGGTTCGGCACTCTTACTTATCGAAAAGAGCTAAAATTGATCCCCTATACGTGTGGGTTATCAGACACGTCCTGAACCTCTTGCTCTGTGTGGGGACCTATGTGATTTTGAACGCATGCACCACATCAATGTTGTGCATTAGGTATTCAACACATACGCATGCATCACGAACCTCCATAAATATGTTTGGGACACATGAATGCAATGGTTGTCTTTGGACACTCTCGCTTGCTTGGTTATGGGCGAGAAGCCTATTTATATTCGTGGGCCCACATGGACGTCCACCATTTCGACTGACGATGAGAAAGGTTACCAGGGTGGATTCTTCTTCTTTGGTTCGTGTTAACGTATAGTAGGTCGATCATTCTGGGCCTAATTAAGTTTGAGCGCATGCATGCTATGCATCGTGAACCCTCGCTCGATCAGTGTGGGGATTTTATGGTTCCAAAAAGCATGGTGCCACATCAAATTTGTGCATTGCATATTCAAACGCCACACACACCACTTCCATATAAATAATTGGGCCACATGCACAGAGTGGGTTTTGTCTTCAGACAGTACTCCCTTGCGAGTTTATCGGCGACAAGCTAGCCCATTTTGCGGGGCCATGTGGACGTCTATCACTTTGACCAGCAATGAGCGAGAGAGGTTATACGATCAAGTTGGATTTTGTTTGGTTCGTGTTACAGTACGTCTTGGTGAGATGCCCTTCCCCTGACAGGAGTGTGTGTGTGGGGGGGGGGGGCTATTTCATACTACCCGCAACCTCTGTGGGGTCGGGGAAGTCCGGTTACTTTGTGAGGCACACGTGCCACGTAAAAGTTGTGAATGGTAGTTAAATATCATACCACACCCTTTTCATACATATACTATAGGGCCACCCATAGGTGGTTCGTATGTGGTCTCACCCATCTCCCTTCACAAACACACATTTGTGGATCTGCACACAGTCCACCTTTGTCCAGAAGCGAAAGGGGAAGTTTGACCATATATATGATGGACTCCTATAGGTTTTGTGTTACGGTAGGGTGAGATTTCTGTTGGGGAACATAGTAATTTCAAAAAAATTCCCCCCCACACACAGGATCATGGCGATGCATAGAAACGAGAGGGGAGAGTGTTTGTCCACGTACCCTCGTAGACCGAAAGCGGAAGCGTTAGCACAATGTGGTTGATGTAGTCGTACGTCTTCACGATCCAACCGATCAAGTACCGAATGCACGGCACCTCCGAGTTCTGCACATGTTCAACTCGATGACGTCCCTCGAACTCCGATCCAGCCGAGCTTTGAGGGAGAGATCTGTCAGCACAACGGCGTGGTGACGATGATGATGTTCTACCGACACAGGGCTTCGCCTAAGCAACCACTACGATATGACCAGGGTGGATTATGGTGGAGGGGGGCACCGCACACGGCTAAGAGATCCAAGGGATCAATTGTTTTTTCTAGGGGGTGCCTCCCTCCCCGTATATAAAGGAGTGGAGGAGGGGCAGGGGGTAGGCCACCCTTGGCGCACCCCATGAGGAGTCCTACTCCCACCGGGAGTAGGACCCCCCCTTCCATATTGGAGTAGGAGAGGAGAGGGAAGGAGAAAGAGGAAGAAAGGAAGGGGGGCGCCCCCCCTTGGCTGCCTCTCCTCTTCCACCAATTGGGCCCATGAGGCCCAATAACCTCCGGGGGGTTTCCGGTAACCCCCTGGTACTCCGACATATATCCAATAACCCCCAAAACCATTCCTGCGTCCGAATATAGTCGTCCAATATATCAATCTTTATGTCTCGACCATTTCGAGACTCCTCGTCATGACCGTGATCACATCCGGGACTCCGAACTACCTTCGGTACATCAAAACACATAAAGTCATAATATAACCATCATCGAACTTTAAGTGTGCGGACCCTACAGGTTCGAGAACCATCTAGACATGACCGAGACACGTCTCCGGTCAATAACCAATAGCGGAACCTGGATGCTCATATTGGCTCCTACATATTCTACGAAGATCTTTATCGGTCAAACCGCATAACAACATACGTTGTTCCCTTTGTCATCGGTATGTTACTTGCCCGAGATTCGATCGTCGGTATCTCAATACCTAGTTCAATCTCGTTACCGGCAAGTCTCTTTACTCATTCCGTAATAGATCATCCCGCAACTAACGCATTATTAGTTGCAATGCTTGCAAGGCTTAAGTGATGTGTATTACCGAGTGGGCTCAGAGATACCTCTTCGACAATTGGAGTGACAAATCCTAATCTTGAAATACGCCAACCCAACAAGTACCTTTGGAGACACCTATAGAGCACCTTTATAATCACCCAGTTACGTTGTGACATTTGGTAGCACACAAAGTGTTCCTCCGGTAAACGGGAGTTGCATAATCTCATAGTCACAGGAACATGTATAAGTCATGAAGAAAGCAATCACAACAAACTAAACGATCAAGTGCTAAGCTAACGGAATGGGTCAAGTCAATCACATCATTCTCCTAATGATGTGATCCCGTTAATCAAATAACAACTCTTTGTCTATGGCTAGGAAACATAACCATCTTTGATCAACGAGCTAGTCAAGTAGAGGCATACTAGTGACACTATGTTTGTCTAGGTATTCACACATGTATCATGTTTCCGGTTAATACAATTATAGCATGAATAATAAACATTTATCATGATATAAGGAAATAAATAATAACTTTATTATTGTCTCTAGGGCATATTTCCTTCAGTCTCCCACTTGCACTAAAGTCAATAATATAGATTACACAGTAATGATTCTAACACCCATGGAGCCTTGGTGCTGATCATGTTTTGCTCGTGGAAGAGGCTTAGTCAATGGGTCTGCAACATTCAGATCCGTATGTATCTTGCAAATCTCTATGTCTCCCACCTGGACTTGGTCCCGGATGGAGTTGAAGAGTCTCTTAATGTGCTTGGTTCTCTTGTGAAATCTGGATTCCTTTGCCAAAACAATTGCACCAGTATTGTCACAAAAGATTTTCATTGGACCCGATGCACTAGGTATGACACCTAGATTGGATATGAACTCCTTCATCTAGACTACTTCATTTGCTGCTTCCGAAGCAGCTATGTACTCCGCTTCACATGTAGATCCCACTACGACGCTTTGTTTAGAACTGCACCAACTAACAGCTCCACCATTTAATGAAAGCACATATCCGGTTTGCGATTTAGAATTGTCCGGATCAGTGTCAAAGCTTGCATCGACGTAACCATTTACAACGAGCTCTTTGTCACCTCCTGAGGGAGTCCTGGATTAGGGGGTGTTCGGGTAGCCGGACTATACCTTCAGCCGGACTCCTGGGCTATGAAGATACAAGATTGAAGACTTCGTCCCGTGTCCGGATGGGACTTTCCTTGGCATGGAAGGCAAGCTTGGCGATGCAGATATTCAAGATCTCCTACCATTGTAACAGACTCTGTGTAACCCTAACCCTATCCAGTGTCTATATAAACCGGAGGGTTGTAGTCCGTAGGACATCAACTCCATATACAATATTCATACCATAGGCTAGCTTCTAGGGTTTAGCCTCCTTGATCTCGTGGTAGATCTACTCTTGTATTACCCATATCATCAATATTAATCAAGTAGGACGTAGGGTTTTACCTCCATCAAGAGGGCCCGAACCTGGGTAAAACATCGTGTTCCCTGCCTCCTATTACCATCCGGCCTAGACGCACAGTTTGGGACCCCCTACCCGAGATCCGCCGGTTTTGACACCGACATTGGTGCTTTCATTGAGAGTTCCTCTGTGTCGTCGCCTTTAGGCCCGATGGCTCCTTTGATCATCAACAACGATGCGGTCCATGGTGAGACTTTTATCCCCGGACAGATCTTCGTCTTCAGCGGCTTCGCTCTGCGGGCCAATTCGCTTGGCCACCTGGAGCAGATCGAAAGCTACGCCCCTGGCCATCGAGTCAAGTTTGGAAGCTTAAACTACACGGTTGACATCCGTGGAGACTTGATCTTCGACGGGTTCGAGCCACGGCCAAGTGCGCCGCACTATCTCGAGGGGCATGATCTAGCTCTGCCTCCGGACACTGTCCTGGAGGCCGCACACACATCGGTTCCGACCCCTAACTCGGAGCCTATTGCGCCAATCGAGGACGAGCGGTCGGACGTCACCTTGAGGGCTGCGATCTCAAAGGCGATCGAGCCGAATGCTAGCCCCGCACTCTGCATGACCCATGACTCCGAGGATCCGGACTCCTCCCCGGGCTCCAAACCCCCCGCGCCCCTGCCAATCGAATCCGATTGGGCGCCGATAATGGAGTTCATCGTCGCAGACATCTTTCAGCACTCGCCTTTTGGCGACATCCTGAATTCTCTTAAGTCTCTCTCTTTATCAGGAGAGCCCTGGCCGGATTACGGTCAGCGAGGGTGGGATACGGACGATGAAGAAATTCAAAGCCCACCCACCACCCACTTTGTAGCCACTATCGACGATTTAACCGACATGCTTGACTTCGGCTCCGAAGACATCGACAGTATGGACGACGATGTAGCAGACAAACAGGAACCAGCACCTATAGGGCGCTGGAAGGCCACCTCGTCATATGACATATATATGGTGGATACTCCAAAAGATGGAGATGGCGATGGAACAGTGGGGGATGACACCCCCAAGAAATAGCCAAAGCGCCGGTGTCAGCGGCGCCGCTCTAAATCCCGCCAAAGCAAAAACGGTGATTCCGGCACGAGAGATAATACTACCCCGGATAGCACCGAAGGACACCCACCTCAGCAAGATTCGGCACAAGAAGATGGAGAAGCCAACCCTCATGAGAGAGCGGCAGACCGAGAGGTCTAGGATGATAACTATACGCCTCCCTCCGAAGACGAGGCAGGCCTCGATGACGATGAATTCGTCATACCATCAGACCCCGCCGAACAAGAGCGTTTCAAACGCAGGCTTTTAGCAGCGGCAAGCAGCCTCAAGAAAAAGCAGCAACAGCTTAGAGCTGCCCAAGATTTGCTAGCTGACAGATGGATTGAAGTCCTTGCGGCCAAAGAGTATGAACTCGAACGCCCCTCCAAGAGTTACCCAAAGCGCAGGCCGCTACCCAGATCAGAGGAGGAAGCACCTACATCACCAGCGCATGACATGGCAGACCGGCCACCTCGCGGCCGCGACAGAGAGGCCTCTCGGTCCTCCACCCAAGCCATGCCCCGACGCCGCTCAACTAAGGCACGGGAAAATGCGCCAGACCTGCGAGATGTACTAGAGGATAAGGCAAGACAAACAAGATCGATCTACGGATCACGCAGGCACCCTACGACATGTGACGATGATCTTCACTCCGGATACAACAAATCCGGCCAGGCCGAACACAACAGACATAGCTCTTCCGGGCTGCGTCGTGATATAGCCCAGTACAGAGGCGCCGCACACCCGCTATGCTTCACGAATGAAGTAATGGATCATAAAATCCCAGAGGGTTTCAAACCCGTAAACATCGAATCATACAATGGCACAACAGATCCAGCGGTATGGATCGAGGATTATCTCCTTCACATCCACATGGCATGCGGCGATGATCTACACGCCATCAAATACCTCCTGCTCAAACTTAAAGGACCGGCCCGGCATTGGCTTAACAGCTTGCCAGCAGACTCAATCGGTTCTTGGGAGGACCTGGAAGCCGCATTCCTCGACAACTTCTAGGGCACTTACGTGCGACCACCGGATGCCGACGACTTAAGCCACATAATTCAGCAGCCAGAGGAATCGGCCAGACAATTCTGGACACGGTTCCTAACAAAGAAAAACCAGATAGGCGACTGTCCGGACGCACAGGCCCTAGCAGCCTTCAAGCATAACATCCGCGACGAATGGCTTGCCCGGCACCTGGGACAGGAAAAGCCGAAATCTATGGCAGCCCTCACGACACTCATGACCCGCTTTTGCGCGGGAGAAGACAGCTGGCTAGCTCGCAGTAACAACTTATCAAAGAACCCTGGTAACTCGGATACCAAGGACAAAAGTGGCAGGACACATCAGAATAAGCAAAAACGCCGTGTTAACAGCGACAGCAATGAAGACACGGCAGTCAATGCCGGATTCAAAGGCTATAAATCCGGTTAGCGGAAAAAGCCATTCAAAAAGAATACTCAGGGCCCGTCCAGTTTGGACCGAATACTCGAACGCTTGTGCCAGATACATGGCACCCCCGAAAGGCCAGCCAATCACACTAATAGGGATTGTTGGGTGTTCAAGCAGGCAAGCAAGTTAAGAGCCGAAAACAAAGACAAGGGGCTTCACAGCGACGACGAGGAGGAGCCCAAGCCGCCGAACAACAATGGATAGAAGGGCTTTCCCCCACAAGTGCGGACGGTGAACATGATATACGCAACCCACATTCCCAAGAGGGAGCGGAAGCGTGCGCTACGGGACGTATACGCGATGGAGCCAGTCGCCCCAAAGTTCAACCCATGGTCCTCCTGCCCGATCACTTTTGATCGAAGGGACCATCCCACTAGCATCCGTCATGGCGGCTTCGCCGCATTGGTTCTCGACCCAATCATCGACGGATTTCATCTCACAAGAGTCCTCATGGACGGCGGCAGTAGCCTAAACCTGCTTTATCAGGATACAGTGTGGAAAATGGGCATAGATCCCTCAAGGATTAAGCCCACAAAAACGACCTTTAAAGGCGTTATACCAGGTGTAGAAGCCAACTGTACAGGCTCAGTAACACTTGACGTGGTCTTCGGATCCCCCGACAATTTCCGAAGCGAAGAGTTAATCTTCGATATAGTCCCGTTTCGCAGTGGCTATCACGCCCTGCTCGGACGAACCGCATTCGCAAAGTTCAATGCGGTGCCGCACTACGCATATCTCAAGCTCAAGATGCCAGGCCCTCGAGGAGTAATCACGGTCAACGGAAACACCGAACGCTCCCTCCGTACGGAGGAGCACACGGCGGTCTCATAGCGGAAGTACAAAGTAGCCTTCTTAGGCAATTCTCCAGTCCGGCCGTAAAAAAGCCAAACACAGCCAAGCGCGCCCAGAGTAACCCACAGCAAGACCGCCTGGCACCCTCTGAGAAAGCGTAGCAATGCGGCCCCAACCCCAGCTCTCGTGACATAGCGAAACCAGTACCTCGCGTACATAACTACGCCCTTGAAATACCATGGGCACAAGGGAAGGGGCACAATAACGGCATGCCCAAAATACGGCTTAAAACGTACCAGGGGCTGCCAGATTCTTTTTTTTTAATTTTTTCTTACTTTCAGGACTCCATACTTCGGACGACCTGTTCGGCAATTCGACTGCCGCACAAACGATGCAAGCTCCAGGGAGGCAGACAAGCCATGCCGCATTATGGAACTCCCATGTGGTCTCTGTTACGAGCGGTATACCTGTTTTAAATACAATTCCACGGGCTGCCCCTGGTCAGGACATACTAAATAGTCCAATATCTTTTGCTTACCGCACTATTTGTATCGTTCGGCTTTGATAAATAGCCTCTCTATAAACAATGCATAGCTTTCTGTCTATTTTTTGCATTATCTTCTTTTCACATATATGTTTATTAAATGACATGATTGCACCCGTACACCATGGTACAACAAACACGCCAGGGGCTTCAGTACCCCTCATAATGGTGTGAGAAGTCCGTACACTTTCACAAGTGCGGCACCCCGAACTTATAGCACTATATGCATCGGCTCCGAATCATGATTTGGGTCAATAGTTGGGTTTGCCCGGCTCCTATGTTTTGGTGCCTTGCGTTCCGCTATATTGGCTAAGGTAGCACTAGGAGAACCACTGCGATTGTGCCCCGGTTCAGCTGGGTTAAGCACCTCAGTGGAGAAAGCTAAAACTGACTGTCATGATGTGGCGAGAGACCGGTCGCTGTTCGAGAGGTTTTTTGAGTCCCTAAAGGCTTATGCCGCTTCGAGCGAGGAGCTGGCTTTGTCCGGCCAAGGCGTGGATAGCACCCTGAACTCGGTCTTCCGAACTAGGGGCTTCGCCGAAATTTAAAATTATAGAATTCTATGGCTAAGTGAGAGTGTTCAAGCATTATAGTCCGATTGCCTGGTTCGTTGTGCTGAGTGCCTCCCTCGAAGGACCCAACTATGGGAAAAAGAGCGCTCATTTT
This sequence comes from Triticum monococcum, assembly GCA_034509565.1. Lineage (NCBI taxonomy): Eukaryota > Viridiplantae > Streptophyta > Magnoliopsida > Poales > Poaceae > Triticum > Triticum monococcum. Next base: position 111,530,800 of record CM067842.1, on the reverse strand, counting down.
TATCCCGAACACCCCAGCACTAGTGGCATAGGGGCAGAAGCCGACGACTGGCCATCTCTCAATTTTTGATAAACGGTCGCACAGAAAGTAATATTTTAAATTCAATAAGCATTGCTTAGCGCATATGAACAAGTTTTAAGCGCATAGGATAAACACGAGCGAGTTCATTCAAAAATCACATCCTTGGTACATTCATCCGCCACAAGGCGGGCACCTGCAAGAACATCCTTGTAGTAGTTCTCGGGCTTGCGATGCTCCTTCCCCGGCGGCGGCCCGTCCTTCACAAGCTTCTCGCCGTCCAGCTTACCCCAGCGCACCTTTGCACGGGCAAGGGCCCGACGGGCACCTTCGATGCAGACGGAGCGCTTGATGACCTCGAGCCTCGGACAGGCCTCCACCAGCCGCCGGACCAGCTCGAAATAGCTCCCAGGCAGGGCCTCTCCGGGCCACAGCCGAACTATGAAGCCCTTCATGGCCTGTTCGGCTGCCTTGTGGAGCTCGACCAGCTGTTTCAGCTGGTCGCTCAAGGGCACAGGGTGTCCAGCCTCAGAATACTGAGACCAGAACACCTTCTCCGTCGAGCTACCCTCTTCAGCTCGGTAGAATGCGGCGGTGTCGGGTGCGCTGCGGGGAAGATCTGCGAATGCCCCTGGAGAGCTCCGGATCCGGGTAAGTAACAAAGTTCACTTTTATATTTCTGCTTTGCATAAAGAATGCCTTACCCGCTGCTATCTTCCTCATCTCCTCCAAATCTTGGAGGGCCTTTTGGGCTTCGGCCTTGGCAGACTTGGCAGCCTCTAGGGCCGTCGCGAGCTCGGATGCTTGTGCCTTTGACTCAAGCTCCAAACTCTCATGTTTTTTCATGAGAGCCTGAAGCTCTTGCTGCACCTCGCTGACCTGAACCCCAAGTCTGTCTCGCTCGGTGCACTCCGCGGCCGTTTTCTTTTCGGCCTCAGATAGCGCCTGCTTAAGGGTCGCCACCTCAGTCGTGGCCCCTACAATAAGCAGCACAATCCTGTTATTCTTTTTGCAATCACGCCTTTTTATAGGCACTTTTTCTGTAAGGTATTTCTTACCTTCTTTCTCCTCGAGCCGCCGCTTGGCAAGGCCAAGCTCTTGCGCGGTCCGCTCGAGGTCCTGCTTCAGGACACCCACCTCCGTAGTCAGTGCGGTGGTGGATAGCAGCGAAACCTGCATACGCATATTGACTCTTTTTTTAGACTCCTGCGAAATTTAATAGATCCTCTATTCGGCTTTTCTTTCCGAACGCCAAACAGAGCATCAGGGGCTACTGTCTATGCGGTAATATTTTTACATATTTTTACTTACCCCGAAGCCTGTTAGAAGGCTAGCGCAAGCTTCAGTCAGTCCGCTCTTAGCGGACTGAACCTTCTGGATCACCGTACTCATAATAGTATGGTGCCCCTCATCGATGGAGGCGTCGTCAAGCACCTCCAGCAGATTGTCCGGCACCTCCGGTTGGACGGAGGCCGCCGGGTCAGAAGGCTTGCTCCTCTTGGAAGGAGTTCGCCTACCGTGGTCCGGAACTGTGGAAGATTCCGGCGCGGTGTCCGGCACAAAGCCGGACTTGGAGCCCTGGGGAGCCTTATCCCCCTCACTCTTGGAGTCCGGGAGGTTGCCTTGCGGCTCCTCCAGGACCACCTCCTCCTGCCCCCGGAGCTTGTCGCGATGCCACTTCGGCGTCGTCTGCAATGCGGGGGGAGACAGTGGGCGGAACTGAGTTCACGTTCGATGAGTCCAGGGAGCCGCCCGACGATTCATCGAATTTGGCCCGGGGCGGACTGCATAATTACATTTGACATTAGGGAAAGCTGTGCAACAAAGGAACATCACGAGTTACTCTGATATCCGAACTTACGATTTCACTGGACGCTTGGCCATGTTTGGCCACTCCTCTTTGCCCTCTTCGGCGTCGGGGGCGTAGTCTGGCGGAGGGGTCTTCCTTTTCCTAGACCCCTCGGCCTCCCCCATTGGGGCGGCCTTCCTCTTCTCTCCTCCCTCCGCTGGGGGGGAGAGTTTTCTTCTTCCTCCTCCTCGTTTTCACGGGAGGAGGGCGTCTCGGACTCCTCAGATGATGAGTCCGACACCACCACGTCACAGGCACTCTTTCGAGTCCCCGTGGTCTTCTTCTTCTTGGCCTTCTTCTCTGGCACCACATAAGGCACCGGAACCAGCAGCTTCACTAGTAGAGCTGGGGCTGGGTCTTCGGGCAGCGGAGCCGGACAGTTAATCGGTCCGGATATCGCCCGCCAAGCCTGTCAAAGGTAAGGGATTTTAGATCCCGCATAGAGTCAAACTATGAAAAAAGCTTAACATCTTGTAAAAGGTGTAGATGGCTTACCTTGCTAGCATGACGCTGCGAGCTGTATCCGCGGTCCTCGGAAGCGGATGCGGGAGCCTCGGCGCCCTTGAATAGCATCTTCCAGGCATCTTCGTACGTCGTGTCTAAGAGCCTGCTGAGGGTTTGATGCTGCGCCGGGTCGAACTCCCATAGATTAAAATCCCGTTGTTGGCACGGGAGGATCCGGCGGACGAGCATAACCTAGATTACATTAACAAGCCGGATTGGCTTGTTCACCAGGGACTGGATGCATGTTTGCAATCCGGTCACCTCTTTTTCGTCACCCCACAACAGGCCCATCTTTTTCCAGGACATAAGCCGCGTGGGGGGTCCGGATCGGAACTCGGGGGCTGTGGTCCATTTCGGATCGCGCGGCTCGGTGACGTAAAACCACCCGGAGTGCCATCCCTTTAGGGTCTCCACAAAAGAGCCCTCGAACCATAGGACGTTGGCCATCTTGCCCGCCATGGCGCCTTCGCACTCCGCCTGGCTGCCGCGCACCACCTTGGGCTTGACGTTGAAGGTCTTGAGCCAGAGGCCGAAATGAGGGCGGACACGGAGAAAAGCCTCGCACACGACGATAAACGCCGAGATGTTGAGGATGAAGTTCAGGGCCAGATCGTGGAATCCAGGCCGTAGTAGAACATGAGCCCCCGGACAAATGGGTGGAGTGGAAAACCCAGTCCGCGGAGGAAGTGGGGAAGAAATACTACCCTCTCCTGGGGCCTTGGGGTGGGGAGAAGCTGCCCCTTTTCGGGAAGCCGGTGCGCGATGTCCTTGGACAGGTATCCGGCCTTCCTTAGCTTCTTGACTTGGCCCTCCGTGGCGGAGGACACCATCCACTTTCCTCCTGCTCCGGACATTGCTGGAGAAGGTTGAGGTGGGAAGTGTGGGCTTGGACGCTGGAGCTCGAGTGCGCAGGAGATGGATAGGCAAAGGAGGAAGAAGGCGTAGGTAAAAAGGTGGATCCTTATCCCCTTATATGGGCGGATGCGGTTGTGCGTCCCTGCCAGCCTAGTAAAACTCGCTTGCCTCCCAAGCGCTGTGATAAGTGGCGCGGTTGGGTTACCCACGTCCGTATTGATGAGAATCCCGTGAAAGGGGGGTACACGATCTCTGCTTTGACAAGACGTGCCAAGGAAACCGACTCGCAAAATGTGCCGAGGTGGAAAAGTAAAAACAATTCGGGTTAAGGACTTAGCCGTAGTGTGATGACGCACTGCAGAATACGTCAGCAGATTTGATTTGTGTTAATATTATTCTCTCTATGGCAATATGTGGAAGCTTATTTTGCAGAGCCGGACACTACTCTTGGTGTTTACAATCTTCTATGAAGGACTTGGAGGAGGAACCCGCCTTGCAATGCCGAAGACAATTTGCGTGCTGGACTCGTCGTCATTGAAGCCTGGTTCAGGGGCTACTGAGGGAGTCCTGGATTAGAGGGTGTTCGGGTAGCCGGATTATACCTTCAGCCGGACTCCTGGGCTATGAAGATACAAGATTGAAGACTTCGTCCCGTGTCCGGATGGGACTTTCCTTGGCGTGGAAGGCAAGCTTGGCGATGCAGATATTCAAGATCTCCTACCATTGTAACCGACTCTGTGTAACCCTAACCCTATGCGGTGTCTATATAAACCGGAGGGTTGTAGTCCGTAGGACATCAACTCCATAGACAATAATCATACCATAGGCTAGCTTCTAGGGTTTAGCCTCCTTGATCTCATGGTAGATCTACTCTTGTATTACCCATATCATCAATATTAATCAAGCAGGACGTAGGGTTTTACCTCCATCAAGAGGGCCCGAACCTGGGTAAAACATCATGTTCCCTGCCTACTGTTACCATCCGGCCTAGACGCATAGTTCGGGACCCCCTACCCGAGATCCGCTGGTTTTGACACCAACACCTCCATAAACGAGAAACATATCCTTCGTCCTTTTCAGGTATTTCAGGATGTTCTTGACCGCTATCCAATCATCCACTCCTGGATTACTTTGGTACCTCCCTGCTAAACTAATAGCAAGGCACACATCAGGTCTGGTACACAGCATTGCATACATGATAGAGCCTATGGCTGAAGCACAGGGAACATATTTCATTTTCTCTCTATCTTCTGTAGTGGTCGGGCATTGAGTCTTACTCAATTTCACACCTTGTAACACATGCAAGAACCCTTTCTTTGCTTGATCCATTTTGAACTTCTTCAAAACTTTGTCAAGGTATGTGCTTTGTGAAAGTCCAATTAAGCGTCTTGATCTATCTCTATAGATCTTGATGCCCAAAATATAAGCAGCTTCACCGAGGTCTTTCATTGAAAAACTCTTATTTAAATATCCTTTTATGCTATCCAGAAATTCTATATCATTTCTAATTAACAATATGTCATCCACATATAATATCAGAAATGCTACAGAGCTCCCACCCACTTTCTTGTAAATACAGGCTTCTCAAAAAGTCTGTATAAAACCATATGCTTTGATCACACTATCAAAATGTTTATTCCAACTCCGAGAGGCTTGCACCAGTCCATCAATGGATCACTGGATCTTGCACACTTTGTTAGCTCTCTTTGGATCGACAAATCCTTCTGGTTGCATCATATACAACCCTTCTTCCAGAAATCCATTCAGGAATGCAGTTTTGACATCCATTTGCCAAATTTCATAATCATAAAATGCGGCAATTGCTAACATGATTCGGACAGACTTAAGCATCGCTACGGGTGAGAAGGTCTCATCATAGTCAATCCCTTGAACTTGTCGAAAACCTGTTGCAACAAGTCGAGCTTTATAGACATTAACATTACCATCAGCGTCAGTCTTCTTTTTGAAGATCCGTTTATTCTTGATGGCTTGCCAATCAACGGGCAAGTCAACCAAAGTCCATACTTTGTTCTCATACATGGATCCCATCTCAGATTTCATGGCTTCAAGCCATTTTGCGGAATCTGGGCTCACCATTGCTTCTTCATAGTTCGTAGGTTCGTCATGGCCTAGTAACATAACCTCCAAAGCAGGATTACCGTACCACTCTGGTGCGGATCTTACTCTGGTTGACCTACGAGGTTCAATAATAACTTGATCTGAAGTTTCATGATCATCATCATTAACTTCCTCACTAATTGGTGTAGATGTCACAGGAACTGGTTTCTGTGATGAATTACTTTCCAACAAGGGAGCGGGTACTATTACCTCATCAAGTTCTACTATTTTCCTCCCACTCACTTCTTTCGAGAGAAACTCCTTCTCTAGAAAGGATCCATTCTTAGCAACGAATGTCTTGCCTTAGGATCTGTGATAGAAGGTGTACCCAATAGTTTCCTTTGGGTATCCTATGAAGACACATTTATCCGATTTGGGTTCGAGCTTATCAGGTTGAAGCTTTTCACATAAGCATCGCAGCCCCAAACTTTAAGAAACGACAACTTTGGTTTCTTGCCAAACCACAGTTCATAAGGTGTCGTGTCAACGGATTTCGATGGTGCCCTATTTAACGTGAATGCGGCCGTCTCTAAAGCATAACCCCAAAACGATAGCAGTAAATCAGTAAGAGACATCATAGATCGCACCATATCTAGTAAAGTATGATTACGACGTTTGGACACACCATTACGCCATGGTGTTCTGGGTGGCGTGAGTTGCAAAACTATTCCGCATTGTTTCAAATGTAGACCAAACTCGTAACTCAAATATTCTCCTCCATGATCAGATCGTAGAAACTTTATTTTCATGTTATGATGATTTTCAACTTCACTCCGAAATTCTTTGAACTTTTCAAATGTTTCAGACTTATGTTTCATTAAGTAGATATACCCATATCTACTTAAATCATCTGTGAAGGTGAGAAAATAACGATACCCGCCGCGAGCCTCAACATTCATTGGACCACATACATCAATATGTATGATCTCCAACAAATCAGTTGCTCGCTCCATAGTTCTAGAGAACGGCATTTTAGTCATCTTGCCCATGAGGCATGGTTCGCAAGTACCAAGTGATTCATAATCAAGTGATTCCAAAAGTCCATCAGTATGGAGTTTCTTCATGCGCTTTATACCAATATGACCCAAACGGCAGTGCCACAAATAAGTTGCACTATCATTATTAACTCTGCATCTTTTGGCTTCAACATTATGAATATATGTATCACTACTATCGAGATTCAACAAAAATAGACCACTCTTTAAGGGTGCATGACCATAAAAGATATCACTCATATAAATAGAACAACCATTATTCTCAGATTTAAATGAATAACCGTCTCGCAATAAACAAGATCCAGATATAATGTTCATGCTCAACACTGGAACGAAATAACAATTATTTAGTCTAAAACTAATCCCGAAGGTAGATGTAGAGGTAGCATGCCGACGGCGATCACATCGACTTTGGAACCATTTCCTACGCGCGTCGTCACCTCGTCCTTAGCCAGTGTTCGCTTAATCCATAGTCCCTGTGTTGAGTTGCAAATATTAGCAACAGAACTAGTATTAAATACCCAGCTGCTACTGCGAGCTCTCGTAAGGTACACATCAATAACATGTATATCACATATACCTTTGTTCACCTTGCCATCCTTCTTATCCGCCAAATACTTGGGGCAGTTCCGCTTCCAGTGACCAGTCTGTTTGCAGTAGAAGCACTCAGTCTCAGGCTTAGGTCCAGACTTGGGTTTCTTCTCTTGAGCAGCAACTTGTTTTCTGTTCTTTTTGAAGTTCCCCTTCTTCTTCCCCTTGCCCTTTTTCTTGAAACTGTTGGTCTTATTGACCATCAACACTTGATGCTCCTTCTTGATTTCTACCTCCGCAGCCTTTAGCATTGCGAAGAGCACAGGAATCGTCTTATCCATCCCTTGCATATTATAGTTCATCACGAAGCTCTTGTAGCTTGGTGGCAGTGATTGAAGAACTCTGTCAATGACACTATCAACGGGAAGATTAACTCCCAGTCACTGTTCAAGATATCTTCCGATATGCCGATAAATCGGTCGATTTATCGCTTACCGCTGTCAGACCGATAAGATAAATCGGCCGATAAATCATCCGATATGGCGATAAATTGGCCGATATGCCGATAAACTGGCCGATTTACCCCTTATCATGGGTCGACCGATAAGTTCCCGATAAGCGATATCCCCAACATTGCTCCCAGTTGAGTCAAGTGATTATGATGCCTAGACATTTTGAGTATATGCTCACTGACAGAACTATTATCCTCCATCTTGCAGCTATAGAACTTATTGGAGACTTCATATCTCTCAATCGGGAATTTTCTTGAAATATTAACTTCAACTCCAGGAACATATCATATGCTCCATGACGTTCAAAATGTTGTTGAAGTCCCGGTTCTAAGCTGTAAAGCATGGCACACTAAACTATCGAGTAGTCATCAGCTTTGCTCTGCCAGGTGTTCATAACATCTGGTGTTGCTCCTACAGCAGGTTTGGCACTTAGCGGTGCTTCCAGGACGTAATTCTTCTGTGCAGCAATGAGGAAAATCTTCAAGTTATGGACCCAGTCCATGTAATTGCTACCATCATCTTTCAACTTTGCTTTCTCAAGGAACACATTAAAATTCAACGGAACAATAGCACGAGCCATCTATCTACAACAAACATATACATGCAAAATACTATCAGGTACTAAGTTCATGATAAATTGAAGTTCATTTAATCATATTACTTAAGAACTCCCACTTAGATAGACATCTCTCTAATCATCTAAGTGATCACGTGATCCAAATCAACTAAACCATAACCGATCATCACGTGAAATGGAGTAGTTTTCAATGGTGAACATCATTAGGTTGATCATATCTACTATATGATTCACGCTCGACCTTTCGGTCTCAGTGTTCCGAGGCCATATCTGCACATGCTAGGCTCGTCAAGTTTAACCTGAGTATTCTGCGTGTGCAAAACTGGCTTGCACCTGTTGTAGATGGACGTAGAGCTTATCACACCCGATCATTAAGTGGTGTCTGGGCAGGACGAACTTTGGCAACGGGCATACTCAGGGAGAACACTTTTATCTTGAAATTTAGTGAGAGATCATCTTAGAATGCTACCGTCAATCAAAGCAAAATAAGATGCATAAAAGATAAACATCACATGCAATCAATATAAGTGATATGATATGGCCATCATCATCTTGTGCTTGTGATCTCCATCTCCGAAGCACCGTCATGATCACCATCGTCACCGGCGCGACACCTTGATCTCCATTGTAGCATCGTTGTCGTCTCACCAACTATTGCTTCTACGACTATCGCTACCGCTTAGTGATAAAGTAAAGCAATTACAGGGCGATTGCATTGCATACTGATACGTCTCCGTCGTATCTACTTTTCCCAACACTCTTGCCCTTGTTTTGGACTCTAACTTGCATGATTTGAATGGAACTAACCTGGACTGACGCTATTTTTAGCAGAATTTCCATGGTGTTATTTATGTGTAGAAACAAAAGTTCTCGGAATGACCTGAAACTTCACGGAACGTCTTTTTGGAAATAATAAAAAATCCTTGCAAAAGATGAAGACCAGGGGGGCCACACCCTAGCCACGAGGGTGGGGGCGCGCCCCCTACCTCGTGGCCCCCCTGAAGCTCCTCCGACCTCAAACCCAACTCTATATATTTGCTTTCAGGGAGAAAAAATAAAAGAGAAGGATTCATCGCGTTTTACGATATGGAGCCGCTGCCAAGCCCTAAAACCTCTCGGGAGGGTTGATCTAGAGTCCGTTCGAGGCTCCGGAGAGGGGAATCCATCGCCATCATCATTATCAACCATCCTCCATCACCAATTTCATGATGCTCACCACCGTGCATGAGTAATTCCATCGTAGGCTTGCTGGACGGTATTGGGTTGGATGAGATTTATCATGTAATCGAGTTAGTTTTGTTAGGGTTTGATACCTTGTATCCACTATGTTCTGAGATAGATGTTGCTATGACTTTGCTATGCTTAATGCTTGTCACTAGGGCCCGAGTGCCATGATTTCAGATCTGAACCTATTATGTTTTCATCAATATATGAGAGTTCTTGATCCTATCTTGCAAGTCTATAGTCACCTACTATGTGTTATGATCCGGCAACCCCGAAGTGACAATAATCGGGACCACTCCCGGTGATGACCGTAGTTTGAGGAGTTCATGTATTCACTCTGTGTTAATGCTTTGGTCCGGTACTCTATTAAAAGGAGGCCTTAATATCCCTTAGTTTCCATTAGGACCCCGCTGCCATGGGAGGGTTGGACAAAATATATCATGCAAGTTCTTTTCCATAAGCACGTATGACTATATTCGGAATACATGCCTACATTACATTGATGAATTGGAGCTAGTTCTGTGTCACCCTATGTTATGACTGTTACATGATGAACCGCATCTGGCATAATTCTCTATCACCGATCCATTGTCTATGAGCTTTCCATATATTGTTCTTCGCTTATTTACTTTTCCGTTGTTATTGCTACCATCACTACAAAATACTAAAAACATTACTTTTTCTACCGTTACCTTTTGCTACCGTTACCACTACTATCATATTGTTTTGCTACTAAATACTTTGTTGCAGATATTAAGTTTCCAGGTGTGGTTGATTTGACAACTCAGCTGCTAATACTTGAGAATATTCTTTGGCTCCCCTTGTGTCGAATCAATAAATATGGGTTGAATACTCTACCCTCGAAAACTGTGGCGATCCCCTATACTTGTGGGTTATCACATACAATAAAGCGACAACCATATGGCTCCTGCTAGTTGCCGATAACTCGGTTACAAAACATGATCATCTCATACAATAAAATATATCATCATGTCTTGACCATATCACATCACAACATGCCCTGCAAAAACAAGTTAGACGTCCTCTACTTTGTTGTTGCAAGTTTTACGTGGCTGCTACGGGCTGAGCAAGAACCGTTCTTAGCTACGCATCAAAACCACAACGATAGTTCGTCAAGTTAGTGCTATTTTAACCTTCTCAAGGACCGGGCGTAGCCACCCTCGGTTCAACTAAAGTTGGAGAAACTGACACCCGCCAACCACCTATATGTGCAAATCACGTCGGTAGAACCAGTCTCCCGTAAGGATACACGTAATGTCGGTCCGGGCCGCTTCATCCAAAAATACCGCCGAACCAAAGTATGACATGCTGGTAAGCACTATGACTTGTATCGCCCACAACTCACTTGTGTTCTACTTGTGCAAATAACATCAACGCATAAAACCAGGCTCGGATACCACGGTTGGGGAACGTAGTAATTTCAAAAAAATTCCTATGCACACACAGGATCATGGTGATGCATAGCAACGAGAGCGGAGAGTGTTTGTCCACGTACCTTCATAGACCGAAAGAGGAAGTGTTAGCACAACGTGGTTGATGTAGTAGTACGTCTTCACGATCCGACTGATCAAGTACTGAACGCACGGCACCTCCGAGTTCTGCACATGTTCAACTCGATGACGTCCCTCGAGCTTCGATCCAGCCGAGCTTTGAGGGAGAGATCCATCAGCACAACGGCGTGGTGACGATGATGATGTTCTACCGACGCAGGGCTTCGCCTAAGCACCACTATGATATGACCGTGGTGGATTATGGTGGAGGGGGGCACCGCACACGGCTAAGAGATCCAAGGGATCAATTGTTTTTTTCTAGGGAGTGCCTCCCTCCCTGTATATAAAGGAGTGGAGGAGGGGGAGGGGGCCGGCCACCCTTCGCGCGCCCCTTGAGGAGTCCTACTCCCACCAGGAGTAGGACTCCCCGCTTCCATGTTGGAGTAGGAGAGGAGAGGGGAGGAGAAAGAGGAAGATAGGAAAGGGGGGCGCCGCCCCCCTTCCTTGTCCAATTCGGACTTGGGAGGGGAGGGGTGCGCGGCTGCCCTTTGGCCGCCTCTCCTCTGGCACCAATTGGGCCCATGAGGCCCAATAACCTCCGGGGGGTTTCCGGTAAGCCCCTGGTACTACGACATATATCCGATAACCAAGGAACCATTCCGGTGTCCGAATATAGTCGTCCAATATATCAATCTTTATGTCTCGACCATTTTGAGACTCCTCCTCATGTCCGTGATCACATTCGGGACTCTGAACTACCTTCGGTACATCAAAACACATAAACTCATAATATAATTGTCATCGAACTTTAAGCATGCGGACCCTACGGGTTCGGGAACTATGTAGACATGACTGAGACACGTCTCCGTTCAATAACCAATAGCAGAACCTGGATGCTCATATTGGCTCCTACATATTCTACGAAGATCTTTATCGATCAAACTGCATAACGACATACGTTATTCCCTTTGTCATCGGTATGTAACTTGCTCGAGATTCGATCGTCGGTATCTCAATACCTAGTTCAATCTCGTTACCGGTAAGTCTCTTTACTCATTCCATAATACATCATCCCGCAACTAACTCATTAGTTGCAATGCTTGCAAGGCTTAAGTGATGTGTATTACCGAGTGGGCCCAGAGATACCTCTCCGACAATCGGAGTGACAAATCCTAATCTTGAAATACGCGAACCCAACAAGTACCTTTGGAGACACCTGTAGAGCACCTTTATAATCACCCAGTTATGTTGTGACGTTTGGTAGCACACAAAGTGTTCCTTCGGTAAATGGGAGTTGCATAATCTCATAGTCACAGGAACATGTATAAGTGATGAAGAAAGCAATAGCAACAAACTAAACGATCAAGTGCTAAGCTAACGGAATGGGTCAAGTCAATCACATCATTCTCCTAATGATGTGATCCCGTTAATCAAATAACAACTCTTTGTCTATGGCTACGAAACATAACCATCTTTGATCAACGAGCTAGTCAAGTAGAGGCATACTAGTGACACTCTGTTTGTCTATGTATTCACACATGTATCATGTTTCCGGTTAATTCAATTCTAGCATGAATAATAAACATTTATCATGATATAAGGAAATAAATAATAACTTTATTATTGCCTCTAGGGCATATTTCCTTCAATTTCAAACCTAACTATCAGGGGGCATGCATTCATAGCTAGGATTCCCTTACTGTCGGTGCAACAAACCCTTGGGTCTGTTGCCCAGACTGTGCACACGCACGTTGTCGGTGTCAAAACCGGCGGATCTCGGGTAGGGGGTCCCGAACTGTGCGTCTAATGCGGATGGTAATAGGAGGTAGGGGACACGATGTTTACCCAGGTTCGGGCCCTCTTGATGGATGTAAAACCCTACGTCCTGCTTGATTATTCTTGATAATATGAGTAGTACAAGAGTTGATCTACCACGAGATCGGAGAGGCTAAACTATAGAAGCTAGCCTATGGTATGATTGTATGTTGTCCTACGGACTAAAATCCTCCGGTTTATATAGACACCGGAGGGAGCTAGGGTTACACAAGGTCGGTTACAAAGGAGGAGATATACATATCTGTATTCCCTAGCTTGCCTTCCACGCAAAGTAGAGTCCCATCCGGACACGGGACGAAGTCTTCAATCTCGTATCTTCATAGTCCAATAGTCCGGTCAAAGGATATAGTCCGGCTGTCCGGAGACCCCCTAATCCAGGACTCCCTCAGTAGCCCTGAACCAGGCTTCAATGACGATGAGTCCGGCACGCAGTGTTGTCTTCGGCATTGCAAGGCGGGTTCCTCCTCCGAATACACCACGGAAGAGTTTGAATGCAAGGATAGTGTATGACCCTGCAAAATAAGTTCCACATACCACCGTAGAGAGAATAATATTTCCACGAATCTAATCTGCTGACGTACCCCGTAGTGTGACATCACACCATAGCCAGGTCATTATTCGAATTGTTTTTCATAACCTATCTCAGCGTGTTTTGCGAGGCGGCTTCCTTGGCACGTCTTGTCGAAGCAGAGATCGTGTCCCCTTATTACGGGATTCCCATCAATACGGACGTGGGTAACCCAACCGCACCATCAATTACGACGCTTGGGGGATAAGCGAGTTTTACCAGGCTGGTGGGGGCGCATAGTTTCGTCCGCCCTTATAAAGGGATATTGTTTCACCTTTTTCTACCCACGCCTTCTTCCTCCTTGCTCATCCATTCTCGCGCACTTGAGGTCCAGCGCCCAAGTCCACATTCTCCTCCTCAACTCTCTCCAAACATGTCCGGAGCGGGAGGCAAATGGATGGCCTCCTCCGTCACGGAGGGACACATCAAAAAGTTATGTGGAGCCGGATACTTAGCCACGGATATCGCGCACCCGTTGCCAGTCGCGGGGCAGATCGTACCTACCCCGGAACCTCACGAAAGGGTGGTTTTCCTCCCCCACTTCGTCCGCGGACTGGGGTTTCCCCTCCATCCATTCGTCCGCGGCCTTATGTTCTATTATGGGATGGACTTTCATGATCTGGCCCCGAATTTCATCCTCAACATCTCGGTGTTCATCGTCGTGTGCGAGGCCTTTCTCCGCATCCGGCCCCACTTTGGCCTATGGCTGAAGACCTTCAATATCAAGCCGAAGGTAGTAGGCAGCCAACAAGCGGAATGCGGCAGAGCCATGGTGGGAAAAATGCCCAACGTTACATGGCTCGAGGGCTCCTTTGTGGAGACCATAAAGGGGTGGCAATCGGGGTGGTTCTACATCACCGAGCCGCGTGACACCAACTGGGTGGCGGCCCCCGAGTTTCGATCCGGAATCCCCACGTGGCTCGCTTCCTGGAAGGAGAAGGGCCTGTCTTGGGGCTCATTGGTGGAGCTGGAGGGACTCCAGAAATGTATCCAGAACATGACAAGCAAGAAACTTAAGCTTGTCAACATAGTCTAGGTCATGCTCTTCCGTCGGATCCTCCCGTGTCAACAACGGGCTTTCAACTTGTGGGAGTTCGACCCGGCCCAGCACCAGACTCTGCGCGAGCTCTTCTACATGACGCATAAGGACGTCTGGAAGGTGCTATTCGAGGGCGCCGAGGTCCGCCCTTCTCTTACCGAGGACCGCATGCTAAGCGCGAAGCGCCCTGCGAATCCGGTAAGCTCTGTGCATAGGGTACTTATTTCCCATAGCTTAACCATGTGCGGGGTCTGAGCTCCCATGCCTTTGACAGGACTGGGTGGAAACATCGGAGCAGATTAACTGCCCGACCCCTCTGCCCGAAGACCCTGCAGATGCTCTCCTGACGGAGATGCGGACTCTGGCTCCTAATGAGGTGCCAGAGAAGACCAAGAAGAAGGCCAAGGGAATCCGAAAGAGTTCCCGGTGCCAGGTGGTATCGGATTCATCGTCCGATAACTCCAAGACGCCCTCCTCCCGTGAAAACGAGGAGGAGGAAGATGAAGACTCTCCCCCTCCAGCCAGGGGAGACAAGAAAAGGAAGGCCGCCCCAACTGGGGAGGCCGAAGGGTCCAAGAAGGGAAGGACTCTCCTTCCGGACAGTTCTACCACCGCCACCGACAGCGAAGACGAGTGGTTACTCAGGTCCAAGCCCCTGGAGAAGTCATAAGTATTCAGATACCAGAGTAACTCATAGCATACTTTTATTGCATTGCTTCTCCTAATCGTCGAATATGATCATGCAGTCCGCCCCGAGCCCGTATCGACGTATCCTTGTCGGACGGTTCCTTGGACTCATCGGATATGGATAGCGATCCACTTCCATCCGCCTCCTCTCCTCGCCCTACGGAAAATATCGAGGTATTGTCTCAAGGGGCACCGAACCAGGGGAAGATAGTCCCGGAGGCGCTTCAAGTCGACCTTCTGGACTCCAGGAGCAAAGGGAGCAAGGCTCCCAGTGGCTCCAAGTTCGGCCCTCAGCCGAACACCGTGCCAGAACCTCCAGTGGTTCCGGATTCGGGCAGGCGGTCCCCTTCCAAGAGGGGCAAGCCGTCCGTGCCGGTGACCTCTGTCCATCCAGAGGCACCGGACAACCTGCTAGGAGCACTTCGCGGCGCTTCCATCGACGAAGAGCACCGCACTATTATGAGTGCGGTGATCAAGAAGGTTCAGTCTGTTGGGGATCGTAGCAGAAATTTAAAATTTTCTACGCATCACCAAGATCAATCCATGGAGTAATCTAGCAACCAGGGGAAGGAGAGTGCATCTACATACCCTTGTAGATCGCTAAGCGGAAGCGTTGCAAGAACGCGGATGAAGGAGTCGTACTCGTAGCGATTCAGATCGCGGTTGATTTCGATCTAAGCGCCGAACCACGGCGCCTCTGCGTTCAACACACGTGCAGCCCGGTGACGTCTCCTACGCCTTGATCCAGCAAGGGGAGAAGGAGAGGTTGGGGAAGAATCCATCCAGCAGCAGCACGACGGCGTGGTGGTGAAGGAGGAGCGTGGCAATCCTGCAGGGCTTCGCCAAGCACCGCGAGAGAGGAGGAGGACTTGGGAGAGGGGGAGGGCTGCGCCAGAACTTGGGTGCGGCTGCCCTCCCACCCCCACATATATATAGGGGCAAGGGAGAGGGGAGCCGGCCCCCTTAGATCCAATCTGAGGAGGGGGCGGCGGCCAGGGGGGTTGCCTTGCCCCCCAAGGCAAGGGGGCGCCCCCTTTTAGGGTTCCCCCAAACCCTAGGCGCATGGGCCCTAGGGGGGAGGCGCCCATCCCACTAAGGGGCTGGTCCCTCTCCACACACAGCCCATAGGGCCCTCCGGGGCAGGTGGACCCCCCGCTGGACCCCCGGAACCCTTCCAATGGTCCCGGTACAATACCGGTAACCCCCGAATTATTCCGGTGACCGAATGATGACTTCCCATATATAAATCTTTACCTCCGGACCATTCCAGAACTCCTCGTGACGTCCGGGATCTCATCCGGGACTCCGAACAACATTCAGTAACCACGTATATCTATTCCCTATAACCCTAGCGTCATCGAACCTTAAGTGTGTAGACCCTACGGGCTCGGGAGTCATGCAGACATGGCCGAGACAACTCTCCGGTCAATAACCAACAGCGGGATCTGGATACCCATGTTGGCTCCCACATGCTCCACGATGATCTCATCGGATGAACCATGATGTCAAGGATTCAATCAATCCCGTATACAATTCGCTTTGTCTATTGGTACGATACTTGCCCGAGATTCGATCGTCGGTATCCCGATACCTTGTTCAATCTCGTTACCGGCAAGTCTCTTTACTCGTTCCGTAACACATCATCCCATGATCAACTCCTTGGTCACATTGTGCACATTATGATGATGTCCTACCGAGTGGGCCCAGAGATACCTCTCCGTTACACGGAGTGACAAATCCCAGTCTCGATTCGTGCCAACCCAACAGACACTCTCGGAGATACTTGTAGTGAACCTTTATAGCCACCCAGTTACGTTGTGACGTTTGGTACACCCAAAGCATTCCTACGGTATCCGGGAGTTGCACAATCTCATGGTCTAAGGAAATGATACTTGACATTAGAAAAGCTTTAGCATACGAACTACACGATCTTGTGCTAGGCTTAGGATTGGGTCTTGTCCATCACATCATCTATAATACCTAAATAGTTCATCCCCACTATCCTATTTCTCTTAACATGCAGCCCATCCACCTCATCACATATGTCACCTCAGCACATAAACCTGCCACATCATCATTTTTTGTCTAACCACTAATTAGATCTCTTACTTTTGAGTGTCTACTCGAGCGCACATGCACGTACAGTTCAGCAGTAGTAGTAATACTTAGAAAGCTTTGTTCCCCATTGATAGTTCGGTTTCCCACCGTGAAAGCCAAACGACATCTCTCTTAATAGTTCAGTTTCTATTTTTAAACACTAATGGTTCAGTTTCTAATCCTAAGAGCCAGCCGAACAACCTCTCGCCTTAAAAATCCTGCCTGTCGACCTCCCACATAGAAAATGGAAACGAAATTACTTCACGGAAGCAACGCTATAAAGGTCAGCTTTTCCCTTACCTACACACAACTTTGATCTCCTGCTCTCTGTCTTCTCTCTCAACAAAAGAATCCACTTTTCCCTATAACAGAGTCTGGCGACCGCAGGCCATCTCGATGTGATGTCCACTACTCTTGCACGGCCGCAGGTCTGACTCGCTTGTTACTCCTCTCTATGCCGCTGGGCCGCCGTTCTATTGCCGGCCACCAAGATCGTCAAGGAAGGCATAACCGAATTGGCGTGTGCATGTCGTTGCTCTGCTCCTCACCTCCTCCGGCAAGAAGAGCAGTCTGCCTTGCCTCCAACTCTTTGGGCGCTGGCACATGAAAATTGTCCGGGTCGCCGTTCCATCACCGGCCGCCCAGGCTCCCTGATAGTCGATGAATGCACAACCAGTGAGATCTTTGTGCGCTGTTGCTCTGCTCTGCAGCTGCCGGGAACCGCGACGAGCGGGGCTCGATCGACAAAGACATACTTCCACAAGGGATCCACCTGCGAGGATGGCACATCATCTTATTAATGAGGGCCGTCTCACTTTCTTTCACTCTCTTTGGTCCAATGGATAAGGCATGGTAATTATCATTGCACCCTATTATTTGTTAATTTTTGTTATGCCTATATATAATTTTTCTTATGCCTATATATACCTGAGAATGTGGCAATGTATGTCAATAGTTAGTTCTTGTGTTTCTTATCAAGTATTTTCATTCTCTCTGAATTCAGCGCTCCACGCTCTGAATGTTAAAGGACTGTTTTCTGTTAATGTTTGCATCTTAAAATAATTTCACCAGCCATTGCTTTCAGAACTAAATGTAATATTAGTTTGCATCCATGCAGCAAACAAAATAAATTCAAAAGCAATTCACATCGAGATAGTAGTCATGTCTGATGCAGCATAGGTGACCCATTCATTATTGTTTGTGAGACTCCATAACTGAGGTGATGCTTTTTTATATTTTTTGGAAAAGCTGGATGCTTTGGGATAGTCCATGCTTCACAACTGAAATGCGTTTTGCTGTAAAATTATTGTTTCGGTTGGTATATTTTCCGGAATGGTTCACTAGGTTTTTTTATAATACTTCTATATAATACATAAGTTCAATACACAGTTTTGTTTTGTAATGTGTGGTTGCAAACTTAAAGATGGACAGTTTTTGGTTAATGCACTTCCAAATTAATTGTTGTTGTTGTTGGTTATATCATTATTCTAAATTTCTAAATGAACTTTGCTTTCTTCTACAGATAGCACAAAGCTTTCGCATTGATGAAAATGATTCTTAACATGGACTGCTAGGGATCAGGACAAATTTTGATACCGAGCCACATTACAAGCATTCAAACCACTTTTTTATTTAGATGGTTGGTGTTTCCTCTGTCGTTGAGACTTAATATGCATGGGATTCATTTTGTGCTTGCGGCAACATACAAGGCATGTAGAAAATGGGTTTCTATACATTATTCTATTTTGCTCAAAAAATTACATGGAATTTTGTAAATGTGTTTCTACACATTTCCGCAGCAACGTGCGGGGATATTATCTAGTTCTCCTAATGATGTGATCCCGTTATCAACGACATCCAATGTCCATGGTCAGGAAACTGTAACCATCTATTGATCAACGAGCTAGTCAACTAGAGGCTTACTAGGGACATGGTGTTGTCTATGTATCCACATATGTATCTGAGTTTCCTATCAATACAATTCTAGCATGGATACTAAACGATTATCATGAACAATGAAATATAATAATAATAACTAATTTATTATTGCCTCTAGGGCATATTTCCAACACAGTCCGCCAAGAGCGGACTGATTGAAGCCTGTGCCAGCCTTCTAACAGGCTTCGAGGTAAGTATTTAAAATATAGGAAAAATATTACCGCATAGACAATAGCCCCTGATGCTCTATTTGGCGTTCACAAAGAAAAGCCGAATAGAGGATCAAATAATATCTGCAGGAGTCTAATATAAGTATGTCTATATGCATATACAGGCTTCATTGCTAACCTCTGCCGCACTGACTGCGGAGGTCGCTGCACTGAAGCAGAACCTCGAGCGGGCCGAGGAAGAGCTCGGCTTTGCCAAGAGGCAGCTCGAGGAGAACAAAGGTTATTCTGTAGTTTCCACTAAACCCACCAACCCTGTCGATGCCCCACCTCCACCTCATCTCTCTGGCTCCCTTCGGCGCCCGACTCCCACCTTCTCCCCCGTCTCCGGCCGCCACCCCATCCCCACCTTCTTCCCCTGTCTCAGACCACCGCCCAACCCCCACCTTCTCCACCATCTCCGGCCGCCGCCCCATCCCCACCTTCTTCCCCGAATCCGCTCGCCGCCCCGCCTCCACCATCTTCGGGCCTCAGGAAGCCGCCTGTGCCCGTCCCCCGGACATGGCGCCCGCAACCAACCTCCTGGATCTCGCCCATGGTTGCAGGGGCCCGGCGCGGCGGGGAAGTGTGGAGGCGCAAGATGCTCCATGACTGAGGTAGGCGCACCCCGGTGCTCGCCATGGCTGAAGACGGCCTCCAACCCTTGGGCCCAAAGCAGCCAATCTTCCCGCTTCACCTAGGTATGCGCCACCACCCGCGCTCGACGCTCCCTACTCCCATATCTGTCCTCAGTTCAACCCCATGGCGTCGAGATGGTCGAGTTAGTCGCGGCTGCGGACGCCGCCCCCTAGCACCACGCCGCTCGGGCACCTGCTCAATTGAAGAAACCAGTCACTTTCAATCAAAGTGTCCCGTTTTGCTCCTGCATTCCACCGTACCTAGAAACTAGATTTTTATCTGCAAAATCAGTTCATCGTACCTAGAACAATCAGTTCGGTCCATCTCCTGATTCTGAAAATGTGAATCTTGTTTACTACCAAATTGATGCTCTGTAGTTCACCATGTATATATGTCATCAGTTCAAAAAAGACATACATAAAAAGTTCAATTGTATGTGTTAAAACCCAGTTTGGTTTTATACTGTATGTCAGATTATTACAAAGTACGATAAAGTATTTTGCTCATGTGGCTGTAAGCTCTAACTATATGGCAACAAAGAGAGAACAAGTAGGAAGTATTGTTGTTTCCATATTGTTAAGTTCAGTATGTATTCCGTTTTCAGTACATAAACAAACACACATGATATTTATAAAAGCAAAACTTACAAATGGAAATCTATAAGTTCAACTACATATTTTACAAAAATTGAAATATAAAAATTACATCAGTTCAATGACAGAAAAACATCAGTTCGAAAATATATATGCAGGAGGTTGGGAGCAAAAAAAATCATAATTTTGCTCAGTTCAAAGATTGGAAGCAAAAAACTGTAGCTAGTGGTTTCGAGGTGTCAAAAGATGAACATTTTCTGCTCAAATTAAGTTTGCATCAGAGATATAGCCATTGTTGTATGTTGGTGTCGTGCTTGTTGATGTGTTGACTAGCAGATCAATATATGTGCATGTTGTTTTCTTTTGACATGGTAAACATAAACTATTGGTACAAATTCAAGTTCCTATATCACAAAAGTTCATTGACAAAAAAACATATCAGTTCAATGGATACGTTGTATCTGTTTATCACATATACTTGCGAAAGAGTTCAAAATTTTCTTCCCTCTTGGAAATTACATGTGATTCTTCATTTCTTTTTGGGCAATACAAACAACAATAACTCATTAGGCTTGTATGGCTGAATTTCTTTTCATTTGCTCGTATAACTGGAATGCATCTTTGCTTGTATTATCTCTTGTAACACTCATTAGGAGTATATTTTTATGTTGGCATGTCTTTAGGTGCGCCCTAGCCGATCACAGCCACCGCCGCAGGCCGTTCAATGCCACCTCCGCAGGCCGTTCATCGCAAAAACAACAATCTGGATCCCACTGGTTCCCACCAGCAACGCCCGTTCGAGCATGTTGTTGCTCTCCTGCTGCAGCATGGCTCAGCTACTGCACTTGGTGGAGGTTAGAGCCTTTCCTCTAGTTTCCTCTAGTTTTGAACTTCATGGATCCTTAGTGCCTGAAAACATTGAACTTGCTGATCCTTCCTTCCTCTGTTCACAGTACATGAATTGGACTGACGAGAAGATCCATTCTGGGTATATAAAAGCCTGCTGGAGGAGTCACGGGGTTGAGGACCTCCTGCTTAACAAGAAAACTTCTTGTTTTGTGGCCGGTCGCTCAAGGAGCTGAGTGCAGGCCGCAGTAAGTACATGAGTACTAATATTAGGATATGTGTGGTCCCAGTAAGTACATGAGTACTAATTAGCAAGTTTGATGAAAATCTCAGCTTGTACTGATACATTCCAAAAAAGTGTTGTGTGTTTTCAGGAAAAAAACAACTGATGGCGTCGGCCGTTCTTTGCCATCTACTAAAGGTCAGCTTTCGTCATCTCATCCTCGTATCTCCGTATATGTTCAACTGCTGCTTGCTTGAGTGTTCGCAAAACAAGACTAATTATAGCATCTTTTCTGTTTGTATGTATTTGGTTGAACTATTTAAATTTTTGAGTGAAGTTCAAACTTCTCGATGTGTGAAGGTTGAATTAGTTCAGTTTTGTATGTAAGAGGTTCAGCCAATTTTTCTGCTACTGAAACAAATCATTTGACAGGGAGTTCAAACTTGCTGTACAGGAAAGTGCACATCCTATTTCCCACTCTTTTTCTAGTTTTGATCACACAAACATTTAAAATAAAATGTTCCATCGAGAAGTTCACACACTACCGTCTCAAACGTTCAGGCATTCTTTTCCTTAAAGTTTATATTTTTTTAAAAAAACCCCACCACATTTGGAGTACTCTTCAGTTAAATTTTTTAAAAAGAAAAAACATCCTGAACAGCAAGGACAGTTCAACAAGAAGACTTGTAGTAGTTCATCAGTATTTATCCATTAGAAAAAATCCAGTTATGATGTTAGTCTTGGTATTGATCTTTTCAGAATATCGAGTAAATAAGCAACTACAGCATGCCAATGGGACCTTTTCAGTAAGTGCTTTGACTACAACTGATGGTAGTTGGTATTCTGTGACGTAGTGCTCAGCAGCAGGAGGGTGGGGATCTTCATCTCATCAGTACAACTGCACCCTCCGCCGCTGTTCACGAGAAGAGCTGCGTGCAGGCCACTCCGTGCTCTTCCCTGGATTTTTTCAATGATCAGGCTGTCGTCATCCTGCCCCACGATAATCATACTGGTTCATGCGCCATTGTCGTCGGTCTTTCTTCGGCTGGATATAGGGAGCGGCCCCAGGGAGCCCCTTCATCAGTGGTTCATTGGTCTCTCAAGTATGAAGGTGAGCTTCATAATAGAGTAGCTAGACCTATCTGCCTTCCATTTTACGAATTTTCCTGGGAGCTAGAAGTAACTATATGGAGAAAGTTGCCATCTCCGTTTCAACGGTATATTATTTGCCATATTTTGACAAACTTCTAAAAAAATCGCGTTCAAAATCAAATTTGACCGTATTCAAATTCGTTTTTAAACCGTAAGGAATTAGAAAAACATTTTTATACGAAAAAGTTGTGCATTTTACATAGCTTTCCAACGCCTTATCATTTGCGTCAATCCGACAAACCGTTTGCAAAAAATCGCGAAAATACGTTTCACCCAGAATTTCACCGTTTTTCAAATTTCTTTTAAATCATATAGAATTAGAAAAAACAATATATATATGGAAGATGCGGATTTTCACCAGCTTTCCAACGCCATCTTACTTGCTCAATTCCGACAACCGTTTGAAAATTGAGTCCAAAATACGACTCACGTTTTTGGTTTTGAAAAAAATGGTTTTTTCAAAACTGCTCTTAAACCATAATGATTTTGTAAAAACGTTCAATATACTTGAAATATGGTTGTCAAGAGCTTTCCAACGATATATTACACGTCACGTTCCGACCAAAAAATTACAAAAAAGTTTTTGAACTAAAGAAGATGATCTGTTAAACACAACTGAAAGCATGAGTTCAACCGCTTCGAAAACATGAGTACAACCACCTGAAACCATCAGTTCAAAAATGGTAACAGACTAATATTCTGTTACTAGTAACAGAATAGCCCAGATGTATATATATATATATATATATATATATATATATATATATATATATATATATATATATAGTAATACTATTCATCATCCAGCATCCAGGATGCAGAATAACTAATTTTTCATCCGAGGTAATCTTACGACCGTTTCATAAATAAATTACGTTTGGAATACAAATGATTACATTCATATTGATTCATTACATAAAATTTGGTATAAGAAAACAAAAAAATAGGTTATAAGACAAAAATATCGCATTTTATGTATGTTTTTCACTATGTTTTTACATTTATAATTTTACGTAACATAAAATATTTGTACGGCGAGCATATATTTCCTTACGTTCTCTTTTTACGTATGAAATAAGACAAAATTTACGAAACCTAAAAATACGATGCATTAACGTCAAAATAAAGAGGGGATGAAAAATAACTATTCAGCACCTAGGGTGACGAATAGCGCGACCATATATATATATATATATATATATATATGGTCGCGCTATTCGTCACCCTGTATATATATATATATATATATATATATATATATATATATATATATATATATATATATATATAGACACACACACACGGTAGCGCCATTGTGAGCGTGCACGCGTAATGGCTTAACGTACGCTCCGGTCGGTTGCGGGGCGTCGGCCTTCCCACCGCTAATCTCTTTGAGGGTAATGGTGCTTATAAGAAAAAGTAATGCATTTAATTTCGTTACCATGCTTGGTCCGCTGCAACCCGATTCTGAGGTCGGCAGTAATAGGAAAGTAGTATGGATGGTAATCGACTAAAGTTCTTTACTAGGCTTTACTAGGCAATGAGTTATCCATGGTTCGATCCCTTGGCTCTAAACATAGTAAAACCATGCTGACATATAGTAATGAATTATGACATGCTCACTATCTGTCAGTAAAATAGATGGTAATCAAAGAAATTATTTTACCAATAAATAAATTAGAGACGCTTCAATCCAGACGTGTGGTAATAGTGATGGTAATAACGTTACTACATACTAAAAGCCAATTACTATTGCTATAATAGTGATGGTAATAGCATTACTACTTTCTAAAGCCTCGTTTACTGATGCTAGGAATTAACGCTTGGTCTGGGCTCCTTGAGGATGTTATGATGGTTAGTTACCATGAAATAATGATCAAAAGGTGTAGGCGTATATGGTGACCGTAACTTCATTACTATTGTTTTCTCGCGGAGGAACACGATCTGGGGAAGCACGTTGATTAGTATCTGGTCGTAAGTAGTTACGATAGATGTTTCACGAGTGCGCGGTTCGGAGTTATTAGCATATGTACTTGGTTGGTCGATCCGCCACAGTGGCCGGAGCGCACACGGTAAGGTATCGTACGCGCAGGATATATATATATATATATATATATATATATATATATATATATATATATATATATATATATATATATATATATATATATATATATATATAAGATGAAGTTGCGAAATGATAGGATCATCATGGATGTGCCAGGGGCCACGACCGAAGTGGCGACCCTGAACCAAGCGCTGTCCGAGGCCGAAAACAAAGCGGCCAAGGAGCGCACCGAGCGGGAAAAACAAGAGGCACAGGTGGGTGAGGTGCAGCAAGAGCTTCAGGCTCTCGTGAAGAAGCACGAGGCTTTGGAGCTTGACTCGAAGACGCGAGAGTCCGAGCTTGCCGCGGCCCTCGAGAGCACAAAGCATGCCAAGGCTGAAGCCCAAAAGGCCCTCTAGGAAATTGAGGCGATGAGGAAAATAGCGGCTGGTAAGGCATTCTATATGCAAAACTAGCATGTGAAAGTAAATTACTTGTTACTTACCCGAGTCCGGAGCTCTCCAGGAGCATTCGCAGATTTGCCCGCAGCGTGTCGGATGCCGCAAAATATTACCAGGCCGAGGAGGGAAGCTTGACGGAGAAGTTGTTCTAGTCTCAGCATACTGGGACCAAACACCCGATGCCTATGAGCGACCGGCTGAAGCAACTGGTCGAGCTGCACAAGGCGGCCGAACAGGCCGTGAGGGGCCTTATAGTCCGGCTGTGGCCTGGCGATTCCCTTCCCAACAGCTACTTTGGCCTGGTGAGGCGGCTTGTAGATGCCTGCCCACGGCTGGAGGTCATAAAGCGGTCCGTCTGCATCGAAGGTGCTCGCCAGGCATTTGCCCATGCGAAGGTGCACTGGGCCAAGATGGATGCCGAGAAGCTGGTGAAGGAGGGGCCACCGCATGGCAAGGAGCATCGCCACCCTGAGATGTATTATGAGGGTGTCCTGAAGGGTGCTCGTCTTGTGGCGGACGAGTGTGCGAAGGATATAATTTTTGAATGAACTTGCTCGTGTGATCTTGTATTATGAAAACTTGTTCATATGCGCTATGCAACGCTTGTTTGAATTTAAAATATTACCTTCTGTGCGGCTGTTTGTTAAATCTGAGAGATGGCGAGTCGTCGGCTTCTGCCCCCATGCCACGAGTGCTGGGGTGTTCGAGATAAATCTGAGCACTCTTTTTCCCATTGTTGGGTCCTTCGAGGGAGGTGCTCAGCACAACGAACAAGGCAATCGGACTATAATGCTTTATCACTCTCACTTAGCCATAGAAGTCTACAATTTTAAATTTTGGCGAAGCCCCTAGTATTCGGAAGGCCGAATTCGGGGCGCTATACACGCCTTAAGCCGGACAAAGCCGACTCCTTGCTTTAAGCGGCATAAGTCTTTAGGGACTCGAGACCTCTTGAACAGCGACCAGCTCTCGCCTTATCATGACAATCAGTTTTAGCGTTCTCTACTGAGGTGCTTAGCCCAGATGAACCGGGGCACAATCGCAGTAGTCCTCCCAGTTCTACCTTAGCCGATATAGCGGAATGTAAGGTACCAAAACATGGGAGCCGGGCAAATCCAACTATTGACCCAAGACATGATTTGAAGCTGATGCATATAATGCTATAAGTTTGGGGTGCCGCACTGTTGAAAGTGTTCGGACTTCTCACGCCGTATTATGGGATATGCTTAAGCCCCTGGCGTACGGGCCGTACCAGAGTGTACGGGTGCTGAATGTCATGAATGAATATATATATATATATATATATATATATATATATATAGGAAAATAGGTTAGTACTCCTAGGAGTACATACTCCTACGCACGTGTCGCACGCTCGCTCATTCCCTCGTGCTATCTAATTCGCTTTGTTTAGAGGAAAAAAATACATGCAAAATCTCAACCGAAACCGTGGTCATTACTCCGATTTTCTGGCTTCTTTTTATAGTTGCCGTCGGACCACCTTATCCATTTGACCGCTTATCCATCTCTCCTCCTGTTTTATTGGCATCCAGCTGCGGCGGCGGCTCACATGGATGGACGGCTACAGCTGCGGCTAAGAACCGTTTGATCGGAAGGTCCATCTTCTCATCGCCAATTGTGATGACGTGAACCAGGTTGCTTTTCAGCACGGTGGCCATGGGTGAAATAAGATCGGAGGTGCACTCCAGCGGCGCCTTGTTCTTTTTCCCGTTGATGTGAATCCTGCTCCAAGTTCTCCAACTGCAATTAGCTGCTTTTGAAGCCCACCAATCATATGCCAGGTACCTGATCGATTTGTCTCACTACCATATACATACATAATTCCTCACGGCAACAATTCTTGTAGAGCTTCATTAACTCCGACTGATCTTCTTATTATTCCTTCGTTCAGGTTATGCCAAGAACCACCACAGATCTGGTAAGTGGCACGACATGGTTGTATCTCCTCCTACAGTTGGCAACTATTTCTCGTCTAATTTTTATAGGGTCAATTGAACAGGAGGATGCCTTCTATGCCCATATGCCACATGCAAATAGTCCAAAATTTAGATTTGGGGATTTTTCTTCTGTTCATGGTTTGTATGAATTTAATTTAATTACAAAGTCTGGTAAACAATTAGGGATGCCATCCAATTGTTTTTAGGTGCATTTCAATGAATTAATGCCATCCGATCTAATTTGTAAATGCAGTGTGTATGTCTTTGGGTACATTACGCCACCGCCGACGGCCATGTGCGGTGGAGCGGCTATGGTGAAGTTTGATGCATGCACGACGAGTGATCTCATGTTTCTTATTGATGATGACGTATATGTTCTCTGCAAAAGAATTGATGATGTATATGTACTCCTTCTGATGCATATGAACTGATTTTTTTAATAAACTTACCTTTTATTTCAGATGAATATACCAATTGTTCTGTGAATGGATGAATGCATATATGTACTCCTTCTGATGTAGTATATATACTGTTTTGGTGAACACTTCTTCAGAAAGAAACTGCAGCACACTCTTTCAAAAAATGCAGTATATACTTCTTAAACAAATGACAGTATATACTCTTTTGAGTATTTTGCTGGTATATACTCCTTCAAAAAATGGCAGTGTATACTCCTTCAAAAAATGGCAGTACATACTCCTTGAATGTTGTGAGTATATACTCCTTCAAAAAACTACTTAAAAAGGCTGTACAAACCTGTTTATAAAAAAATGCAGTATATGTCTTGCATGTGCGTTGGGCACATATGAGGTATATCTTGCTAGCATGGTGTAGATGAAAAAGGCACATATTTTTTACACGCTTCATTCCCAATCTGAAGAGGTATAAAGGGTATATAGTAAGACTCACAAAACTAAAGAATGAAGGGTATATATCACTTGCGTTCAAAGAGCATCTCACTTCCGAATTTCCCTCACAAACAGGACAACAAATCAGACTTTCCATTGGATAACATGCACCGGTTACCTACAATCTTGGAGGTTGTTTGCGCATGCAGCGTAATTTACTAATATTTTAATTAATTAATCTATTGATTGTGCCATTTAATAGGGTGGGAGTACATACTCCTGAGAGTATAAAAGAATGGAGAATGCGGTAATAGTCTAGTGCTATGCATTGTTTATTCAAAAAGATGCGTCGAAGTAGAATGATACAAGTAGTGCGATAAGCAAAAGGTAGGACTATTTGACATGTCCTCTCCAAGGGCAAGCTGAGGAATGGTATTTAAAGCAAGTATTTCACTCGTTATCGGAGACCACCTGGGAGTTCCGTGGTGCGACGTGGCTTTCTGCCTCCTTGGTTGTTGCATCGTGTGTCCGGCAATCATACTGCCGAACGGGGTTTCCAGAGATTAAAGTCCTGAAAAAGTGAAAAATAACAAAGCGGGAAGCCCCTAGTGCAGTTGAGCCGCGTCTTGGGGCATGCCGTAGTCGTGCCCCCTCCCCACATGTGCCCATGGTATTTTCAGTGCGTAATTGGCACGGATTTTGCTGTTTGGCTTGGACTGGGGTGGGGGCCGCATTGCTATGCGAGCTCGGAACGTGCTAGGTGGTCTTGTTGCCGATTACTCCGGGCGCGCTTGAAGGTGTCCGGGTCTTTAATCGCCGAACTGGTGGATTGCCTTAAGAGGCTGCTGCTGCGAGGGCTGCAGTGTGCTCCTCCGTACGGAGAGAGCGCTCTATGTTTCCATTGACTGTGATGACCCCCCGAGGTCCTGGCATCTTGAGCTTGAGATATGCATAGTGCGGTACCGCGTTGAATCTCGCAAATGCGGTTCACCCGAGCAGTGCATGATAGCCGCTGCGGAACGGGACTATATCGAAGATTAACTCCTCGCTTCGGAAGTTATCCGGGGATCCGAAGACCACTTCCAGTGTGACTGAGCCTGTGCAATGGGCCTCTACACCTGGTATGACGCCTTTGAAGGTCATTTTTGTGGGTTTGATCCTTGAGGGGTCTATACCCATTTTGCGCACTGTGTCCTGATAAAGCAGGTTCAGGCTACTGCCGCCGTCTATAAGGACTCGAGTGAGGTGAAATCCGTCGATGATTGGGTCTAGGACCAGTGCGGCGAATCCACCATGACGGATACTAGTGGGATGGTCCCTGCGATCGAAGGTGATCGGACAGGAGGACCATGGGTTGAACTTTGGGGCGACTGGCTCCAACACATATACATCCCTTAACGCATGCTTCCGCTCCCTCTTGGGGATGTGTGTTGCGTATATCATGTTCACCGTCCGCACTTGTGTGGGGAACCTCTTCTGCCCTCCGGTGTTCGGCTGCTGGGGCTCCTCCTCGTCATCGCTATGTAGC
Source organism: Triticum monococcum (assembly GCA_034509565.1). Lineage (NCBI taxonomy): Eukaryota > Viridiplantae > Streptophyta > Magnoliopsida > Poales > Poaceae > Triticum > Triticum monococcum. Next base: position 111,501,440 of record CM067842.1, on the reverse strand, counting down.
CCCTTATCTTTGTTTTCGGCGTTTAACTTGCCGGCCTACTTGAACACCCAACATTCCCTGTTGGTGTGGTTTGCTGGCTTGTTGGGGGTGCCATGTATTTGGCACGAGCGATCGAGTATACGGTCCAAACTGGACAGGCCCGGAGTGCTTCTTTTGAATGCCTTTTTCTGCTGACCGGGTTTAGAGCCTCTGAATCCGGCATTGACTGCCGTATCCTCGGTATTGTCGTTGTTGACGCGGCGCTTATGTTTGTTGCGACGTGACCTGCCATTGCTATCCTTGGTATCTGAAGTACCGCGGTTCTTTGATATGTTATTGCTGCAAGCCAGCCAGCTGTCTTCTACCGTGCAAAAGCGGGTCATGAGTGTTGTGAGGGCTGCCATGGATTTCGGCTTTTCCTGGCCAAGGTGCCACGCGAGCCACTCATCGCGGATGTTGTGCTTAAAAGCTGCTAGGGCCTCTGTATCCGGACAATCAACAATTTGATTTTTTTGTCAGGAACCGTGTCCAGAATTGCCTGGCCGATTCCTCTGGCTGATGAATTATGTGGCTCAAGTCATCGACATCTGGTGGTCGCACATAAGTGCCCTGGAAGTTATCGAGGAATGCGGCTTCCAGATCTTCCCAACAGCCAATGGATTCTGCTGGCAGGCTGTTGAGCCAATGCCGAGCTAGTCCTTTGAGTTTAAGTGGGAGGTATTTGACGGCGTGTAGATCGTCACCACGGGCCATGTGGATGTGCAGGAGGAAGTCCTCGATCCATACCGCAGGATCTGTTGTGCCGTCGTATGATTCGATATTTACGGGTTTGAAACCCTCTGGGATTTGGTGATCCATTACTTCGTCTGTGAAGCATAGAGGGTGTGCAGCGCCTCTGTACTGGGCTATGTTGCGACGCAGCTCAAATGAGTCTTGTCCACTGTGTTCGGCCCGACCGGATTTACTTTTACTGTATCCAGCGTGACGGTTATCGTCTCGTGTAGTGGCGCACCCTCGTGATCCGTAGATCGATCTTGCGTTTTTTGCTTTATCCTCCAATACGTCTCGCAGGTCTAGCATGTTTCCTCGTGCCTTGATATTTTTATTTGAGTGGCATCGGGGTGCGGGCTGAGCTTTTTGCTGAAATGCCTCTCTGTCACGGCCACGAGGTGGCCGATCAGCCGTGTCAAACGCTGGAGATGTAGGTTTTAATGCTTCCTCCTCCAGTCGGGGTAGCAACCTGTGCTTTGGGTAACTCTTGGAGGGGCGTTCGAGTTCATATTCCTCGGCCGCGAGGACTTCCGTCCATCTGTCAGCTAGCAAATGTTGATCAGTTTGAAGCTGATGTTGCTTTTTCTTAGGGCTATTTGCCGTGGCTATAAGCCGGCGCTTGAAGCGCTCTTGCTCGACGGGATCCTCAGGCACGAAAAATTTGTCATTGTCGAGGCTTGCCTCGTCTTCAGAGGGAGGCATGTAATTATCATCCTCCGCCTCTCCATCTGCCGCTCTCTCGGGAGGGCTGGCTTCTCCATCCTCCTGCTGTAAATTTTGCTGGAGGGGATTGTTGTCGTCTTCGGCACTGTCCGAAGTGCTATTATCTCATGTGCCGGTGTCACCGCTTTTGCTTTGGCGAGACTTAGAGCGGCGCCGCTAACGTCGACGCTTGGGTTGCTTCTTGGAGGGGTCATCCTCCGCTGTCTCGTCGCCATTGCCTTGTTTGGGTGTGTCCACCATGTATATAGCATACGATGAGGTGACTGTCCAGTGCCCTATGGGCAGTGGTTCCTCTTCGTCTCCCGCATCGTCGTCCATACCGTCGATGCCTTCGGAGTCGAAGTCGAGCATGTCGGTCAAATTGTCGACAGTGGCTACTAAGTGGGTGGTGGGTGGGCGGCGAATTTCTTTGGCATCCGCATCCCAATCCTGCCGAACATAGTTCAGCCAGGACTCTCCTGACAAGGAGAGATACCTTAATGAGTTCAATATGTCGCCGAAGGGTGAGTGCTGAAAGATATCCACGAAGGTGAACTCCATGATCGGCGCCCAGTCGGATTCGATAGGCACGGGCGCAGGCGGTTCGGAGTCCGGGGCTGGGGAAGAATCCGGCAATTCAGCGTCATGGCTCCCATGAAGGGTAAGGTCGATACTCGACTCGATCGCCGCTGAGAATACGGCCTCCGTGGCGGGGTCTATCCACCCGTCCATGGATGGCGCAATTCGCTCCGAATTGAGGGTCGGAGCGGTTGCTGGTGCGGTCTCCTGAACACTATCCGATGGTAGAGCTAAATTATGCTCATCGTGACCGTGCGGCGCACTCGGCAGCGGCTCGAATCCGTCGAAGATCAAGTCTCCACGGATGTCGGCCGTGTAGTTTAAGCTTCCAAACCTGACCTGGTGGCCAGGGGCGTAACTCTCGATCTGCTCCAGATGGCCAAGCGAGTTGGCCCGCAGTGCGAAGCCGCTGAATACAAAGATCTGACCCGGGAGAAAAGTCTCGCCCTGGACTGCATCGCTATCAATGATCGAAGGAGCCATCAAACCTAATGGTGACGACATAGAGGAACTCTCAATGAAAGCACCAATATCGGTGTCCAAACCGGTGGATCTCGGGTAGGCGGTCCCGAACTGTGCGTCTAAGGCGAATGGTAACAGGAGGCAGGGGACACGATGTTTACCCAGGTGCGGGCCCTCTTGATGGAGGTAAAACCCTACGTCCCGCTTGATTATTCTTGATAATATGAGTAGTACAAGAGTTGATCTACCACGAGATCAGAGAAGCTAAACCCTAGAAGCTAGCCTATGGTATGATTGTATGTTGTCCTATGGACTAAAACCTTCCGGTTTATATAGACACCGGAGAGGGCTAGGGTTACACAAGGTCGGTTACAAAGGAGGAGATATACATATCCGTACTGCCTAGCTTGCCTTCCACGTCACTACAAGGATACCCTCTATAAAGCAACACAAATTCTACAACATTTTGACTATACGTTGCAAAAAAAATTCATACATATGCATATAAGGGATGCAACATATGCGATGTAGAGTTACAGCTCATTACCCTATCGTGGTACAATTGAGAAGAAGAAAAACGAGGAAAGGAGAGAGAGAGAGAGAGAGAGAGAGAGAGAGAGAGAGAGAGAGAGAGAGAGAGAAAGAGACGCGCGAGAAACAGAGCGCCCGCCCTTATCTCTCCCAAACCACCGCCGCCACCGCTTTTTCTTCCTCCTCCGATCCACCTCACCGCCGGCCCTCCCCCTCCCCTCCTCCTACCTCGCAGCTCCGGAGGCTGCCGGATCCACATAATCCCTACCCACCCATCACTCTCGCGACCCATCTCTCACTTCACGCGGCTCCTCGCTGCTCAACCTGCGGCGGTTGATTCAAGCGACATCCTGAAGGAAATATGCCCTAGAGGCAATAATAAAGTTATTATTTATTTCCTTATTTCATGATAAATGTTTATTATTCATGCTAGAATTGTATTAACCAGAAACATAATACATGTGTGAATACATAGACAAACAGAGTGTCACTAGTATGCCTCTACTTGACTAGCTCGTTAATCAAAGATGGTTATGTTTCCTAACCATGGACAAAGAGTTGTTATTTGATTAACAGGATCACATCATTAGGTGAATGATCTGATTGACATGACCCATTCCATTAGCTTAGCACCCGATCGTTTAGTATGTTGCTATTGCTTTCTTCATGACTTATACATGTTCCTATGACTATGAGATTATGCAACTCCCGTTTGCCGGAGGAACACTTTGTGTGCTACCAAACGTCACAACGTAACTGGGTGATTATAAAGGTGCTCTACAGGTGTCTCCAAAGGTACATGTTGGGTTGGCATATTTCGAGATTAGGATTTGTCACTCCGATTGTCGGAGAGGTATCTCTGGGCCCTCTCGGTAATGCACATCACTTAAGCCTTGCAAGCATTGCAACTAATGAGTTAGTTGCGGGATGATGTATTACGGAACGAGTAAAGAGACTTGCCGGTAACGAGATTGAACTAGGTATTGGATATCGACGATCGAATCTCGACCAAGTAACATACCGATGACAAAGGGAACAACGTATGTTGTTATGCGGTCTGACCGATAAAAGATCTTCGTAGAATATGTAGGAACCAATATGAGCATCCAGGTTCCGCTATTGGTTATTGACCAGAGACGTGTCTCGGTCATGTCTACATTGTTCTCGAACCCATAGGGTCCGCACGCTTAAGGTTTCGATGATAGTTATATTATGAGTTTATGATTTTTGATGTACCATAGGAGTTTGGAGTCCCGGATGAGATCGGGGACATGACGAGGAGTCTCGAAATGGTCGAGACGTAAAGATCAATATATTGGACGAATATATTCAGACATCGGAAAGGTTCCAAGTGGTTCGGGTATTTTTCGGAGTACCGGGGAGTTACGGGAATACGGGAGAAGAAGTATATGGGCCTTATTGGGCTTTAGGGGAGAGGGAGAGGCAGGCCGCGCGCCCCCCCAAGGCCTAGTCCGAATTGGACTAGGGGGAGGGGCTGCGCCCCCTCCTTCCTTCTCTTCCCTCTTCCCCTTCCTTGTCTCCTACTCCTAATACTTGGAAGGACTCCTAGTTGGACTAGGAAAGGGGGAATCCTACTCCCGGTGGGAGTAGGACTCCCCTAGGGCGCGCCATAGAGAGGGCCGGCCCTCCCCTCCTCCACTCCTTTATATACGGGGGCAGGGGGCACCCATAGACACACAAGTTGATCTTCGTGATCGTTTCTTATCCGTGTGCGGTGCCCCCTTCCACCATAATCCTCGATAATATTGTAGCGGTGCTTAGGCGAAGCCTTGCGACGGTAGAACATCAAGATCGTCACCACGCCGTCGTGCTGACGGAACTCTTCCCCGACACTTTGCTGGATCGGAGTCCGGGGATCGTCATCAAGCTGAATGTGTGCTAGAACTCGGAGGTGCCGTAGTTTCGGTGCTTGGATCGGTCGGATCGTGAAGACGTACGACTACATCAACCACGTTGATATAACGCTTCCGCTTTCGGTCTATGAGGGTACGTGGACAACACTCTCCCCTCTCATTGCTATGCATCACCATGATCTTGCGTGTGCGTAGGAAAATTTTGAAATTACTACGTTCCCCAACAGTGGCATCCGAGCCTAGGTTTTATGTGTTGATGTTATATGCACGAGTAGAACACAAGTGAGTTGTGGGCGATATAAGTCATACTGCTTACCAGCATGTCATACTTTGGTTCGGCGGTATTGTTGGACGAAGCGGCCCGGACCGACATTACGCGTACGCTTACGCGAGACCGGTTCTCCCGACATGCTTTGCACATAGGTGGCTTGCGGGTGACAGTTTCTCCAATTTTAGTTGAACTGAGTGTGGCTACGCCTGGTCCTTGCAAAGGTTAAAACAACACCAACTTGACAAACTATCATTGTGGTTTTGATGCGTAGGTAAGATTGGTTCTTGCTTAAGCCCGTAGCAGCCACGTAAAACTTGCAACAAACAAAGTAGAGGACGTCTAACTTGTTTTTGCAGGGCATGTTGTGATGTGATATGGTCAAGACGTGATGAGATAAAAGTTGTTGTATGAGATGATCATGTTTTGTGGAAGTTATCGGCAACTGGCAAACGCCTTATGGTCGTCTCTCTATTGCATAAGATGCAAGCGCCAAACAATTGCTTTACTTTATCGCTATGCGATAGCAATAGTTGCAAGAGCAATAGTTGGCGAGATGTCCACGTGACGACACATTGATATAGATCAAGATGATGGAGATCATGGTGTCATGCCGGTGACGATAGAGATCATGACGGTACTTTGGAGATGGAGATCAAAGGCACAAGATGATCATGGCCATATCATGTCACATATTTTGATTGCATGTGATGTTTATGTTGTATACATCTTATTTTGCTTATTTCGACGGTAGCTTTATAAGATGATCTCTCACTAAATTTCAAGATAAAAGTGTTCTCCCTGAGTATGCACCGTTGCCAAAGTTCGTCGTGCCCAGACACCACGTGATGATCGGGTGTGATAAGCTCTACGTCCATCTACAACGGGTGCAAGACAGTTTTGCACACGTGGAATACTCAGGTTAAACTTGACGAGCCTAGCATATGCAGATATGGCCTCGGAACACTGGAGACCGAAAGGTCGAGCGTGAATCATATAGTAGATATGATCAACATAGTGATGTTCACCATTGAAAACTACTCCATCTCACGTGATGATCGGACATGGTTTAGTTGATTTGGATCACGTAATCACTTAGATGATTAGAGGGATGTCTATCTAAGTGGGAGTTCTTAAGTAATATGATTAATTGAACTTAAATTTATCATGAACTTAGTCCTGGTAGTATTTTGCATATTATGTTGTAGATCAATAGCTCGCGTTGTTGCTTCCCTGTGTTTATTTTGATATGTTCCTAGAGAAAATTGTGTTGAAAAATGTTAGTAGCAATGATGCGGATTGGATCCGTGATCTGAGGTTTATCCTCATTGCTGCATAGAAGAATTATGTCCTTGATGCACTGCTAGATGACAGACCTATTGCAGGAGCAGATGCAGACATTATGAACGTTTGGCTAGCTAAATATGATGACTACTTGATAGTTTAGTGCACCATGCTTAACGGCTTAGAATCGGGACTTCAAAGACGTTTTGAACGTCATGGACCATATGAGATGTTCCAGGAGTTGAAGTTAATATTTCAAGAAAATACCCGAGTTGAGAGATATGAAGTCTCCAACAAGTTCTATAGCTAAAAGATGGATGAGAATCGCTCAACTAGTGAGCATGTGCTCAGATTGTCTGGGTACTACAATCGCTTGAATCAAGTGGGAGTTAATCTTGCAGATAAGATAGTGATTGACAGAATTCTCTAGTCACCATCACCAAGTTAGTAGAACTTCATGATGAACTATAATATGCAAGGGATAACAGAAACGATTCCCAAGCTTTTCGTGATGCTGAAATCGACGAAGGTAGAAATCAAGAAAAACATCAAGTGTTGATGGTTGACGAAACCATTAGTTTCAAGAAAAAGGGCAAAGGGAAGAAGGGGAACTTCAAGAAGAATGGCAAGCAAGTTGCTGCTCAAAAGAAGAAGCCCAAGTCTGGTCCTGAGCCTGAGACTAAGTGCTTCTACTGCAAAGGAACTAGTCACTGGAAGCGGAACTACCCCAAGTATTTGGCGGATAAGAAGGATGGCAAAGTGAACATAGGAATATTTGATATACATGTTATTGATGTGTACTTTACTAGTGTTTATAGCAACCCCTCAGTATTTGATACTAGTTCAGTTGCTAAGAGTAGTAACTCGAAACGGGAGTTGCAGAATGAACAGAGACTAGTTAAGGGTGAAGTGACGATGTGTATTGGAAGTGGTTCCAAGATTGATATGATCATCATCGCACACTCCCTATACTTTCGGGATTAATGCTGAACCTAAATAAGTGTTATTTGGTGTTTGCGTTGAGCATAAATATGATTTGATCATGTTTATTGCAATACGGTTATTCATTTAAGTTAGAGAACAATTGTTGTTCTGTTTACATGAATAAAACCTTCTATGGTCATACACACAAACGAAAATGGTTTGTTGGATCTCGATTGTAATAATACACATATTCATAATATTGAAGCCAAAAGATGCAAAGTTAATAATGATAGTGCAACTTGTTTGTGGCACTGCCGTTTAGGTCATATTGGTGTAAAGCGCATGAAGAAACTCCATGCTGATGGGATTTTGGAATCACTTGATGCTTGCGAACCATGTCTCTTGGGCAAGATGACTAAAACGCCGTTCTCCGGAACAATGGAGCAAGCAACAGATTTGTTGGAAATCATACATACTGATGTATGTGGTCCGATGAATATCAAGGCTTGCAGCGGGTATCATTATTTTCTGACCTTCACAGATGATTTGAGAAGATATGGGTATATCTACTTGATGAAACATAAGTCTGAAACATTTGAAAAGTTCAAAGAATTTCAGAGTGAAGTGGAAAATCATCGTGACAAGAAAATAAGGTTTCTATGATTTGATCGCGGAGACAAATATTTGAGTTACGAGTTTGGTCTTCAATTAAAACAATGTGGAATAGTTTCACAAATTCGTGCCACCTGGAACACCACAGCATAATGGTGTGTCCGAACGTCATAGCCTTACTTTATTAGATATAGTGCAAATCTATGATGTTTCTTACCGATTTACCACTATCGTTTTTGAGGTTATGCATTAAAGACACCTGCATTCACGTTAAAAAGAGGCACCATCTAAGGCCGTTGAGACGACACAATCTGAACGGTGGTTTGGTAAGAAACCAAAGTTGTCGTTTCTTAAAGTTTGGGGTTGTGATGCTTATATGAAAAAGTTTCATCCTGATAAGCTCAAACCCAAATCGGAGAAATATGTCTTCATAGGATACCCAAAGGAGACTGTTGGGTACACCTTCTATCACAGATCCGAAGGCAAGACATTCGTTGCTGAGAATGGATACTTTCTAGAGAAGGAGTTTCTCTCGAAAGAAGTGAGTGGGAGGAAAGTAGAAAACTTGATAAGGTAATTGTACCATCTCCCTTATTGGAAAGTAGTTCATCACAAAAATCTATTCTTGTGACTACTACACCAATTAGTGAGGAAGCTAATGATGATGATCATGTAAACTCAGATCAAGTTACTACCGAATCTCGTAGGTAAACCAAAGTGAGATCCGCACCAGAGTGGTACGGTAATCCTGTTCTAGAAGTCATGTTACTAGACCATGATGAACTTGCGAACTATGAGGAAGCGATGATGAGCCCAGATTCCGCAAAATGGCTTGAGGCCATGAAATCTGAGATGGGATCCATGTATGAGAACAAAGTGTAGACTTTGGTTGATTTGCCCGATGATCGGCAAGCCATAGAAAATAAATGGATCTTCAAGAGGAAGACGGACGCTGATAGTAGTGTTACTATCTACAAAGCTAGAATTGTCGCAAAAAAATTTCGACAAGTTTAAAGGTGTTGACTACGATGAGAGTTTCTCACTCGTATCTATGCTTAAGTCTATCCGAATCATGTTAGCAATTGCCGCATTTTATGAAATCTGGCAAATGGATAAACAAAACTGCATTCCTTAATAGATTTATTAAAGAAGAGTTGTATATGATGCAACCAGAAGGTTTTGCCAATCCTAAAGGTCCTAACAAAATATGCAAGCTCCAGTGATTCATCTATGGACTGGTGCAAGCATCTCAGAGTTGGAATACACGCTTTGATAAGTTGATCAAAGCATATAGTTTTTATACAGACTTGCGGTGAAGCCTGTATTTACAAGAAAGTGAGTGGGAGCACTAAAGCATTTCTGATAAGTATATGTGAATGGCATATTGTTGATCAGAAATAATGTAGAATTATTCTGCAAAGCATAAAGGAGTATTTGAAAGGAGTTTTTCAAAGAAAGACCTCGGTGAAGCTACTTACATATTGAGCATGAAGATCTATAGAGATAGATCAAAACGCTTGATAAGTTTTTTCAATGAGTACATACCTTGACAAGATTTTGAAGTAGTTCAAAATGGAACAGTCAAAGAAAGAGTTCTTGTCTGTGTTACAAGGTGTGAAATTGAGTAAGACTCAAAACATGACCACGACAGAAGATAGAAAGAGAATGAAAGTCATTCCCTATGCCTTGGCCATAGGTTCTATAAAGTATGCCATGCTGTGTACCAGATCTATTGTATACCCTACACTGATTTTGGCAAGGGAATACAATAGTGATCTAGGAGTAGATCACTGGACAACGGTCAAAATTATCCTTAGTAGAATAAGGATATGTTTCTCAATTATGGACATGACAAAAAGGGTTCGTCGTAAAGGGTTACGCCGATGCAAATTTTGACACTGATCTAGATGACTCTAAGTCTCAATCTAGATACATATTGAAAGTGGGAGCAATTAGCTAAGAGTAGCTCCGTGCAGAGCATCGTTGACACAGAAATTTGTAAAATACATACGGATCTGAATATGGCAGACCTGTTGACTAAACATCTCTCACAAGCAAAACATGATCACACCTTAGTACTCTTTGGGTGTTAATCACATAAGATATGTGAACTAGATTACTGACTCTAGTCAACCCTTTGAGTGTTGGTCACATGGCGATGTGAACTATGGGTGTTAATCACATGATGATGTGAACTATCGATGTTAATCACATGGTGATGTGATCTAGATTATTGACTCTAGTTCAAGTGTGAGACTGAAGGAAATATGCCCTAGAGGCAATAATAAAGTTACCATTTATTACCTTATTTCGTGATAAATGTTTATTATTCATGCTAGAATTGTATTAACCGGTGACATAATACATGTGTGAATACATAGACCAACAGAGTGTCACTAGTATGCCTCTACTTGACTAGCTCGTTAATCAAAGATGGTTATGTTTCCTAACCATGGACAAAGAGTTGTTATTTGATTAACGGGATCACATCATTAGGTGAATGATCTGATTGACATGACCCATTCCATGAGCTTAGCACCTGATCGTTTAGTATGTTGCTATTGCTTTCTTCATGACTTATACATGTTCCTATGACTATGAGATTATGCAAATCCCGTTTGCCGGAGGAACACTTTGTGTGCTACCAAACGTCACAACGTAACTGGGTGTTTATAAAGGTGCTCTATAGGTGTCTCCAAAGGTACATGTTGGGTTGGCGTATTTCAAGATTAGGATTTGTCACTCCGATTGTCGGAGAGGTATCTCTGGGCCCTCTCGGTAATGCACATCGCTTAAGCCTTGCAAGCATTGCAACTAATGAGTTAGTTGCGGGATGATGTATTACGGAACGAGTAAAGAGAATTATTGGGCGACTAAGGAGTTCGGAGTCCCAGATGAGATCGGGGACATGACGAGCAGTCTCTAAATGGTCGAGACGTAAAGATCGATATATTGGACGACTATATTCGGACATCGGAAAGGTTCCGAGTGGTTCGGGTATTTTTCGGAGTACCGGGGAGTTACGGGAATACGGGAGAAGAAGTATATGGGCCTTATTGGGCTTTAGGGGAGAGGGAGAGGCAGGCCGCGCGCCCCCCAAGGCCTAGTCCGAATTGGACTAGGGGGAGGGGCTGCGCCCCCTCCTTCCTTCTCTTCCCTCTTCCCCTTCCTTGTCTCCTACTCCTAATACTTGGAAGGACTCCTAGTTGGACTAGGAAAGGGGGAATCTTACTCCCGATGGGAGTAGGACTCCCCTAGGGCGCGCCATAGAGAGGGGGCCGGCCCTCCCCTCCTCCACTCCTTTATATACGGGGGCAGGGGGCACCCCATAGACACACAAGTTGATCTTCGTGATCGTTCTCTTAGCCGTGTGCGGTGCCCCCTTCCACCATAATCCTCGATAATATTGTAGCGGTGCTTAGGCGAAGCCCTGCGACGGTAGAACATCAAGATCGTCACCACGCTGTCGTGCTGACGGAACTCTTCCCCGACACTTTGCTGGATCGGAGTCCGGGGATTGTCATCGAGCTGAACATGTGCTAGAACTCGGAGGTGCCGTAGTTTTGGTGCTTGGATCGGTCGGATCGTGAAGACGTACGACTACATCAACTGCGTTGATATAACGCTTCCGCTTTCGGTCTACGAGGGTACGTGGACAACACTCTCCCCTCTCGTTGCTATGCATCACCATAATCTTGCGTGTGCGTAGGAAAATTTTGAAATTACTACGTTCCCCAACACATCCGGCGAATCTCGCCACCGCGAAGCACAGCCCCAGGTCCCCTCGCACTGCGGCACCCTCCCATCCGGCTAGATCCGGCCCTCGCGGCCACTAAAGCCTACCCGCGACCCTCCCCCATAGCTAGGGTTCGGGCATCGGCTCCTGCGCCGTTGGCCATGTCGTCAGTCCGGTGAGTGCACCCCCTCCCCTGGTTTCATCATTTATCTCCCTTTTTCTCTAAGGGCATCTCCAACTCCAATGCAGGGCGCTAGGGGAGGCGCTAGGATTTTTTCCCACTTGAATTCCTGACCGATTTGCGGTTGAGGCCCTCAAATCCTGGCGTCGGACGCTTCATCAGCGCAAAGATATGCAGCGGGCGCTTCCCTCCTTTCTTCCCCGCATCAGCCGCATGTGCAGTTTAATTTAGTGTTTGATTAGCATTGGCAGTTAGCGTCCAGCGTTGGAAGGCAGGGCGCCTAGATGTTTTTCAATTTAATAATATTTTCACTTTCTTCTGTAAGCGCCTGGCTAAGCGGCGAGCGTTGTAGATGCCCTAACCTCTGCTCTTTTCTTCTCCTGTAGACGTGCAACCAACTGGCTGTATAACCCTTCTCTCTACAGGGAAAACCAATCCTAACCATAGGTGCTGCCCATGACATGGGTGACATGATGGAAGTAACCAAGTCCTCCATTGTCCAGTGATGGACGCGACTCAGTTCCTGTCTTCAGGTTTGGCCCCGTTAGATCAGGTAAGATGCTCATGTCCCCATTGAAGAAAAATAAATGTATGTGTAAAATCCTCTTATCAATTTAACCATTAGATTTTTTATTTTCTTCACTGAAAAATAGTGCTGCTTTGTGGAATTTCTTCATCTTATAATGTCCCCCCATGTAATTTGAACAGATGAAGCATAAATATACTATTTCTGTTGTACATCTTAACTTAGTATACAATGGCTTCATGTGCGCATGCTACAACCACGATATGTATATGGTTCCTTATGTATTGCCACGTTGGCTTTGAAACTGAGCAGAATTATTTCTTTTGCTGTTTAATGGTTAGTTATTGATTTATATTTTCAAGATTCTGCTCCTGTTTCCCTTCCGAAATAAAAGTTGATCTTCAAGCTTTCTTAGTCACACATATGATTATTATGTACGACTATAGCATCAGCAAGGTGTTTTTAATTATTACCAAGTGATGAATATTTGAACCACTATTTGGCGGTAAGTTAGATGCTTTCCCTTGCTTTCCGAAAATAACATAGGTACTTCTATTACAGCTCGGAGCTGATGTAGTGTTATCTCAGTACAGTGTCCAATATAAATTCTGTTCTGTATTCATATGCACTTCTAGTCAAAATAATCACAGTTGTATTATCTTTTTGTCAACATGGTATCTTGATGTATCATTTAAAAATCAAGAATAATATTTAAATATTTGGAGTTTGCCTTTTCAACTAAAAAGGATATTGTTATTGTGGTTAACATGAGTTCAGGACACAGTGCTTCTATAGATGTATTTCTTTAGATACTATTCTCCACTAAAAGTCAGGAACGACTTCTATTCTGCCTATTACATGTATAAAATCTGGAAAGAACTAATGGTTTAGTTCTGCAAATTCTATATGGAAAGGGAAAGAACAAACTAGATACAAGGATAACCATGATGGACTATTATTTTTTAATACTATCATCCTGTACTCATGAAATACACTACAAGGAAATAATCACCTACAAGTTGTCCCTATATAAGGTACTCTTTTGGCCATTCCACTACAAATTAGTTACCGTGTCAGCAATTTCAATACAAATTAGTGTGTTGTGCCCATTATTATGTACCTAGAACAGTATAGACCCTATCGATTTGCAACCATCCATTTCTGGGTCTAGAGTTTGAACCATCTCTTTTTGTTCATTGTCCCAAAAAATATTTACTCATCGTTGGACAATAACGTAATGACTGCCATAGTAAGAATTTGAACAACAGTGTGCATGTTCTTGATGATGATCCCATGATAAGTTAGCATTATCTTTTTTGAATTGGCAGGTAAGGTCCTACCGAAGACAATATTTGACTTCGTTGTATTTTTGTTCCTCTCGTGGGGCATCGCACCAGAGTTGAAACTGTACAAGGCATGGCCTGGTAGACAACCTAATTCTTTTTTTGGGTTGGGTTTCAGAAACCGTGGGCCTATATTGTGTGCTGCATGTATTAATTCCACTATTTAGTTTCACATGAAAGAATCTTAGTATAATTAAAATCAACTAGGTATTCCAACTCGATGCAGGGGGGACGCCATGGAGCAAGTCAAGTTCGTGGAGCAAGTCATGGATGATGCCATCGAAGGTAAACTCTCTCCCTCTCCTTACCGTGCTACTGCTCGTTGTGTCCATGGCCATTGAGCTGTGCTAGGTTCTATGCTGTTGTCGACACACATTTATAAGATTTGGGGCTGTAGGTTTCAGTGGATTTATTTAGAAATAAATAGATCTGTTGGTTCACAGAAAACAGTTTTACTGTAGATGTAAAGAATTAGCAATAGATCTCTAGGCTGGTGATGATGTAAATTCATTTTAGTGGATTTGGGGCTGTAGGTTGCTTTCAAAGCGTGGTGAGCACTTTTAGGTTTCCCTATTTCCTGTTGGATGACCGAAACCAACTAGAAATAGATGTTTTGGTTCAGTTTCAGATGACAAACTGTTTTGGTCCAGTTTGCTAACTAACTGGAGAACAAAAGAGAAGTGGTACTGTCAATCACATTGCCCTATGCACATCACTTAGGCTAATGTCCATATAATTTTATTTAGCCATGTTTTCTGTAGGTTGTGTCGTATATTGTGGCGTCTGGATTAGTCATCAAGGACAACCAACACTCATGCTGCTATCTTCTCATAATCACATACGAATTTGTGTTCAAATTGTAGTGCTATCTTGTTTATTTGTTTCTTCTTATTTGCTATTAGACTGCTGCCCAGACTAAAAAAATGTGCTGATGAGCAGTAAGTGTGCGCAAATTGGTTCTTACTTCTTAATGCACTGTGCGTTAACGGTTCATTTTGTTATTTTCTTTGTAGAGTCAAAAGATACATGGATGATTATATGGGTGCATGGCAAGTATACTGCGATGTGATGATGATGATGATGATGATAATGTTCCAGTTCATGATGATGACGGATGCTTTCAGTTTTAGTTAAGTTGTAGGGATGTTGTTCCTATTCGATGATGTTCCTCGATTATGTTTCATTTAAGTATCAGGGATGTCGATGGATGATTTTAGTTTAAGTTTCTTTGTCGAGAAAATATTTAGATTTGCATCACATTTGGATGCTCTTCCTCCTGTAATATCCACTACTGTAATCCAACAATTTTATGCAATATGTGATTTCTTCCTCTTGTGAGTATATTTTCTTGTCTTTTCCTAGCTTCATATACATATAATTATCACCATTATGTGAAGCATTAATTCAATTGTTGTTATATACATATATAATATTATTATTATTATTCACACTGTACATATACAACCACCTAAAGCGTGGCAAATTATCTATTGCCAAACAATGAGATTTGGATCCCGATATATTGAGCACCAACGGATAGTAGCGTTGTATAAGTCTGTTTTATGTGTTGTACTCTTGCAACGATCCCTTTTACCAACGGTAGTATATGTGTTGCATTATGCGCTAGCAACACTAGATAAGGCAACACATCCCAAACCGTTGGTAAAGACACTAGCAACGGATATATGGACTTTTAGATACGGAAAAAGCGTTGCTATAGGTGAGGTCATGTTGTAGCGCCAAGTAGAGTCCCATCCGGACACGGGACGAAGTCTTCAATCTCGTATCTTCATAGTCCAACAGTCCGGCCAAAGGATATAGTCCGGCTGTCCAGAGACCCCCTAATCCAGGACTCCCTTAGACGTGAACAAGATTGAGGCACCAGCCCAGATCAGAGTGCAAGAACCCCAAAGATTCGAAGGACCAACATGTAGATCAGAGGGACCAAGATCAAACCAGAGAAGAAGGATATCATCAAGACAAAAGCCTCCCTTGCTGGGCAGGCGAGCCCGGCAAGGGGCGAGGCCACCCCTAGAAAAAAAACTACCAAAGCGCCCCGGCAGGGCCTGCCGGGACTCACGGAGGCAAAACCACCTCAACAACCACTCTACCATGACATACATCGTCCATTAGTGCGGTGTCAACCCGCAAGGTGATTAAGTGGCAGCCATTCGTCACATGGCAGCCATTTTCTACAGGAGAAACCCATACACGACACCCAACCTGCGATGTGTCAAGCGAGCAAGCGCGGAGCTGGCAAGATAGCCCGGCAAGCCTTGCCAGGCAACTAACAATGTGACATTGAGCGGTGCATTTAATGCGCCCTGTCAGCCCGCAGAGTTAGGTATGATGGCATTGTTTGCTATCTTATCAGTGCGCAATGACTACCTTGCCACTGTGGTAACCCTTTGATCTATAAAAGGAGTCCCATGGCAACCATAGAAAGGGTTAGAAGGCTGGATAACTCACACCCCCATACACGCGTAGTCGCTGCTGCCTTGAGGCAACCCCTGTCGGGCAAGTGTACTATGCTCTGCCACCATCTTTCCACCATCAATCCACCAAAGCAAGAGTAGGGTTTTACACCTCGCGGCGGCCCGAACCTGGGTAAAATTGCCTGTGTGATCTCTGTCATGCTTCCCCACACTCGTCTGCTCTTTGTGCAACGCATCGCCCCCCTGCCGAACCAGCAAGGGGCCTCATGGTCCCATAGGTGGTTGTGGTTTCCTGCGACATCTTTGGTGTGCCAAGTAGGGGGCTTGCTTGCACGAACCGGAAGGCGTGCGCATCGTGTCGACTTCATCACCATCTTCATCTTCGATGACGCCATCGACCATGGTGCCCAAGAAGAAACCCGGTTCTTCGGCTCACCCATCCACCTCGAAGGCTCGACTGCCCGCGGCCTCTAATGCCGTAGGAGGTGCGGAGGCACACGAGGACGCGAACGCTGCTAGGGAAGTGGTCGGAGCAGGTGGCACCGTCAGCACTTCCCTCGCAGCCGACGCAGGAGCAGGAGGCACCGGAGGAGAGCAGCATCAGCAACACCCTGACGGCTATGCTCCCCAAGGTACGGGTGAAGGGGTTCTCTGGATGCTCTTCAACCGCTCCCACCATGGGTCGAGACATCTGAACGTGCATACGGGTCAGAAGAGGCCCCATTCCCCTGCCAACGGGCACAACCGGAACGACGACGCCCAGACCAGGGCAAATCCCCGCTCTCCGACCGCTCCCACCGCAGGTGCGGCCACCGTGCGTGCACCCCCTCCGGGCCGGGTCGACCATGCTGCTGCGCCCCACGGAGCCTCTGGCCCTCGAGCGCCTTTGCCGCACCACATCCAAGTGGTCCCCCCTGCAACGGCAGCGGGGCCGCAGTGCCACCGCCACTGGCACCGTTAGGAGCCGAGCGACGATACGGTCGAGTTCCTCATCATCCATGCCAAGTACGGCTTTGGAGGCCATGGCACGGGTTCAACTACTGCTAAGGTTTCCGCCAGCGGCCGAGCAGATGGACGAATGACATGCCACCATCCAAAGCCTGCTCGGTTTCGCCGAAGTTGGGGGCTCATGGCAAGCTGGTCCGCCCCGACCTCCCTAGGCAACAGCAACAGCTCCTGGTGTTGACCGTACAGACCGGACCATTCCCACGGTGCAGTCCCCGCCGCGGCAACTATCATGAGCGCGATAGAATCAAGACCCCGATGATGTCTCGATGGCCTCTTCTGACCCTCGAGCACATCCAGGCCAACGACAAGCCCCGGAGGATGGGCGGAGGGGAGACACGCTCGTCGTCGTCGAGCAATGCCATGACGACCACCGCCGGACTGACGGTTTCGACGCCCCTGACATCGACGAGCCCACTCTTGGTGTTGGCGGGTGCCTACCTTTCGAGGTTGGCTGCCCTGCCTTTACTCACGAGTTGCAGCAAGTCCATTGGTCGTCCGTTCGCACATTCAAGCCAGAAATACCCGAGAAGTACGGCGGGAGGTTGAACATGGCAGAGTTCCTGAGCATCTACTGTTGGTGTTCTGGGAACGGGGGTCCCCAGACTTGCCTACCTGCGGCCTGTGGCGTGGCTCAAAGGGGGGCCCAGCACAGCCCATCTTCACCAACACAAACTCAAGACCCTCGCGGGGCGGACGACGCAGAGCTTCCTCAGGCATGGCCTCGTGAGGCTGGCTCACGAGGAGGCGGAGAGATCAAGGCGGGGTACCTCGCGAGGTGCCCGTGACGCAAGCCATGACGACTCAGGGCGCCAGGCGGGCGCCAGCCCGCGCAGCGTCCTCCTTTCCTCTTTGGTGCAAAGGGGGCAAGCGCAGCCACAGAGTACCGAGGCATCAGGCAAAGGTTGCCATTTCGGTGCAACGAGACCAAGACCAGGAGGACTATGAGACGGAGGTCACCGTGGAGCCCAAGACGGCGTCATCACCAGAGCTTTGCGCAGGCAAAGACTACTTTTGTCAGGATAGCTGATACTTGCTGTCCCCTTTCAAATTAGCCCGCCATTGTTGGCTCCCTTCCCGCTCAATATTTGGGAAGAGGACTAGGGCCTCTATAAATAGGACCAGCCACCCACATAGCTAAGGGGTCGAAGGGTCTCTAGGGGTCGGCCGGCTGAAATCAGAGAGAGAGAGAGAGAGAGAGAGAGGCGACTGAACTCCTCCCAGCAGTTCATCGCCCCAGCCAAGAACAGACCCTCGCGAGGCTGTTCTTCCTTGTATTGTTCATCATCATCAGCCCAAGAGGCAATCCACACATCACACACTGGAGTAGGGTATTACACCACAACGGTGGCCCGAACCAGTATAAACCATGTGTCTCTTGTGTTGTTCTTCCCGTAGTTCAGATCCTAGCATGGCGGAGGGGTGCAGGTAGGTAGGAGGTGAAATCTCCGCGCGCACCCCAGTGTTCGAACCTCAAGGGTCCGTCGGAACCCGAAATCCGACATTTGGCGCGCCAGGTAGGGGTGCACCGGAATTCGTCTTCCACCGCTCCGTGCCCCGTCGCGTCGTCATCAGCATGCCCGGTGACCAGGAGGGCAACCCAGACCCATCGGCTGCATGGCCCGCCCGCGCAGAGCCGCTCGCCTCGGGCGACCCCATGCCCCAGGAAGCTCACGGTCCGCAGGGCACTGCGGGCCGCGGGCGATGCGGACAGGCTTCGACAGCTCTCACACCGCGGCAGGCGCGGTCGGCAGCAAGGTCCTCCAATCACGCCGCGACCACGACACCGTACACCCGCCGGGAACATGCGAACTCGAGGGCCACGCTCATGGTGGCCCGAGAGCTGCTGCAGTGCAGACTGCTGGAGGGCGGCCACGACGTGCTGCTAGAGCGAGTGGCAGAGCTCCTGGGCTTCGCCGCCTCGGGGGCTCACCCCTTCTCCACCCAGCTCCCATCTCAAGCCTAGGGCGACCCGTGCGGGGGCTCCGCGCACGCCCGCGGGCTCCAAGGCTACTCCGACACCAACGAAGCTGTCAGCGCCGGACCGGCGGTGGCGCTGCCCCCGCCCCCGGTCCGCGAAGAAGAAGGACTCAACGCGACCCGCGGCCCCAGTGGGCGGCTGCGCTGCCACCCCACGGTGGGCGCGTCAGGCAGGACTGCGTGGCATGCGGGGCATTACGGCGTGGCATTCGGGATGACAGCGCCGGAGGAATACGTGCCCCTCATGATGGACCAAGGACACCCTCATGAGAACGGACAAGGCTCGCTCCTCAGCCCAAGCTGGGGGGATGAGGCACTAGAAGCTGAGCCTTTCCAGGAGCCTCGGGACGGTCCCACTAGCCATGCTGGAGGCAACGGTTATCTGGTACCGCTAATTCTTCAGGAGCAGGTATACGCTAACCATGGATCGCAGGAGGTGCAGGTCGCTGCAGCGAGCAGCTGCCCCACTCCCACAGTCTCCTACCCCTCGGGAGGAGGGCGCAGGGGGCTGCAGGAGAGGGGCCGAGATCCAACATCACCACCGCGGCGTTCGGAGCAAGGTGTTCTCAGGAGGTAGGCCCTCTGCTGGGGAGGTGCCTCAGGGCCTGCCCCTGGCGGAGGACCCGTGGTCGTCGGGGGAACCGCTGGCAACCGCTCTACCCCATCAGGCGGCGTCCTGGTTTCCGGTCGTTGCTGATGGCACTAGAGTGTGGCGCAAGGCGGGGCCCTCATCTGGCGATATGAAGCAAGGCCAGTATCTGTGAAGAAGGCCCAGTGCCTGTGAAGCTCGCCGCCCCGTGACACTCTCACGTAATAATGAGTGGGGCTGTACATGCCCCAGAGTCTTAGGGGTGCCGGCCTCAGGCCCCGGGGCTCCCTCCCATGCCTAGTGGCAGCACTTAGCTCCGCGCTGGTGAGAAGACGTCCAAGACTACACTAGGTGCCGGACGTGGCCTTTTGTTTGCTTTCGTTGCCCTTTCCCTTTGGTTGTCGCTTTCCCCGCTGGATTCAAGTTGGATTCGAATTTGAGATTTGCGTGTGTTTGGGGAAGGGGTGCTTAGTCTCGTTCGAGAAATTTCTCGCGTTTCGGTTATCACTTCGCTTCAGCTGCCTCCCCTCGTGAGCCCCTCGCGAGCCGGGTCAGGCCTAGCTTGCGCGCAGCCCAGACTGCCGCCGCCGCGTCCTCTCAGGAGGGCATCTTACTGCAGGTCCAACAGATTCAATCAGGAAACACTCAGGGCACCACAGCCTCCTACGCTAGGGCCAGCACGGGACAAAGGTAAACTAGTCGACCAGCGCATCGCTTAAGCCAACCACTTGGCGCGGGCGCATGGGCAATGTAGCTCCTACTGATACGATAAACACAAGTTTTACATGAGGGGCTCCCCCTCCAAAATGCTCTCACAGCTATCAGGCCAAAACCTGAGTTCTATTCATGCAGGGTAAGCAGGAACGATGCACAATCAGTCGGATGAATCTCCCAATGCATCCTCAGGAGCGCCACCGGGGCCGTTGCTAGCGTCGCTGAACTCGCCATCGCTGTCCATGTTGCCACCAGCGGCGTCAGGGCCGCCCATCACACTGCCCTCGTCGGCCGCCACGATCGCGTCGTCGTTGTCCAAGGCGAAGGCCCTGATAAGAGCCTCCACATTGTCTTCCACCCAGTGCGCCAGCTCGCCTCGGACGGCCTGAGGGACTGGGGCGATGGCGGCGTCGAAATCGAAGTGGGGATCCATGCTCCGGAGATGGCTGAAGACGCGAGAAAAGGCGCGCCTGAGCAGGGCGCGGCTCCTGTCCTCCACCAACCTGTCAGCCCTGATCAACCACGCCTCCAGCTGCGTCACCATGTCAGTGAAGAATTGAAGATTGCCCGCGTAGTTGACCGCGTGCGGCTCGCCGACGGTCTCCTCGCAGATGTTGCCCAAGGCCGCGTTGGCCCTCTGCCGGAGCGTGGTGAGCATGGGGCCGTGCTCATGCTCCAGGAGCCGCTGCTGACGTATCTCGTCCGCATTCTAGCGCGCGACGGCCTCAGCCTCCTCCACCCGCTGGCGAAGAAGGAGAACCTCAGCCTGGGAGGTGGTTAGCTCACCTTGCGCCACCTCAAGGGCGGCCCGGGAAGCATACACCCGCCGTGTCAACTCCTCCAGCTTGGCCCTCAAGGCGGCAGTCCTGCCTTCAGCTTCGGCCCGGATCAACCCCAGCTTCTCCTCGAACTCGTGCTCGAGGTTCAAATGCGCCGTCGCCGCACGACGTCCGACCTCCTCCAGGAGACGGGCTTCCTGTGTAGCGACATCGTCCTCCGCCTGCGTCACCAAGCACTCCCTCGTCTCCAGACGCTCGTACTCGCGGGTACGTTCGGCGGCTTCCAACGTCAGCGCCTCCTCACGCTTCAGGAGCTCTGCTGAGTCGCCAGAGGCCACCTTCATCGACGCGAGGGCTGCCTCGCGCATCTCCACCTACTCCTCCAACGAGTGGCACCAGGACAGGAGCTCCCGAGCCTGCTCCTACGCAGTCGTTCGCCTCCGATCAGCCTCCCGAGCTTCCTCAGCAGCCCGAGACCGGGCCTCCCGAGAGGCCACCAACGACGCCTTGGCCTTTGCTTCATCAAGGTCGCGCTGACGGCGCGCAAGGGCGATGGCGCCCTCCAGCTCGCACCTCTCTGCAGCCAGGCGCAGGCCCTCGGCCTCAAGGCGCGCGTCTTCATCAGCAACCTCCTCACCAATCAGGCTCACTGCGTCAGTTGCCCTTCGAAGGAATCCTTGGCGGAGAGCGCGATGCTCCCGAGCGCGCTCAAGCACGTCTTCCACACCATCATCTGCCCCAAGCAAGCGCCGGGGGCTGCAAGTCAGCACTCCCCCTCCAAGCTGGGGGCTGGCACCCTCACGACGGCCGGGCACGCCGCATCAGAAGCCCGGCCTGGGGCCAGCCCGTACCCAGGAGAAGAGCGCAGGAGGCTCCTCAGTGAATCACAGTCTACAACCAGGCGAGAAGCCCACGGCGGGCTGGGTATGCCATGAGAAGGCTCGCGACGGAGGATCGCGAGGTGCGCGGGGCCACGATACACCTCGGGATGGTTCGCCTCTTCGATCGCCCTCACCACAAGGGCTCCGCTGCTCGGAGCGCTCGAGGACGGTGGAGGGGGCGAAGCCAAAGGGGACGGCTCCTCGGCCGTCTCAGCAAGTTCGGCTGGAAGGGGCCTGCGGAGCAAGGGTCAGTAAGAGCAACAGAAGGATCAGGAGCAGGGAAAGGAGAAGGCTTAGTTATCAGTGGGGAAATACTTTCTGCGCTTCAACAAGCGACAAGGGTGATCGTCGCCCAGGGTCTCCCTTTTCTTCCGGACAGCCCCAAAGTCCACGCGGAACCGGCCCAAGAGTTGGGCGCATGGATCAACCTTCGACGAAGACGGAGCGTCAAGGCGATCTGCGGCAGGGGCGTCTGCCTGATGTGTGCTGCCAATCGCCCCCCAAGAGAAGCAGCTGGAGCCTCAGGGGCCCCAGTCGCAGGCACCGGGAGCAGCTGCTTGTCACCCTCAGCCTCAGCGGCACGGGCCCCAAGGGTTGCTTCCTCATGAGCCTCGCCCAGCGCTGTCGCCATGCCGGGAGCCCCCTCGGCCTCTGGCGCCTCGTACCTCCCTGCTCTGCCACTCGAGGACGAGTCGCCTAGGCCGATTGGAAGGGCAGTCACCACCACTAGATTCTCGCGAGGTCCCTGGAGGCCGGTAGGGTGCAGCCCCCACTCATCAAAGGCAGGCATCTGCTTCACAAAGTCGACCCTACTCTGGCAGAGGTACAACAAGGCCCCTCCCTGCCGGACGCTGCCAGGGTTGGGGTCCCCAGCCAGGGTCAAGAGCGCCTTCTTCAGCACCTCAGGAGCCAGGTCCTCTTCCTGGAGCCTCATACGATCCTCGCACCCATGGAAGGCCCACATCTGGCGAGAGTGGCGTTGAAGAGGAGCAACGCGGCATAGCAGGAACTCCTTCACCACCTTGGGCGCTGTCACGCCAAGCGACCTCAAGAGCGCGAAGCGGCGCCAGACGAAGACGAGCCGGGGGCTCTCGAGCATCTCCTAGCCCCAACCCGAATTGGGGACAGCAGGCGAGGTTGGCTCCGATAGCAGGGGGCTGGGCACCCCTGCGTCCACATACAGCCACCGCTCGCGGAACCCAACCGCGGGCAGGGGGAGCTTGAAGTCAATCCCAGAGGCCGCAGTCTCAGACACAGCACTGAAGCTCATGCATGCCCAGCATTGGGTAGGGTCGACAAGATGCAGCGAGAAGAAGTGGCACAGCAAGGCAACCGAAGGAGGGATGCCCACCATGGCTTCGCAAACAAAGGCGAAGACCGAAAGGAGGGTGATGGATTCAGGACTCAGATGCATCATGTGGATCTGATAGTGGGAGAGCACGGCATTGAAGAAATCAGAAAAGGGGGGAACCAGACCAGCCCACGGGACATCGGCAAAATATGGGTCCTCGGTAGCTATCCTGTCGATGGAGAAGTGGGACGCGGGCCAGGCCATCGTCCTCCCGCATTCATTGAAGATGGTGGCCAGAGCCAAGCTGACCTTGCCCAAGCCCTCGGCAGGGGCCGCCAACGGCGGCGGGCAAGGTGGAGACGCGGGTTTCTTCCCTCTTCCCTTCTTCGTCGGGGCCATGGCGATAGGAGGGGGGGAAGGATTCGAGATTGAATTGAAAACAGAAACCAGGGTTCGAGCGGAGGAAGGACAGGGGGCGCTCGAGCGATAAAAGGGGAACGACTGTGTACGACTACGGGTCCGCCTAGCATGGCGCAAGATAAGGAGGGCGTGGGGGAATAGTGCCGCCCACGTCCAATCAACCCCCACGCGGCGCCTAAGGCCGCAAGCTGTTAGGGCCCGCGGCGCTTCGCTCTTGCCCTTCCGCCTCCCTGCATGGCCAAGTACGGGCGCGCCTTGGGCCCGGGGGCTACTGTCGGCGTTCTGGGAACGGGGGTCCCCAGACTTGCCTACCAGCGGCTTGCGGCGTGGCTCAAAGGGGGGCCCAGCACGGCCCATCTTCACCAACACAAACTCAAGACCCTCGCGAGGGGCCAAGCCTCCCAGGGCAGGCAACGCAGAGCTTCCTCAGGCACGGCCTCGTCAGGCTGGCTCACGAGGAGGCGGAGAGATCAAGGCGGGGTACTTCGCGAGGTGACCGTGACGCAAGCCATGATGAGTCAGGGCGCCAGGCGGGCGCCAGCCCGCGCAGCGTCCTCCTTTCCTCTTTGGTGCAAAGGGGGCAAGCGCAGCCACGGAGTACTGAGGCATCAGGCAAAGGTTGCCATTTCGGTGCAACGAGACCAAGACCAGGAGGACTACGAGACGGAGGTCACCGTGGAGCCGAAGACGGCGTCATCACCAGAGCTTTGCGCAGGCGAAGACTACTTTTGTCAGGATAGCTGATACTTGCTGCCCCCTTTCAAATTAGCCCGCCATTGTTGGCTCCCTTCCCGCTCAATATTTGGGAAGAGGACCAGGGCCTCTATAAATAGGACCAGCCACCCACATAGCTAAGGGGTCGAAGGGTCTCTAGGGGTCGGCCGGCTGAAATTAGAGAGAGAGAGAGAGAGAGAGAGAGAGAAAGGCGACTGAACTCCTCCCAACAGTTCATCGCCCCAGCCAAGAACAGACCCTCGCGAGGCTCTTCTTCCTTGTATTGTTCATCATCATCAGCCCAAGAGGCAATCCACACATCACACACTAGAGTAGGGTATTACACCACAACGGTGGCCCAAACTAGTATAAATCCTGTCTCTCTTGTGTTGTTCTTCCCGTAGTTCAGATCCTAGCATGGAGGAGGGGTGCAGGTAGGTAGGAGGTGAAATCTCCACGCGCACCCCAGTGTTCGAACCTCAAGGGTCTGCCGGAACCCGAAATCCGACATCTACACCATCGCTGTTCAGGATGCCAGGGGAGGTGATGAGAAGGTGTTTGCCAACTACTTCTCTTTGGCCCGCAAGTCCAATGTGAGGTCTTGGCTAATGCACCTACCGGAGAACTCCATTTCATCATGGGCTGACCTATGCCATGAGTTCATTGGCGCCTTCACTAGCGGCCATCAAGAACCCGGAAGGCCCAACGACTTGCAGCTTCTCTAACAGAAGGAAGGAGAAACCCTCCATAAGTATTTACAGAGATTCAACAAAGTTCATAGAAATATCCCAAATATCCATCAGGCAGCCGTGATAGCTGCCTTCCAGACCAATGTGCGCAACCGTCGTATCCATTCCAGGATGAACATATGGTCGCCCAAGACCGTGAAGGAGCTTTACACTTTGGTAGATAAGTGCTCGGATGGAGGAGGGAAGGAAGTTGCCCGGAGAGGAAGATTGCACCAATGTTGATTCAGAGGATGAGGATGAATCAACTAGTCAGAAGAAGACCAAGAAGCGCAATAAGAAGCAGAGTGATAAGGCGGTGATGACTGTTGAAGGATCGGGTACGCCTAGTACCTGTAAGAAGGCCAAGGCTGTGGCCCCCGGCAAGGAAGCCGCCCTGTGCACTGACTGCTGGGAAGCCGTTGCTCCCAAGCGAACCAGGAAGGGTGATG
The DNA here is from genome assembly GCA_034509565.1 of Triticum monococcum. Classification (NCBI taxonomy): domain Eukaryota; kingdom Viridiplantae; phylum Streptophyta; class Magnoliopsida; order Poales; family Poaceae; genus Triticum; species Triticum monococcum. Next base: position 111,475,683 of record CM067842.1, on the reverse strand, counting down.
GGCCATACTGCAAGATTCATCGGACCAAGGGCCATGATCTTCAAGAGTGTTAACAAGTTGAGAAGCTTGTCAAGAAACAGAGAGCAGAGTATGACAAGCGTGATAAGGAAAAAGGTCAGAATGTTGCTAGTGGTAAGGGTCGATGCAGTGAAGTAAATCGCCCTAGCAAACCCTTTTGTAACCAAGGAAAGCCCGCCAAAGGTCGAAGAAGGAAACCTATGATGATGAGAGTGATGGAGGGGATGAAGAGGAAACCAGTGAGCAGGAGTGTAAGAAGGCCACGAACGCCCTCTGCATTGACGGAGGCGAATCTCTGCACACTTCTCACCGCCAGCTCAAACGGTGGGCACGAGAAGTCAATGCCGTGGAACCAACGCCAGAGGCCCGGAAGCCGCTCAAATGGTCTCATACACCCATCATCTTTGACGAAGAGGACCATCCTAGTCGTACCACCACGGTAGGGTGTTTGCCATTGTTGGTCTCTCCAACAATTCGCAACCTCAAGGTCACAAAGATGCTGGTGGATGGTGGGGCTGGATTGAATCTGATTTCCCCAACAGTCATCAATAAGCTTCAGATAGGAGAGGAAGAGCTAGAGGTTACCAGCACATTTCACGGAGTTAATCCCTGCAGGAGCCATCCTAAGGGAAATATCACATTGGCGGTAACTTTTGGGGGAGAACTGAACTACCAGACTGAGAGGATTGTGTTTGATGTAGTTGATCTCCCCTTGCCGTACAATGGGATTCTTGGACGCCCAGCCCTGGCTAAGTTCATGGCAGCATCCCACTATGCCTACAACACCTTGAAGATGCCTGGGCCACTTGGGGTCATCACCATCCCATCAGATGCGAAGGATGCAATCATTTGCATGGACAAGATGTACCAGGGCGCGGTCGCGGCAGAGGCAGTGGCAGCGGCAACTCCCGCCAAGGAAAGTAAAGGAAAGAAGAGAGATTGTAGGGACTCTGGTAAAGAGTCCGGGAAGTGTGCCCCCACCGAGTGCATGACACTCGTTGACGACGTGCCGGTGTGTTCTAACAACAAGAGATCCAAGGTCACTGCACCCCAAGTAAAGAAGGTCCCGACAGGGTTGGCTGGCTGATGGTACTTTCACTATCAGCGCCACCCTCTATGACAAATAGGAAAGTGTGCTCGTTGCCTTCCTGCGGGCGAATGTCGATGTGTTTGCCTGTAAACCATCTGATATCCCCGGTGTTCCCAGGGAAGTAATTGAGCACCACCTTGCTGTCTGCCCACATGCCCGACCTATCAAGAAAAAAGTTTGGAAGCAGGCCTTTGAGAGGCAACAGTTCATCGCGGAAGAGGTCAAGAAACTCGAGGCAGCTGGTTTGGTCAGAGGAGTGCTGCATCCCATGTGGTTGGCAAATATAGTAGTAGTCCGGAAGGCTAACGGGAAGTGGAGGCTTTGCATAGATTTCACAGATCTCATCAAGGCTTGCCCGAAAACCCATTTCCCTTGCCGCGTATCGACCAAATTGTGGATTCCACTCCAGGTTGTGATTTGCTCTCCTTTCTGGGTGCGTACTTTGGGTATCACCAAATCTTCATGTCCAAGGAAGATGATGAGAAGACATCATTCATCACTCCATGTGGTACATACTGCTTTGTCCACATGCCATTTGGATTAAAGAGTGCCGGTTCACTTTTGCAAGGGTAATCTAGATTGTCTTTGAGCCATAGTTACACAAAAACAAAGAAGCCTATATGGATGATATTGTGGTCAAGACCAAGGATAGTGCCACCCTGATTCGGGATTTGGAGGAGACATTTGATAATCCACGTAATATCAATCTAAAACTCAACCCGGAGAAGTGTGTGTTTGGTGTTCCCTCCGGCAAGTTGCTTGGGTTATTTGTATACCATCGCGGGATCGAAGCCAACCCCGACAAGTCCAAGGCTATTGAGAAAATCCAAGCGCCAAGGACAGTTAAGTATGTGAGGCATCTGACAGGATGTGTTGCCGCGCTAAGCAGATTCATCTCCAAGTCCGCCGAGCGTGTGATGGTAGCTGGAACTAGGTCGGTCTTTCCTCGGAGAGGGAGGGATGATGCAGCACAGCGGCGGTAGGTATTTCCCTCAATTATGAAACCAAGGTTATTGAACCAGTAGGAGAACCAAGCAACACAACGTAAGCAGCTCCTGCACACAAATGACAATACCTCACAACCCGACGTGTTAGGGGTTGTCAATCCCTTTCAGGTAACGGCGCCAGAAATTGGTGCGTGACGGTAAAAAGGTTGTAATAGATTGGATAAATAGATTACAAATAAAATAAATTGCAGCAAAGTATTTTTGTATTTTTGGTTTAATGGATCTAAAATAAAAGCAAGGAAAAAGATTGCCAGGAAAATATATGAGAAATAAGACCGAGGGGTCGTAGGTTTCACTAGTGCCTTCTCTCGAGAAAAATAGCAAAAGGTGGGTAAACAAATTACTATTGGGCAATTGATAGAGCTTCAAATAATTATGACAATATCTAGTCAATGATCATTACATAGGTATCACGTCCAATATTAGTAGACCAACTCCTACCTGCATGTACTATTATTACTCCACACATCGACCGCTATCCAGCATGCATCTAGCGTATTAAGTTCATGGAAAAATGGAGTAATGCAATAAGAACGATGACATGATGTACACAAGATCCGTTTATCTATATGGCGGTAGATATAGATCTCGTCTTTTTATCCTTAGTAGCAACGATACATACGTGTCGGTTGCCTTTCTGTCACTGGGATCAAGCACCGTAAGACCGAACCCACTACCGGGCACTGATGAAGCTATGTACCAAGGGTAGGGTCACGGACCTGTCCTAACTGCCCTACCCAAGGACACCTCTAGAATAAATCACCTTTCAATCGACTTGGAGGTGTTCCACTCGACAGACTCGAAGACACTCGACCAAGAAGCAATTACTCGACCAAGATCCAACCACTCGACGGCCAGGAGACCTAAAGTCACTCCGCACGCTAACGGTTGGTCATTAAGTAGCTTTTATGGTCATCATAGCACTTTATTACTAGCGTTATCAGTAATGCCCTGCCTTAATGTACATTGAACCCTTCGTAACATGGGCTCGCCGGGGTCCTGGCGCACTCTATATAAGCCACCCCCTCCTCCGAGACGAAAATTCGCACCTTTGTAACTCATACTCACATAATCCAGTCGGCCGCCTTCGGGCTCCGAGACGTAGGGCTTTTACTTCCTCCGAGAAGGGCCTGAACTCGTAAACCTTGCATCCTTACAACTTCTCCATAGCTAAGATCACGCCTCTCCATACTTACCCCCCTACATTACTGTCAGACTTAGAACCACGACAGTTGGCGCCCACCTTGGGGCTGGTGTTTTAGTGTCTTGTTGGAGGAGTTCCGATCTTTTCCAAACCGAATCATCATGGTTTTCGACGGAGTTTTGGTGGAGGGCCGCGAGATCCGTCTCGGCGCGCTCACGTTCATCGCCGACGACTCCGCCTGGCTTCAGGAGGCTCCGCTCGACGTGGATGCACTCCCTGTCTGCGGGGCAACGCACTTTAGCGCGTGCGTCCACGGTGTTCTCCTGCGGCAACCGTCGACCCCCTACCGGTCGGCTCCTGTGTTGTCCTCCCTCCCCGTTTCCCGCCGGCGCAAGCGCTCCGGTCGGTCAAGACTTCAGTGGTGGGTGAGACACGCGGTGGCCCGTCAGTCGGCCACCCCTCAAGTCGCGGCAATCGAGCCCGACGAATCCCTCTACGGCCTGTTCGACTGGCTCCGAAGAGACTGCATCCGATTGTGACAGCAACGATCCGGCGGCGGAGGTTCTGATGGTCGATGGACCGCCCAGTCCCCCCGGTTTTACCCGCACCGACGGAGGCGCGGGAGGAGGCGACCCGTCGCGTCCCCATGAGGAGTATCGTCCCGAGCCTCTCACGTTGCTGCAGAGAGAAGAACTTCGCCGCTGGAATGTGGATGCGCTGCACACTCCTATCATTGGAGAAACCCCCGAGGCTCGCGCCTTGGAGGACACGCGCCTGGCAAACTTGGCAGAGCGCACTCGACTGGAGAACCTCCAACGAGCACTCGACGAGCGTGCGCGGCAACAGGTTCCCGAATCCAGTCGACATCAGCTCTTCCCGCCCCCGCAGGTATATCGGACTCCGATTCATAATTTAGCAGCTGCGGCCCATATAGCGGAGTCGATTCAGCCTTCCCAGTCGGAGGCTGGCAGTGGCTTGCTGTAGATCAGAGCGTTACTCCGGGCAACAGGAGATCAGAATTCCGCTGTTTCTCAGTCACGGAACAGAATTCACAGCAGATCCGTTGCCGCGGACACAGTCCAGTCGGCTCACTGCCCGAGATCGCCCTCGAGGTGTGAGGGACGTGGAGACCGGCGTGACCAGTATGGGAACCATGAGCAGTATGATCACTGAGTCGATCGTGACGATCGACGTCGAGTGCCCATGCCTCCCCCGAGGAGCGGGTCGTATGTGCCTCGCCAGCAGGATGATAGGTGCCCTCATAGTGGTGGGCGAAGGATTCCAGTCGACCCCAGAGGGCCAGGCTTTGACGCGAGATCCATCCTCGTCCAAGGTCTGGTCGACAGGAACAGCGCTCACCGAGAAGGCCACGACAGAGATGCGCCTGCCAGCAGCAGAGTACATGTTTCGGGGCCAGAGTGCTTTAGTAGAGCCATCAGGGCTGCTGTGATTCCTCCCAATTTCAGGTTGGCGACTGGAGTCAGTAAGTTCACTGGCGAGTCCAAGCCCGATACTTGGCTTGAGGACTACCGAGTGTCCATCCAGATTGGTGGCGACAATGATGAAGTGGCCATGAAGCACCTGCCTCTCATATTGGAGGGCTCGGCCAGAGCGTGGCTAAACCAGTTAGCACCTAGCAGCATTTACACTTGGGAAGATCTCTCCCGAGTGTTCGTCACCACATTTGAAGGCACATGCAAGCGACCGGAAGGACTGACGGAACTACGGTCTTGTGTGCAAAAGCCGAAAGAAACTTTGAGGGATTACATCCAGAGATGGATCACGTTACATCACTCGATGGAGAATGTGCCTGACCACCAAGCAGTTTGTGCCTTCAAGGAAGGCGTCAAGTACAGAGAACTGAATTTGAAGTTTGGTCGAACCGGAGATATGTCCCTGAATCGTATGATGGAGATTGCCACCAAGTACGCTAATGGTGAAGATGAGGATCGACTCAGGAGTGGCAAGCTCAAGTCAGTCGCCCAAGAAACCAGAGGCAATTCCAATCAGAAACAGAAGCGGAAAACCGAGCTAGCGGCTCCCGGGGAAGCCTTAGCTTTGGCCCAAGGAAAGTCTAAAGGGAAACCTAAAGGGCCTTGGAACCCCAAAAAGGTTAAAGACCAGGAGGGAAATGATGTGTTGGACTTACCATGTCTCGTCCACACAAAGAAAGATGAAGAGGGTAATTTTATTTATCCGAAACATACCACTCGGCAGTGTCGACTCTTGATCCAGTAGTTCCAGGGCAAGCAACCCAAGGGTAAGGAAAAGGAGTCAGACAAGGTCGAGGACAAAGAGGATAGTGATGACGGATACCCTCAAGTCAATTCCAGCCTAATGATTTTTGATGATGCTGAGAGCAAAAGTCGACTGAATGTTATTAGCCGAGAGGTGAATATGGTCGCTCCGGCGACACCTAGTTACCTGAAATGGTCTCAAACTGCCATAACATTCGACCAGTCCGACCACCCAACGCACATCGCCACCCCTGGGAGGCAAGCTTTGGTGGTCGACCCAGTTGTTGAAGGCAATCGACTGACCAAAGTCCTGATGGATGGTGGCAGTGGTTTGAACATATTATACGCTGAGACGTTGAAAGGGATGGGCTTTCCGATGTCCAGACTCAGTGCCAGCAACATGAGTTTCCATGGAGTCATTCCTGGGAAGAAGGCTAAATCACTCGGCCAGATTGCTCTTGATGTGGTTTTCGGTGATTCCAAGAATTACCGCAAAGAAAAGTTGACATTTGAAGTTGTGGACTTTCAGAGTGCCTATCACGCTATTCTGGGCAGGCTGGCTTATGCACGCTTCATGGCCCGACCATGTTACGTGTATCTCAAATTGAAGATGCCTGGCCCCAAAGGTGTGATCACCATTACGGGCAATCGGAAGAAAGCGGAAGAATGTTTTCAGAAAGGTTTGAAGATCGCTGACGCACAGATAGCAGTGGTGGAGTTGCAGGAATACCAAAAGACTGCAGGCCCAAGTGATCTGTTGTGAGCCAAGAAGCCCGCTACAGAGTCAGCTTTCCAATCAACTGGTGATACGAAGACAGCTCACATCCACCCGACCGACCCCAGCGCCGCTCCGACTCATATCTCGACAACACTCGACTCCAAATAGGAAGAAGCGCTCATCTAGTTCCTCCGTGAGAACTGGGACATTTTCGCATGGAAGCCTTCTGACATGCCAGGTGTTCCCAGGGAGCTGGCTGAGCATCGCCTGAGAGTCGACTCAAAAGTAAAACCTGTCAAGGAACATCTCCGACGGTCCGCCGTCCAAAAGAGAAAGGCTATTGGCGAGGAGGTGGTTCGGCTCTTAGCAACGGAGTTCATCCGAGAAATCTACCACTCCGAGTGGCTCGCCAACGTTGTCATGGTCCCCAAGAAGGACAAGTCACTTCTCATGTGCATTGATTTTAAACATATCAATCGGGCCTGCCCGAAAGATCATTTTCCTCTCCCCCGCATCGACCAGATAGTCGACTCGACTACGGGATGTGAGCGACTGTCTTTCTTGGACGCTTATTCTGGGTACCATCAGATCCGTCTGTATGGACCTGACGAGATCAAGACAGCTTTCATCACTCCATTCGGGTGCTTCTGTTATGTTATCACGCCGTTCGGCCTCAAGAATGCCGGAGCCACATTCATGAGGATGATTCAGAAGTGTTTACTCACTCAAATCAGTCAGAATGTGGAAGCATACATGGATGATATCATGGTCAAGTCACGGAAGGGTTCCGACCTGCTGACTGACCTTGCTGAAACCTTTGCCAACCTTAGGAGGTATGATATCAAGCTTAATCCATCAAAGTGCACATTCGGAGTCCCTGGCGGAAAGTTACTCGGTTTTCTTGTTTCCGAACGGGGAATCGACGCCAATCTAGAAAAAGTTGGCACTATACTCCGAATGAAAAGCCCTGTGCGAGTGCACGGCGTCCAGAAGCTTACTGGTTGCTTGGCCGCCCTAAGTCGATTCATATCTCGTCTCGGTGAAAAGGCATTGCCCCTTTACCGATTGATGAAGAAGTCCGACAAGTTCGAGTGGACTCCTGAAGCTGATGCAGCATTTGCAGAGCTCAAAGCTCTGCTCTCCACCCAGCCGGTGCTTGCTGCCCCAATCAGCAAGGAGCCTTTGCAGCTTTACATTGCAGCCACAGGACAAGTCGTCAGTACGGTACTTACGGGCGAGCGGGAAGAGGAAGGGAAAACCTTCAAAGTTCAGCGCCCAGTATATTATATTTCTGATGCCTTGACCCCATCAAAGCAAATATATCCTCACTATCAGAAGCTTGTATATGGGATTTACATGACCACAAAGAAAGTTGCTCCCTACTTCTCTGATCATTCCATTACAGTCGTCAGCGACGCTCCATTGTCAGAGAACCTGCATAACAGGGATGCAACTGGTCGAGTGGCAAAATGGGCGATTGAACTCCTTCCCCTAGATATCAAGTTTGAGGCAAAGAAGGCTATCAAGTCCCAGGCAATCGCAGATTTCGTCGCCGAGTGGATTGAACAGCAGCTGCCGACTCAGATTCACTCGGAGCATTGGACTATGTTCTTCGATGGCTCCAAGATGCTGAGTGGTTCCGGTGCCGGAGTGGTGTTGGTCGCCCCCAGAGGAGATAAACTCAGATATGTTCTTCAAATCCACTTTGATGCCTCCAATAACGAGGCAGAATACGAAGCACTTTTATATGGGTTGCGCATGGCCATCTCACTCGGCGTCCGTCGCTTGATGGTCTATGGCGACTCAGATTTGGTGGTTAATCAGGTGATGAAGGAATGGGATGTCAGAAGTCCAGCCATGACTGGTTATTGCAATGCAGTGAGAAAGCTGGAGAAGAAATTAGAGGGGTTAGAGCTTCACCACATACCCCGACTGAAAAATCAACCAGCTGATGATTTGGCAAAAATAGGTTCCAAAAGAGAAGCCATTCCTAGCAATGTGTTTCTGGAGCACATCCACACACCATCAGTCCAGGAGGATCCCTTCACGGAAGAGGCCTCGCAGCCAAAAAGCGCCACGGATCTGACTGAAGTTGAAGTTCCAGCTGTGGTCGATCTGATCATGGAAATGTTGGTTATCACTCCCGTCTGGACAGAACCGTACATTGCGTACATCCTAAGGAAAGAACTCCCAGAAGACAAAGAAGAGGCTCGACAGATCGTCCGTTGATCCAAGGCCTTTACAGTCATAAAGGGACAGTTATATAGAGAAAGCGCGACTGGGGTCGGCCAGAAGTGTATCACACCAGAAGAAGGTCAGCTGATCCTTAGTGTTATCCACTCGGGGACCTGTGGTCATCATGCGTCCTCTCGGACCATTGTGGCTAAAGCATACCGAGCGGGGTTCTACTGGCCGAGAGCCAATGAGATGGGAAAAGAGATAGTCGACAAATGTGAAGGATGTCAGTATTACTCCAATATGCCGCACAAGCCCGTGTCAGCCCTGAAAACCATTCCACTCGTCTGGCCCTTCGCTGTTTGGGGGCTGGACATGGTTGGGCCACTGAGAACAGGCAGGAGCGGCTTCACTCATGTGCTGGTAGCAGTCGACAAGTTCACCAAATGGATTGAAGCCAAGCCTATCAAGAATCTCGATGCTTGCACCGCTATCAGTTTCATCAGAGAGTTGATATTCAGATATGGAGTTCCGCACAGTATCATCATGGACAATGGGTCAAACTTCGATTCTGACAAGTTCAGGGCCTTTTGCACCTCTCAGGGCACTCGGGTCGACTATGCTTCGGTCGCTCACCCCCAGTCGAATGGGCAAGCAGAAAGAGCAAATGGCCTAATTCTCAAAGGACTGAAACCCCGGTTGATGCGCGATCTCAAGCACGCAGCAGGTGCATGGGTCGACAAGCTCCCATCAGTCCTTTGGGGATTGAGGACAACCCCGAATCTATCGACCGGAAGAACCCCATTCTTTCTGGTCTACGAAGCCGAGGTGGTCTTACCGAGTGACCTGCTTTACAACGCTCCCAGAGTCGAGCTCTACTAAGAAGATGAAGCAGAACAAGCCCGGCAGGACGCAGTCGACCTCTAGAAGAAGAAAGATAAATGGCCTTGATTCGATCGACCATCTATCAGCAAGACTTGCGTCGATTCCATGCCAGAAATGTGAAGAGCCGAGCCTTCCAAGAAGGAGACTTAGTCCTCCGAGTGGATCAGCAGAAACCACACAAGCTCGCTCCTACTTGGGAAGGCCCCTTCATAGTCACCAGAGTCCTCCAAAATGGAGCATACCACCTCTACAATGTCGATCGCCAGATTGATGAGCCACGAGCCTAGAATGCGGAACTACTCCGCCCCTTTTATACTTGAATTCTCACTCGAATGAGATGTAATAAGAAAACTCCGGTAGTTTATTTATCAAAGACAAGAGCGTTATAATTTTCCCAGTGATTATTATTGTTTTTGTTTGCGTAAGAAATCCCCCAGGGGGTGGCTTAGCTGCGAATCCGCTTCGCCTAAGTTTGTAAAAACAGTTTCCTACCGAGTGGCGAGCCGGCCTCCCACTCGGAGGCTTAGCTGCGAATCCATTTCACCTAAGTTTGAAAAATCCTACTGAGTGGAGAGCAATCCTCCCACTTGGAGGCTTAGCCGCAGTCCAGCACTCGCCTAAGTTCTCTCACTAGAGACTTAGCTGTAGTCAGGCACTCGCCTAAGTTTGAAAAATCCTACCGAGTGGAGAGCAATCCTCCCACTCGGAGGCTTAGCTGCAGTCCAGCACTCGCCTAAGTTCTCTCACTAGAGACTTAGCTGCAGTCAGGCACTCGCCTAAGTTTGAAAAATCCTACAGAGTGGAGAGCAACCCTCCCACTCCGGGGCTTAGCTGCAGTCCAGTACTCACCTAAGTTCTCTCACTAGAAGACTTAGCTGCAGTGCGACACTCACCTAAGTTTGAAAAATCCTATCGAGCAGAGAGCAATCCTCCCACTCGCGGGCTTAGCTGCAGTCCAGTACTCACCTAAGTTCTCTCACTAGAAGACTTGGCTGCAGTCCGGCACTCGCCTAAGTTTGAAAAAATCCTACCGAGTGGAGAGCAACCCTCCCACTCGGGGGCTTAGCTGCAGTCCAGTACTCGCTTAAGATCCCTCACTAGAAGACTTAGCTGCAGTCCGGCACTCGCCTAAGTTTGAAAAAATCCTACCGAGTGGAGAGCAACCCTCCCACTCGAGGGCTTAGCTGCAGTCCAGTAGTCGCTTAAGTTCTCTCACTAGAAGACTTAGCTACAGTCTGGCACTCGCCTAAGTTTGAAAAAATCCTACCGAGTGGAGAACAACCCTCCCATCGGGGGCTTAGCTGCAGTCCAGTACTCGCCTAAGTTCTCTCACTAGAAGACTTAGCTGCAGTCCGGTACTCGCCTAAGTTTGAAAAAATCCTACCGAGTGGAGAGCAACCCTCCCACTCGGGGGCTTAGCTACAGTCCAGTACTCGCCTAAGTTCTCTCATTAGAAGACTTAGCTGCAGTCCGGCACTTGCCTAAGTTTGAAGAATCCTACCGAGTGGAGAGCTATCCTCCCACTCGGGGGCTTAGCTGCAGTCCAATACTCGCCTAAGTTCTCTCATTAGAAGACTTAGCTGCAGTCCGACACTCGCCTAAGTTTGAAAAATCCTACCGAGTGGAGAACTATCCTCCCACTCTGGGGCTTAGCTGCAGTCCAGTACTTGCCTAAGTTCTCTCACTAGAAGACTTAGCTGCAGTCCGGCACTCGCCTAAGTTTGAAAAAATCCGACCAAGTGGAGAGCAATCATCCCACTCGGGGGCTTAGCTACAGTCCAGTACTCGCCTAAGTACGAAACACATATCAATCCTCAAGAATGACGAGGGGCAGGTCGACTGCCACCTTCTCCTAGAGAGCTTCGCCACAAATACAATGTGCGCTCCGTCCTCTGCAATAACAGGGTGTGGGTCGAACGCCACCTTCTCCTGGAGAGCCTCGCCACAAATACAATGTGTGCTCCGTCCCACTCTATAGTAACAGGGTGTGGGTCGACCGCCGCCTTCCCCTGGAGAGCTTCGCCACAAATACAAGACATGGGTCGTCTGCTTCCCTCTCCTTCGAGGCTGCGCTGCAAATACAGAAAGTTGTCTCGAATGAAGAATGGTTTCACTCAGCAGGAGATTCATAAAGATATTCAATGGTAAACCAAGTTCAGATAAAATTCTAAAGGTTCTGGATCACAGATCGAGGTACTTGAGCATGCAGCCCGAAAAAGTTTAATGGTTACAAAAACCACTCGGCATTCCGAGGAAAATTTAAGGTAGGACATAAGAGTTTGTTCACTCCACGGGAGGAGGGCTGGCAGGCTCGACGAACTCATCCAGGTCGACGCCATCGGCAATCCGAGTGGCGGCAGCTATGAAGGTCTCCATAAAAGTTCGGAAGTCATGCTTCTGGGTGTTTGCGACCTTGATTGCGGCCAGCTTGTCTTATCGCACCTCCTTGCAGTGGACACGAACCAAGGACAGAGCCACATCAGTGCCACAACGAGCAGAAGACTTCTTCCACTCCTGCACTCGGTCAGGGATTCCGTTAAGTCGAGTCATCAGAGACTCAAGATCGTTTTGAAGCGTAGCCTCTGGCCAAAGTGCCGGGTCGATCCGTGACATGGCGATCTTCAGTTGAGCCAAGTAGTCCACGACACCGTCGATGCGAGATTCCAGTCGGAGCAGATTCATGGCAGTTTCATCTTTCACGGGAGAGTTGATTGGATCCAAACCTGATTCGATCCGCCCAGTCTCTTCTTCAAACTTCTGGCAAAGCTCTGCATTCACGATCCAAGGATAAGTCAATTTTCATACACTGAGTCGACACAAAAAAATCAGTCGGAACTAAATGTGCACCTTCAAGCTTGATATACAACTTCTTGGCAAGGCTCCTCGGGTAGCTCTCCAGATCGTCCCTCCTGCAAGCGATGCCTTCCATCTTTTCGCTTAGGTTGAGGTTATCCTTCTTCCAGCGTGTGCACTCCCTGTTGGCTTCATTCAGAGCGGTCTTCAGCCTGGTATTCTCTTCTTCCAACTGGCCGACTGAAGCCAGCTTTTGTCCGGCCAGAGCGGTCCTGTCGTCAGCCTCCTTCTGGGCAGCAGCCAAATCCTGATCCTTTTTCACCAAAGCTTCCCTTAGTTTTTCTGCAAAGAAATGATGATTGATTCAGAAATAGCAGAAGGATGCTTGAGCCTAAAACTGACCAGTCGACAAACTTGTCTTACCAGCGGCGCCATCTCTGACTGTCTGCAGTTCTGTCCTGGCCAGCTCCAAGTCAAGTTTCACTTGAATCTGCTGCATCTCCAAATTAGTGAAGCGAGCTCCAAGATCACAAGATTTCTAAAATCAAAGGGGAAAAATTATTCCACAGCAAAAACAACAAATAGTAAGTCTATAGTCAACTGCCCGCAGTCCACCATAGTCTCGGGGACTACACCCAGTGGGTGCACTTTGCGTGCCCCCACCGGTTCTGATCCCACTCGACTGGCCCGCCGGAGTCGAGTTCAAAAAAAAGGGGAGAGAAAATAGAGCTCAGACCACAGTCGACTGCCAGCAGTCGACCGCGGTCTCGGGGACTACACCCGCTGGGTGCACTTTGCGTGCCCCCACCGGTTCTGATCCCACTCGACCAGATCGAGCGGAAGAAACAAACTACCAGTTCGGTTTTACTCGACAAAATACAAAGACTACGGTCGACTGCCAGCAGTCCACCATAGCCTCGGGGACTACACCCAGTGGGTGCACTCAGCGTGCCCCCACTAGCCCAAAACTTCAATCGACGCACCCAGTGGGTGTACAGATGCAAAGATTTTCAGAAAGAATCTTCAGATAGCCGACTAACCTGAACGTTTCTCTGGAGAGCCGCGCTGGCATCATAGGCGGCTTGGCTGGCGTCCCGCACCGTCTTCATCTTCTCCATCATAATGCCCGCCTGGCATATGGCTTCCCTAGCAGCATTCACCTCGTCCTCTGGGACATGATGGGTCGCAAAAACTGAAGGCGGGTCGACAGGGGCCTGAGCAGTCAAAGAAGAAGGCAAGGCACTCAACAGGGGCTCCGCGAAGGTAACAGAAGCCCGATTGACGTCACCAGTGTCCTGAACGACTGGTTCCGCCCTCGGCGTCGACCGTAGCGCCTCGCTTGCAGGAGTTCGCCTATTCTTCCTCGTCAAAGGCCTCTCGGGCTCTTCATCATCATCAGGGAGGTCAATAATGTTGGGTGCTGTGCAAAGTTCAATTGCCAAAATCACGTCACCCAGTGGTGCACGTTGCAGTTGAATCGACCGAAGAAAGATAGTATGGCAGAAATCATACTCGGATTAGAAGTGACCGCATCTTCCATCACCTCATCATCATCCCTGTAAGCTGAGGTCCCGGAAGTGGCAGAGCTGACAATTCCAAAGTTCGTCCAGTTAAAGCAAGAAAAACAAACAGCGCGGAGCGTCGAGTGAATACAAGGAGAGACACTTACGCGGAGGCAACAGGGATATCAATCTTGATCTTCGGCAGCGCCTTCCGAGTCTTCGGTTCTGCAACTTTGGGGTGCTTTGGCGCCTTCTCAGTCGTGGTTGGTGAAGAGATCCGAGGACGCTTCAAAGACTGACCAGCCTGAGCAGTTGCCTTGTCGCGGGCACTCGGCCGATCCTGGTCAAGCTTGGGTCGTCTCTCTATGCGAGGAGGCGACTCGACTTCTTCCCCATCACTTGAGTCATCGCTTCCTCCATCCCCTTCACCATCGGAAGTCCACTCGCCGCTTTCGCCACCGCTCGCCTCACCTTCCAGAGCTTGCTCTTGTGCCCCGTTGGGCATCGAATACATTTCAATAATGGCCTGAAAGAAAGCAGGGAGGACAAAGTCAGTCGACGCAATACAGACAGCTGCGCGAGTGAATTCAGATTACAAGCAAAAACTTAGAATCAGACCTGCTCTGGTGCACGCGACTAGTCGAATGGGGGAACTCTCCTGGCTCCTCTGGGATTGTCCTTGTTCCCGGTAATGCTCGACAGCCACTTCTCTAGTGTGTCGTCATCGACCTCCTCCGGGTGGATCCAAGTGGAGTCTTCTAGACCCGAATACATCCACATCGGATGGTCTCGGGCTTGGAGAGGCTGGATGTGCCGCTGAAGGAAGACCTCCAAGAGATCCATACTAGTGATCCCGTCACGAATGAGCTGGACCACTCGGTTGACCAACACCTTCACGTGCGCCTTCTCCTCCGGGAGCACCTTCAAAGGGGAGGGTTTTTCCACTCGGTCCATGGTAAAGGGAGGGAGGCCAGTCGATTGCCCTGACGTCGACTGGTCTTTACAGTAGAACCAGGTCGACTGCCATCCGCGAACTGAGTCGGGAAGAATCATGGCCGGAAAGGAGCTTTTTCCCCTCGTCTGGATGCCAAGACCCCCACACATCTGGATCACTTGGGTCCTCCCGTCACTCGGATTAGCCTTTTTCACTGTCTGGGAGCGACAAGTGAAAATATGCTTCAAAAGACCCCAGTGAGGACGACAACTCAAGAAGTTCTCACACAAGGAAATGAACACGGCAAGA